>JAOTON010001975.1:457500-1057500 GCA_034440635.1 Lepas anatifera | reverse complement strand
ACGGGTAGCAGTTTCGGCGAGCCTTTTGTACACCATTCTAAGCAAACACTAAGCATTGTACTGAGCACTAAGCAACACTAAGCATCTAAGCATTGCTGTTCACCAATTGCATGTATAGTTGTGGGATTGGGTTCATTGGGGAGCGGGGGGAGGGGGAGGAATAAACAAACTCCTTAAGTGGGGACGACAACCGAAACAGAAAGAAGACAATCGTCGAAATTTCCACAAACAGCGAATTTAAGTGAGACGATGTTCTCGCATTTTGTTTCGCGCGCGGTAGCAAAGACGAACTTCCCCGGCCGAGCTCCGCCGCCGTACAGCCTCTGGATTGGCTTGCCTCGATGCAATTGACTGCTTTGCGCTTCGTAAGGGGTGACCCAGTGTGAGTTACCCTGGACAGAAACTGTACTCAGTGCACCCGATCAGTGGGCGTGCGCCACGGCTGAAGGTCGATGTCTTCGTAGAATAACTGAACAATTCATAGCAGTCCGGCGGGCTACTCAATGCCGGCAGGGCGAGGGTTGGATCCTTCCCACCGGATTAGATCAGACACGGCAGGCGGCTCCTGTCGTGGGGATCGAACCCACGTTAATCTATATAATCCCAATCTGGAGACGGATAATGGAGTCACTAGCACACCCGGCCCATTAATATTGGATTCATAGGTTGTTTTATACAAAAACCTGTAACGGCTACAGTACTAGGGTAAGGGTTAAGAGTACGCAGGAGATAAGAGTACGCAGCAGCTGTTTTGGTTACTTAGCAACTACTGAGATGGTGGATACCCTGGTATAAAAAGCAAGGTCAGTGCCTAGGCTGCACACCAAAATTCAACGTGCTCCTGTTGTTTCCGCGGGAGTAAAGAGCAAAATAAGTTTCTGGGCACCCTTGAAGTAATATTTCCTAACTGCTGGGAAAACTTGTAGACCATGCTTCTTTTATCAAAAGTATTGCATTACGGCATGTTATCAGTAAGAAAGCTGAGCTAGGAGTGTGCCCAGGACCGGAGCTCACGCTAAAATGTCTGCCAACATGTTTATGAAGACTTTCTTCCCAAGGAAGCATGTCCGGCAAGAGTACGCAGTAGACCATTGGGCAAGAGTGCGCATGCTTAATAGATAGGAAAATTTAATTTTCGCTCGAGACAGAGTCTGAAATTCATATTTGGAAAACCAAACGTTGCAGCATAGTTCTTGTATATTCAGAACGATATAAAATCATACAGTCGCCTAGTTTGGCGACAAAAACATCGCGACATGGCCTATGCACCTAAAGCACAGCGGGGCATCAATGCGTACCCAGCCCCCTCTTGTGCGTACTCTACCGACCCACTCCGGCAAGATTACGCACGTGGCTTTGTATTTTGATAGGCTCTGGCGAGTTCTTTTCACAGACATCAAGTTGAAACATAGACCATACATAGACAATTATTCAGGCTAAACAACACATCAACATTTTAGCTGTTATAGGAGAAAAGTGAAAGCCTTTAGAAAGTTAAGTGCATACTCTTGCACGGACTTCCCCTATGCAGATCTTTAACGTGCGTTATTTTCAATATTGATCTGACCTAAAGTGATTAGGACAACTTTGCTTTGTCTATTAAGAACTTTCAAATGCTGTTCAAAGTTTGTTCAAAACATTCTAGAAACAGGGAAAGACACGGGCCAAAGTAAGTCATTCCCAGAGTGGCGCGATAAGAGTATGTAGAGACGACTGGCCGTATATAAAGTAACAGTGAACACTGGGTAACAGCTTACTAACTATTGAGCTGTTACCCATCCCCCCAGCTAGGTACCTGCCCCCATCCCTGAGGTGTATGGGAGATAGAATGAAAAAACCGGCGCGTAGCGCCGCCGATTTGTCGTACCTTTTCTCCGAT
The DNA here is from genome assembly GCA_034440635.1 of Lepas anatifera. Lineage (NCBI taxonomy): Eukaryota > Metazoa > Arthropoda > Thecostraca > Lepadidae > Lepas > Lepas anatifera. The sequence continues at coordinate 1,055,621 of JAOTON010001975.1, read as the reverse complement.
CATTTGGACAACTTGTGCCAAAATTTTAAGATTGGGTCGTTTCATTTCTGGTCACTATTGTAGGTCAAGTGATCGCACCTAAAAAAAGTTTAAGATAATATAATTCAGAACAGGGTGAACTCATCCCATTGAAAATCATACTTTATAATGTACCCACCGACTTATACAAAATACATTCAGATAATTTTGATTTCGATGACCCAAGGTCACGTACGAGCCATGGCCACTCCATTGGAAACACATGGAAAAAATGGTTTAAAATGAATAACTTAGCAATGAATAGGTATAGGTATAGGAATAGGTAACTTAGTAATAAATAGCGGGTTTATTTTGAGGCCATTAGACTTGCTTCATCCTTGCGTTTCTAATGATATGCATTTTGACCTAATTGACCTGACCTGAAGTCAAATCCTAGATCTGACCTGATTTGACCTAACAAGGTCATGTTTTATGTTATCGATTTCACTTGCTACGAAGATTCAAATGATCTAGATTGTTTTGCTCTATCTTTACTAGTTCAGATGTATGTAATGACTGAAACCTTCATTTACATGCTATCCTGGCATACCTTGAACTCTAGTGGCCTTTATTGTGACCAGACAAAAAAGGAAAATGTTTTCCATAGAGCTTTGGATGGGCTATCCAACGTCGTTCACTGTTTTTTGCTATCTAGCGTGGTTCTCGAGATTTTAGGGGGGGATACCGGCCTTCGCCCCACGTCAAAGCGAAGGTGGCTCAGACCCCCGTCAATGCGCGTGTTAATGACCCGTTGTTCTAGCAAAACAGTGAAACTACTGATGAAGCACATCTGCCAGTCCTGACTGCTCCTGCTTTTGTTCGATCCATTGTCCTGCGTTCCAGGTGTCCGCACACCTCTCTGTCATGTCTCAGAAAAAGTGACAGGGCTCGCTTGGTAACTTCTTACGGAAGTGACGGCAGGTCAATATCTTTGTTTTCACGTGGATGCTCTGATTTGAGAAATATGTTTGAATATCGGACTCATACATCTCTAAAAATTATGCTTGACTTTTCTAATTTTTAGACTATTTTCAAAACTTAAGGTTCGTCGATATATCTGCTTACGAAGACGTTGCAAAGACTAACTACTGCATTCATTATATGCAGAAAGAAATCAACATATGTCATAATTTAGGCGTAACAATATGAAACGTTGATACTTGTTTGATATATTGACATAGACAGTTGTTTATCTGACTGATACCCGCTGCAACTGCGCGACTGCTGGTGGAAATGAATGGAAAAGACATGAAAATCCGTATGTTTTCAAGTTTGCTTATAAAAACTTTCAAGTATCACCAAACAGAAAATTCAAGCTTTCCGTAAAGTCGAGCACATATAAACCCAATAGAAATTTTAGGATCCGATTCAGTAAAGATTAAAGACAAGGATGTATAGTGTGGGGCGGTGAAGAGTTTTTCCAGCAGTCTGGCTTTGGCTGCAGCATTGGCTCCGTCCATGACGTAGCAAATTAAGCAGAGGAGCCCTGCCCCCCCCCCTGAAACAAAATCGAGGCACCAGCCCTAATTACAATAATTATGGTAGTTTGAATAAGGGTATTTTCCTCTGTCTTTCCTTTTTTCCTCAGATAATGATATATAAGCTTTTCACTTTTTTGGACCAACACTGAGGGTAGAAATTAAAAGATGAGAAATGTAGCCGTATATCTCAGAGTATTTTGCTACCCCTTGAACACTGGTAATAAATATAAAAAGCACACACCATGATGCAAAAAATCATTAATTTTTTCATTCGGCCCGTTTTATTTCGTTTAGCAGTTTGTGTGGTATTGACGCTATAAATAGAAATTCTCAAGCGACATAGAATCGACGACAAAATTACAACGCGGGAACAAACATTTGAACGCTAAGGAAGCTTACGAAGAATTACAAATACTGCGGACATCATATTCACATTTCATATGTCACTACAGTTTGTGAAGAGAGTGAGAAAACACACTGCACGTATATCCTACTCTTACATATATTCATATCACCCGATACATCACACATACATATATCACCCCAAAATGATGTTCCAAGTCGTGTTGATGGTAAACTTCCCCCCCCGTTCCTTTCTGACCCGCACTCCCGAATCTCGAAAGCCTCCCAAACGGTTCTTTTTCTCCAGTTGCTGATTTGGGCCAGATTTTGTGCCTTGTGTGGGTACATATTGCGCTTACATTTATGCGCAAAATACACCGAAATATTTGGCTACATTTCTCATTTTTAATTCCTAGATCCTTGTGGGGCTTGCGACGATGGACTACTTTTTCTAAGAAATCAGGCTTTGCTATTAGGCAATTCCAGTTTTTGATTGGCACTTGAGGTTTACCCCTGGCGGCAATAGTGACTGTATGCGAGTGGCGGCGCGGGAAGGCAAGCATTAGAACACAGGCGGCGCCAGGACAGGTCCCCATTCTGCGGTGGAACACTATGAGGGCAGGAGCGGTGTCCAAAACTTGGACCGTAAGCATTTGCTGCTAACTTTTTAATCCGACTTGGTGAAGGTTTCAGCCGTCGCGGAGGCCTGGCCTCTGCCTGACGTGCGAATCGGCGGAAATCACGTCGGGTTCGACGCTCGCGTGCGCCATCAGCGGTCGCGGCGTGTGCAGCTGCATGGCCGATGAGGTTTCGACGTCGGTCGCCGCCGTCGGCGCGGTTTATTCCGGCGCCGCCGGCGGCGTTGTCGTCGATGAGTGATGTCGACCGTGACGACGCGGCACCACCCACCCCACCCGCCGGCCCCGACGCCCCAACAAACCGACCCAGTTCGACCCTCTGGTCCACCCTAATGGCAGAGTCTGGGCCGCCGACCGTGTCCGAATTTCGTCGTTGCCGCTGGCTGCCGCATACCGTGCCACTGCATTTGCATTAAAAGCAGAGACTTAAGCCCGCTAATGGGAAGATTTCGTTTGCGACGGTCACAACTTGTGACCTTTTAAGCTGATCGCGGCGTTGAGGCTGTCAATAAGCACTCCGACTCGCAATGGTCCTCGTTAGCCAAATACACCGACAAGTCATGCTTGATTGCTGCTGGGAAGTTTTAGTCAACCATGAAATAGTCGGCAAGTTTCTCATTTCTAAACAACGGAAACTTCAATTCAAGTGGCAGCAGCACCGCCTGTTGAATTTTGAATGCATACTCGAATGGCGGCAGCTGGTCCTCATGGACGGCAGAGATTCTTGTGGCTTCTTAATACTGCCCAAAAATCAATTCAAGGAAAGATTAGGCGAATACATCAATTTATGGCCAACCATGGGAACATTCCCAAATCGGCTGCTCCTTCAGTCTCATTGTATTCTAAACAAATGATTCGTTAGAATAAAAAAATAACAAAAGCGTCCGTTCAAATGTAGGAGACCTGGGTAGTAGATGGGGCTGACGTAGATAACTGTGACGAAAGTAAACACAAAAGACAATAATTAATACAAGTTGCACGTTGTTTATGAGTTATATGGGTGGAGTTTTGTTCTGTTTCACACGTGGAAGGTATGTTCAGCACGCCACCGCACACCTGCAATACATCAGACACAGCTGATTTAGCTAATTAAAAACAAGATATTATTTGTTTGCCATCATTTATTCTACCTGAATTGTGTCGCGCTGATGATCTTTGATAATCTTCTGTTATGAGTCTTTAGTTTCTTTTCCATCACACCGGGTACTTTATACTGGATGAAGGCGCCGATATCGACCCCACCAGATCCTTGTTTTGGAAGAACGGCTGAGGCCGGATATGTGGGCCATACCGATGAAGTCCAACTAATCCATTTGGTGAGGCCGGCCGCTGAAGGGTACGGGCCGAACATCCGACGGCGGTAGCAAGCAGTCGACCTGTAAGGTGACCAGAATGGCTGATGCGTGGTGTGGGTTGGCTTATGCGTAGGCATTCTTGTTTGATTCTCTAGTTAAAAGTACTGCGACATGTGCTACAACGTTGTTTTGTCAAGGTTAGAATACTCCTTATTGATGGCGGCAAACTGCAAAAAATAGGCATTAGATGGCCTGAATAAGAAATGCGTTTAGTTGTTGATTCTCCGGATGATCTACCCTCTGCCGCGGCAGAGTTTCTACCCTCTGCCGTGGCAGAGTTGGCTAACACGCACCCCGCTGAGGAGGGGCACGATATTCGCTCCCTCCCTGGTTTCCCCAAAATAACGCAGAAAAAAGCCACACATGAAAACACAAATAACAGTACCTTATTCATGCGTGATTTGACGCGTCTGACTAATTTTTCAGGCCAGGTCATAAAATTCCCAGGTCATGTCTGGCCAAGGAATTATTCAAGGTCAAGTGACCCAGCCTTAAAACCCAAAATCAAGAGTTTGAAGCGGCGCCAAAGGAACACCTGCCTACCGATCAGTTCCAAACTTTTAGGATATGATGAGGTCTTTAGCATCTACAAAGCTGCAGTCTTAGAATTCTGATATTGTGGATCTAAGATGGGGCCAATTTGTTGGTCGCCCTATTATAAGTCTACGGCGAAAAATGCAAAGGGCTCTTTTTCAGTAAGTACTCGAACGGTCGACCTGAAAGTCATCATAAGATATACTATTATCACAGTCTTGACCATCTATTTGAGTTTTTGAGCATCTGGCCTCTCAAAGGTCATGTGAGTTCACACGAGCGTACAGTGATTATTTTGTCAAGAACTTGGCCTTGAATTACGATATAGCTTCCATTTTCATTTAATTGTGGTGACCTTGTCACGGGGAGTCGATTGATATGCAATATGACCATAAAATGTCACCATGTGAGCCTGACCTAGCTTGAGGTTGCGTAATTTTCTCCATTTGACCTAGCATGGTCATATTATACATAAATTTATTTGCCAAGATACGAGGACTCCAATGATGCCTAACGATTTGCTCTAGCTTCGCTCAGTACAAACAATATAAGGGAAACTCTACAATGTACGGTTGTAAGTCTATGGAACCTTCCTTGAACTCTGGTGACCTTAATAACAATAGTTTGTATAATTTCGTCTTGGCTCTTTGGATTTTAATTTTGAATAAATATAATTTCGCCTTGGATTTTGAAGGCCGTATGTAGCTTTGTTTCAGCGTCTCCAGGAAATGAGATACGGAGAGAGGTGAAATAGCCCCCCCCTCCAGCGGGGCGCATCATACCAGGGATGCCAGCGGGGTGGGTGCTAAAGGGAATGTGGCACCGTGATCGAATCCTGGAGTTTAGTGTAATTAAGCGTACTTTTAGCCAAAAATAATGAAATCACTCAAGATTTCACTGAAAAATGTACAATAAGCTCAATATTTTGATTTTTAGAATACTCCTCTTGGAAAAGAAATAAATATCCGCCTGTGGATGATGTCATGATCTGGCAACCACTACCATACTCAAAACGCTTCAAGGGCTTCGATTGGCTGATGCTCATCGTGACGTCAGCATATGTCGTCACACCAGCAGCTCACAACAATGGCCGCCTGGCGAGAGGTACATGAGAGGTGTATTTCGGGGAGGTTTTAGCTTTTTTCTACGGAAATATCGAGTTCCAAGCCAGATGATATATAGAGTACCGGGTTTTCCGACCTGGTTTGCAACTTTGCTATCTCAGTTAAAATCACGTTATAAAGGTGCCACATTCCCTTAACACCGAGGGGGGGACAACGACGGAGGGGGCCAGGCCCCAAGATCTCGGAAACAAGAGGTTAAAAACGCCACTTGGAGGTGGGGGGGCAATGGTGATCTACATGATGATTAATTTTCATTGACCTAGGTCAATACCTTCAAGGTCAAACGAGGTCGTAAAGGTCAAATATTGGCCATGCTGGGATCGATTGGTAAATGCTGTGATTATGCAGGAAAATGGCGGGAATAAGCTAAAGGCGGACAAGGTTCATAGAAAGAGGTCTCAAAGAGGCTTCCCCACAACTTTTGGGCCAAGGTCATTCAAGGTCATTGACCTTTAAGGTCACCATATGGTATACTACTTATTATTTACACTTGACTAACACTCTAGCCACTGTTTGGCGGGAAATGAGGATTGACCTTTCCCAATGACCTTGACCTGACCTTTGACCTTGGCCTTGTATTGGGGACCCTACCGATGACGTCATAGCATAATATATGTCGACGGGGTAACGTCATTTGGCCGGACGCACAGTGGTCAGTGACCTTGAAAGTGCAGATTTGACCTTGACCTGTGACCTTGACCTTGACCTTGACCTTCATGTAAGTGACCTTGACATATAGTCCCGCTTATATGACGTTATGACGTCACCACTCGGTCTTCAATGCAAGCTAACTGGTCCGACCGCGCGTTTACGGCGATCTCAAAATGCAGGTCTGACTTTGAAAGCCTATAAGTCAAAAAATTTTCGGCCGATTTTCAAAAGTCTTCACCAATCGACGCGCTATTAAATTCTGTTAAATGTGGCCACGTTTCGGTTTTCGGCTACAAGCGGTTCTCCGGCCACCTCGAAAAACAGGTGGGGGCCTCCGAGGCCCCCCTCCAGTGCGCGTGTTAAGGCACCGCGGACCGGTGCAGTATACTCTGGTATACTCTGGCCACTGGATCAAATACATGTCTTACAGCCTGGCAGCCTTTTCTTCGACTGCGTCCTACCGCAGTAGATGACGGTGCGCTGAGTGGTTTCTGCCTTGACTCGGGACTTTACGTTACCAGTCATCGTCGTTATCCTCGGGAGCACGGACTTGATCGGGCTTTAATCCGATCCACCGGTCCGGTGACACAGCCCGAGGGCACGGCCTCGTCACGTGCCGCCGCAGCACTCCTCTGTTCCACCGGTCCGGTGACAAGCCCGAGGGCACGGCCTCGTCACGTGCCGCCGCAGCACTCCTCTGTTCCACCGGTCCGGTGACACAGCCCGAGGGCACGGCCTCGTCACGTGCCGCCGGAGCACTCCTCTGTTCCACCGGTCCGGTGACACAGCCCGAGGGCACGGCCTCGTCACGTGCCGCCGCAGCACTCCTCTGTTCCACCGGTCCGGTGACACAGCCCGAGGGCACGGCCTCGTCACGTGCCGCCGGAGCACTCCTCTGTTCCACCGGTCCGGTGACACAGCCCGAGGGCGCAGCCTCGTCACGTGCCGCCGCAGCACTCCTCTGTTCCACCGGTCCGGTGACACAGCCCGAGGGCACGGCCTCGTCACGTGCCGCCGCAGCACTCCTCTGTTCCACCGGTCCGGTGACACAGCCCGAGGGCACGGCCTCGTCACGTGCCGCCGGAGCACTCCTCTGTTCCACCGGTCCGGTGACACAGCCCGAGGGCACGGCCTCGTCACGTGCCGCCGCAGCACTCCTCTGTTCCACCGGTCCAGTGACACAGCCCGAGGGCACGGCCTCGTCACGTGCCGCCGCAGCACTCCTCTGTTCCACCGGTCCGGTGACACAGCCCGAGGGCGCAGCCTCGTCACGTGCCGCCGGAGCACTCCTCTGTTCCACAGGCCGGTGAAATCGTGATAGCTTCGCCGTCTGCTACGGCGGGACACGTGACAGGGAGCCTGCGGACACGACTGACCCGGGCGGGCGCCGATAAAGAAAACATCCGCCGTTTCTATAGTATCTGGAGGTGTATCCGCGGTGGCAACGCTTAGAAATGTTCTCGGATCGGAGACGTACAAATATGTAAAATAGCTTAATGTCGACTTTCTTTGTAGTCCCGAAATTTGTAAATGCCCATACTAATCACATAGTAAGAGTAAAGTTGGTAAAGGGGTGGGGCGGGGTTGAGCCCCGTAGTCCCTGTTCCTGAACTGAAAGTCGGGATCGGCCACTCATTAAATGGTTTAGTCGCACCTCACTGAATACCAATCCAAGTTTTGAAGGAAATCAATAGTCCAGGAAGAGAAGATTAAATCCTCTGGTCCCGCGAGATCCAATCCTGTGGTCCCGCGGGGTTCAATCTTCTACCCCCGTGGGATACCCCCGCCCGTGTTGGCATGATTGGTTTTCGTTGCCTGGGCCCGAGTGTTCAAGATGCCGGATTAACGAATAAAAATAGACATGTGAATGTTGGAGCGGTCTGGGAGGCCGTTCTGTATTACGACTTATCTATTGCCGACACCTTCCACTTGACTTCTGCCTTAATCAATTTCCTTTACCACCTGTAGATGGTATAAGGGGAAGTAAAGCTGGCTATTCACTGACGCGGAGGAGCAGCCTTTGAAGCCACAACCAGAAGGACTGACAGCACTGCACGCGCCGAAGCTCTTCCCCATGATTGGCGCCGGCTCAACTGCCTGTAGTCTGAGTATTTCGCGAGGAATTGAAGCCGTATGTCTTACACCCTGGCCTGGCGACTCTGTACTTAGTTACAGAGTGCTGATACACCACCGATTTTTCATTGATCTCCACGAATGAAATTGTCATGGGCCACCCTCAATTTATGAAAGCATAGCATGAAGTTACATTTTACCTCAGCATAATATAGCATTGCTAGCGCCGGGCGCTCCGCTACTTTGGTCCGCTACTCCGGTACTTACAGACTTTTTTAAGTGTTAGCGGAGTAGCAATAACAGTTTCTGTGCACAAAAAGTAGCGGAGCAACGGGGAGAGGACTCACAAGAATGCAAAGGCGTTTTCGCTTCCGATGATCTTTGAAGGGGACCGCCACCTCTATAAGATCAAGATATTGTAATCGTAAGAACTTTTTTATTGATCAGAACAACGGAAAAGAACTGAATGACTGTTTTTGTCGCGTAATTTCTTTGCATAGTGTACAATACAACTACTATTGTGTGTGTGTGTGTGTGTGTGTGTGTGTGTGTGTGTGTGGGTGTGGTGTGGGTGTGTGTGTGTGTGTGTGTGTGTGTGTGTGTGTGTGTGTGTGTGTGTGTAATATGCAAATAAGCAGAAGTTTCATTAAAATTTATTGAAAATGAGGAATAAAACAATATTCGGATCGTGCTTTAGCTAAAAACTAGCGACAGTGGAGTAGCGGGTAATGGTTTTGCGATTTTGAAAAAGTATCGCCTGTGGCGGCAGTGATTTCAGCCAACCATATAGGGTAAGTAGTGGTAGTGGAACAATTTGGTGGCGACGCCCACCTCCCAACGCTACCTACTAATGCATTTAATAACGACGAGGCCCCCCTTCTTTGGCCGTGCTATCACTCCCTCACACACCCTCCGTCTTTGTCTCTCGCTGAACGAACTGCCACCGCCAATGTTTTCTATTTTAAGCCTATTTAGCAATCTCATTACGAAAACGGGCCGGTCCGACGTTTCAGCCACATCCGTCTTGCAGTGCGTCGCAGGCTGCGGCCCGGCCGACCACCGCTGGGGTCGATCGCCACATTTTCATCCCGCTAAAGCCATTGTGATGGAGCCGGGCCAGACCCGGGTGCCGGAGGGTGTATCAACCGCCGCGGCCGCTCCCCGGTGTCAATCCAATTGCGAGGTGGTGCGAAACGTTGACAGACACCGGCCAGCGCGTGTGGGGGCGGCCAGCCGACCATCACGTGTCACGGCCCCACCACCGTGTGACAGCCCCCGCGGCACAGGCAAATTACTTGGATGTGATCTGTCTGGATGGCCATCTTAAAGGAAATTACCTGTTTGCATATACGCTCATGGCCTCAAAACATATATTCAACGGAAATGGAGCAGTCGCCAGAGCTATCTGAGAAGGGTAGGGGCTGGGTTTGTTGATACCCTGTTTATCCACCTCCGTGGCTAATGCCATTAGAGATCCATTTAGGAGGTGATACAGGGCACACGCGGTGCTTGTGACAGCGTTTTCGGCCGGCTTACCCTCCTCTACCGTGGCGCGCGGACAACTACACCTACCCGGTGTCCTCGTGTCCACCACAGAGGCCCGCTCTCATCATCGAGACACCCGCGTGACCCACATGTGTAATAAGTGAGCTTCGCATGTGACCGGATCGTTCATGCGGTGGACGGATATCGCCGTCTGCACAGGAAGACCTCCTTTTCCGGTCAGCGTCGCGCTCGTTCCCGGCCGCGGAGCTCTCTGATGATTTAACGGCGAACCATGCCACTGACAGATAGTGAAATAGGAGCGCAACCAGCAGGCTTGGTTGACAAGTGGTATCGCGCTGTCTGAAATTGCCAACGCTGGGGTCACGTTCGGCAGAGATAGAGTGCTTGTTCCGAGACATTGGCAGTCTGATCCTCAGACGGGCGGCACCGGGCGAACGGTGCCGCCGGCTGGTTCGACAAACGCCCGCTTCAGACATCCCGAGAATTTATCTCATCTTGAAATACCCCCAATCGACTCACGTCAAAACAGGTTTGCTCAAATAATGAGGCGTACAAGATTTAGCTATCGGCTGGGAAATATTTGATTCAACAGTCCTGAGCTCAACCTACAGCGATGTAACCCGCGGGCTTTGTGGGACATTTCAGAAGACGTCTTTGTGCGGCAAGGTGATATTTTGGGAACAATTAGGTGTTGCGCGTGTTATTGATCACGCGCTGGTCTCCAATTCAGACGTCCAAACCGTCGCGGGGCTGTTGGATATGCTAATCTTGGGATCCGACTCGGACAGCTGAGTACACGATAGCTCGCTCCTTATGCTAAAGGGTGTGATAGTGAGACACCATCGCTGCTATAGAGCGCTGGTGACGGATCGGCCATCCTAGCAAACGGACGGCCCAAAGGAACAAACTGGATACTGCTGCCGTACCTACAGGGAATGGAGCCTCTGTCGACATTCTAAAAGAATTATTTATGTACAAAAAAGGTCTGAAATCACTTTGTTTCTACCCCCCAATCGCTCAAAACAAAGATATCCCGACATTTTTTACAACCCTGGGTTGACCTAAGCATCGCGTGCAACCACGAAGCGTATTTGAGTCAGGGGCGTCATCTCATGTAGGCTGGCCAGTGTATTTGACCGCGACGTCACTGGTTGGTTTTCGACTCCAGCCCTCTGATTGGTTGCCCTCCGTTGTCATGGAAAGTGGCGTCTGACGCTGCCGCTTGTTTCCAAACTGTTGGTCTATTGTTTGCAGGGAGTGTATGTAGAAACCATGCGGAAATATTTTTCTTTAATATTTTTCATCAAATTACATCTATTTCCGTTGAAAAATTTCCATTCAATTTCTTGGACAGATTGCGTTCGTTTTCAATAGAGACTGATACAGTACAGATATTTAAGTCCTGATACGAAGTTAAAGCATCAGTCAATTATTTATATGAACATTTTACAAACATGAGCCAGCATTTTTCCTTTCAGGGATGAGCAACGGTGAATCATCGTGCAAGCATCGCCATGTATGTATGCAAAGGATCTGAAATTGATTCCGTTGCTTACTTCCCGACTGCATATCGTAAAGGCTTCAAAGCGATGCATCGGGCGTTCATGGAGGTGTTTCTTCTTGGAGTACGTTTAACAATGCACTTGATGCCTGGAGGGGACGCTTGGCCGGAGAGGCCCCTTGCCACACAAAAATGTAGTATTTTTGCGTGACTGTGAAACGTATATGAAGGGATTTAATCAGGAGCGTCGCCACACAATTTGTCCCGAGGGTACGGACCTGGACTGGCGGTGCCGGGTAGGGGGAGGGGTGGGAGGCGAATTTCGAGCATATCAGATGCCCTGAAAACGCTCCATACGATGCACTTCATTGTTACGTTTACGCAGGTCCAGGCTGCTTATGAGGAGAAAATGCAAAACAAAAACGTTGGTTGAGTATCACAGTTTTAGGGGCAAAGTTCCCCGCCACCTCCCCCCTCTAACCCCGCCCCCTGATTCCCACGCTAATAGCTGTAACTATTCCAAGGGAAACTTGCGCCCAGGCGGAGACAGTTATTCCGTAAGAATACTAGGAGGTAGAAAAACGATGTACACAGTATCCATATTTAATCATTACTTGTTCTTGCTCTGTAGACTTGGTCCGGGAAATGTAGGACATTAGAATATTGGGGGAGGAGGAGCCCTCCCCTGAGTGTGTATATGTCTTTATGTGTCCGCTTGTTCACATTTTGACTGTCTCGAACCGATCGGGGTGTTAAACTTTTACCGGATACTAACGTGAATATGGTATTTATTGTGTATCGTGTTCCTGAATTTATAAAGCAAGTGTTGAGTTCCCGACATCATGGCTGAAATTGTACATCCATCGTATTTCACTTGAAATACGGAGGCCATGGCAGTCCGTACTCTCGCTTCCGTACTGCTCGCTTCTGTCCCGCGTCCGTACTGCTTACTGACGTCACGCGTCCGTACTGCTTACTGACGTCACGCGTCCGTGCTGCTTACTGATCGTGATTTCCTGCTCAAAGGTGGTATTCTGTTGGGACGGGAGAAGTGCAAAAAACTTAATAGCCCATTGCCAAGCACTCTGGGGTCATTTTTCATCAACATAATGTTTCGCACCATGTCCATGGATGAGTTTTTCGTCTTCCGTCTTTTACGTGTAACATTTTTAGCTTAGAAGTAATATTTCTAAAAATATCGAATTTCAGGGTCATCGGGAAAAATCTAAAATTTGTGCATTGCATTTTAGGAAAATTTGACGTTGCAATCTACATTGCAAATGTTTGGGGAACAGTGATCAGTAGCATTGCAGACATGCTAAAGGGAAAGGTGAAATATTTAGAGTTGAAACCGTAACCCAATGAAGGCGCCAGACATAAAAGGCACGTAAAAGGAGTTTGATCCATGGGGGACGTAGAAGACAGTTACCCCCAAACAACAGCTTCCGGCGATTGCCTTTTCAAATAGTATGATTTTTCACGATTTTGATTGCCTTTTCAAATGGTATGATTTGTCACGGTTCTGTGAATTGTTGCCCTCTTCCCCTCTGCCCCCCCGCCCCCCTACTACCGGCCTAGTATTAGCACTGAGTAGAGGAAATAAAAGAGAATCTGGGCGATATGTAAAATCGTGGTGAAGAGGGCAGCGCTGGCACAGGGGACGTTGAGTGGGTGCTAAGTGAGTCTTTCATTGTCGTCTGGGTGTGGCGGTTTGCACACCCTGGAGGGCTTTCAGCTGTGCTTGCCCACTCTGCCATTAGCCACGCTGCTGGGCGGCTGGAGGGTGTACCCCGTGCTGCAGGCTGCATGCCGATGCACGTGTCCCCAGCCGCTCGTAAAGCCACCTGCTCAGCGTCGAGGTGGGCCAAAGTTGCCGAGTTACAGCGGGGCCTCCTTACGGAGTTACAGCATGGTCGCATCAATCCTGCTCAAGATATTTCCTGCTGGAAGTCAATCGGTTGCTGAATGCTTCTCTTGGAAACATTTACGAAAATTTCAGATAAAAACCTACTCCTCTTTTACTTATACAAATCGAAGTGCACATTTTTTCGATTCAGCATATGCGCCCAAGCCAAGTGCGATGCCACGGATTTTCGAGTGGAGAGGGGCTGGAGCCAAAGTGGGGAGGAAGAGGGGGGCAGTGGTGAAACTCCTTTGAATCACCTACGTCTGCTTAAATTCGGAATTTTCAATCCTATTTTCGGCCAAAAGGAGGGGGCGGCCCCCTCCTACTTTCCAAGAGTGGTGGGCCCGGCCCCCCTGTGGCAACGCCCCTGCCTCAAGCCCGTTATGCACCATGCAACAGGATGGCAGACGGCACCGAGCTATCAAGCTGAGGAGTGCGTGTGTGCCTCCTTAGGTTTTGCTGCAGGAAGCAGGGAAACGGGTCTTCACAGCTGCCGAGGTTTTTTGCCTCCCTCCCGAAAGATTCGTGTTTGGATCATCCAAATTCAAGTTATCAGAGAGTTCAAGTAAATCCGAGAAAAACCGTTCCATTAAAAACCATACTTAATGAGTACATAGTTCGTGGGTTGGTAGCAATTTTCCTGTGGTGTTGACCCGCGGAATTATATCGAGTCTGACGCTTGTCTGATCGGGGAATCATAAGAACCAAATGATTAGTGTTTGGCTCCAAATTGTACTCACGGTGTGTCAGAAACATATACAAGCGTCTCTGCACCAAAATGAAACTGAAGTACTGCATTGACCTATGAGCGACTATCTGAGGTCAAATATGTCTTTTCTATTTAAGTTGACCATTATAGTGTTCGGTGTTATTTCAAGTTGAGTTGAATTGTTAGTTATCAGTTTTTTCCAAGATTCTCGCCTTGGCCCTTTGCTTTACAGTATCTTTGCTAACAACCTTGGCCTGTATTCTGAGGATGCGGTCGTGGTTCAATGCGCGGATGATGCCCCAGTCCTTGTAAGCGGAACATATTACACTTTCTGTCTCTTATTATAAAGAAATTAGCCTCATTTGAGATTTGGTCCAGGGGCAATGCGCTAAAAGAAAACGCCGGCAAAACCCAACTAATTCTGCTCGAAATTGTTCCAAACATTCGACACATTGGTGATTTTACTGTCGAAATCTGCGGTAGTGATCTAGTATCTTGTATTGACGTCAAAAATCTTGGACTGGCCTTTGACTGCCCCTCAGTTAGGAATCTCACATTTCTCTTCTTACTCAACAAGGCTTCGGAATTTTGAGTGGTTTGTCGCATCTGAGACACTGCTTGCCTCCCAGTCATCTCGCCGATAGTCAGCTCGCTTGTGATTTCCCGGCTTCGATACTGTATCACCGTGTTCGGCAATGGTACTCAAGTCAACAGTATTCGGCTCCAAAAGATCATTAACTATACTGCAAAAGAAATCTGCGGCCGCAGAAAGTTTTATCATGTTTCGGAGCTATTAAAAAACCTGGTTGGTTGTCGGTGAGTGAGCCGGCGAGGTATGTATGTACCTCACACTTGCTCTCGAATGTTCACAAGGCAGTGTGTTTCGGGGAGCCAGAGGAGCTGGCCCGGGGATTCGTCCATGTCCGTTCTGTTTGGAAACGCAGCACAAGACAAGACCTCGGCCTGCGGCCTCGGCAGGTGCCGCTCTGGCGCAGGAGAAGCCGGTGACAATGTACGTTAGCCAAAGAGTTCGATTGACAGGCGAGTTTTTTCAGCAGTTTGATACTTATAACAACGCAATGTTGGAGTTTTAGGTTTTGTGTTCTCATTATGGCTCCATTCAATCCCCTGTCTAGGCCCATGTTTTCCTAAATTAGCATGTCTCTGCATACTGCACCACGCTTGCCCTCTGTTCATATCATCAAATAAATAAACACACGCATAATGTTTGTTTTGTTAAGCAAAGACTGGGCATGACGAGAAGAAAGGAGATACAATATAAAATATGATGGGTTTTCCGACGGTATTTCACCCATACCTGCAGATTTTCACCAAATTCAGCCTATTTGTTACCGAGTTATGCCCCAGCTCGAGACCTCAGCCCCACCACCGAACTGATGTCCTGGATCCGCCTATGCTCGAGCTCCTTACCCGAACCCCTTACATATGTCCTGGATCTGCCTATGCTCGAACTCCGTAGCCCCACCTCTATACTGACCTGGACCCGCCTATGCTTGAACTCCTTAGCCCCTACCCCTAATGATGTCCTGGATCAGCCTATGCTCGAGCTCCCGAGCCCCACCCACGTACTGATGTCCTGAATCCGCTTATGCTCGAGCTCCTTAGCCCCACTCCCGTACTGATGTCCAGGATCCGCTTATGTTTTAACTCTTTAGCCCCTACCTGTTTTAACTCTTTAGCCTCTTGATGTCCTGGATCCGCTTATGCTCGAGCTCCTTAGCCCCACCCCCGTACTGATGTCTTTGATCCGCCTATACTCGAGCCCCTTAGCCCCGGCCCCGTACTGATGTCCTGGATCCGCCCCTGCTCGAGTTCCTTAGCCCGACACCCATACTGATGTCCTGGATCCGCCTATGCTGGAACTCCCGAGTTTCACCCCGTACTGATGTCCTGATTCCGCTAATGCTCAGCTGCTTAGCCCCATCCCCGTATTAATGTCCTGGATCCGCCTATGCTCTAACTCCCTAGCCCGACCCTCGTACCGATGTCCTGGTTCCGCCTATGCTCGAACTCCGTAGCCCCACCCCCGTACTGATGTCCTGGATCCGCCTATGCCCGAACTCTTTAGCCCCTACCCCTCTGCTGATGTCCTGGATCCGCTTTTGCTTGAGCTCCTTAGCCCCACCTCTGTACTGATGTCCTTCATCCGCCTATACTCGAACCCCTTAGCCCCACCGCCGTACTGATGCCCTGGATCCGCCTCTGCTCGAGCTCCTTAGCCCCACACCCATACTGATGTCCTGGATCCGCCTATACTCCAGCTCTTTAGCCCCACCCCCGTACAGATGTCCTGGATCCACCTATGCTCGATCTCCTTAGCCCCACCCCCGTACTGATGTCCTGGATCCGCCTTTACTCAGGCTCCGGAGCCACACCCCTGCACTGATGTCCTGGATCCGCCTATGCTCGAGCTCCTTAGCCCCACCCCCGAACTGATGTCCTGGATCTGCCTATGCTCGAACTCCGTAGCCCCACCTCCGTACTGGCCTGGATTCGCCTATACTCAAACTCTTTACTCCCTACCACCCTACTAATGTCCTGGATCCGCCTATGCTGGAACGCCCGAGCCCCACCACCGTACTGATGTCCTGGATCCGCCTATGCTCGAGCTCCTTAGCCCCACCCTCGTACTGAGGCCTGGATCCGCCTTTGCTGGAGCTCCTTAGCCCCACCCCCGTACTGATGTCCTGGATCCGCCTATGCTCGAACTTCTTAGCCCCACCTCCGTACTGATGTCTTGGATCCGCATATGCGCGAACTCCTTAGCCCCTACCCCCTACTGATGTCCTGGATCCGCCTATGCTCGAGCTCCGTAGCCCCTACCCCCCCCCCACTGATGTCCTGGATCCGCTTATGCTTGAGCTCCTTAGCCCCACCTCTGTACTGATGTCCTTTATCCGCCTATACTCGAACCCCTTAGCCCCACCCCCGTACTGATGCCCTGGATCCGCCTCTGCTCGAGCTCCTTAGCCCCACACCCATACTGATGTCCTGGATCCGCCTATACTCCAGCTCTTTAGCCCCACCCCCGTACAGATGTCCTGGATCCACCTATGCTCGATCTCCTTAGCCCCACCCCCGTACTGATGTCCTGGATCCGCCTTTACTCAGGCTCCGGAGCCACACCCTGCACTGATGTCCTGGATCCGCATATGCGCGAACTCCTTAGCCCCTACCCCCTACTGATGTCCTGGATCCGCCTATACTCGAGCTCCTTATCCCACCTTCTTCCTGATGTCTTGGATCCGCCTATGCTCGAACTCCGTAGCCCCTACCCCCCCCACTGATGTCCTGGATCCGCCTATGCTCGAGCTCCTTACCCCACCCCCTTACTGATGTCCTGGATCCGCCTGTGCTCGAACTTCGTAGCCCCACCTCTGTACTGCCCTGGATCCGCCTATGCTCGAACTACTTAGCCCCCACCCCCTACTGATGTCCTGGATCCGACTATGCTCGAGCTCCCGAGCCCCACCCCCGTACTGATCAGCTGAATCCGCTTATGATCGAGCTTCTTAGCCCCACCGCCGTACTGATGTCCTAGATCCGCCTCTGCTCGAGCTCCTTAGCCCCATCCCCGTACTAATATCCTGGATCCGCCTATGCTAGAACTCCGTAGCCCCTACCCCCTACTGATGTCCTGGATCCGCCTATGCTGGAACTCCCGAGTTTCACCCCGTACTGATGTCCTGATTCCGCTAATGCTCAGCTGCTTAGCCCCATCCCCGTACTAATGTCCTGGATCCGCCTATGCTCTAACTCCCTAGCCCGACCCTCGTACCGATGTCCTGGTTCCGCCTATGCTCGAACTCCGTAGCCCCACCTCCGTACTGCCCTGGATCCGCCTATGCTCGAACTCCTTAGCCCCTACCCCCCTACTGATGTCCTGGATCCGCCTATGCTGGAACTGCCGAGTCCCACCTCGTACTGATGTCCTGAATCCGCTAATGCTCGAGCTTCTTAGCCCCATCCCCGTACTAATGTCCTGGATCCGCCTATGCTCTAACTCCCTAGCGCCACCCTCGTACTGATGTCCTGGATCCGCCTATGCTCTAACTCCCTAGCCCCACCCTTGTACTGATGTCCTGGGTCCACCTATGCTCGAACTCTTTAGCCCTTACCCCCATGCTGATGTCCTGGATCCGATTATGCTCGATCTCCTTACCCCCACACCAGTAACGCCCCACCTCCGTGCCCCCCGCCCCCGAAACGACATAGGCGGATCCAAGGGGAAAGGGGACAGGTGCCCCCCATAGAATCTTAGCGCCCCCTGAAATTGTCCCGGAAACACCTGGAAAGTTAGATGGCACCCCCTGAAATGTCGTTTTCTCCGAGATGCAGGTGTCGGGGTCTACTGATAGGTTTTAGCGCCTACTTGATAGGTTTTTCCGGCCAAAAGTGGCGTCCCTGGTGTAGATAGCGCCCACCAGGAAGTTTCCCCTTCCACCTCGCCCCCGATAGGCAATCCTGGATCCACGTATGGGAAGCGACATTTCAGGGAGCGTCATCGACCTTGAGAGGCGTGTCTTTACAATTTCAGAGGGCGCCGATGGTCGATTGGGGGTTGGGGGAGGGGATGGGGGAGAAGGGTGGGGGGGGCACCTAGCCTACTTATTCCCTGGATCCACCCATGGTCCAAAAACAGAAACATAATACTCTTATTGTAAACTCGGACTTTTACGGTACTCTAATTACTTGTGATGCATTATGGGTAGTGTTGGGTACTTTTTTACCAGACCATAAATAAACAGAAACGGCCGCGCCGATCGCCGGCGTTGCCGCGACGTGGACGCAGGGGTGACGCGTGGTGATTTGCTACAACGATGCGTGGAGAAACGGCATGTTAGTAAAGGTAACTTGGTGTTTCATTGATATATATGCAGATGGAATGTCGACATATGTCTCTTACCTAGCTGCATGCAAAATTTCATTTCCTCCAATGACTCTAACCACCCTAAACCCCGGTGTGAAGCAAAAATGAACTGATAAAATTACCACTTTGAAATGCATTTTACGGCTTATAGCGCGGAAGCCGTAAGAGATAAGTGGGGGTATGGAGTGAGAAAAATGACGGCAACGAAGTGTTCTATCCAGCCGTGTTAAGTTCAATACCGTAGCTATCATGGTCTGGAAACCAGGGGGCTGAGAATAAAAATTTTAAAAACTTATATTTTATTTTTGCCTATAAAATAAAAAGTTTCAGCCTAAAAGTTTTTATCTCTAAATATATAATAAAGGAGGCTATTCTCTCTTATTATCTGAAATGGGAACTAATTTTTATCAATTAGATCAGAAGATATAAGGGTTTGAATGATATTTTGGGAAATGCAGACCTTTACGGAATGGGCCAAAAAGGACCCTTAAATTTCCGTTTTTGTTTTGTTTTTATGTTTGTGCAGTACTGCACAAACCGGCCTTTAAGTTGATATTTGACTCAGAACCGGAACTGCTGTAGCTTCAGATATTTCGAGCCTGTAGTTTAGACCATGAGTTTTATGCCAAATTTAGGGTGCAAAGTTTAAAAGCTAATTTAGAGCCCTAAATTTAAAGCTTTTTCTTTCCAACTTTTTGTGTGAACTACAAATTTCCCTGATGTAAAAGGGTGCAAGTTTGAAGAGTCTAGATGAATTAGCAAAAAATAGAAAAATAAAAGTTAAAAATCACATAATGCAAAATTCTGGGCAAAATTTTTGAAAATTTTGAAAATTGACAACCGTGGTGCTTATTCATTTGGAAGTGCCTTCTATCCACAAAAGTTTTAGGTCTCTGATACCAGCGCTCAGAACAGACAACAACAACAACAACAGACAACGACGACGACGAGACCGGAAAAACTGTCAGAATAGAAGCCGTTTCTTACTTCGTTCGTCACCGGCTTCTGACGGTAATATTTGCGTCCCACGTTCACACGCAAACTTGGGCCAGCCCAGATTCTGTGCAAGGGGTACCTGCCTGCCTTTACAATGAGCTGCCTATGGAGATGAGGAGGTTACCCATTCGAACAGTTTGTCTTGCTCTAAAAATTACATACCCACAGCCCGGGATTAAGGCATGGGCTGAGGGGCTGGATGGCTGGATTGCTCTCTGAATCCGCTTATTTCGGCGTAAATTATTGCCAAGGACATATAATATAGCCTCTAACGGTTATAGTAGACCTCTATGGTTGATATTATTCATTGCTGGCGATAAAGTTGGAATGAATTACGTGTGTTATTGCTAATACGCAATCGCTCTCCGTATGTGTATAGGAGCTTACGTCATGTATATATTTTCCTGGGCTATTGATACTTTTCATGTTTCCCAACCTTTGTCCGTCCATGTAGGTCGCGCCTTGGGGATTCTGAATGATCTCGTCACTTTAACCCGCCTATGGATGAGTTCTTTTGTATTCGGTCCTGGTTGCCGTCGCATTTACACTGACGTCACTCATTACACTTAAATACGAATGCACACGTGTAGAACCCCTAAATTACAATATATGAGCACGCCTGTGACATCTTATTGTCTATAACACATGGTTACGAGCATGGCGTGGTTACTGTCGCGTGCACCGGCTGTCTACTGCTACTTCTGGCTGTCCGGTAGGCAGTCTTCACTCTGCAAGAGTACAATCCACTCGCATTTTAAACGCCCCATTTTGAGTTGCTGGAGCTGCCTCTGCCAAAAGTTATGAAAATGTAAACGAACCTGACATATCTTAATAACAACCTGACATAATATCTTCTCTCATCTTATTCATAACATTCAAACATTTAAACTGCTCTTGATATTACTACGAACCACTTTGTTGTACAAAGGACGCACTACACCGCATAATGCTTGGTTTGCGGATAGGTCCTTTCTAAATACAGAGCCATAGATCCGTCCCTGATAAAGATGCTGTTTCAAAACATTCAGGGAATCTGCCTAATTTAGGTTAGGAAAAGCCAGAAATTTGCGAAGGCCTATACCAAACTGTTCTGGAGACATGCCGGCAAAAACGAGGTGAGCAGAATCCCCTCCCTCATGACAGGAATAGAGTTAAAGGCAATAAAAATGTATGGTTGAGGAACACAATGATAAAGTGCTCCCAAAAATGAAAACTTTTCTGAAGCGTTAACTTGGACGGAAAATTCAATCAGCAGCTAGCATCAGGTTATGATAAGTTCTACAGTTGCGCCCTCCTGAGTAGGTAGAATGAGGTGTTTCATCTTTATGAGGGTCAAGCAATGAAGTTTTTGGGTTGTTTGAGGGCAGATATGCTAGACAAGCGTACATGTTTTTTTTCAAAGAAAGTGGGCTTAGCCCTTGAGATGAAACTACGGGCTTCTGGAAAATCTGCTATATATGTTGGGCCTAAAGGACTCTTGTATTGTGCGTCTCAGTAGATTGTCACAACAGAGGGTCGAGATGGGCTCATATTGCATCTTATAAAGAAGCAGCGGAGAAATTTGCCAGCAAGGTCGTGCCAAACTGAGAGGACCGCTCGTCGAGAGCTCAATAATGCATGAGTTGGACGCTGTGGATCAGAGGGTCGGCGTTGTTTGAACCAGGCCGTATCAGCAAGAAACCCCCAGCTGGGCACAACTGCAAACGGACGACCGTCTGACTCAGATTGTTGGGGCCTGATGGGGTCCTCGAAACCTATATCCTGTCTTTTTTGTTGAATAGATAACCTATGGCTGTTGTTAGGATGTAGCCCACAATGAGAAATGTCTGCTCGTAAGCTTCCCCATAAGAATGGTTCTCGTGTCATTTATTTGGTAAGTTATCGGCCTCGCTTAACTGACAAAGGAGACTTCGATAATCTGTTAAACGCAGTGCTGTCCCACACAAACACTTCGGCTGAGTCAGGAGTTTGCCTTACGACATATATCAAGAAGACTTCTGTCGTATCTGTCAGAAACTGTTCAGCGTGACCATAATCTACGGTCTTGCCGACGTTCCGTTTCCAGCGCTGTCGGCGTCGAGACTGTTTATCCGTACGAATTCTTAGACTCCGCGATTGGAAACTTCTTTTTTCGTGAAAAGGATGAATATAAAAATAGAATCGCTGACTTGAATCATCGATCAGTTTTATTTGTAGAGCATTTCCTGATATTTCTTAGATTTAAAATCAAGCCACTAGAACAATGTTGAACTCACCAATGTTGAACCCTGCTGATATATTTTGCAGGCTTTAAAAGTGGTGGTTCATGTTTTTTACCTGGAAAAATACGTAGATCGATTCCAGTCACTTTGCCACTTCCTCCTCATATGTTTTATATTTTTCTCACTGTTTGTGAATTTTCCCTGCATTGAGCAGTTATCAAATTCTCCCTGAGTATGTTCCACTTCAGGCTCCGATAGAGGGATGAAGGTTACACAGGAAGATGCGGCTAGAGCTTCCCTTGACCTCGTATAACATTGCGTTGTCCAGGGACGTAGCCAAGGCTCTTGTTGGCTTGTTTGCAGTGTGCTCTTTAAAAATAAATTCGTTACTTTGGTAGATAGAAATAAAGCTGTTGCCCATCAAGCTTTTTGGCTTGGTTTGGCCGTTTCCCAGAGCTGCTAACCCTAGCCAAACTGAAAAGAGCAGGATAACTATGTGATTTGGCCCCTGCACAGACTGTATAAATATCTCCAACACATGCTTAGAAGTATTTCCAACATATAGAATCACGCTAAAGGATATAACATCACAAAAGGTGTGTTTTCAGGTCTGTTTAGTTCATGCCGATGCTAAGGTCACCAGAGTCCACCAAAAGTCAGATGCACTTTTTGCTACGAGTCAACTCAGTTGATGCTAATTCAATCATTGCATGAACACGTGCTTTATATAAGCGTGAATGTAGTTTAAACATACAACTAGCGATGTACAAGGAAACGCAGAGATACTAAGCTTAGAGTGACTTTATAAGTTTGAACTAGCCTAACCCACATCTAGGTAATTCAGATACAGCAGTGGTAGTTCAGATGCATGAATTGTGTTGAGTAATTTAGATGTAGCCGTGATAATTCAGATGCAGCAGTAGAAATTCAGATGCAACAATCGCGATTCAGATGCAGACATGTAATTCAGTTGTTGCTGTGTGACAGACAATTCGTATTTGCAGCGACACAAAACAGGTTTCGAGTCAGGACAAAAGAATGACATCATTTCTTAACGTGGTTAATGTGAGTGTAGATTCAGAAAGTATATCCACTATCCATGTGTGTTTAATGGTACTGCTGATTACTGTGAGAATTATAGATGGTCAAAGCCTATTCTTATTTGCTAAAATGTTAACGCATATTTAACACATTTCAGTTTGGCAAATGTGATCCAGCCGCCAGGGGATCGGTTGTAACTTTGGCATCTCGAACAGCATTACAGTTTCATGAACTGATTTTAAGCAGTCCTTGAAGTCGACGGCACGATTTTCGGTTTGGATGGCACGGCGTGGCTGCGGTCCAGCGTGCAACAGCACCCTGGTCTGTGCAACACGGTTATTTACTTGCAACGAGAGAAATTATACTGCGCGATCTGCTGGGCCAAAATACGGCAGATAGTACATGCATTCATAAAAAACAATGAAAAGATACATATCTACTGATCTGGTATGTGTTATTTGAAATTTTTAATAGAGCACCAGTAATCATATTGCATCGGCTGGGTTCTCCAATTGAGACGGTTACGGTCTCTTTCTGGCAGAAGCGCCAACATCCAACGCCTATTGTGGAGCTGGGAAATGTAAGAGCATGTCGGTTGTATATTTCGCAAGTTTTTAAAGTTACGGTGGATAAACACTCTCCTCGTATCATATTGTTATCAAGACGATAAACCCGAGGCGATACATTTTCAATTGGAACCCAGACGTGGAGCCTCCTTTGGACTATACCGTGGCAGGCCGAACACATCCACTCCGGAACGTCGGGACCGGACCTCTTCATTTAACGTGGTACGAGAGTAGGCGAGCACTTGTGCGTCGCTATTGGCTGGAAGGGAAAACAGCTGCGTTGAATTGTTAAGGCACCACATAAAACAAGCGATGCGTTTCTCGAGCGGTTCACATGTGCCATCGTCTTATTCGATATGAGAATGTGAGGTTGTTGTTCCTGAGGAGCGACTCATACCCTGAAAATAAAATTATGTGTTAACACGCGCATTGACGGGAGGGGGCGGGTACCCGCCCCCTCGGGTTTTTCGGAGACAGCAGAAAAACGGCGGCGCGCAGCGCCGCTGTACTTGGTATACCTTTTTCCTCATCATTTTTGCAACTTCTGTGAAAATTTTAAGGATAGGTCATCTCAGGTCAGGTCACCAGTACAGGTCAAGTTACCCGACCTCAAAAAAAGTTTAAGATAGCATAAGTCGGAGCAGGATGAACTTATCCAATTGAAACTCATATAACATAATGGGCCCACCAAGTTCTCTAAAATATGTTCCGGTATTTTTGATATCGATGACCTAAGGTCAGGTACGAAGCATGACCTCTCCATTGGTAATACATGGGAAATATGGTTTTTACTGAATAACTCAGTAACGGATCGTGATAGAGCGTTTATTTTAGTTTCATTAGACTCGCCTTGGCTTTGCGGTTCTAATGATATGCATTTTATATAATTTGACCCTGACCTGACCTCAGGTCAGGCCAAATCTTTGATTTGACCTAGCAAGGTCAAATCATATATCATTCGATTCGGCCTGCTGCGAGGATTCATAGAATTCAAGTCGTTTTGCTCTATCTTTACGTGTTCAGATGCAATGGCCGAAAAACTTAATTTACATGTTATCCCTATGACGGCATGTTTTGACCTCTGGTGACCTTAAATGTGACCTGACAAAAAAATGGTTCAAATATTTTCGATGGAGAAGCGGATGGGCTACCCAACGCCGTTTACTGTTTTTCGCCACCTACCGTGGTTCTCGAGATCTTGGGGGGCGGGTACCCGCCCCCTCGTCAATCCGAAGGTGGCTCAGACCCCCGTCAATGCGCGTGTTAAAAATAAGCAAGAAAAAGTCAAACCTGTCTGATCTCACAGCTGTGATTAGTAAACTACAGCAAGTCAGTTTGAGGCCTGTTACATATGCGGAGTTATGCTATTGTTTCATCCCATGCATTAGGGGCGTAGCGGCTCGTGCAAAATAACTTAATTTCCAGGCCCAGCAGTGATGCTTTCTTAAAAAAGATGGGAGTTTTGACATATATGTCAAAACTCCCATCTTTTTAGATATAGCTAGGAATAATGAAATAAGCCAGCCGGCGACTCTGTTGACCACACAGGCTGTACTGTACATACATAACTAACAGAGAAGTCAAAGGCATGCAAATGCGTAAATCTGAACCGAATCCCCTTCACCTCTAGGACGCCTCACCCCTGGATGACTTGAGATACCCGATTTCCGTTGTATGTGTTATTAATCAAGGTTGACTTGAATGAGTTAACACGCGCAGCTGATGCGGCGTCGGAAAGGACCCGCTCCATGGAGGGAGTTCTTAAATGCCCCTCCCTCCCACTTATTTCCCCCAGGTGGCCAGAGAACCGTTCACAGCCAGAATACGCTACTTTGGTAAATTTGACAGAATTGATGAGCGCGTCGATTGGTGAAGAAGTTTTGAAAATTTGTTCCTATTTTTTACTTATAGGCTTTCAAAGTCAGACCTTTATTTTGAGAGCGTCGCAATCGCGAGTTCGGGCTTGTTCGCCTACACTGTAGGCCAAGTAGTGACTTAATAACGTCATAAAATGGGGCTATATGTCAAGGTCACCCCACATGATAGTCAAGGTCAAAGGTCACAGGTCAAGGTCATTGATCCCGGTATTTTGGTCAGATGACATTCAGTATGGCGTATGTTATGCTATGACTTCATAATTAAGGTTACTAAATGTCAAGGTCAAGGTCACACGTCAAGGTCAGAGGTATTTTTGAATGTCAAACTCTTTTCCCGTCCAAAGGCTGCTATAGTGTTAGTTGTATTGTACATCATTGCGAATATATAACGTTATGCGACATAGGTCATTGACCCTAAATGACCTTGACCTCCGACTTTCAGGGAACATTGTAGGGGACGTTCCCTCCATGACCTTAGTCCACTTTTTGTGTATTCCAGTTCTTGTTTGCATAAATACAGACTTTTACAATATGTCTCCTGCGCGGCCCCGATTTGACATTTACGACCTCATTTGACTTCGAAGATATTGGCCTAGGTAAATGAGACCCAGCTATAATGTAGATCACCATCATGTTCACACATCCCCAAACAGTCGTTTTTTCTAACGCTGTTTGTCTTTTAGATCTTAGGGGCACTTTGGAACCCCCATCCACTGCGCGTTGACGCCAGACTCCTCTCCATTGTTATTTGGTTATTGGGGTCTTCGGGCGCACGAATCCCTCCTCGGTGCGTGTTAACACGCGCATTGACGGGGGTCTGAGCCACCTTCGCTTTGACGGGGGCGAGTACCGCCCCCCCCTAAGATCTCGGGAACCACGCTAGGTAGCGAAAAACGGTTAAGAGCGTTGGGTAGCCCATCCACTTCTCCAGGAAAAATATTCTAACCATTTTTTGTCAGGTCACATTTAAGGTCACTAGAAGAATAAAAATATGCCGTCAAAGGGATAACATATAAATTACGGTTTTCGGCCACTACATCTGAACAATTAAAGATAGAGCAAAACGATTTGAGCTGTATGAATCGTCGCAGAAAGCCAAATCGAATGATATATAATATTACTTTACTAGGTCAAATCAAGGATTTGACCTGACCTGATGTTAGGTCAAGATCAAATTAGGAAAATACATATCATTAGAACCGCAAAGACAAGGCAAATCTAATGCAGTTAAAATAAACGCTATATTACCATCCGTTACTAAGTTATTCAGGTAAAACAATTTTTCCCATTTATTTCCAATGGAGAGGTCATGGCTCGTACCTGACCTTAGGCCATCGATATAGAAAATACCGGATTTTAGTTTCGAGAACTCGGTGGGCCCATTCTGGGATATGAGTTTCAATCGGATAAGTTCACCCTGTTCCGACTTATGCTATCTTAAACTTTTTTAGGTCAGGTCACTTGACCTGTACTGGTGACCTGACCTGAGATGACCTAACCTTAAAATTTTGACAAAAGCTGTAAAAATAATGAGAGTGAAGGTACCGTGTTAATGTATAGACGAGGGTTTCGCAGCACAAAACAGTGCTTCGGGGATAGTTAGAACTATTTCCACTTCGAATCGACGGGAATACTTTTTTAATGGACCAAGACGATATAAACGCGAAATCAAACCGTTCCCGTAGCGGTCTGTGGCTTAGTGTGCCGTATATTTCATTTCTAGTTGTACTTCCATACACGCGAATTAGCATCTTTTCAGCTCCTATTCAGCTAGCTGAGGATTGACGTCAGGCCAAGCGTCCACCCCTCCCCGGGTTACACCATAGGACTGCGTCGGTGTGAATATGTGAATGGTTTGGTAGCGTCTCGTGAAAACGATACGCTGCAAAATATTGGGCTTGAAATTAAGAATGATAATTTTAAACGATAATGGTACTATTTATAGATAATACTGATGATAATATTTTTTTGTAAAATCATGTGCGTCAGTGTAGGTTGTAACTCGCTTACATTGGCTCCCGTGTGTGCTGTTAGCACCAACCAAGAGAGTGAGGCGACCATGGATGTACCAGGGGGCACGTGCCCCCGGCCCTTGATTGAGCCGCCCAGCGCCCGAGCCCCGGAACCGCCCCGGCGCCCTTCCGAAACAAACGCCGTTACCCACCTCTTCGTATTTCCCTGGGATGTAATTATTGACAACCCTTCAATTTCGGATCCCTTAAATATGTAACTTACCTTGAATTGGCCTCTCAGGTCCAAATAATATCTCTCAGGAATCCAATGGCGCCCTCTTGACCAAAGTGCCCCTCCCATCGGCAGTCCTGGATCCGTCTATGAATGCGACATTTGGTCCAGTCACCTTTGCACTTCACATAAAAAGGTTGTATTTACTACGGTTTATCTTGCTGGGGCCTTATACCCACGAGCCACGGTAAAACATGTTCACAAGATTTGGACTAGTAAAATCTTTGTTATTAGGTTGTGCAACATTTAACGCTGCGGACATTAAGGCGGGGGCAAAGTCCTGTAACAAGGCTTGGACAAGGTTCAGGCGAGGTATCGCGACGAGGTTATAACTAATGCAAATGATGCGTAACTCGGTACTTTGGTGAGCCAAATACGTGTATATACGACGGGAAACAGGGCGAGGACAAAGTGGTTTACCTTGTTTTACGCTTTTACTGCTATATATCTACCCTTGCTCTTTTATTTTCCGGATTTAATGGGTGGATTATTAGGCGGCGTTTTCGTGTATTGTGTGCACGCGTGATGGCATAGTCTCAACCTTGCATTACTACCTCTTGCAGGGCTTTTATATTTTTATTATATTTTTAAAACTGTGATAAGGATGATGGCAATGATGCAGATGAATCAAAGTATGACAGTGCAGAAGACAATGCATTTTCTGAGGTTTGACATACTTGCTTGTACGTAAAATTTCATATTGTACGTACGTACATACACAGAACACACATTAACCTCCTCGTTTTTTCCTAAACGCAGAAAACGTATTGCACTCGATTGAGGGGTTTTAATTCGTCAAACAAAGCTTTGAGGTTCTTGACCGCGAAATTTACATGCCTTTTCCTTCCCTAGAACACCATGGACAAAGCAGCAGCGCATAAAACAATCATTGCTAGAGCTCTTCCTACGCACACTCTGCCCACACGAATTTCCTTACCGTGACCTGTAGCTTCAATTACGGCCGGAATCAGGCCGTTATCTGTCTTGTAGATGGCTGGGACACCAGGTGCCCGCACCAGTACCTTTGTTGCTCGATCTTAACAAAATGCACATATTTATTCTCTAAATCAACCCCTGCACTGCCAAACCTACAGAAACAGCATCTTATTGGCATGTCAGACCAGTGTCACTATGATTTTTTTACAGACCAGGGGTCCTAATATTTTTACCATGGTGTTAGATAACAGCAAAAAGGCTTCTCCCCGAAACTCCACCTCTGCCTCCAAAACGCACAAACACCTTTCGCCTGCTGAGCCGCGTTTGCTGGATAATAACCCAGACCATCTTACCTTGCTCTTGGTTACGTGCAGCCGTGAAAACGGACCCTGGCTCGCGTGCCAGCATAATTGCGTGTCGTCCAGAAGGGGAATACTATGCAAATTGAAGCAATTTGGAGCGAGAACCCGAACTGGTTGTTGCAGCCAATGAGAGCGAAATCCGTCCCCGCGTCCTGGCTTGGGGGACCAATCAGAGGGCCAACTCTGCCTGCCTGAGTAAACAAGGCTCAAAACTGTCGTTATCTCGTTGTCGCTACGCCGGGCTTTCACTAGAATTTACCCTACTTCGTAGAGGACGCTAGTAAACAAGCTTCGAACATTGTGGCTGGCCTGCTAAGCTGTTTTTTTTCAAGGCAAGGATAATTTGTGAAATGATAGTAGGACAAAGACCTTCCCTGGCTTCGTGGGTTTTTTTCTTTTATAGTGCAATGTGGTTAGGCCTCCTCAAAGGTGTTTCAGTTCAAAGATAGAATAATAGTAAACATGATGTGATGATATACTTTTATTGAATTGGGATTAGAGAACAGGTGCCATGAAAGCTCCGGCACGTTATTGCATATTGATCAAATAGGCTAACCGATTTTCAATCGGGATAGCTATTTTGCAAACGGACCATGGTGCCTGAAATACCAAACAGACCAGACTTTTTGCAAACGGGCCAGATATTGGGCCATTCTACAAACGGACCAGCCGTTTACCAAATGGGCCGACCCGTTTACAAACGGAGCTCAACATATCCACACCGGTTGTTCGGGGTGCGGGGGAGGGGCAAGGGGGCCAATTTTCGTGAGAAACAACAGAATGTTTATTTTAAGGAAAGATCGGGCATTATCAGTGTTGTTGGAGGTGGGGTCGATTTTTTCACATAGCCGGAGACGCCAGGACAGGCGCCAGCACCAAAGCTGTAGATTTTTCGTTTGGGATGGATGCTGAGTATCCAAGTCCAGTGCTGGAACACAGATGACCTCCTCTGTTGATTTAAAACAAGTCTGTTACGCGTGAGCGTGGCTCTACTTTTGCTCTTACCTTTTTTGGTGCGTATAGGTCATAAAAAGTGGTTTGTTAATGTTCTCGTGGTTTCCAAAACTAGTTTAACCCGCTCCGTACTCTAACCTTAGCTAAGCTGTAGGCCATGTCTTTGGTCTCAGGGCTATTTACTGTGCTTTTTACTGTCTTAGGGCTGTTTACTGTGCTATTTACTGTGCTCTTTTGTCAAACTGGAATTTTCCGAAAATAGTTCACTGAGGTAAGCTCAAGTCATGTGGGTTCCACTAAGTGGGTATTACAGGAATGTAGAAAATTGCTGCCATGGTTTGCCTTAGGCTGAAACTTAGATATTCTTGTAATTGTTTTTTAATCTTACTAAGCAGAGCTGAGTAACAGGTGTGAAAGCCAGACTAGATCACACAAGCGCCTCGCCAAGCCCGCTGGGAATGCCAATTGCAAGTACGTGCCTGCCATTTATCAGCGACCATGCTCCCCACCACTTTTTTCGCTACACCCGAGTAATGGCATATGCAGAATTAACCCAAGAAATGGCACAATGCCGTTTCCCAAGACCTTTGAAAGCTGGGCCGACCGAGTTAAAATGTTTGTACATACATGTTCCGGTGCGACGAACTTCGGACGGCTCAAACTGTTCCCTTCGCCTCCCATTCAGGAGCTGTTTTCGATGCGGGCCCATCCATTCCTTCGCCTGCCAACCGGCAGCCGGTATGCATACCTTATGCTTGGCTATCGTGAGGCACTGCATCATACAAGATTGATGACCGGAGAAAACCGATTTTTGATTACCTCAAGCAGCCCTTCCGTGGTGTACCACAGACCTATCGCGTGCCGGCGTCTGGGTAATTTGGTGCCAAGTTTTGTGTCTGCTGCCGCCGCGCGGCCTGTAGAGGCAATCACGTGAAACAAATAAAGTGCACTCATTTCAACGGGATTACATGTTATGCTCTGTAAAGGTACCATAATTGCATCTTATATCTAGAAACTAGAAGTAGGTTCAAAATGTGTATATTTTGTTGCCTGTTGTGTTAAGAATATACTATTTTTACCAACCTTATGCTCATGATTTCACCCGGACACTAACCATTCACAAGTATTACCTGGCTCCAGATAGCCTGCTGGTTCGCAGCAGGGCGACATGAGAGCAGTGTGCTGAGTGAGTCCGGTAATTTCACTGTCGCCGGGCACTCTGGCTAATCGGATTCGTGAGACGCTCCGGAGGTACCCGACATTCCTGTGATTGCTGCTCATCCAGGCTCCACGTGTTACTGCAGTGCGCTTCAAGTGGCCGCTCACTGCGGCCCACTAAGCTTGGCTCGTGCGCGGCGTCAGTGTCAGATACAGCAATCCGTGAAATGCGCGATTTATTCTGCTGCCAGAGCAGCTGACATCGGAATGGTTTATAATTCAGCAGTGGCGGATATATCAAGGCTAGGGGCTCAAGCTTTCGAAATGTCCGAGTGCCTATACTTAGTGCAAAGCCGGAGGCTGTTCCATGGCCATGGCGGGGAAGGTTTGATACTCATAGCACACCCGTCCCCTTTGAAATGAAGTCCTAGATCCCCCACTGTAACTCAACAAAAATTTTGGGATCAATTATTTATTTATTTATTTATTTTACTTCTTCAGGACACTCCATAATAGACATGTGGCTATTCTTAGCCTGGCATCAATTATTTCATAACACAATCCATGTACAGGTAAATTTTTAATGTTCAGTAAAGTACAAATCCTCAATCTTCAAACGTTCATTTAAGGAATAGGACATTTCAAAAACATGTCATTGCACAAATATTTCCCCGTCTAAAAATAATGGAAAATGATGCAAGAACATAGTATCCCCCAAAGGACGCAACACAAAAAACTTAAAGAAATACACGACACAATCAAGGACAAGTTAGTAACATTACAAGTTTAAAACTTGTCAAGCTCATATGGCAGGCCACCTTCCATATGAATACGATGCACGGAAACACCAAAACCTCACGTTCACCCAGACCAGGACGGGACCAATGGGATTGCTTCGTCCAGCAACAGCGAGCGGGCTTCGAGCTTGAGAGGTCTTTTAAATTAATTTCAGAGGCAATGTGCGTGTGGACGTGATGTACCGCAGGGGCGATGTAGGTTGCAGTGTCATTGGCGTGATACTATCACGTGATACGCGCTGATTCACGACCATTATGAAGCAAATATGCAGTATTCAACTCATTTTAAGACTATTTTAAGTAGAAAAATATCAAAACAGCTACAAAATATGAATAATCGTAAATGTCCCAAAATTCACTTCATATATGTAAATCAACCACAACAATCTATTACAACCCATTATATCAATTAAAAAATCATTCTTTAAACACCCTGTAAAAAGACAAGAATAATAGACACTATTTAATAATATAAAATACACTATGGTTCAATAATCGGCACAAAAAAAAAACAATTCCGTACCACACACACCTTGCAGTTCGCACCCGGCGAAACTAAGTCTTTAACCATCGAGCAAGTGGTTTTTTTTAAGTCAGCCATCCGCAGTTCTGTGAGATTTGGCGGCAAAGCATTATACAACATGGGGGCCCTGTATATGAACTGCCGCCGGCCAGTCTTTGTCCGTATCCTCGGCAATTGTAACTGTTGAGATTGACGTGTTTGTCGGGTAGGGATGTCAGCGTTGTGTTGAAGGGATGAGGATAGTGCTATCGGTTGTTTAGTTGCGATGATGTTGTGGGCAAGGGTGAGAGTGTGATATTTTGCCCTCTGTCTGGAACTGAGCCAGCCTGGACCTCTCAACACGTCCGATATATGATCAAACTTTCGGCGACCGGATACTACTTTTGCGCTGAAGTTTATGATGTTTTGAATTTTTCGATGGGTTTTGTCCGAACAGTTGCCGTACACTGAAATACAGTATCGAAGGTGTGAGAGAACCAGGCTGTGAACAATGCTTAGATGGTGCGTTTGGGGAGGTGGTGGCTTGTGTGAATTAATCAGTGGCGGCGCTGCCATAGAGGCACATTAGGCACTGCCTAGCCACTTTTAAATGTCAGAGTAGGTATGTATTTTATGTGGAATAAATCTCATTTTAATCAATGTTTAAGTTACAGAGAATATTCCTTCTTCGGATCACTGGGTCAAAGAGCCGATGATTTGCATCTCTGACAATCCACGTTCGCAGCTCTTACCGTCAACAAGTGTGAGATTAGGCACTCCGCGATTTCGCTAAATCTGCCTAACACCGTGGCAAACCTAACGTGTGCTTTTTTATTTACATCTCTAATACCTCATGCATTCGAACGGGAGTACCTACTGGCTTGTTCAATCAGAAAACCAGGCATGCCTTGGCAGCAATCACGTGCGATGCCGCGTCTTAGGACCTTGATTACAGCGGATTTGTTTATTGACATTCTTGTATTCGCGGATTTCTAGCCTTCTCTAGTGCGGGACAGTTGTTTGGAAATTATTAGTAGTATATGTAATTTGTGAAACCCTTATGAAGAACGTGAGTCATTGCAAAAAAACTGGCGGATGAAATTTAAAAAAATTGTTCACAAATCGATCGTGCAGCGAGAAAGTGGACGTCATAAAAAAATGAAGTGCCGAAGCTGTCCTTGAAATGGGAAGCTCTCGTGAGTACATTGTCGTTCCCCGCTTACTTACCTACCTATCCTTCCCGAATTTAGCCTTGAACCTTCATATACAGCCGCATAACCGTTTCCACAATCCACCGATATATGCTTCTATTTTTTTCATTATATTAAACATTAAAACATACATATTCTTTTTGCTCATTGACTTGAGCTTGCAACCTTCTCCAGCCCACCTGCGGGATCCGCCCCTGTCCAATATCAGGTAAAAAGCCTCGGCGACGTCCTTACCTCTTAGCCAATCGTGCCTAGGCTGTCTTAATGTTCAAGCGCCGCCACTGGAATTAATGCTATTACAAGACCGAAACGCTGTTGCATGAGATAGTTTACGTGTGTGTCCCACGAGAGATGACTGTCGAATATGATACCCTGGTTACGGACGGCTGAACTGGGCCGATGGCTTGAGCACGAAATTGGATCTACAGGGGCGGAAGGTTCTTGAGGCTTTGGCGACTGCCGATTACCATTAGCTGTGCTTTGGTGGCATTAACCTCCATGCCATTAGCACGGAACCAGTCATCCAAAGATGTAAAGGTACGCTCCATGCGGACTTTAAGACGATTCGCTTGATCCCTTCGGCCCGTAACAATAACTTGAGTATCGTATCCATACTGCGTGACGCTAGAATCGATCGGAAAATAGCTTAGGTCGTTGACGAACATATTGAAGAAGAGTGGGCCCAAGGGAGATCCTTGAAAAACGCCGACTGTGTTGGGATTTTTTTAGAGAGGATTTTTTGCCCGCTGCAGTGATCTACACTTGATACGCTCTGAGTATGGCCGCTTAGATACGAACGAAACCAATCCGTATCGACTCCGTACAGTTCTAGCCTAGTCATCAGCTTCGAATGATCGATGACATCAAAAGCCTTACTCAGGTCAAGAAGGCAGATAAAAAATGTGTCCTTGATCCATGCCGTTGAGAATTTGGTCAGAGACACTAAGCAGGGCAGTTCTTCTAGAGTGATGAGGTCTGAAACCTTTTTGTGCTGATAATTTTTGGGGCTTATCGACGCACCAACTGCCAGGGTCATATGGCGTCGCCAGCTCTTTCCCTGTTGGAAGGGTTTCTCGGGAGCCAGCTTGCTGCTTGTTCAGGGAAGCCGCCGGGCCTTGAACCCATGTTGTGCTTGTGGTATTAGATGGTTTCTAGAGAGGAAGGAGTAGAGCTGTCGTTGCACGATTCGCTCCACGATTTTTGCAATACCTGGGACCAAAGATATAGGTCTAATGTTAGCGGGGTCAGATGCCGGCCCAGATGTATGAATCGGGTGAACGAGTGAGTGTTTGTACGCATCTGGAAAATCATTTCATTCCAGGCAAGACTTGATTATGTTAACGAGAGGGATTCCGATTTCGTTAATGCAAAGTTGTATTACGCGGATGCATATGCCATCCATGCCGCTGGCAGATGTGTTTTTCATACTGAGGATGGTGTGTTTTAACGTCGCAAAGTCTTTGGTGGTGACTTTGAAGGAGCATGATCCTACTCGAGGTAGTCTCGTAGGTATGTGGCTAACTTTCTGGGAGCTTTGGGCGACTTCTTGTGCAACTCGAGGGCCTACACTAACGAAAGATTCATTCTTCGCGTCCGTGCTTACTTGAGGGTGAACGGGAATGCCTTTTGTCGTACCAATATAGGGTTGAATATTGCGAAACATTGATTGGGGTCCATTGTTGGTAATATGGCGCTCAATTTCTATAATGGTGGCTAAGCCGTACGATTTGCCATTCCGGCCTATGTTGTGTCATACGAACCCTTTAGGTTTATGTTATGGAAGTTGGATTACAGTGGATCTATTAAGTTCCTTTGAACACATTTGTCCAAACAGCCGTTTAGCCTGAAATGTATTTCAGCTATTAGATAACAATCTGTTCTCCGGTCATGAGTGCCCCAGGAGTGAAAATATATTTCTGAGGCTCATTGGCCTCGGAGAAACTGTTTACCCGATACAAATTTGATGCTAAAATATAATCATCAAACGTAATGTTTATAGCCAGTTCACACAAACCAAAATTTAATCTCTTCTAAGAAATGTTGGCGTCCAGTTGCGATATTTCCAACGCTCCTACTCAGACTGAGGTACACCATGAACGGAGTCCGCAAAATAAGGCGACTGGATATGTACGGGAAATTACCTTTCCCGAAAAAGACCATACTTGTTTAAGCATCGCCCCGGTGAGTGGTGTTTGCACACGCCCTTCGGGGCTTCCGACACCGCCAGAAAATGGCGACTCCGTACTTGGCACACCTTGACGTTGATTAATTGTGCAGCTTTCTTTAAAACTTTAAGCCTCGGTCGTCTCAGGCCAGGTCACCAGGTCAAGTGAAGTGAACTCACCTCCCAAAAGGTTTCAAGTGGCACCCGTGAAAACGGTTTTACGATGTTTTTATGGTGTTGATATCGCAAAATAGACCTGTCGAGTACGACAGGTTGTGGTAACGTGATTTTTGGTATCGATGGCCTAGAGTCAGACACGGGTCATGCTCTCTCCTATGGAAATGAATGAGGAAATCCGAAAATGACCGAAATGGTGTCATTTGTGTAGACACGGCTGATATTAGCTTCTTATTCTCAAAATCCATGTATCTTAGGCCCTCTTTCAAGGTTATGTTGTAAGTTTTGACCTGGGACCCCATAGGCGTCATCTGGGACCTAAGCAGGCCAATCACTTCGTAGGAAATGGCGATAGGGTTTTTATTTTGATGCCTTTGCGTTTGTATTATTCTTCTGATGTGATCCATATGCATATTGACGGCATGTTGGTTTAGATGGTGACCCTGACCTGACCAGACCTTAGTTCAGGTCAGGGTCACCATCTTAATTCTAACCTTTGTCAGAACTAAAAAAAAAATTGTTGTGCCCTTGTTATGTTTGGACGTAGTAAATTCGGTCATGTGTTTGACCTGCGGGAGAGGCTGAAATGGCTTCCTGAGGATCTGATGGCTGATTTTAGCACAATCACCCTCACCAATACCGTTTTGGCCTATAATGAGCGCCAGACGCTTTGTCTTCAGTATTGTGCAAGAATGGCTGTAGGAGAGAACGTTTTACATGTACCTCGGTCCCGTACGGAAACGGGAAAGCGTAGATTCCAGTGCCGCGCCCCCGCTCTGTACAATCAGCTGCCTCCTGACATATGTGAGCTTGAGACAAAGGGTTTCCCCCGGGCGCCGCGTCGCCACATGTTGAGCTCCGGCTGATGATGTCGTGTGCCCCGGGCAAAGTGGTGTTAATTGCTTTGTTGATGCTGCCTGTATTGGACCGGCCGGCTGTCATGCATGGCGTTTTCACTGTGCAATAAGTGAAAACGCGAGTTACTGAGCTGCACTCCAGCCACAGTTGGCAGACTAGTGTCTGCCTGCAGAGTGACTACATAGTAAGTGCGTGCCGGCTTAACTGCTAGCGAACAAATACCTCCCAAATACCCTTCAACCTGTGGTCAAATCTGACTACCAATCGGATAACCCACAAATTAGATGAAAAATCTTAGGCGTGTGCTAGTAATTTTCCAAATGCATTCGACAATGAACAGAGACTGTCGTCCAATAATCAGGAATTGCCGTCGGGCCCTGTGTATTCGTAAACTCCGGTCTGTCGTCGCCTGGGACGGATTGGCGGCTGTCGCCGGCCGAAGGTCATTGCTGGTCGCGAGTGTTACGGTGTGTGTTGGCCGTAGAAAAGCAGCAAAGGGACGTGACTACTAATTAGACATTGTGAGTCGCTTACTTTATTTACCAGAAAGTCTTGTCTATTGAATCGCCTATCGCGACACAGGCGGATTCAGGATTTCCGACCGCGTGGGAAAGGTAATGCCCAGGCGGGGGCACAATCTGGACCATAAATATGTCTTTTTTGTGTGGAAAAACTTAGTGTGCGGGCGCTGGTACCTGCATCCTGAGGGGAAGGGGGTGAATGGAGGGGTCATTCAGGTGGCGCTATCGACCTTTCATTAGGCCCGTGGTGATTTTAGGGGAGGTGAGGATTATTGGGGGTGGGGGTTCAAGTGCCCCCTTGCCTCCTGGATACCCCTATGTATCGAGGATTTTAGCTGAGTAAAGGCCCGGCTCTCTGGGAGCTTTTTCGTGTCTCCGCGGCTGCAGGAATTCTGATTTCGTAGACGTTTTCTGCTGCACTGAATATTTTCAGCAATCAAGGTCTGTCGCAATCCCTAGTTGGCGAGTTGGTGAGTTTTTTCATCCCTGATGCGCATGTTTAACACAAACATTTTACGCTCGGGTCCTCCATTGCCCTTTAACACAGGATTGAATGATACCGAACCGTATAATCAACACTTGTATTGGCTCCAAAAAACATCGTCAAAGACTTTGCAAGTTAATATATTTTCTGAACCCTACTATGTATCTTGTACAACACAATATGGGGCATATCTCCTGAGAAGTATTTCTGCAATAACAAAATTTGTGATACTGTGGCGTTTAGGCTATGTCACACTGAAGGACACGACTTTGGACATCTTTTATGAGTGCACGCTTGTCTGGGTGGCACTGGAGTGTGAAACTTTAAGCGAAACAATGTCCACTTGGGAACTCTGGATGACACTGAAGTTTGTCCTGACGCATCTTCATCGACTGCCGCTGCTGAGTGGTGCTCGCCACGGAACTTCGACTTCAGTCCAGGATTCCCCCTCATGCGCAATGAGACATATGATTAA
This sequence comes from Lepas anatifera, assembly GCA_034440635.1. Lineage (NCBI taxonomy): Eukaryota > Metazoa > Arthropoda > Thecostraca > Lepadidae > Lepas > Lepas anatifera. Next base: position 1,017,368 of record JAOTON010001975.1, on the reverse strand, counting down.
ACAATATTTTTATTCTGAGCCCTCGAGGTGTGTACTGCGTCAGGCCTCTGTTTAAACTTCAGGATAATGTCTCCATTTTTGCTGTCGTTTTTTTGTTTCGTTTATTGAGTATTTAACGATCGGGATAATCTTGGCCTTACTCAATCTTCTCTCCATAAATCTGTGGTGCTTATCAGCGATAATTTGTCGTCTTTAAATGCTGTATGAGTTTGCTATGGGCAATGTGCACTAAGGCGTAGTTTTACAAGGATGCCAAGCTGATAAGTCCTTAATTTGATTGTTTTTTTCCTCTCGAAACGGTGGAGTTAACCAGTGATTTTCAGCCATCAGTAAGTCTGTCCGTGATCAAGTGATGCACAGAGTACGTATGTACTAAACAAATGACCAAACGTTCGATTAAAATTACATGTAAATTTTGAGTCGAAGTTAAATGACATTTCTTATAAAATAGTTTTTTTTACATTCATGCCAAAATACACTTTACACCATCAAATAATACTAGAGTCCATTTTTGCCTGTATATTCTTCATTATAGATTAGGTGTTTGAGGCGGCCTCTGCTTAGCTCCCTGCATTTTTTCGAGCCGCAGCGTAAATTAGTCATCATCATATGTTGAGTTTTAGGGCGCATGGAAAACATAGTTCAAATGACGCCCATGCATAAAGTGACCATTCTGACGTCAGTCCGTGCATAGCCACCCATAAGCGATATATTAAGGTTTCAAAATATCTTAGACGGAGCTTAGACCCTGATCCAAAAATTTGGGAATATTTTCTATGTTCCAGCAAGACCTATTGGACTATCATGTCTCAAACCTGTCACAAAAATCGGCTGAAACATAACTTTGGAGGTTAAGCGAAAGATTTCAGCATTGCCATTGAGTGAGATTCAATGCAATGTTTTTTCCTCCACAGTCCCCCTCTCACTTGGGTGACTTGAAGGACATGCGTAATATGTGAACACGGAAGTATGGATAACTTTTACCGGACTTCAGTGAGACTATGGGGAAGCAATCGAGGAGCGTCTTTGCGATAAGACAACAGCCAGCTTTAATGTTTGCCTAAAGTGATGTACACGTCACATGGATGTCCACAGCAATTCATCCTCTGAGATGAATTCGAAGGGGCCAATTTTGCTTTACTATATGATGTTTCTGCACACTTTGAATCTAACCACTTACAACCAAAGGTTCTTTCGATTCTTACCCAAAACCACGGCATGATATCTATCAAAGCTTGGGGTTTGTTTCTTTTCCCGATGGGATGTTGCCCATGATTAAGAGTCAATCATTAGTGTCTTGATTTGGCTTATTAAGCCTAACTTATCGGTCTTTAATGTTCCCATAACACTCTCTTGGAGAAAGGGAGGAGTTGTCTCCATTTACCCGTCAGATTCCCTCACAACAGCCAGCATAGTACACAATTTATGACGAAAGTTTGAGTTGCCCTCAGTCCATAAGTCATGATCAGACCATAGGCCAAGAGTGTCGCCCCCATACCGAAAACTAAGGGACGGGGCGAGGTTATAAGGGATACTTGAACCCCTCGATGACCACAAACTACTATTCTTAAAACCAAAAACCTTTGAACTCGAACTATTTGTCAATTTTTGTTCACGCATTTGATACCTTTAGATATTTCCAAATCTAGCTGAAATCAGAATCTATATGTGGAAAAGTTGAAGGACCTCCGCATTTGATGCATATGCCATTGTGACGTTGTCTTTGCCTCCCGTTCTTCTCGTCTGAACATTTTCGATTTCAGCCAGCTTAGATATAAATTGGATAACTGTTCACAGCATTAGCGGAAGGTCATGTTTTTAGGCTGGTCTTGGGTAGTTTTCTGTCGTTATCATGTTGAATACACACCGGCCACCTTGCTTTTATCTGCTTGCCTTCGACAACAACGAATTGAACATTATTTTTAATCTATTCTGAGCTTATAACAAAACAAGTTTAGATGCTATCCATAATCATCACGCCCTTCAACTGGAGGAAATTTCCTTTTATGAAATATATCCCAGTAATTGCAAATTTCGCTTTAGGGATCGAAGTCTCACTTATGTCATCAAGGCACCTGTCAAGGAGACTCGACCCTACCATCTGAACGAGCCATTCCCGCAATGACAAGTTCATTTTGAAACCAACGCTTAACGTCCTACAAGGTACAGGAACGGCCGCCCTGATCAGGCCAGCCTCTCACCAGTCAGTTGTCAGGCGGCCCACGTCTGGCCGAAATTAAACGCCGGATCAGTTGTGGGAAATCGATCCAAGGTCCTCACCAAGGCACTGCCACTGCATGGTTTTCCGGAGCCCAGCGCTATGCCAGCTGAGCTCTCAGGGGCGGGTTAAAATAGTGGTCATTGCAACCAAGTGTGACTCAGGCCTTATCTTATTATCTGTGTTTAAAACGCTCATGCAATAATGTATTGAACAGAAACCATCGAATCACTATCTTTCAGCTTGTCAAACAACCTGAAGGCATTGATGTTTTAACTAAAGCGTCTTTTGGAGAAGGTTGGGGGTTTGAGTACGATCAGAGGCAAGTTTGGTGCCTGCCCCGGCAGATTTGGCCCCGACGCGTCTCTTCTGTCCTTCTGTCCTGCTGCTTCCTAGATGTTGCTGCCCCTAAATAATAAAACTGGAGATGAAACAGCTTTAGCCTTTTCCTTGTCCTTTATTATATTTTTAGTCTCCATTTTTGTCTCTGGACTAACGAAATATACAAGCCACAAAGGTGTACCATGTTATTGTAAGTCTTATGCGTTAGCATAAACTTAAATTATATCTAATGATGAGCACTTGGATAAAGATAACAACTAGTTGCTTCTCGAGATAATCTATTAACAAATATACATTGACGTTTTTGAAACGCTATCCCCCGACATTGTTGACCAACGCCAAATGTAAATGAACGGAAGGTAATCTACGCGGGCATTCTTCCTGGGCTTTGAGCGGGCTACACACCGTTGTGACGGCCATTGAAGTCCCTGTAACAGCCCTGGCACATCGAGCACGAGACTCGAGACGACAGCGGGATCCGCCAACGCCAGCAGAAAAACGCTGGCAAACAAACACGAGACGTCACAGCTGTCGCACGGAGAGCGACGGAAACACTCCAGCCTTTTAACAAAAATTAGAGAAGATGCAGTGTTTGAAACGGAGAGCGGAGAGGAGTCTCTTGGAGAGCGTGCTGACTGTTACAGCCCGGGCGCCACAATGTCTGAGCTAATGAAGAACTGAATTCAGGACGTTGTCTGTTTTTCTCGATTTGGGTAGAGTTTCTCACGTAGACTCCAAATATGCGATCCACGAAATTCTCGTTTTTTGCACTATCAAGTTCTTCCATCCAAAAATTCGGACTTCAATACCTTCCTCAGTTTTAAAGGAAGCTCACCACACCAGATATCCTTCCACAAGGAATGTATGGAGAATTCAATATCGTTATTCATTTATCTACGACAATATCGCTCTCCTTAAAATCGTATAAGAAGTATGCAACTGCTTTGCCGTGGAAGCGGCAGGCCCGGTCCCTGACCGCCTTGCTTTGCCCAATGTCGCCGTCCCTGCACTTTTTGTATCGAAGGTAGTGCGTCCTTGGCCCAGCTCAACTTGCCAGACAGTAATCGGAACGGTTCCGGAACAAATGTATCAATGTTTCATGGCTTGTACTGAAACAAATCATAAGTAGCTTAACTATTTGTATTCTCACTGGATAAGCGTCGTGCAAAGCACGTGATAAGCACCTGACCCACCGGGGATCAGGTCACCAGGCGAGGTCTACCAAGTTCACCTCACTTCAAATTTTGAGATCTATAAGAGCTACATTTGTTTGTCGATCAATTTGAAACTTCCTACACTTTATGAACCCTTCAGGGTCTGCAAGGTGTATATCCGGGAGTTTTCGATTTCGTGACCTGAGGTCAGGTCACAAGGTGACCTCTCCCATTGAAAAAAGCGTGGGGAAAAGCTGTATTATGATCTAAAAGTCACAAAAACGATTGAAAATGCTCAGCTTGCTCAGAAAAAGCGTTCTTGGACACCCTTTCACGGATCCCAGGGGTCATACATTCCGTTTGACCTCTCAGAAGTCATCCAAGGTCACCAGGGGTCAAAAACAGTATTTTGACAATAACTTTTGACCTAATTGAGCTAGAGCGCTGAATCAAATATCATCCTGTATGTCCTGTCACAGGCGTTAATTTGATATACGGCAATGTTACTTTGTGACCTATCGTGACCTCAGGTCATATTAGGTCACGAGGTGACCTCTGGAGGTCAAACCAGTGGCGGAAGGTCATTACGTTTTCATAGCAGAAAAAGGTCTGGTCTTTTTCTATCAAATTTACTTTACCAGACCTCAATAGCTGTAATGACATAAGAGTTATGCCAAATTTTCTCAAGCACTGCATATTTGAGTGAAAATAGCCTATCGTGACCTAACTTGACCTCTGGAGGTCAAAACATTGACCTGAATGCTTAACCATCTATTTTAATTTCTTACTGAATTCACGCGAGCTTTCTAATGCACTTCGCAGATTTGCGCGAGCCCCCATATTTTCGGAGTTAGAGGGGGCCATCGATGGCCCCCAGTGGGGCGAAGGTGGCGCCGGAGCCCCGGTGGGCCGCGGGTTAAGATTGTGCTATCAGACTGACTGAAATGCGTGCTTGATATTACAAGGCTCTCGTGCGCACCACCATGCCTACATAATGCAAACTTAGATTCCGCATAATTGCACCATAAAACGGAATATTGTTTAGCTTGATTTAGTAAAAACATCAATTGCGTTTCACCTTTCACCATTCTAGCTATATGAGTGTATCATACGTGGCTGCTCATAGCGCCAGATTCACTATCATAACCATTAAATAAACATCCACATCGGTTGTGGAGTGATTTGAAAGCTCAGATTTTCTCTAACTATGTTGCTTAATCATGGTGAATTGTCGGAAACCTCCCGTTCAGTCCTGGCGCCACACTTCCGGACCAACTCGACCCTCCCAAGCTCTGTAAATACCTCAGCATTGAATTTGGTCTGCATAAAAAGGTGACTTGCTGTAATGGTGTCGGTCTTTTTCGGTCCTTAACTTAAATTACTTTGAAAGACGTTTCTATTTGCTAGGAGCTTTTGAACTGAGGTTGAATCGAACCTTCAAATATTTTTCTCAAGGTCCGAGAACCATGGTGCGAATAAGTGCGTTAATGAGTAGACCATTTGAATTTATTCGGAGCACTCTGGGAAATTCAATGAATAGCTCAGTTCTGACAACGCCATAGCGGGGGAGGCGAGTTAAATATCCTCTCTTTGATACCAGCACCTGCAGGCTGAGGAGTCAGACTTGCCAAAGACATGCCAGTGAGCATTCAATGTCGATGATTCAGGCTTGGCCTGGGGGCGTGATGGTGCAGTGGTTAGCACGCTCGCTTTCCACGTGGCCGACCCAGATTCAAGGCTTGGTGGATTCCCTGAACAAGGAGCAATCTGGCTCCTGAGAAACACTTCTGACAGGGAAGAGCTGGCGACGCCATATGGCGCTGGTTGTTATTGCGTCGATAAGCCCCAGCAATTATATTTCAAGCCTGATCTGTGTGGAGCAAGTCTGCCATCAGATACAGGGGCTTCATGTTCTGTTAAACTTCGGGAGAACTTTATCGACATTTGATTAGAACTACAGACTAGTTCAAAGTGTCGGGTGCTTCAAAGTACTTTTGTGAGTCTGTTTTTGGAACTTTGATATTGACAAAATTGAGCAAAGTGTTCTGGGAATGTCCATGGACCCTAAAAAGGCGATAAAACAGAAGACAGTAAACTCGCTAAAAAAATTTAACCCACCACCTAAGGTGAGGTATGTTTTGGGCTTAATGGGCCCAAAACGACACTTATCTTTTTCTATTTTTATTGATGCTGTTACACCTGCCCCAGTGGGTCTTCAGGCCACCTTTGCCCCAGAATGGGGGAGGGCACTCTCTCGATCTCGGCTCCTATGCGGGTTAGCAAAAAAAAAAAACGCGAAAGCTTATGAATAGCTCATAAGAATTAATGAAGTAACTAAATTGGCCACCTTTTGGCTCATGCCAATACTGAGATCATGACAGGTCAAAGAAGGTGACAGGTTAGAGAAGAGTTTCTGGGCTCTAGCGTCTGAGAGTTGAGTTAGATAAATTTCTAGGCACCATTCGCTTCCTTTTGTTACGGCAAGTCGAATGATGCGTGACATGATCATACTAGGCCAAAGCATAAAAGTAGCCTGATCTTAGGTCAGTTCAAGGGTACTATCTGACCTGATAGTCCATATTCATATCAATAGACTTGCAGTGATAATTCAAACGCAGTGGTATCAAAATGAAAGCTTTGTTTTATGCGAAGTTATTGACCCAAGTCTAAAACCCTGATTAAGTACTCCCAGATGACATTTCAAAGGTCACATGTCCAAACTTGCATTATAAACCTGGAGCAGGGCTTAGGATAGTATGATCTGAAGAATATGAAAGTATTATAAGCCGCACCTACAGAAAAAGATCCTTTTTTTGGTCCATTCCCGTTTTTCTCATGCATTTACAAAGGAGAGATCATGATCGTATCTGACCCTAGGTCATCGATATGAAAAACCCGGAATATATTTTGTAGCACGCGATGGGCCCATTTTGTTATACTAGTTTCAGTTGGATAGATTCGCCCTGTTATTACTTATACTATCCTAATTTTTCTTGAAGTGAAGTCACTTGACCTGCACTGGTGACCTGGCCTGAGAGGACCCAACCTTAAATTTTCCGGGACAAGTTGCAGAATTGATCAATGATAATGGTTATAAAGTATAGTGGCGATTCAGGCCACCGAGAAATCCCAGAGGGAGGGGGGTGTTCAAACACCACCACCTGGGCGAGAGTTAAAACATATTTCACGTTGCAAACTATAAATCGAAGCAAGTTATACGCATTTAAAATCGCCAGTAAAAAAGCCCACGCTTAGCACGGAGTTTCTAATTTGGTCAGTACAAGAGACTTGAGGGCCCAATAGGGCGTCAGCATTCCGTCACGTTTCCATGGTGACTAATGGTCACGTCATGACACGTGACCACGACAGGGGATTCGACAGGGGATTAATTTGGACTTTTTTCCTCTGCGGACAGAAGTTTGTTACACTTGCAATATCGTTCGAGTGTGTTTTCGGCATGCTCATCTCAGTTAAAATATATTTTCCAAGGTGACATCCCCTCTACGGAGGACGCGTCGGCAAAACTGCGACGCGGAAAGCTGCGCTCGGCGTTGGCTGGTGCCTGGAGGTATCTATTAGCGGTATTTTCTCGAGTTTTTTCTTTCCAATTTTTCCAGGCACGTCTGCCACTTTTTATAGCCCTCTATTCAATATCCGCTTACAATAACCTCGCGACAACACGGTCTAATTATCATGCAGCCGCGAAAGGAAATATACGTGCTGCATCTCGGGGCCCGTTGGCGCTCGTCGACAAAGTGAAACTGACGAGCAAGCGCGCGCCACCGCGCGAGACGTGGATTCAGGTCCTCTCAATCCGAAGTAGTTTTTAAATGTTGACAAGTTTTGAAGTGCTGCGGCGAGGAGCATGATGATAAGCTGAAAATATGTTCCCTGGCATGTCCCCTCGAATCTGGAAATGTAAAAAACACTGTAGATTATATATTCGGGCTTAGCCCTTCATCAGAATCATGGAGTAAAGATCAATAATTCGTAGTCATAGTATAGCCAGACCTGGAATTGAGCTTCACACAAATGCCTTTTAGAATGAATCATAGAGATCTACTATAACTAGAGAGGACATCCTGTACAAAACGGCAATACTCCGACGTCAAAATTGAAAGTTTTGTTAGTACAAATCTTGGCCAGGTTAATTGGAGAATCACGTGCTAATTTCAACGAGAGCCTCTGGATTTAGCCCACCACTAAATAATTTTGGCAGAGAAAGCCATTATTCATTGCGAGGATTAGTGGTACATTAGATCGTTGTCATAGCAACCGCTTGTTGAATTAAGCTGTATTAGGGCGCTAGTCAAATTTCTCGGTTTGACCTAAGCTGTGAAAGAAGTGACAATCATTCTACCAAACATTCTATGAAAAACATTCTATGAAGCAAAAAGCAGGATCCTCGTTTACGGCACTGGCCCGCGTAATGAGTGGAGACTGGGAGAAGAGGTTATTGATGAAGCAGAGCAGCCGAATACTTCCACCTAGGCATCGTCATGTCCCCTCGAGCGGTAGCGAAAAAACGGATCGAAAATTCCATGAACCGAGCCAGGAGAGCATTGTATGCAAGATTTGACTATGGATTGAGTATTACAAGAACGAGCCCCCTCACTCTCTATACCACGTGGAAAATATATGCGGAGCCAATACAGAGCTGCAGCCTGGCAGTTACTCAGACGAGCATGACGGACATGTTGTTTCTAGAAGGCATGATATTACGGATATATCGGCTAATACGAGGACTACCATCAACGACGCAGAAGACTGTGGTGTACACCATGCTGGGGGCACCATCACAGGGGGAAATAAAAGTTGTTTTGCGCCGAGAATCCACGGCGTAAAATTCGAGAAGTTTCAGCCAAACGCGTAAGGTCCCCCCCCAGAATACATAAGCGTAAAGATACCATCACCTCATATATAAGGGGAGGATAAGGATATAGATGGGGAGGGGGCACCTCATAAATAAGAGTGAGGGGGGCAAAGTGCTAGTGTTAACGGTTTTTGCATGGCAGACCTCGTGTTAACCGGTTTTAGGGGAGCCTTTTAGGCTCAGAAGGGCGTCTTTTAGGTGTTAAGGGGAGGGCTAACCCTTCGCCCCCTTGGATCCGTCTCTGATTTCAGGTGGGGTTTATCTTTTTACAAGAATTTCGAGTTCTGAAGGAAACGATTGCTGACCTAGGGTTTCCCGGGTGTTTTAATAAATGGTTCTCTAAGTTATGATAGTTACGTAAGATGGGGGCACTTTGAAATCGTGGGTAACTTCTAACAGTGTTAGAAATTGATGAACATAGTATTTGCTTCAAGAATGGTTATCGTGGAAAGTGATACAGAATTGTCAAGAAAAATAAACGTGTATAAACAGAGATTATATACCTGATCTTTACGAAAACGCGTAAAAACTCCACAGGTTTCTTACGCTGCGTAAATTTTCTAGTATGGTGCACGGCGGAAAATTCATAATTGTCTGAAAGCCCACTGTGTAAGAATTCGTGCCCTACCCGACTATTATTTTCCCCTGCACCATCATGCCGGGTATTCATTATGAAAATCACATTGCAGTTTATCGGATTCCTTCTCCGTGCAGCAAAGGAACATGATCTCACGTACTATGTGATACTACATGGAGCCGTTAATGATGATCGGAGAACCAGCATAGTCCAACAGTGGAACAGAACACTAGAAGGGCTGCAGCTTCCAAATATTACTGCTGAGCTAGGGAACAGAACCTGAGCGTAATTATCGAACGCTGGAGCAAGATGGCCCAGCCGGCATTAGCGAGCTATGCACTGACTGAAACCCTGGAAGCTGGAAACAAGCTCATGGGTCTTCACTGGTTGCCCAGACTAGTAACCGAAGAAAATGCACTCGCAGCTCCTGAACTCTTCTGGCCTGCAAGTCGATACAGCAGCATTGGAAGACAAGCAACACTGACGAAGATAAATCTGCTGACTGGACACTCCTGGGTTGCGACTAGCATTACATATAAGGAGACACACTCAGGAGAACCAGGTGTGCCCCCTCGGTCAAAGCGGTGGTGAAACATTGGAGCACCTAATATTTGAGTGTGCAACGTTGTCCGAGGAGCGAGCAATTGCACAGCAGAAATATCAGACACACCTCCAAGGAAAAACCTCAGCCATGGAGCAAATATTACAAGCGAATACCTCTGAAAGTCTTGTAATCCACTATATATATATATATATATATATATATATATATATATATATATATATATATTCCAGTGCTTTCTGGACTCTAGCTAGATATATATATATATATATATATATATATATATATATATATATATATATATATATATATATATAATGTCAACGACTCCCTCCTTGATTAAAGGGAATGTTGCACCTTGGTCGAATCCTGGAATTTAGTATAATTAGGCGTACTTTTAGTAAAAAATAATGAAACCACTCATGATTTCTCTGAAAAATGTACAATAAGCTCAATATTTGGTGTTTAAAACTACTCCTCTAGAAAAATAAATAAATATCAGACTGTGGATGATGTCACGATCTGGCAACCACTACCATACTTGAAACGCTTCAAGGGCTTCGATTGGCTGATGCTCATCGTGAAGTCAGCATATGTCGTCACACCAGTAGCTCACAACAATGGCCGCCGGCGACGGGGGCTGAGGGGGGGCTGGTGTCAGGTAGGTTTTAGCTTTTGTCTACGGAAATATCGAATTCCAAGTCAAATGAAATATGGAGTACCGGGTTTTCCGACCTGCTTTACAACTTGGCTATCTCATTTAAAATCACGCTGTGAAGGTGCCACATTCCCTTTAATGGGTGGCTTGTGGTGCATGGAGCATGAGGTGCATGGGAACAGCGCAAAACCAAGGCAGCAGACAGCTGTGCATCTACTAGATGGAGCCGACTCGATAAGTTCAAGTAAGTAAGTATGAAAGCTTGCACGATGAATGAATCATGGATGCCGAAGCCGGCCGCTGCTAGAAGGGTTTAATTTTGATACTTATCTAAGTTCGGCATCCGACCTGGCTAAACGTCACTGTGAATTTCAACGCTTGGCAGTTTTCAAACGCTTGGCAGAGAGGTGTTTCAGTAAAACGTCACGAGCTTCCCCACAGAGGCCCAGATTTGTACTAACAAAACGTTCAATTTTGACGTCCGCACAGGTGTGCTGTCCGCTCTAGTTATAGTAGATCTCTATGGAATGAATCGTTAAAAATAAGATTTGATGTCGTGACAACAACGATATTGGTACCTCTAACCTAAAGCAATGCCGACAATACAACAAAACTAGACCAGTATTTGTGTGACAGACTTTTCTATTATTTCAGCCAAACATTAGCTTTTCATTAACAATTAAAAACTCGCTGAAGTATCTTAATCGGTTATTTGAATATTTTGTTCGAATATTTACTTTTTCTGTTGACCGCAGCTAAAATGCTAACAGTAACTACCTATTTAGCACCAGTAGACGTGATACTAGATCGGTGTAAAGACTGTAAACTTTCTCCTTTAACATGATGCTATATTTTTTACTATAAAAGCCTTCCTCGAATTATTTAGTTAAGATCGTACTTAGTGGTCAGTGTCAGCTTATCCCTAAACTCAATCCATTGCATAATACTAGGTAGTATGGTTTGTAATTGATAAACCCTTTTTCACAACCTGCAACTCTTGCCCAACGTTAAGCGTCGAATGAGTATACGTCTGGCTGCAAGAAAACAATATTATCAATTTTATATTATACTTATTCATAATAAGTATAATATAAAATTGATAATATTGTTTTTTTGCAGCCAGACGTATACTCTAATTTTGTAAATTTTATATTATACATATTCATCATAAGTATAATATAAAATTGATAATATTGTTTTTTTGCAGCCAGACGTATACTTATTCGACGCTTATCGTTGGGCAAGAGTTGCAGGCTGTGAAAAAGGGTTTATCAATTACAAGCCATACTAACTAGTATTATGCAATGGATTGAGTTTAGGGATAAGCTGATAAGTTTAGGGATATGCTGACCCTGACCACTAAGTACAATCTTAACTAAATAATTCGAGGGAGGCTTTTATAGTAAAAAATATAGTATCATGTTCAAGGGGAAAGTTTGCAGTCCTTACACAGATCTAGTATCACGTCTACTAGTGCTAAATAGGTAGTTATTGCTAGCATTTTAGCTGCAGTCAACGGAAAAAGTAAATAATCAGAACAAAATATTCAAATAACCGATTAAGATACTTCAGCGAGTTTTTAATTGTTAATGAAAAGCTAATGTTTGGCTGAAATAATAGAAAAGTCTTTCACACAAATACTGATCTAGTTTTGTTGTATTGTCGGCATTGCTTTTAGGTTAGAGGTACCAATATCGTTGTTGTCACGACATCCAAGTTTATTTTTAACGATTCATTCTAAAAGGCATTTGTGTGAAGCTCAATTCGAGGTGTGGCTATACTAGGACTAAGAATTATTGATCTTTACTCCATGATTCTGATGAAGGGCTGTGCCCGAATATATAATCTACAGTGTTTTTTACATTTCCGAATTCGAGGGGACAGGCCAGGGAACATCTTTTCAACGAAGTAGTTTTATCGCATTTTCACAGTTACAGCGCCAGGCGGATGCCGATGCAGCCATGTACTTGGCGAATCGTCTCAAATCTTGGATCAATCTGCAGATATCAAGCTTGTAAAGTAATCCAGCGCAAAGTCGTAAAGGCGTAGCTGTGTGCTGTACTCACCAATTCTATAGGCAATGTTGTTCTCCTAACTGTCTTGCAGTTGAATGCAGACCAAACCAGAACCGGCAATGTTGTTCTCCGTTTACAGAAAGAAAGTCTCAAGGTCTCAGGTATGCAACAACTGCGCTGGGAACAGGGTATCGCGAAGAGCGAGGGAAGTGTGGTCCAGCTCTTCACCCCGATGCAGCTGATCGGAATTTGCCAAATCGATTACAGGCTGTGGGAGTTTCACGAACGATGCCTTTGATGACATTTCGGAGCTAGAACAGTAATGCCTAGACCAAGTCATCGTCAGAGCCATCGGCCACTGGAACGATGCGAGGTTGTTTCAAAGGCGTATGCATTGGATGCAGTCCAGCGAAATGGGCATTGCCTGCGGAGTCATTTCGTGGCCCAGGTAATCCAGGTGTGATGGTCCGAAACAGCACTTGTGGGGAGACAGCTCAAGTCCAGCGACCCTCAATCTACCCATCACCGTGCTCGACTGTGCAGCAGTGACAACGCAAGCATTATTTTACCAGCAAAATTTAATCATCGTGATAGTAGATATGACGTATGTACGTCTTCGAGTATTAGAGGTAGGACTTTCTAGGCCGTGGGCTCGGGTTAAAAGCCCGGCCCAGGCCTGCAGGCTTGAACCGGGCCCCAAAGTCTGATGTAAGCGAATGCCGGGCTGATACCGGGCTTTACCCAGGCTCATTCCGGGTTTCAACTGAACGGGGACCTAAAAATCAATTTTTGTAGAATGTCCCTCGTAAAAATATCCTACAGAATCCTACGCGACATCCTTCACGGCCATGCAGAACCATACAGGACTCTGGGGCCATCTGTGTATGACGAATTGGCTGTGCAGGACACCCATGAAGGATCCTACGCGGAGTTCGCGGCACCAGTGCAGGACTAGGACAACTGTGAAGGATCCGGCACGGTCGCAGACCCCAACACAGGACTAACTCATTGATGTGGGATATGAGTATCAGTGCGGAGCCAGCGTATGTGGCAGGTCAAATCGCAGCGTTTGACCTCTGAAGAGGTCAATTGTGGACTTTGGGTATTGCAAGTTGGCAGAAGCCTGTCTAGTACTGCAATGCAAGGATCTGCAGCATTCAGCATGTGTGCAGATGATGTCACTAAACGAGGAAATCCGAAGTGGAAACAGAGAAGCTTCATTGAGGTCATCCGAGATCAAAGACCCAAAGTTGACTTTAATTCGAGCTCAAATGCATCCACGGCTAATTTTGATGTTCTGTTGCGTCAAGGGTGGCTTTACGATAAGATTTCATTACAAAATCCACTCAAACTGACTAAACGACACCGTGCAATAGGCCTGCACGGCACTAAGAAGGAGTCCTGCCCGAGAACGTGCAGGGTAGTACGAGAATACCGTGCAGGATCCTACACGACACCGTGCAGGATAGTAGAGGATACCGTGCATGATCCTACACGACACCGTCCAGGATAGTAGAGGATACCGTGCACGACAGTGCAGGATTATCTGTGTATGATCCTACACGGAAATTGAAACACTTGGTTGCAGGATCCTACAGTATACTGTGTAGGACCCTATATACAGGACACTGTGAAGGATAGTGCAGGATGTCGTGCAGGGTCCTACACGGATCCGTGCAGGATTTGCTGCAGGATGACCTATAGGATCCTGCAGGAAAAGTGTTTCAATTTCCGTGTAGGATCCTTCATGGAAGGTCCTGCACGGTTGTGCAGGACAATCCTGTAGGATATTTTTACTAGGGAAATAAGCCTTTTTCGAAAGAAACCCTCTTCTTACACTGAAACACAAGCTTATTGATGTACTAGCACGTTTTGAAAATGCATTTAGGATTAATTTTAGTCATGGGCTCTTAAACATGTATCAGGCATGTAAGAACATGAAGCTGTGGCTTTTTACCTGTTACTTATGCCAAGGTCAAAAGCAAGCTACTAAAGCCTGTATCAATATTGAATAATGCATTCAGGTGCACACATCCATGCTGTATTGTCATATTATAAATCTCCTGATGATGATATGTGTAATATAATCCTTAGCTTGAGCTAGAACATGCTTTCCATAAGCTCTCTCCTTCAGCTAAAAAACTGCAATCTTTGGAGCCATTTCTTTGTTATCTACGAAAAATGGTGGAAATAAATAATTCAGGTATAAACCATCTGGCGGAAACCCATAAATATCAAATTGGCCTGCTAATTCCAGATGCAAGAAGACAGTTGGATTAGTTTGACCCTTCCACAGCTTCATCTTGATTTTAGTTCCCAAAAACTTGCAGAATTCACGTAGAGAAGGTTGGGATAAGCAAGGGAGCAATCTCAAAAGAAACAACAATTTTGATCGAAATAGTTCAAAACATAAATCAGTTAGTTGTGAAGAGATACTGGGGAGAGGAATATACTTGACATTGTATGCTGCATTTTCCCTGTTGAGATACTTCCCTGACTTCTGTTAAAGATAACTTCTTCTGTTCTAAGCTTTGAACATAAAAACACTTCCATCCCAGCACACTACAAAATGCACAGGAACACCACATACCCAAATTAAGTACTTAAGATACGCCACATCAGGCTTTGAGCACTTTCCAAAGCCTTTCAATGCCAAACAAGCGGCATATATGAAGCACGTGCGCAGAAAATGAGGCCTATTTTTGGGAACAAAAACAAATTCGCGACAAACTTTGTGTTTACTCTGCTTTACATCTGTGAAGTTATTGAAATATATTTCAAAAGTTTTGAAATATATTCACTGAAATAAATAGATTCCTCCGATATGTTTTCGTGGAAAAATGTTTTCACTAATAGGGTACTTTGTAGACAAACACAGCGCTTCAGATACCTACTAAGCGCAAGGCCCTAAAATACAACAAAATAATCAGAACAAAGTGGGAGAACTAGTGGTACTTACTTAGATGGCTGATGGTTTGATGATAATATGTGGCTTGTGCATTTTGTTGGTCTGTTGCCTTACTTTTCAGACCGGACTGACGCAAGGTGAACAATCTTTTGATTACATACCCATAGCTGCCTAGTGACTAAACTAAAAAAATTATCATAACATGCATAAATTGATGGATAATGCGAAAGGATTTCTGGTTGATTCACAACCATTTTGCCATGATATTTTGGAAAAAAGGTTTTTTGCTGAAAACTTTCTACTGCTCTCTCCTCTATTCATCAGCATTATTGGAACTCACGTGTGAGGCTCCTGCCAGCACATCATGAACACAAAGTGGAATGATGGAGGGAATGTCGAGTATGAGTGGGTTTATCCTATCCCAATTCTTTTAGCTGCCAGGTGCATACTTCTCTATCTAGAATGCCGTTTTTTATAAGGTGATGCTGGTCATTACCCGAAGTCAACATGCATCAAAAGCAACCCACATCTGGCTAGCTAATGTCAGTTGTCAGTATTGCATATTGTTTCTTACTGTGTGCTTAATTTACGGTATCATCCTCTGCTGGCTTAATAAGATGGATGAGGCTACTGATGCTGCTTGCGACTTTTAATATTGTTTGTTTTGAATGCAACGAAAACTGTTTCCAGGATGATTTGGCATAACACATGTATTTTAAATAGTTTTAACTCAATAAATTTTTTAAATATTATTATAGCTTTTTCCTGATAGCAGGCCTGCGCGGGCTTAATAAAACATTTTTTCCACAACCCGGGCTTTTGACGGGCTTGTAAAATCACCAGCAGACTGAGCTGGGGCCCGGACCGGCGAAACCGCCAGGAGCTCCCACCTCTATCGAGTGCCTTTGTAAATCCCCCATTTTAGAGAATGGCTGGATTGCTGGTGGCCTATGACCATACGTCAGGGAAACCATGTCTTACCAAGAGCGCGTAAATGCGCCAATTTCATCAGGCTTCTTCGTGAAAACCAAAATCCAAAACCAGCGTTCAGTGTTCAATGAATTAGTCACCGCTGACGCAGGCAACGATAACAGGAAATTGTCCACAGCAGGGAAAACAAATTGCTTTGTGACCAGACACTTACATGCATCACGAATATCCTGTACTATACTAAACTGCGCACCTGAGTAGCTCATATCCTTTAACTATTTTAGAAAGAGTAGATGCTGCTAGTTTCAGACTCAGGAGAGTTTTTTTTCAATATTCCGGCTCTCTTAAAACTTCCCCAAATGCTCCCTCAATCGAATTTCACGAGCCTGTGGGACTGGGAAGGTTCAAGAAGACAGAGTTCACGTCTCTGGTTTAATCCCGAAATCAACTCTCTTCCTCCTCAAGAACCAAACGTCATCAATTGGTCTTTAATGCAGATGGAAGTGCTTTCGTGGTGATCTCAACATATAAATCCGACTTTAACTCGCGCCCCACCGGGGGTTCGGTGCCACCTTTGCCCCACCGGGGGCATCGATGGCCCCCTCTAACTCCGAAAATATGGGGGTTAGCGCAAATCTGCAAAGCGTATTAGAAAGCTCGCGTGAATTCACGCCATTCTGGCCTTTTGATAGGAAAAGGCCAGACCTTTTTCCGCTATGTGGAACGTAATGACGTCCCGCCAGTGGTTTGACCTTCAGAGGTCACCTTGTGACCTAATATGACCTGAGGTCACGAAAGGTCAGAAAGTGACCTTGCCGTATATCAAATGAGAGCCAGTGACGTGACATACACGATGATGTTTGATTCAGCGCTTTAGCTTAATTAGGTCAAAAGTTATTGTTAAAATATCATTTTTGACCCCTGGTGACCTTGGATGACCTCGGAGAGGTCAAAGGGCAGATATGGCCCCTTGGGATCCGTGAGAGGGTGTCCGAGAACGCTTTTCTGAGCCAGCTGAGCATTTGTAATTGTTTTTGTGACTTTTAGATCATAAGACAGCTTTTCCCCATGCTTTTTCAATGGGAGAGGTCACCTCGTGACCTGACCTCAGGTCACGAAATCTAAAAACCCCGGATATACATGTTGTAGACCCTGGAGGGTTCATAAAGTGTATGAAGTTTCGAATCGATCGACTAAGAAATGTAACTCTTAGAGCTCAAAAGTTGAAGTGAGGTGACCTTGATTGACCTCGCCTGGTGACCTGACCTTGGGTGACCCAGGATAAAAACGTTCAGGGATGGTGGAAAAGTGATGGGCAGAGATATAGAGCTCCCAACCGCGGTGCTGCGTCTGGTTTTTCTGCTATCCCGAAAAAACCTGATGGGTGGAAAGCTGGTAAAATAAAAGCTCCAGACGTAGCGAGACATTTAAAAACCTTAACATCGACTGACATGCGTTAAAAAGAATCGCGATCGACGTGACAATAGAATAGCTCTCAGTGCGGCACGAAATGGCAGAGTCTCATCGATGTTCAGCTCGTTATACATCTGAACTCCTCGGTAGTTGAGTATCTGGCCTGTTTCGGTTCTTATTCGGGGCAGGGTGAGATTTTGTGACCGGCACGTGTCATGCCCGTGAATGGCATTGGCAGCTGCTCCGATGGTCTCTGCAATGTACATACGCCGGTGTGCCGGCGGTGACAGCCGAGTGTAGCGCACCCACCGTGTGGTACTCGATCAGCTGTTCGGCTCGCATCCAGCGCAACTCACGAATAACATAGATGTGATCAGTGGCAGATCTGCCACGTGATCACTGCGTCCACGGCCACTCGTTACACGCGCGCAGAAGTTGATAACCTTTCTGTATGCGGCGGGTCTGGGTAGCACCATACGCACCATACACGGACAGACAGCACCGTACTATGGATAACACTAAAGCCTGTGCAGTGCTTGACATAGCACGTCTCGGTATTACCTGTTGTGCGTAGCTGAAAGCAATCAATATATCAGTGCATCTGCTGTAAACCGAATTGATGTGTTTCAAAACTAAGATGTCTGTCGATCATTACGCCCAGATTTTTGGTGACTTTGGAATCGTCGATTGTTTTCCCGGAAAAAAACTGAATGCTGATGTTTGGTAATGTTCTGAGCATTGCAGGAGTTTCCGAGGACGACCTTCTGTGTTTTATTGGCATTTACGTTCATGCCATTATGCCAAAACCACTGGAAAATTGATGAGAGCGCGCATTCCGTCCGCTCAATAAGTCCCTGGATGTCATTTTTGTGTCCTGTAACGAGTACCTGGGTATCGTCAGCAAACTGCACTATAAATTTATTGTTCTGCACACAAAGGCTGAGGTCGTTGGCAAAGAGCATGTATAGAATACAGGTCAAACTTCCCCCCTGGAAAATTCCGAGCAGATTGTTTTTGGATTTCGACTTGAGAACTGTTCCGTTTCCGTTTTCGGTACGAATTGAACTTGTTGAGTGTGGCCATGGGGATAGTTGTTTACCAATTCATTTTCGATTCCGTCAAGGGTGAGCTTTTCCAGCAGTTTGTCATGGGACACAACGTAAAAACATTTTGAGAGATCCAACAAGATCTAAATTTAAATTTCCTCCCTATCCATTCCCCTGAGAACCTGGTCGGTCACTACAGGGTATGCCGTCTCTGCAGAATGTAGTTTTCGGTAACCGTACTGAGTATTTTCCAAAAGATGACTTGTTTCCAGATATTCTATTGTTTACACCTGAACAATACGCTCGACGAATTTCATAATTTCCAGAAGAATGAAGGCAGGTCGGGTTTTAGCCGGGTCATTTGAAACTTTGCCTTTGGACATTGGTGTCACAAAAACATTTTTCCATGCTGAAGTAATTTGGTCGGTAGTGAGACTGGTGTTAACTATACTGAGAATGGTGTTAACTTTACCGAGTAGTGAATAGCCGAGACCCGGTATGATTTTTTGGAACATTGCAGTGCTCAGCCCGTAATTTTCTTAGGGATTAGTCGCATGCAGTCTGAGAGTCAATGGGACGCACTTTGAATTAGCCGGTGGATACTTTTGGTAAACGTACCGGAACGGCGGCAGTAGGAGCTGGCACACTCGCCGCTGTGATGGGGCCTATCGACACATAATAGTCGTTCAACGCAGCCGTTGTAACGATTAGTGTCCTCCCTTGCGCCCTCTTACGTCCGATTACATGTTTCAATATGTGCCAAGGTCGGTGCCTGTCGCCTGCATTGATTTCACGCCGGTAGTAAGCGTACGTGTCGGCACGAATCGCTGCTCTGCACTCTCTATTTACCTGCTGGTATCTTTCCCTGTGGTTACAGATTAATGCGATGCCGCGGCGCATCGCACCAATGGACTCGTTGATGAATTCTCTAGATTAAGGCATGTACTTCTGCTTCCTATGTTTATCTGGCTATTGTTTGAAAATAGTTGGTACCAATAAATTGTTTGAAAATAGTTGGGGTACCTTCCCCGGCAAACAATTTGGCCCAGTGCCAGATCAAATAACGCCGGCTGCGGGCTGGCTATGTCTGGCGAAAATGGTCCGGCAGAAGTCCGGGCGCCGGACGATTTTGACCGGGGAAAACGACTCTCCGGACCGCGTCCAGACCTGCCCCAGACTTCAGCCCACCCGAGATTGCTGGCCTACAGCCTGCTATACCGTGCTGTGCCGGCGCATGCGTACCAATAGAGATGACCGCAAGCGCTGAGCGTGCAACTTACACAGCGCCGAGGATGATGGGATGTCACTAGTTAAATAGTTACAAGTGCCATTGCATTTACCTACTAGCAAGCATAGCTTGTACGCAACAATGCAAAAAAACGGCAACGGTGGATGAGAACCCACACCCCAGAAGAGACTGGTGCCTTAAACCAGTGCCTCGAGCTCTCCGCCAAGCCAAAACAGTTGTGTTCCTCCCAACTGGAGTTCAGGACAGTGGTAAAGGCTCTGCATGCTGCAAAATTTCGTACTTCTGAAAGTCTCTGCATGCTGTTAAATGTCGTACTTCCGACCACCCCTGGTTCTGCCAGTCGGTCAAATGCCCGATTGCGATGCTTGGCCCGGCTACGTCCGAGAACCCGGCTCTCAGCCCGTCCACCCGTGGAAGGATTTGAAGCCACGCAGGGCTATAGACGGTTGGGTGCGGCTTATTCTGTCCAAACCATGCACCGCCTACTCTTAGCCCACCCAAACTCTTTGCTGCCTTAGGTCCTCAGTCAATGCGTGTGCTAAATGATATACTTGAAATAAATATTTTATTGAACACGTGTTTAAGCTTTATTATAAGCCTAGAAATGATTTGTTGTTGAAAATGCCTTGACAAGTTTTACCAAACCCCTGAGGAATTCACAAAAAGTTTTTTATTGACCAGAAGGTGGCTGGAAATTAGATGCGCTTCTCAGATTGCAGTCCGAGCCTAGTTCCTTTGAAAGCTCCACGGTACAAGCTCTGTCAGCTTTATCGAAATCCCATTTGTAGAAAGCCAACATCATTTTCTGAAGCATTAACACCTGAGGAAGATCAAATGAAAGGCCCGTGCCGAGTGCGTGCGGGAGTCCCGTCACGCACCCCGCTGCCGTATTTGTATTCCCCGCTTGCAACAACTGGAAGGCGTCAGATAACGTAAAGGTGTTTGTTTCAACTGTAATCACATCTTCACGTGGTGGTAGTTACATACGTGTAGTGCTGATGGAAATATCGAATTTCCCGTTCCTTCAACTGACCCGAGTAGCAAGAGCATGCTCATTTTGAGAAGCCATGTGTGGGAGCTGTCCGCCGCGCGGGCATAGGGACTGGGAGCGCGCGTGACTTTACAACTGCTGGGAACGACGAGGCAGCGGTATTCTTTTGATCATGAATGTAGTGTTTGAATAGGTACATGGTAGCTACTTCTTGATGCGGTGGTATTTCTCATTAGATTGATTCAGTTATTTGATTCCATTGTTAATTATTTTCCTTTTGCATCCAGCAGATTGCTAGATTGCGGACGAAGCTTGTGTTACAACCATTTATGACAAATGATAGGTCATCCACAGCACAAGTAAGTATGCATGCGCAACTGAGACGCGGCCGATACAGAATATTGTCACGGGATGCAGATATTTCTTCCATTCTTGTAATATTTGTCTTAGCATGTGTTCTGATCTTTAAGCTTTCCTTACGTTTTCCCTAAATGGAAAACGTGAATAATTTTCTGACCGCGATTCGTACTGGAACTAGTCGTTTTCCCCTCTCAGTCGTCCTGGACTGTCTTCCATTGGAGTGAAATACTCGTTGGCAATCTCCGAACACTTTTCGGTTGTTTACCGTTGGAAATTCATGGACAATGACTAGGAGTTGATCGCGTTAGCACTCGGACCCAGCTTGAATGCGTTGAGTTGTTTCGTTTTACGAGGTCCTGAGCAATTGTGGTTGAACGCCGTGTTCTCAAGGTCATATGGTTGACTGACTGGTTCCAAGGCGTTGTGTATAAACAACGACGGAAACAGTCCTCGGAGCCTGAGTAGACTCGGTGCTGATGCTGGCATCGACTTCGGGCAATACTGGTGCGAGAAAACCCTCACACTTCAACATGTTTCTGATATTCCAGTTTTGCGATGTTATATGGCTCTTCCTTTCTCTGAATCAAACTTTGAAATAATGTTATTTGTCACCTATATTCTCCCGAAGTCGGCTCTGGGCCCACTTCGCGTCCCCGTGAAACTCTCATGGGCGCCGAAAGCGGGGGCGGGGCAGAGAGACGCGTCCCCCCTGGTGGCCAACCAGGGGAGGACGTCCTCCCCCAATTTTTGTGGTTCATCGCCATTAATGTTGTCAGGTACTGAATATGGTTAAAATTTGCCTCCCCGGTCAGCACCAGACCGGGTCCGTCCCCATGTAAAAATTCCGTGGCGGCGCCCCTGGAAACACTGTTGATCACCAATCAAAATCCACCTGATGTATTCAAAACACGATGTTTGGACAATAATGAGAAGCTGAATCCATGTCGGCATCAGACATTATCTAAATCGTACGGCCAACCAGCCGAACCAACCCGCCAACGGTTTTGGGATCCATGCTGGTATCCAATGCGTGAGGCATTGCAAGATGCCTCAATATCGTTGTCAGTCCACACGACGCGAAAATTCCTCCCGATAGTATACAAAAATGTCACGGTGGGACATTGATTGTACAGGACACTAGGACAGAGCACGAATTCCACCGCTAGCCCCAGGTCAGGCCTCCACCCGCAGTCAACCATCCCCGCATGGGGCGAGTGCTGGCTGACTCACTGCTGCGAGCTGGGGCTGGGGAGTAGTTGTGACATTGCGTCGGCAGGCGGCTGTGCTAGTCTCGCCTAGATTATTTCCATGAATCAATGTGCTTTGAACTGTGATGTCAGCTGTAACGATGAAGGTTTCGGATTGAGTTGTGAAATTCCCGCCTGATTTCATCTCACAATCAGTGGTTAAAGGGTATGTGGCACCCAGCCCCTCCAAAGTTAGTTGGCAGCAATATACTGTTACGGCGTACAAATGCGACTGCTCCATAGGGCTTACGTGTTAAATTGCTCATTTTCAACCACGTGCTAGCCACAGCCTATGGCTGTTGGAAGAAATATAACGTCATCATTAGAAGGCATGTTCCCTGCCCTTTCCACTTTCTATTAGGTATTTTTATGTCAGATGTACATAAATGCCTAAAAAGTCGATTTCCGAGAACCATGCAAATGTAAGCCGCAAATTTTCCGGCGTACACCCCGTACGCCGGCGGTCGCGTAGCGCAGCGTTTAGAGCGATGGTCTAGGAGTTAGACGATGGTGAGTTCGAATCCCAGTCTCGGCTTCGGATTTTAACCACTGGGGTGGAGTACTGCGAGTGATATGGTTTTTTTACTCAATCAAGGGAGTGCTTAGAACTCTTCGTGAGCATTCAGATGTTTCACTACATGACCAAAGATAGAGCTGCCACTTTGTTACCCACTTGCCAAATTGGGAGAAGCGGACAATATGGAATACCAACGGGGCAAAGCAAGGAATGTCAGTAGTCATCTAATAATAATAATAATAATAATTGTCCGGCTTAATGACACACCAACCGCCAATAGAGGAGGCAGCATTGTTCCCTTTTTCGTTTTGGGTTATAATTCCCTTTCTGACCCGCCCCTGCTGATTTTTGTATCATTTGGGGCGCCTGGACAATATTTTGGCTGTTAGCGAAACCGTTTCAAACAACACCGACTAATATAACAATCATAATAAAACGTCATAGGCGGATCCAGGGGCGGGCAAGGGGCACGTTTTCTCCCCCATGATCGACCCTCGGCACCCCTGAAATGATCACGGCGGCCCCTGAAATGTCGCTTCCCACCCCTTCCCCCTCCCCCAGGATGCGAAAATCGGCACCCACCGATAAGATTTTGCGCCCATCTGATAGGTTTTGCCCGTCAAAATTGGCAACCCCGGACCGGATGCGCCCCCTCGGAAGGTGCCCCCCGATCAGCAATCCTAGATCTGCCTATGTAAAACGTCACCAGGAAAGGGAATTTCTGAAATTGTCTCTGGTCAAATACCAATGGATGAAAAAGGCATGTCTGACCGAACTACTTTCTTAACTATAATAAACGCACGGATGAACTCTGGAAATTTTATGACCAATACCTGTCCTCAATTTACCGTGTCTGCGAAAAACTGCGTATATAGTGATAATCTGCAATTTTTAACACGACGGTACTTTTTGGATTTCCACGTTTGCGGGAAAACATGATTTTTAGATGCCTCAAATAAAGCTTTCAATATGTTTTTCATAAAGATGACACGGGAATTGTTCTATGTAGTCTGGCGATAACCTCGCTTTTTCACGAAGCGGCAAGAAACTCGACAAGAAAAGGAAGCAAACATAGTCTTAAACCAACAACCCATCATCAAATTAGAAATATACTTGACAAAAATCTGAAGGACATTGGACAAACTCCCTGCATCCACCTGGGGCCCCGGACCAACCCTCCCTGGACCCGGCTACGTCAACCAGAATGCAAAAGTTCCGGCACCTGTGATTTTTCACACTGCAAACATCAGCATTCAAAGATACCATCTGAATGCAATATCTACTGATCACTCATAGATAGCTTCCGTGCAGTGGTGGATACGAGGCAGAGGGCTAAGGCCTCAAGCCCCCTCCATGTTTAAGTGCCTATAGCTAATGCATAGGCGGAGACTGATGATAATTTGAGTTTTAGGGCACTTCAGCTGGACAGACTATATGTGTTCGTCTGTAACGCATTACATAATTCCGTCATTCCAAGATTGGTTTTATTAGCTAGACTGGCATATACAGAGAGTGCATAGGCGGAGACTGATCTGAGGCTTGGTGGGTGGTGGTCGAGTCCACTAGCCCCCCCACCTCAAAATGAAGTCCTGGATCCACCACTGATTCCACGCAAGTGTATTGCCAAATGTCACAATGCGGTCTTCCTAACATACACAATAATTATCCAAATATCTTCAATATTTGATTAACCACCCCACAACGCCGCCAATTGCTCCAGTAAGGACTATAATAACTTCCTCACACTCGTAAACAATAATCATCAAGTGAACAAACGAAATACGGCTCAAATACCAAACTAAATAGTTTTTCACTTTGTTGCTTTTCAACTACATTTTATCGTTTCATGAGGACATTTTTTCGTTTTTAAGGACGTTTTTCGTTTTCTCCTTTTGCGTAGTGTAGCTTGCCCAATACATTTCAATGGCGCAAACTTGTTTGCAGTGACTAAAAAATGAAAACAACTCATTAAAAAGTGTGCAGTGTAGTCAGTACTTGAAATTCTAAAAGGAAAAGAAAAACCCCAGACCAGGATCAAAAGCTAAAACCCACCCAGTACACTGCCAGAGACACTGCTAGAATGAGCAAAAAAATGAACGCGAAGGGACAGTGCTTTTGCCACGACAGTGCTGTGCAGACAGTGCTATACTTTTGCCACGGAAAATCGGTGCAAAAGCACAGATGAGACGTGGCATGGTCTGTGCATAGACTAAAACTGTGTGTGTGTGTGAGTGTGTGTGTGAGCTAAAACTCCATGTCTAGACCAAAGCTACAATGAAGAAAACAAAAGGCTAAGCACAGTGCGGATAAGGATAACAATTAGCTAAAAAAATCAGGAAAGGGTAAAACTCAATGTTTCGGTCCAAGAAAATCTTCAAGTGAACTACACCTGCATGCAACTATATGCATCTAGACAAAACTACATGCATCTCTCTTGCAATGCAGCTAAAAATGTCACACACACAATCCCAACTTGGCAAGACTAATCAGCTTGGGGAATTGCACTTAGATTGAATCCCACTATGTCCAAGTGGGATACCAGTTCTGGTTCAGTACCCACAGACAAAATATTCAAATTTTCTGTCAGGAGTCATGCTATTCTGCCAACTTTTGCAGCTCATTATAAACATATCAAATTTAGTACCTGGTCCTACCTGTTTTTTCATCTATTTCTTAACTAATTTGTAACTTAAAGGCTCAGTTTCCATGGGCTAGAGGCGATTCAGATAGACCTGAGAATCAGGATACAGCAATCACGGTTTCGATGGCACTTTGGCTGGATACAAAAGGATCTGTAACCAATAAAACACTTCAATCTTGAATTTGTCAACATTTCTGGTACACCATTCAAGTTTTCTTTCACTCTCCCTTCACATAAGTTTAAAGTTTTGTTTAAGGGTTAACTGTTCTGTTGATGAATTTTGTTAATGATTTTTTCTGAAGTGTTGATACAATTTTGTTTTGTTTAGTTTTGTCTAATAAAAAGAAAGTTATACCCTCTCCAGTCAACTCTCCTTTATCTTGCACTGTAAGGAAATCTTTACCATCACAGTGCCAAATCCTGCCAGATCTTGTTGGATGTGGATTTACAAGAATTGGATTGAAAATGGTGAACATTGCCAAAAGCTCTAACCATATTGATTGCATCCGAAAACTATGTGTGGCCACGCTCGACTATGAATGGAAACTGGGACTATTTCTTACACCTATAAAAAAACAAGTACTACAACTCAATAACCTACAAAGTCACTCTTAGATTAAGCAATCTTGACAGCTGGAAATAGCTCACTGCTGGTACCCAAGACGCATCACATATGGAAGTTTTCACAAGTTAGTGTCTCAAGAAATCACACTTAATAAGCTTTTGGATCACAGCTGCAACAGGACCAGAAAAAATACCATTTTCTTTTCCATGTCAGAAAGAATTTTTGGATTACTCAATGCTGCCTTGATATCAGAGTCCACATGTCACACATCTAGGAGAACACACCAAAAACAAGGATGTGTTCCAGCGTAGACTACAGTTGATGCTGCAGCCGCTCAACAAAAACATAAACACTACTGAAACCTTGCACAGATTTTACTGATTTCATCTCACTTCATCTCTATTTTGGTTTACAGCGTGCAATATAGCTGTTGCTGGTCTTCACACTAAAGCAAACCAGGCAATCAGAGTTGTTAGGTAACCAAAATCATTCAATGTGGAGTCAGAATACAAACTTACCTGCCTAGATTGAACTTTTGACCAAGAACTCAGGAAGGAAGGAAGGCTTCTCCACAAATTTGACTCCAATCACTTGTTTTGTCAAGCTGCAAGAACTCACTCTATTTAGTGAGTTCCTTTTTACACACAAATATGGCCCAACACGCAGTCAGTATCTTTACTCTTGAGAACAAAAATACCTTTTCCTTAAAAAGATAAGAGAGAGGGTTCAAACTGACTGCAATCAATCTCGGTAAGTTTTCGTAACTTAATTCACATCTGCTGCAAACCAAACTAATAAATAGCTTTGCAACAAACAAAATGCGCCCGATACCTAATTGTTGTCAATTTCTATTGAAAACTAAGTGAACAAAAAGCGCTTAGTTTGCCGCTATTTTGGGCGCCCATATTTGGTCTTAGTTTGGAAGAAATTTGGAAGAATCTACTAGTTTCTCCTAAATGATGGAGACAAAAATACATTTAATTTTCTTTTTGAGCTTTTAGCTGCTGTTTTCATCATTTTGGTGCCACTTTTTAATTTTGAAGAGAAAATTGTGGCAATACAGCGATATTTTTGCATTTTTGACATGCTTATCTAGCGGCTTGCACTACTAAACTTTGGTGTACCCGTCCTCTATTGCCCTGTGTGGCACCTTGAATCCAGAATTTAGTCCAGGAATGTAAATAGGGGTATTTTTAGCCGACAATCATGAAATCATCCATTATTTCTCTGAAAGATTTACAATGAGCTCAAGATTTTTATAATTAAAATGCTCCTCTAGGGTGAAAAATAAACCTCTGCCTGTGGATGACATCATGATCCGGCAAATACTACCATATTCAATAGGCTTCAAAGGCTTCAATGGCCTGATTACTCACCGTGACGTCAGCGCTGTCCTCACACCAACAGCTGACAACTGTGGTCGCCTGGCTGGAGTACATTTGGGGTACATTTCAGGTAGGTTTTGAGCTTTTTCCATGGAAATGTTGATTTTCAAGACAAATGGTATGTTGAGTACCGGGTTTTCCGGCATGCTTTACAACTTGGCTATCTCAGTTACAATCACGTTTTAAGGTGTCAATTTCCCTTTAACGGAATGTAATCTATTAACCGTTTCATTCCGGGGGCACCTTTATACAAGACCTGGAATTATGTCAAACTTGGCGGTTGTTCTGGACGGGCCTGTGGACCTTGCTCGTCGACCAAAGTAGCATACCAGTGTTCCTATTCAATAAAACGGAGGATAGTCTCTCAGTGATATTCCCGCGGTTGCCACATTAAGTCGGCGTTCCTCAGTCGGGTGTGCAGTCGGTGCCGGACGCCATCATGGCCGATCTGCCTGTCGCTGTCCAGATTAATTGGTGCTGTCAGAACGCGTTCGGCCCGGCCACGATAATGCGCCGCTGGCATTCTGTCGGAATTAATCACAGTCAGAATCAATAGCCGGTGGCCCCGTTGAGCAATCTGGCAAAACGGGTTGACCCTTGAGGCTGGCATAAGCAGGGCCCTTTGATCCAGATGGATACAATGGCTGCCTGCGCGCCGAGTTTGGACGCGAGCCTCGTCGTTGGCCGACTGGGTTGGAAAGTTTAATCTGGAAGAGTTCTGGCCTTGACTGGCGAGGATGTGGAGGCTGTCAGTTTTAGCTCCTGGGGCTAGTTCCATAGATACACGGCGCAGGAGTGGCGGATTAATGCGACAGCTGCCACCTCCTCCCTATACAGTAGCTGATCAATAGGACGGCAGACCGAGTCCAGCTCGCCGCAAGACCGCTCTGGCTGCAATACTTCTTGCTGCCTGTTTTTGGGGACGCCGCAGCGTTGGAAAATGCAGGAAAGGGAGGTGTGCCATATACCGCAGGCAAAGAGCTCCACTCTCGTCGGTGACCCAGACATGTACCCAGCGTCCGGTTTTCCGACACCAGGGCATCAGCTGCTACTGGTCCGCGGTCGTGGTGGTGCAGGCAGCATTCTCACAAGAAACCCAATGCTGGCGAACGCCGGATAAGTTCTTACAGCGATGCTCGTCTGCACTGACTGAGGAGCCGCGCACTGACTGGCAGACATGGCCTACGTTACGTTACGAAATTATTTTTCCGTAGCCGTAGGTCTGGAAATGAAACGTAGCGTAGCTGGGCAAATTCTGTAGCGTACTACGCCAAAATTTAGCGTATCGTAGCGTACTACGAAAAACTAGTTACGTCACATATGTATATACCTTCTCATGATCTCGATCGCGGTACCAAGGATTCTTCGTAACGATTTGCTTTAATTCGAAATTTGAAATAGAAGTGATAACATTTGAAGAAGTAACGACCAAACCATTACTTTCAGATTACAAACTTAAAACAATTTCACACGAAATGCATCAAATTGCTGTCAACTGAGATCGGGTCCTTTCTGTGGATAGTGTAAATCACGGACACATTTTTGGGCCTGTAAAAATTAGAAGTCGGTTGATTTCGATTTATAATTTGTTTCAACTGGTGACAAGAATTCCTGACCATTTATCACACACATTCAACATCAGGTCATCAGGTCACACATCAGGTCAGGTCAGGTCATGGTCACTATCTAATCTAGCATAGTAAAAATGCACATCAATCGACTCATAGTAGCAATCTCAACATAATGGTATGAAAATAAAAGTTTTATCGTCATTTCCTGCAAACTTATTGACCCAAGTCTGAAAATATACTTAAGTAGCCCAGATGATCTCTCGGAGGTCACAGGTAAGACATTGCAACAGGAAACTAGAAAGGAGCCCAGGATATTACGATTTGGGGAATATTAAGGTATTCCCAGCTTTATCTACACAAATGCAGCTCAATTTCTGTTTTCCCATGTATTTCCAATGAAGAGGTCATGATCCGTACTTGGCCTTAGGTCATCGATATGAAAAATACCGGAATATGTGTTGTGGTACTCGGGAGGCCTAATATATGGTATCAGTTTCAATCGGATAGATTCATCCTTTTCTTACTTATGACACCTTTAACATTTTTGGAGGTGACACTTAACCTGCACTGGTGACCTGACCTGAGATGACCCAACCTTACAATTTTGGGAAAGGCTACGGAATTGATCAAGGATAAGGTGGGCGAAGTATGGCGGCGCTTCGCGCCGCCGTTTTTTCATGCCGCCGGTAAAACCCGAGGAGGGGTTTTCAAACACCCCCCACCGGTGCGAGGGTTACAGTATGAATGTGTGAGCAAAATGTTAATATCCTGGTACGATATATTTTTATCGTAGCCGTAGCTAAAGTACCGTAATTCTGTAGTCGATGAAATATAACGTAGCGTAATTCCGTAGCGTAGTTTTGGCCAAAATCGAACCGTAACGTAGCGTAATTCGGTAAGGTAACGTAACGCAGGCCATCTCTGCTGACTGGTATACTAACCTGACCAGTTCCGTTCGTGCCTTTCATGTGTTCCATGTTATATAATGCTTCTCCATTTTCAGCGTGCAGGAGTGGAAATCCAAGCTCGCTTGGTCACTAATCTCTTAAATGCGGTAGTCATTTGGGTAATGTTTGAACCAAGGCCGGTTTCATTTTTTTAAACTCTTTTTTAATATAAGCTGGAACGAGGGAAATGCAAACAACTCCTAGTTGAAAATACTGAAAAGGTCACTTGATGGCTCCAAATTCAACTTTGATCTTGACATTGTATCTGAAACTGACACAAATAAAAGCTGCTAATCACGTTAAAAGGACCAGCTTGCCGTAGTGTGTCCCAGGGGAACGAAGGCGAGGGGCCTTCAAACTGAAGCCTGCTGTCGGTGGCGAACCGTGCACCATACCTCCTGGAAGCCGATCTTCCAGGGGACTTTCATCCAAACAATAGGGCTGATTCTTCGGGAAGGTCGCCATCTTGAGCCTGCCTTTTATCGGCAAGGGTAATGGAGGCTGGTAAAAGGGGTAACCCTCTCAAGGCTCGGGTGGATGCCCACTTCGCACCCCTGAGCCACGGCTTTGTTTTGGGGTTCTTAGATATTGTGTCTCCTCTTTCTCTCCAGTTTCAGTGGATACATTGATAAGGAAGAAAAAATGTGGAAGATTCCTGTCCGGGGCGCTCAATTCGATTATATACCACGCTGCGTTATGCAAATCGTTCATCTCCATTCGCTTGCTGCTCTGAGCGGGCCTACGTTTAATCCGGGCGCCGATTATTCGGCAATTTCGGATGGGTTATGGTGGGGAATCAGCGTAATGGTATGCCGCACTCTATTCAAATCGACTTTGTGACGTCCATTTAGGACTACTTTGAATAATGAAATCTGCTTTCCCCACTCACTAAGTTTCGGACAATGGCTCTCGATAAGTCGAGGAGCAGAATTCAGCAGGCGTATCTAATTCAAGACTTGACGATTCATGAACCTAAGATAAGAATGCTGGGATCACAGAAACTGAAGAGAAGCCGTGTTATATTCGTAAATTATTTTCATAGAGCTGTGCGTATGCGAAATACGCGGATCCAGGATTTCAGATCGGAAGGAGGAGGAACATGGCCAGGAGCAACATATGCGGACCAGGGGAAGGGGAACTTTTGAGTGGCAAAACTAATCGGATGGGCACAAAATCCTATTGTGGGGCCCTTGATACTTACATACTGGGGGCAGAGGGCGGAGGGTGGGAAGCGACATTTCAGGGGGTACTGTGTAAACATTTCAGGGGAGTGCTGTGGACATTCTAGGGGGTGCTGAGGATCGATCGAGTGGGGAAAGTTCCCTGCTTGCCTCTGTGTTCACCAATGGCAGGTCATTCACCTGCTAAGCAGGATGCCCAATGCCTATGACGCAGTCAGCTGACGGTGATATTGAAAGTCAGCAAGCACAAAATATTGACTCTTTTACCGAAACACGTGGCATTCTCGGATTATTCCTTTGGAGAAGGTACCCGTCACATGAGTAGTCCAATCAGGAAATGGACTTCCGTAGTTCGTACTATCCGTCACATTTGTAGTATGGAATATGCACATACATACCTGTGGATTGTACAAGTGAGAAATGGCGCAACTGCGCCGAAATATATTTTGGTACCTACACCAAACATGACATCCAGCACATAGTCACTCTTGTCTCTTTTCACCTGTGGCAGCCCGAATCATATAATGTGTTTAGGAAAGCATTACAACCAAGCTCGTCGGAACCGAAGAAAATCCAAAGGACGATTGGAGTCTTCCCTTGGGTCTGGATTTTCAGTTTTCATTTGGATTTTTTCGGCTAAGATATGTTTTATAAAGTGTTTTGCTACTGTTTGCATATTGTTATGTATGTCCTTTGATTACGCATCAGCTTTTGAAGCCCCCAGAGAAGTTATTATAGAGAAGCGTTGAGTTGATTTAATATTCATTGGTTAGCTTTGGCTTTCACTCGGCATTACTCACGCTAGTTCTTTTATGTATTATGCAGAATTATGATTCGGTCATGCCTTTAGCAAAACTGGTTCAGTTAGTTTAAACATTGTGAGATATCGCTTATGATCCTGCAAGACGGTCGAAAATTTTTGGTGTCGTGATTGGGTACAATTCAGTCAGCCCCTCTCCAAAAGCAAGCGCAGATCGCCGGATGTGACGTCACACCTGGTAGCATATAACATGGGAAAATTAGATGATTAATTACCCAAATTTTTGCAAAAAGGCCCAGAATCGAAGATGAAATGCTTCTTCATTGCATTTGTGATAAACTTGATTACCGTGTATTTTCACAAATTTGTAAGCGGGCAGTGCCATAAGCAGCAGTTTGACAGACGACCCAAGGGTAAAGGAATTCCTCCACGCCCGCGTGACGTCACTCGGGCGTGGAGGAATTCCTCTTGAACGTACCTTAAAGTAAAGGTATCTTGCAATTCAGCTGCCAGTCAAGTACTGCTGGTTTCTGAGCCCTGGTGCAAAGCTTGGCCAATGTGGACCTCCGTCGAATGCCAGATAATCGTTAGCGCAGTTCACCTAACTTCTGGGTTTTTCGAGTTCAGCCTTATTGCTCCTGACACCTCATCCATACTTTGCTAGCCTTGACTGCCGTTTTCATCCTTAGCCCAATGTCATTTCATTGCTGAACCTGGGTCGTCACTTTCTTGTTTTCATTCTTGCGAACTATGTCGAAAAATGCAAGAGTTGTGGGAGACTGACTAGCTTATCGTTACCACGGCGCTTCGTCCGTACCATGCTCTTCTTTTCCACCGCTCTGCCCTTGGTTTCCAGGCCTGTGGAATTTGGGTGATCGCTGTATTTGTCCGTGTAGAAGCGGCCTGTGTCACGGCAGAGGTCAGAAAAACGGGGGGGGTCGTCAAAAACGGTTCTGCAAGCCTACAGGGTGTCACCAAAAATGTCTGAAATTTGCCACCAAAAACGTGCATTGTCTAAACGCTTTGAGCTACGTTTCGGTTGAACCCAGGGGTGAAGCAAGAAGAGAGGGTGGCCGCCCACTCTCCCGGGTGGAAATGGGCCGTGAAAAGCCTACCACCAGGCGGCGTCAAGCTGGTGGCGGTCGACTGTCACCCACGGGCAGTGGCGGAACCAGGGGGGCAAAAAAGGCATTAGCCTCCCCAAACGGAAAAGCTCGGGGCAAAACTATGTTTTTGCCCCCCCCAAAGCGATCGACCTCTTTTTTTCCCCGACTCCTTTTTAGTTTGAAAGCAAGATTTTGGTGCTTCAACTCTCAACTTCAAACAGAACTAGCTAAGTTCAGTGGTAATTTGGGGCCTTGGAGAGGGAAAGAGTATCTTGAACCCATATTTTTCACCCGGTAACACCCGGTGAGGTTTTATTTTGCTTTTCGCCTCACACACCCAAAATTCTACTGGGAAGTCATTGTATTCGTAGCGCTGTTCTGCACTGCGTAACGTTTTTTTTTTTTTTGCTTTTCGACTTTGGTTTGCCCCTCCCAAACCGACCGGCTAGATCCGCCACTGCCCACGGGGGTACCACGACGACGGCGGGATATGTTGTAGGTCATAAGTCGCTATATCTGAGCGGGCACGAGACTGCAACGGCCCGGCACGAGGCTGCGGGTGCGCCGCCTGACCATGAGATCGAGCGGGAGCAAAAGTAACCTGCAGTCCAGCACCGGGGCTGACGACCGCGCGACCTGCGGCTACGTGCTGACACGTGGTGGACTGAAGTCACTCCTGCTCACGTTAACGGCGGCACACCAGGACAATTTTGATCGAGAGTTCCTGTCCGCTGCCCAGCACCCGGGCCGCGTACAATCTAGGCGGTCCACAACCTGAGAAGCTTCCTTCCGGAGTCTGCTGCATGCAGTTCCACCGCCATCCTTCCCCCGGAAAGACACAGCTTCAACAGGACGGACGCTGCGGACGCTGGTCGCCGAGGAGAATCTGCTGATCAAACGTAGGACCTGGTGTGCTGGAGCCTGATTTCAAAAACGATGCTGGGCCCCGTCCTACTCGTCACCGCACTTCTGGCGTTGAGGTTTCCGTGTTCAGGCCTTTGGCGTTAGCTACGCAGAATAGGGAGTGTCCAGTGCGCAGCCGTGCCACTTCCACACTCTCCTGTCTGGTGAGCCCAAGGCGGTCCCCTAGGGTGATGCACCCAGTCCCGCACCATCAGCGAAGCGGGGCGGCGCGATCTTCTCGGTCCATTTTTGCTGGGCATGGAAACTGAGGCAGCCCTTGGCCGAGGCCAGATGGATGGGTGCTCCGGACTGGTCGAATGCAGTGGCACCGCGCGCTGTCTCATCCGCCATCTCGTTTCCGGGGAATCTGGCGTAGCCGGACACCCAATGTAGGGTGACATGGATTCCCCTGCGGTCAAGCACTGATGGGCGGAGCCGACTGAGCTCGGAAGCACTTCCTTACCAGGGCTGCCGAGCCCTCTGCCAGGCTGGCCAGGGCAGACTGGGAGTTCACACATACCCGTACTTCTCTCGGGTTCCAGTCCACTGCCACGGACTGTAAGAACTCCAGTGCTACGCCCAAGGCCACCAGCTCAGTACGGTAACTAAAGACGAATCGTGCAGCAGGTAATTTGATGTGTTCCATGAGTGTATCTTGCCTTGTTGCCCCATGAAAACTCCACTATTTAAAGTATAGAAAAGAGCTCTAGAGATGATTGTGGTTGTTCAGATATTCGGTCAATAATACATGACATTAACTAATGGTGGTGTCCAAATCTTTAAGCCAATTTGCTAGCACTGCGGCGCTTTCAGCATTTGGAG
Organism: Lepas anatifera; assembly: GCA_034440635.1. NCBI lineage: Eukaryota > Metazoa > Arthropoda > Thecostraca > Lepadidae > Lepas > Lepas anatifera. The sequence goes on along the minus strand of JAOTON010001975.1, from coordinate 982,427 downwards.
CACAAGGCAGGTGATGGAATCTGCGGAAATTTGAGGTTATTGCAAGGAAAGCAAATTATGTACTTTCACAAGAACTTTCGATGACTCTCCACTACTGATCCCCATTTGGGAAGGACTTGAGCCAAGACTTGAGCTACATATATAACGTTCTTGGGTTTTCGTTCAAAACTTGTTTTCCGGCTATGTGAGGACGGCTGCGCCGTTTGATAAGCTTGGAGCTAGGGCGGCCACCGCCCTGGGCGGTCACGTGACCTGACCTTGGGCTAGGGGCGTGGCTTCGGCTGAGCTGGGGAGGGCGCGGCACGGGCCGCGACCATTCGCTTGTACCTGTCTGAGCTAGTTGTTTCTGCCGCCTGCTGATCCAAACGTAAGTGTCGCCGTTAGTGTCGTTGTTTAAGCGTTACAATCTTTTGAAACATGTTCTGGCCTTATGCTCAACTATGCCTAACTGTTATCTGTTGCATAATTGTTACCAGTTGCTTGACTGTTACTGTCGCCTAACTGAGGTGCCTCTTGGTAAGGTCTAACCTTTCGGTTTTATTGTGATCACCAAGGGCGGGCGGCACCTTGGACCGGAGATACACTGCTGCTCTGCCATTGCCTGATTATGCCGGGAATACATATGCATCATAGATACGGCAATCTTCTTCGTGATCGGCACGCTTACATATGGACGCCATTGCCGGTATAGGTGTCATGGTAATTGACATGCCAACACAGATGCCCGCTGTTTGAATCTAACACTAATTGTATATACAAAACGTGTCTGATTATTTTTGATTAGGAATGCAATTTTACAGTCCTATGAAAATTGCTTAGCCGGAACCGATATATGTTTTACCTCGACTCGACCTGCCCTGGTGGAGGCGGCACAGTATGCTTTAAATGATGTGGAATGACACAACGGCAGCCCATCCGGCAAATAAAATCACAATGCGATCTATGCAATTGTAGCTTATAGGCTCGCAGTATACCAACTCCAAATTCGTGAACCTGTTGTAACATAGAGTGACACAGATTGTCGTTCCTTTCCTTGAATCGCCAGTCGAAATTTCCGCAGCCAGTTCCGATGCAAATCACTCACCCCGCATCCGAATGATATGAAAGCAATCCATTTGGGCGTGTGCGACACGGCCCGGGCCCGGTCGTCGCCGGCGACAGTGACGTCACGGGCCGTGTGGACAATTAATCGAGGCCGACGCGGCGGCGGCGGCGGCCGGTGCGGTGGACGCGGCGGCCGTTTTATAGATGGAGGGGGCGGTGTAGCGCGTGTCGACACCACCCAATCGGCCGGGCTCCCATCGGTCAGCGCGCGGCTGAGACCTGCCGTGACGGCCAAACGGCAGGCCAGCAGTCATACGGAAGTCGTGGCAGGTGGTTTATGGTTGAATTTGGGACGCCGAATGGCTGAGGCGTGATTGGAGAGCCCCATGGTTTGTTCCTGTTTTCGTGCCTGCCCTTGTTGCGCTGTGAATCAAATGGTGAACAAAAACAAATGCATTGCTATTGAGGTCACTTTTTGCGTGTTTTTTTTCAGCAGTCGATGACGCTTTGTGCCAGCTTATGACGTTTGCAGTGTTGTTCGGTCATACAGTTTGACGTCAAAGTTTGCTTTGGTGGAATTACCATAGCCATGGATGTTGTGCCATCATGCCATGTTTATACACATACTGTACTGATTCAGATGTATGTGTGTACCCTTGTCCACCGGCATTGAGAAGAACCGCTTGGTCATTAAGATGTTAACAAAAGCTTCTCTCTCTCATTGCAGGTTGACATGATGGTCATGGGAGCCATTTCAACTGCAAGGTCACCATTAAAAAGTAAGTGAGAATTATGTACGTTTTTTAATGGCGTTTGGATGCTGCGAGGAAAGAGTGTGGCGGTTGCCGGAGTGGGCTGCTGATGTTTCATACGCATTTCCGGCGGGAGGATTTCTGAGTGGAGATTTGACCAGAAAAAAATTTTACGTTTAGAAGCAGAATAGTATTCAGGACGGGATGTTTTGGCCAAAAACATATCCGTATTTCCTTTAGTTATAGGCCAGCTAACATAATGATGGTATGGGAGTATCCAGGATGAAAATGGTCCAGCCTAGTTTAGATCACGGCCATTTTGCGTGAACTTTGAGATGAGAAAGCGATTCCGGGGTCTTACGATTGCAAAAATGCTTAAGATATCCGAATCTGAATAAAATTTTGGATGGAAAATTACCGTTTCTTCTAATTCGTGTTTATTCTGTCTTTGTTTGGATGTATGAATATTTCCATGTGTCTTCTATCTAATGGCCTTAGTGCCCAGAATGTTTACTTTCATTTGTTTCAGGAAATTCCGTAATTTCATTCATTTCATTTATTCAGCATATTGCCCACGGAACAAGGCCCATTTACAGGCAAAGTCGCATAAAAACCGGATGTCAAAATAGGCTAAGGAAGTGTTACACACATAAGATCCACATAAGCAAGAAGTTAAAAACTTCCGTAAAAATTAAGATGTAAAAGCATGTCAAAACTTGTAAAGATAAAACACGTCAGGCTAAAAACGTTGCGCTAAAAATATAAAAATATAAGACATAAAAAACTAAAACTGGGAAAAGAACACAAGACTAGAACCGACAGGTGCAATCTTAACTATAATGTGGCTATATATGTGATGACCTTTGCTCAGAATGAGCTGAAGATGTCATGAAATACGTCTGCTTGTGGTCGGATGTTCAGGAAGGTGTTCATGACTCTGGGCAATCTAACAAACAATCCTTCCTTCACGGTATTCACTCTTGCGTATGGCACATTAAACAACGCTATTTGCCTTGTTGCTCTCACGGGCACATACAATGAGACACGGCGTACTAAAAACGATGAGTCGATCCTAGAATGAGTCGATCCCGGATTTTTCCAACACGTTCCGACTCTATATTTTCCACAGAATACGTTACCAGGACCGGTTTTGTTTTCAACGTCATGCAGAAGTGTTTGCACTTGTCCGGGTTTAGATTCAATCGCCAAAGTTTGGACCATCGACATCGACTTTAAGAACATTGCGCATGAACATCAAATCATGCTGACTTCTTCGCGATGACAATGACATGACTTTAAAATGATTCATGAGGTCGCTGTACAATAGTGATCTAGATTGGTTCCGACAGTTTGCGTTCAATCGTAGAAGACATTTGTGTTGCACCCTGTCGACTCTAGTCAAGTGAACAGCAGCTGCTCCGCCCCAAATAACACTACAATACTCGAGGACCGAACGAACGTGTGCATAGTAAGATACGAGAACAACTGATAGGCTAAGATTTCCTCCTTCACCGGGATTTTTGTGAATGATCTTATTAAAAAACCAAGAGTTCTGTTGGCCTTTTTCACCATGTTTTCAATTTGAGGACTAAACGTGAGTTTTGTGTCTAAAATGACGCCCAAATCCCGGATTTTTCCAACACGTTCCAACTCTATATTTTCCACAGAATTCGTTGCCAGGACCGGTTTTGTTTTCAACGTCATGCAGAAGTGTTTGCACTTGTCCGGGTTTAGATTCAATCGCCAAAGTTTGGACCATCGACACACTCGATCAATATCGCCCTGAAGCAAGGTTGCATCAGTCTCGCACTTGACCTGACGATAGGTTTTCAAGTAGTCAGCGAACATGAGACAATGGGAGAAGGAAATATCATCCGGAAGATCATTTACGTACATCGCGAATAAGAGAGGCGACAGCAATCCACCTTCCGGTGTGCCCGATATAACCCGGCCCCACTCCGAGCACTTTCCGTTGACAATAACTCGCTGCTGTCTATTCTGTAAATAAGATGAGAACCAATTTAATGCTGAACCGGGAATGTTGTAGGATTTTTCAGTTTGTGTACTAAAAGAGAATGGGTTACGCTCTGAAAAGTGGCCGTATAGTCTGTGCATATAAAATCTGTTTGGTAGCCAAGCGAGTTAGAGTCCCAGGCCGCGCCCAAAAGTGTGGCCAGGTTAGATGCGCACGATCTTCCAGAAACAAATCCATGTTGAGTCGACGATAAAATGGGTTTTACATGCCCCAACGAGCACACATAGGCTACGTGCTCTAAAATATTTCCAAACAATGGAGTTAAAGATACTGATATATAATTCTTGGGGTCTCTAGGACATCCCTTCTTAATTTGTTTTAAGTGAAGTCAGTGAGGAAAAAGACCTGGGCATCATGATCGATTCCGGCTTGAAGTTCAGGCACCAGGCGGCCTTTGCGGTATCCAGGGCCAACAGGGTACTTGCTGTGATTCGAAGGTCATTTGCCAATATTGACAAATTCACTCTACCCTGCTTGTACAAAGCACCTGTGCGTCCTCTAGTCGAGTACGGCAACCCTGTGTGAGTGCCGTTTAATCGGGCCGACCAGCAGCTGGTGGAGAAGGTACAGAGACGTGCAACTCGTATGATCCCCTCACTACGCCTTTTACCTTATATGGATATGCTCCGAAGTCTAGATCTCCCGTCATTGTATTACCATAGACGAAGAGGAGATATGGTGAAAATGTTCCAGTTGCTGCATGGGAGGGTCGATCTGGACTACTCAGACTTCGTAGCACTGAACACAAATACACGGACTAGAGGCTACCCGCTGAAACTGACGAAACACACAGCTCAGACCAGGGTCCGCCGACGTGTGTTTGGGGTTCGGGCCGTCTCCGACTGGAACTGGAAAAATTGGCACTATATTCGCTTGCTTCCACTTCTTCGGGAAGATTCCCTGGGCCAGTGACAAAGAACAAATTTTAGCGAGCGGCACGGCAAGAGGATCACGACACTCGTATATAATCCGTGCACTGATTCCGTCCGGACCGCATGCTTTGTGGACTGAAACAGTGTCTAATATTGCCCTCACCCTATTCACGTCACACTCGATATAATCAAACAGTGGTACATCATAGTGAGGTGCGTCCGGCAGGTTGTCTACTTCGGGTTCTGTGAATTTAGCTGCAAATGTTTGATTAAGAAGACTAGCCTTTTCCCTGTCGTATGTTACGTCTTCATAACCATTGCGAAGCACAGAAGTCCCTTTTTCCACCTTTATGACATTTCAAAAATGACCAAAAACGTTTTGGGTTAGTCTTAAAATCATCGGTAAGACTAATGAGATAACCTTTATACTTAGAACTGGACAGATTCTTAAACAAAAGAGTCCCCTCAATACAGCTATATAAAACCTTTTCTCGCTGGTAACCCTTTCTATGGCAAGGGCTCGTACGGAAATACTAGTATAAAACAAAAATCAATATTATTTCTGCTCTGATGAATCTTTTTTGAAAATGACTTGCCACTGTTAGAAATTATTCAAACCTTTGGCTATTTTTTACGGCTGATTGTTTATTAGTACCCAACAGATCACACCGTCGCGACATTTTATTGAATACGATTCCTGACATAACAAAACAAAATTACATAAGCATATCCCTACTAGATATTGGGTTGTCAGAAACATTTGGCGATTTCTGACTGCTTGAAAAAAATAGCATACCCTTCCAAGTGGCCTGCGCTGCAATGCGGGCTTGGGCTAAAGTACACATGTGATGTGTATTAACATAAGCCTGACTCCTGTCCTTTGGGCAGATTTATTGCAAATCGATCGGTATTTACAGTGTTGGTTCAAACAGTTGGAGATTTCTGGCTGGCTGCCTCTGGGCTGAATGTTGACCTTGGACTTTGGGCGGTCATCCATCACCACGGGTGCTGACCCTGACAAGCCAGAGGACTGATCGCTCCACACTTTGCCCGAACATTCTCTGATTTCAGAAAAAAGAACAGTAATATTTTCGTCAAGATCATGAGTGCGACATGGAACCCAAATGCGATGGACCTCTGTTTTTTTAGCGGAGATGGTTTTCTATCAGCGAGGAGGTAACGTTACAACAATAGCCCTGATATCCCAATCGTTTTTAGATGTCAATTCTGTCCTGAACTTTTGCCGCAGTGGGGGGAGGGTGTTTGAACACTGTCAAATTTTTCCCCAGGCAGCCGAGAGGCGTGGAGTGCTTCCGTACTTGGTACAGCTCATTGCTGATCATTGTGGCAGTTTTTGCGACTTTACTTAAAATTTCAGGTCTGGGTCATCTCAAGTCAAGTCATAATGCCAGTAAAAATGGCCTCACCTCCAAATGTGTGGCAACGGTCATAATGAACCTAATTTATTAATATGAGATTCGTACCACATAACGGCCCACCAATTACCACAAGCTGTGGCAAACGAATTTCTATATCCATGACATAGGGTCAGGATGCGGGTCATGGCACCTCTGTTGGAAATGCATGAGAAAAACTGGAGATAGCTGAAAGCACTGGCGGCGGAACTGGGGGATTGGGATGGGGGCACCGCGGCACAGTCCCCCCCTTTAAATCATAACTTTAACACTAACCCTATGGCGTTGACTGGAAAGAAATGGTTTGAAAACTCCATGGTGGGTGGGTGCCCCCCTTGAATTCGGACGTTCCGCCGTCACTGGCTGAAAGACTACTCTACGACTGCAGATACGGCTTGCAATAATTGCTTTTGAAATCATGGTTTATCATGCTTCGCTGTAGGGTCAAGTTGTAAATTGTGACCTGTGAGCTCTGACAGGTCATCTGGGACTATTTAAGCAGGTTTTTTAGCTTCATTTCAACGTAGATGAAGCTATTCTAACAACAGGAAAAAATACCTTAGTATCTTTGTCTGATGAAACTTAGCATAGTGCATCTTTCATTTATGCAGTTTTCGATAAGCTCTTTCAATAGTCCAGGAATTTAAAGGCCTTATTTTTTATGATTAAAAGGAATGTGGCACCTAGGTCGAGTCCTGGAATTTAGCATAATTATAGGAACTTTTAGCCGAAAATCATGGAAGCGTCCATGATTTCTCTCAAAAATGTACAATAGGCTCAATATTTTTATTTTTAAAATGTTCCTCTGGGGAAAGAAATAAATATCTGCCTGTGGATGATGTCATGATCTGGCAACCACTACCATATTCAACAGGCTTCAAGGGCTTCGATTGGCTGATACTCACCGTGACGTCAGCATATGTCGTCACACCAACAGCTAACAACTGTGGCCTGCTGCTAAGGATACATGTGGAGTACATTTCTGGTAGTTTTTGGCTTTTCTCTACGGAAGTTTTGAGTTTCAAGACAAATGATATATTGAGTACCGGGGTTTTCCGACTTGCTTTACAACTTGGCTATCTCAGTTAAAATCACGTTATAAAGGTGTCGCATTCCCTTTAGAGAGGCTGGGCATTCTCCCAAGATAAAGGATGTTCCTCCAATATGAAAGAAAGAAACCAGTATCAAACATCAAGCAAAAACAAGAAACACTTATCTTTTGAAGTCGAATTGGGCTAGACATGTGACACAAAGGTTACATAAACTCACAAAGAGTTGTAATTGAAATTATTATTGAATATATTGTTCAAAGCATCAAGATGAAACCCCCTACTGCTATAGGCAAGGTTTTTCGCCAGCATCTCGAACTTTTTATTCCACACAATCCTGTCCGCTCTCACCTCCCCTAATCTGCCCATTTTTTTAACTCGTACTTTAAACCATGCGTGCTTAATAAGAACAACAACCGCAAAACCATCCACTTTCTGCGGCGACTGAATTTCTATCAAACTGCCAGATTTCGGAATCCTTTGTGCCCAACCATGGTCCTTTGTCAGCCTCACAACATCAAGTGAATATTCTAGGTGATATAGTTTGGGGACAATAGCGAAATTGGTCATTTGTCACCACATGATTATCATATTGCTTTATCATATTAATCATATTTATCATATATTTATCATATTTAATTATCATATTGCATGATATGATAATCATGATATGATTATCATATCATGATTACCATATATATTATCATGATTTGTCGCGAACACGTGATTTAATTTGTAAAAACAATGCTCTATTCAGCTAGGGTGCGTCTTGCACTGTCATAGGGCCAAAGGCCACTCCTGGCTCACTTTAGTTGTTGACAATAATTTTAGGCTGGTCTCAGAGGTGTCACTTTCAGCTAATTGCCACAGTATTTGTCCAGAGGAAAAAGTAGACTGACTTATGTCACTTTACCGAACTTTGGCTGCTACCATTCAGAATGGCAAAGTGACAGCTTTTTCGATCCGCGGTGATACCATTGCCAGTCGATTGATATGCAGGTCATACTAGGTTAGACGGCGACCTTGAGCGAACATTTGACCTGGTCACTTTTATATGTTGACTAAGTTTGGTCACATTATACATATACTATCTGCTCTAACAAAATGAATCTAATGGTTTATAAATATTATCAGCGTTCTCATACCAGCGTTAACCCATCCAGGACCCCCCCGTCCCCCGGTCGAGAAGAGATCTCCAGCCTTGACTATGGTCACGATTTGCATCGATCGACTCGCAGCGACAATGCGCACACGATGGCGGTAACACGTGTGCGATATCCTAGTTTAGGCGATTGGTTTTGTTTTGGCTGACTTACTGAAATGTATTTCTTGTCCACAGATGACCTGCTGAAGGTGATAGGTAAAATGCTTCGGTTTCAACCTCAGATACGTGCCACGAACACATTTTTTTCAAAATTTTAGCGTTGATCTGAGACGCATGTACTGAAAACAGACATTTCACAATTTCCGCCCGTTACAAAGGGAATATTTTGACCGGTGCCTGATTCTAGGTCACCGGTATGAAAACACTTTTCGCCATATTGCGGCACTCTGCGATCTTATCCTGTGCCACGCATCTCAGGTCAATATATTAACCATACTCTCACTGCGGCCACCTGTAACTTTTTTTGAGAGGTCACATGAGTTGGCCTGGTCACATCCCCTGACATGAATATGACTTGAAAACCATAGGGAAGCTGTGCGAAAAGAGCAAAGGAAGGTATACCAAGTACGGATTCCACACGTTTTCCGGCCACACTGGGAACGCATGAGCAAGGGGAGGGGGGTAAGAACTCCATCCGAGCGAAGGCTAAACTTGATCGTTTTTTAAACAAATTTTCCATGACTGACGTTACCCAGAAGGGTGTTGCAGACATGCAAGCCATAAACTCAAGATAATAGTGTGCTCATAGCTCTGGATATTGTTTAGGTTATTCTGGACATTGTTTTATTATTTGATCCAGCCCGTGATCTTCAGTTGATAGAGGCATTGGTCAATCAGGGCCAGCTTCTGGCATTTATGTCGTTGGTAATGATACTGGATGGCCGCTGGCGCCAACTGGGATTATTACCAGGGATGGCCAGCGATACGTATCGAAATGGCCTTGCCACAGCCCCGTGGCTCCGCAAACATAACCTATCGCAGCTGAGAGCTGTGCATAATGATGTAGGCCAAATGTCTGGCATACCGAACGTATTACGAAGACTATCTACGTTTGGTAACTGGGATTGCCATGCAAAATCTATATCAAATAATCAGAGCCTTCCTTTTTGGGATGCTGGATGTATAATTGAAATCTGAATATCCTCAGCGGTGCCAGATGAGTGGAGCCCGTGCTCATGTTTGTTTTACTTCTCCGGCTGGGTATCGGTGACATTTCCGACCAGAAACTGATATTTAAAAATCATAATCCCGAAAAAGGCACGTTTTCCCCCTTCCTGGAATTTGTGCACACGCACACATACATGCATATATATATATATATATATATATATATATATATATATATATATATATATATATATATATATATATATATATATATATATATATATATATGTATATATATATATATATATATATATATATGCATATATGTGTATATATATACATATATATATATATATATATATATATATATATGCATATATATATGCATATATATATATATATATATATATATATATATATATATATATAGATCTTACACCCCTTGCTTTCACTGTAACGTTTAGAGCCTATTATGCATTTTGTCCTTGTCTCGTAATGTATAGCTTTCCTTTTAGATAATTTAATCAACATGAATCTTTCAACTGTGGTGTTAATTGTGTTGCATGTTTGTTTGCCACAATGTGATGTGATTTGTGCTCATATGCATTGGATCTTGTGCGAGACATCAACAATTCAAACCTTAAATTTTGTATCTATTATTCAACGTACCTCAGTCTTGAAAATGAATATCGGAACAATTTTACACGAACACAGCATAGAAAACCGAAAACTTATCAGGAACATTGAAAACGAGAGAAAACCACAAAAAGCCAAAGCTGCGGTGACGTTCAATCAGCACTGTATCAATTATAACTTGCTTCCGTCTTATAATATATATATATATGTGAGGGCTGCGATTGGTTCGGAAATAAGTTCTCACCGTTATTGGCAGGCAATTATTTTATTGGAAAAAACTGTCAGAAGACTCTGACCTTGGCAGCTCCTTTTTATACATGGTCCTTATGTTTTATTTCCATGATTAAACCCTGAATATCGTAGTCTGAACTTTTTGGCATTGAAGCCATGGTTAAATTCCACGATGCTTTTGCTAATGGAAAATAGCGTAGCGTAATTCCTTAGCTCATAGTATGCCAAGAATGGACCCGGACGTAACGTAATTCCCAAAAGTAGCATAGCGTAGGCCACGTTTGATAATGACTGGAATGAAACAGCAGAGCTGAGCCCCCCAGACAGCGGCGCCTGATTGGCCCGCGCTGCCGAGCCCGGAGGCTATCCGAGGCGCTGGCAGCCCCTGATGACGGCGCTGCCGCCCGGTGACGCACCCGCCGGAGTGGAATACCGACACACGTGCATAATGGCTCCAGGTGATGGGGTGTGGGGGCAGGCTGGCGCTTCGGGATACCGGCTCCAGCGCACATTGGCTGGGGTGTTGGAAACAATGCTTACACTCAGCTTAGACACTGCCTCGGCCAGTGGTTTGCATGTTGTACTTTCCGTGTTGTTATGACAATTATTTACTTCTGGTGCATAATGATTTAACTTGATAATTTTTGAGCTGACAATAATAATGGATGTAGTTATCTTATTTATCACCACGTAATGCAATAATGTAAACTTTTTTATAATAATGAAGTATCTGTCGTCCTATCTTTTGTTTAAGCATGTCTAAAAAAGTGCGAGTACATGCCAATACTCCCTGTAGTTGGGCAAGTGTGCCTGTTGGAAGTTCCACCCCCCACCCCCCCCACCCCCCCCACCAAAATAAGTGCGAGTAGGTGCATAACGTTAACCTAAATCGCTTGACCAGCGATGGCAACATGTTCATATTCTGTAACAAAGATATATCAACTGGTGGAAGCACACATACCTTCCATAACAAAATATATACAATTTTAGTTCGAAGTCGGCTCTCAGTTATTGACAGACGGTCATGGTACCAATTGTATTACATGTGGGGGAGGGGCGGGGGGGCGATTTGCTGGGTTGCGCGGCGGTCTCGTCAGCGTCAGCGGCGGCGTTCATTGGCAGGCAGAGGGACGCGTCGGACGCAGGACGGTAATGGTGGCCAGCTGCGCTGCCCCGGATACTCCCGCTGCCGCCGATGCTGTTAATCCGGTCTCTGATGATGCTGCCGGCACTTATCCGCAGAGCATCGCAAACGAGCCACCAGCGGCGCTGGAACGGCACCCGACCTCACCTCTCCGACCATAAGTCACGGCAGCATCTGGCCCAGTCGAGCCCGGCTCATCTGCAGGCCCGTAATGGTCGGACGCTCACTTTCAGCCAGACGTCCTCCGGGTGGCGATCCCCAGGACGTGCGTAAAGTAGCCTGACCTCAAACTCAGACGGCTGCCAGCGCCCGGCGGCGCCAGCTTTATGTGTGGGCTCTTATTTTTATGAGTAAGGCGTGTGGACTCAGCAGAAAAAATCGGCTTATCTGTGACTGACGCCTGCTGAACTCTCGCAACCTTGCTGGAATGGCTCAGAGGAATAGTGTATAGTTTGTCCCATTGTATCATTCCTGTTCTTGGGTGCTGAACTATTTGAGAGCTCTACGCCTAAGCATAAATCTAATATCATATCTGGGGCGTCCCCAAGCCCCAATAATGATAATTAGGAACTAGGCTCTACAAGTCCTCTGTTCTGGGCTCTTCAACACCATGTGATTAGAACGATGCTTATGCAGCATACTCTATGCTACATTCAACAATATGAATCTTAAAAACCCAACATGTTCTGTATTTCAGTTTTAAAATGTCAGGTAACCAAGAACAAAATGGATAGAGGGCGCGGGTCGCTACATATTAGAACGTGCCATCATTTTCCAATTTTCGATCTCGAACTAGGAAAAGTGAATTTTTATGTTTAGATATGCTACAGGGTGTTTCAAAAAGAATGATATTTTTGAATTGATCGTAATGCAGTTGTAAATAGATTGTAGTGGTATGATTTACATATCAATCGAAAGTGAATTTTAGGACATTTACGATTATTCATATTTTGATAGCTGTTTTGATATTTTTCTACTTCAAAAATAGTCCTAAAAATGAGTTGAAAACACTGTCTATTTTGCCTTCATCGAAAAATGTTCGTACAGGGTGTTTCAGAAAGAATGATATTTTTAAATGTTCAGTAAAGTACTAGAAATCCTTCAAATCCGTCCACAAAATGCTCATTTTAATGGTAGATTGTAGGACATTTTCCTATAAACATGTTCCATTTGAATCAAATATTTTCCCCCGTCATAAATGTACTCAGAAAATGATGCAAGAAACATGATATATGCCCGAAAATACTTGAGAACACGGAACTGGCAACACTCTAAAAAGGCTTTACCACACCAGAATCGCACGTGAGCATGCACATCAAACGCACAAGTTTTAGTAACATTACAAGTTTAAAGCTTTCGGCTCAAGCTCCATATGGCTCATTGGCTTACCTTCCATATGAATGACTGGATGCGGCGTGCACAGCGCAAAATATCTCACTGTTCACCACAGAACAAGGGACATGAACCAATTTGGGATTGCTTGCTTGGACCCAAGCTTTCCTAAGCTTGAGAGGTGTGTTTTTATAATTGATTTCCAGGGGCAATGCGCGTGTGGACCGTGATGTACCACAGTGACGATATAATGTTTGCGGTGCCATTGGCGTGATACTTGTCACATGATACGCGCGTGATTTCAACTAAAATTTTTGATTAAGGCAGAATAGACAGTATTTTCTACTCATTTTTAAGACTGTTTTGAACTAGCAAAAATGAAAAAACAGCTATCAAAATACGAAAAATCGTAAATGTCCCAAAATTCGCTTTCGATTGATATGTAAATCATACCACAACAACATGTTTATAGCCGAATTATGACCAATTCAAAAATATCATTCATTATGAAACACCCTGTATAAGGTTTCTCATATCCTAAGATTCTAAGAAATTTAAGTTGACTGGGTGGGGAGTGACGTGTTTTGAAAGCATGCAACCGTTCCTCAGACGTTTAAGTATCCGTTGCTCTAACTTGGTGCTATCGTCCTCACCTACACCCAGGCCTATCGGCTTCAACAGCCTTATTTTCCTGGTCAATACTCCTGGAAACGGACACTTTTAAGGGGGATCCGATAACCTCGCGTGTTTTTTGCCGCATAATCTGTTAATGGCAGCGGAATGGAGTTATTGCACTGTGTCAGCCTGTATATAGATCGGCACATCGCCTTGCGACAGTTAAGACCCCGGTTTGCCAGCCAGTTTATAATTAAAACAATTTGATTGGGCGCAAAATGTAGCGCTCATTTTTGAAAATAGATGAAGCGTTACTAATCATGTTCGGGGCCTATCGACGCACCGACTGCCAGGTTCATTTGGCGTTGCCCACTCTTTCCCTGTTGGAAGGCTGTCGGGAGCCAGCTTGCTCCTTGTTCAGGGAAGAGATGGAGCGCTAGTCACCACTGTTATTCACATTTACAGCCTCCACAGCCACCGACCAGGTAATGCAAAATTTACAACAAATGTAACTCACGCATGTGCGTACCTACGCTGTCATTTTACATTATGAATTAACTCTAGCACTAATGAGTGCTGATATCAGGCGGTAATATTTGTATTCTCCTTTTACCACGCGTTGTAAGGAGCCGTGTGTCATATTGGCGCGATATATGCTTGAGCTTTTATGCTCCCTCCCCCCAAACAAAAACAGATCCCTTTCCTCATTACTGTGATAAGTGCTAGTGTTCTAGCAGGACCTAAATAGCGCGTGAGGCACACTGGCGGGACGGGCGGCGCTGCCAGTCTCTGTGAACGGCACTGTGACGGGCGGCGCCGTCAGTCTCTGTGAACGGCACTGTGACGGGCGGCGCCGTCAGTCTCTGTGAACGGTACTGTGACGGATGGCGCTGCCAGTCTCTGTGAGCGACACTGTGACGGACGGCGCTGCCAGTCTCTGTGAGCGACACTGTGACGGACGGCGCTGCCAGTCTCTGTGAGCGCCACTGTGACGGACGGCGCTGCCAGCCTCTGTGAACAGTACTGTGACGGACGGCGCTGCCAGTCTCTGTGAACGTCACTGTGACGGGCGGCGCCGTCAGTCTCTGTGAACGGCCCTGTGACGGACAGCGCTGCCAGTCTCTGTGAACGGTACTGTGACGGACGGTGCTGCCAGTCTCTGTGAACGGTACTGTGACGGGCGGCGCTGCCAGCCTCTGTGAACGACACTACTACACGACACTATAGAACACGACAGTGGCGGCGTCGACATGGGCTTGGCGGAAGACCTGGCTGCATTGGACGGGGTGATTGTCGTGCACGTTATCGTAATCCGTTTTGCTTCAAATTCATTTGGCAATGGTTGAAGAGGAGATGCTCAAACAAACAAGCTCATGCAATATCAGACAGGCCCCTTTCAAGTAATTAAGTGGTATGATTTCGTTAGGCAGGTGTAGGCATGACGTTTTCGACATTATGCAATGGGCAAATACCATTTTTCAGAACTCTCAAACCCGACGTATATACTGGTTTGAAAAGAATGTTCGAGCTCAATTGGAAACAGCATTCTTGCATTTCTGGAATGTCAATGTGTAATGCATCAATCCTCGAGTACCCGCCTCCCCTTAAAATTATACCTGGCACAAATCAAAGCGAAGTCCTGCCAATCGTGTGTTGAAAACGTACCCGGGGCAATGTTCTTGTCACTAAATGACCCCTTTCCAGTGCACGTGTTATGGCAGCACTGCATCAAGCAGAACACACCCAAAGCATCTTGGTCAAACTCAAGCCTGAGGGACAAACTCTAGCGGTGGACTTAAGTTGTCTTCACGCTGTTAGTGCTAATGTTGAGAACTTCCTTCCCAAGCAGCAGACCAATTCTGTCAAGCTGCGACCAAAAAAGCTCGTCAACTTGGTTTATGCGCAGTTTAGCGACTCGTCCACTGTAGAACGAGAGAAGCACTCTCCCTGTAGAATGAGTACTTGCCAGGGTGATTGAAAAATGGGTGTTTCTTAAAGTATACAATGTTTGACAAGTGATGCCTTAGGGGCCGGCACGTTTTCCACTTCAAGGAAAGTAACGTCATAGTGTAAACGAAGCCTCATGACACTTTTCATGATGGCGATACTACGCGATGCGTTTTTAGGCCACTGGATCAATATTCATAATGAAATCAACCAAACGAGGCGAATGTTGCCAGCTCATCGGCCAAGCTGTGCCTCATCTCGGCGCAAATGGATCGGCGCTAGCTGCTGCCAGAAAACCAACGTCATCAAAATCAACGACCCTAACGATATGCGGAAGCATTGGATCTTACTTGACCGTGAAGTGGTGCGGAAATCTCCTCGCTCGGAATATTTCTTGTTCCTAAGAAGAAGACGTTTTTTACATCTTTGTGTGCAAGAAGCAGGGGCGCCGCCACAGAATTTTCGCAGGGGGACGGACCCGGACTGGTACTGACCGTGGGAGGCGAATTTTGAGTATATTCGGTACTTGACAGCATTTATGACCATTGACCAAAAATTTGGGGGGACGTCCCCCTGGTTGGCCAGCAGGGGGAGGCGTCCCCCGTCCCCCCGGCTTTCGGCGCCCATGGCAAGAAGTATTATGCTATTGTCCACATCGTTACCCCCATGAACACAACAGGACTGAATGCTTATCAAATCACTCACCTATTATGCTACTAGCTTGCTTTCGCTAAAATCCAGACAAGCACTGTCGACAATGGGACAACGACGACTCACTCATTTCTGTACATAATGTATAAGTTTGGCCGCTCAAAAATTCTGGTAGTAGTTTTACGTCCAGTGTGGGCGCTGTTTTTGTGGCTGTCTGTCTTCGAGCTGACTGGCGGACTGAACTGTCACCTCCAGCGCCCTCTTGGTGATGTGAGTGTTCGTCGTTCCATCTGGGTCGCAAACAAACTGGGCGTTCTCGAAATGATTTTTTTCTGTATACCACCACACCCCGTCTTCATGTCTTGGATTTCTCGCGTAAATTGGTTTAGTGGACCTATGACATTTGGTATTCAAACTGTAGGCATATTGTATTCAAACTGTAGGCATATTGTATTCAAACTGTAGGCATATTGTATTCAAACTGTAGGCATATTGTATTCAAACTGTAGGCATATTGTATTCAAACTGTAGGCATATTGCATTCGACAATCGTACCAGCATCGATCACTAGATCTGTCGGTTTTTACCCAGTGAGGATCAGCGTCTTTTTCAACCATAAGAACTGCGTGTCTCTTCCTTGTTGGGGAAGGGCTTAGCATGTTCTTTTTAACCTTTATAATATACAAATTTGAATGCTCAGTGATATGGACCTCAAAGATTCCTGCGCAACTGATCTATTTTACACGAGCTTTGCTGAAGGCTCCCTCGATCCAACTAAAGGTATTAAGAACGCTGATTTTTTCATTCAATCGATTTTGCCTTTCTTTAAAATCTGACCATTTGTGTCTAACCCTACTAGCGTAGGTGGAGGGGCATATTTGCCTCCTCTTACGGTTTTTCTCGTTCTGTGGCTAAACCAAAAAGATGGTGCTTTTGCACTTCTAGACTTTTCCTAGTAACATGATTGTTAAACGAAAATTCTAGTTGACCCATGAGCGGCTCCAGGAACATTTTTTAGTTACATGTTGACGGGCTTCAAACCTGCACTAGTCAAATTAGATCCTAAAGCAAGTATTGATGCCAGAACTAGTTTCAGCACCCGTGAAGTGTGTCGATGGAGTCAAGGGAGATTAAACATGTGAAAATACACACATGTGTGTGATGTAAAAAAATGTACAATATAGCTCTGTTACGGTGAAAAAACAACACTATACAATCGAGATGATTTTTTAAAGTTAACTCACATGAAGGGCGAGGGCAAGGACGAAGGTCACAGGTTAAGTTTCTATAATCATTTTTAAGGGCATGGGCGCTATTGCTCGCGGTCAAATTACGTCACCAAGCCTGACATATGTTATGTTATGGCGTCATAGTGAAGCTCATTAATTAAAGTCAATGTTAAAGGTCATGGTCATGGGTTAAGGTTAGGCTCTCATTTTCAGCTGAACAACACCTGCAATGTTGCAATGCAATGTTGGCGCACTAACCGGGCGGTGTTGCAAAGTGCAGCCTTAAAACATGTCAACCTTTGGAAGCATGGCAGCGCCTCCAGCCGGGCCACTGGGGATGCTGGCTTCCCTCCTCTCGGTGTTTTAGATAGGCTCGCCGTCGCTGCTTGGCAATTTCACAGCCGATGGCTTCTCTATAGATTTCATGTGAGAGCACAATGGGAAAGAATGTAGCATTATCAACGTTTTTATCATTATTATTTTACATTCCATGCTAAAGTAATCGCCAGTTCTCTCATTCAGAGGGAACAAGTGACCTCCGTCCCGGGCAGACAGCGTCCATTTGTCGGATACGGTTGTAGTGCCTACCTCTCTGTAACCGCCAGACCGGCAATATCACGTCGGCCAGCTGTGGAAGATGGTGACATCGCGCTGCCTCTGTGTGCCGCCACAGTGGGAGCTCGCGGCCTGCCGGTGCTCCCACGCCCCTTGGCTGCGGATGACAGAGCGCCGCCGGCAGCATGGTCCCGGCCGCCGACCGCAACTCTCCACAAAGGTCGCCGCCGTCGCACGCTGTGCTTCGTTGTGTGGCTGTCACACTCACTCATTCTGTGACCTCTCGAGAACTAATTGTGAAGTGGTTTGCGATCTCGCACTGTCGGCGGAAGTCAGGTCAGAATTTAGTTACTGGTTTGATAGACACTTTGTAGAGAATTAGAGTTAAAAGCGAAAGTGATGATATTGTTTTAATTATGTTAAGTTTCTCCACACCGTTTGTTCTGCGCTGGATATATGTTTTTAGGATTTCGTACCGGGCTGGGGGTGGAACTTTCAGACTTGGGGCCCGTATGCAAGCAGGGCCCAGATCCAGGGGTCTCGGCCTGACCTGGACGCCTGATTCGTCTAAACACCTGGCTGAGGCCGAGCCTGACCAGTTTCGGGACCCATAACACAGCTGGGAATAAAACCCGAGCTTGAGCTGTGGCCCCACCTCAACCCGAACACGAGGAAACGCATTTCGCAAGAAATGCTTCATGCTGAGAAAGAGAGAAAAACAGGTTTCCGGTATCCGTCTCAATCCAATACCCAAAACAATTCTCATTCGTTCTTTTTAACGTACAGTTCGACGACATGGGATCCCGTGATATCTATTGAGAACCACCCAGACCCGGTGAACATTAAAGCGAATGTGGCACCTTCATAACGTGATTTTAACTGAGATAGCCAAGTTGTAAAGCAAGTCGGAAAACCCGGTACTTGGAACGCGATATTTCCGTAGAGAAAAGCTAAAACCTACCTGCAATCAACCCCTCATATACCCCTAGCAGCAGGCCACAGTTTTCATGGCTGATGGTGTGACGGCATATGCTGACGTCACGATGAGCATTAGCCAATCGAAGCCCTTGAAGCGTTTCGAGTATGGCAGTGGTTGCCAGATCATGACATCATCCACAGGCATATATTTATTTTTTTCCTAGAGGAGTATTTTAGAAATAAAATATTGAGCTTATTGTACATTTTTCAAAGAAATCATGAGTGGTTTCATTATTTTCGGCTAAAAGTACGCCTAATTACACTGAAGTCCAGAATTCGGCCAGGTCACACATTCCCTTTAAGCTAGCCACCGAGCAGTGTAAGAACGGTCCGTCACAAAGGAGTCGGAACAGGTTTACACTGAGGGCGCAAATGTTTTTATGATTTGGCTTTTCCAGCAATAAAATATTTCTAAACATCCTAAAACCTATCCGGGAACATGTTTTGAGGAAGCATATGCGTGTTACTCGTCTATAAGGTCACGTTATAAATATATTTTTGATGAAGTCTCGTATTTATCAAATTTCATGTCCTCATAATGACATCATCAGACCTGTAAAATAGTCATTATTTTAGGTTGTGTGCTTATACTATGGGCTCATGCTATCCTTGGAAATCCAGGTTTTAGCAATTTTAGGCAGTTTGGCTCGGATTGATAGATTATTATCACATTTCCATGACACCGGCATTAGTGTGCCTGTTATGACGTCATTTATGTAAACACTTAGTCGAAATCCCCATCTGACCTCAGGAAATTAAAGGGGAAATCCATTCTCAAGTACCGGAACAGTTTAGGATAAATCTAAGGTATGATAATTTTTATACATTTATCTGGACGGTGACATCGCCAATGGCTTTAGATAGTTAAAAATGATATTTTTGGGTCGTTGTGGATGGCGCAAGTGGTCGAGTTAAAAGGCATGGGTTTAAAAACCTGTGCCTGGTACGTTACAGTTCAGACCTCTGCCATGGAAGGGTTAACACCTGCCCCAGTGGGCCTGCCATCTACCTTCAAAAGGAGGAGAATGGTTTCGATCTCAGCTCAATTTCGAGACAAAAATAGATTGACAGGTTTCGGAATCACTTAGCATGGGCTATCTACAATGCTGTTCACATTATGTTCGCTATCCTTCACAGGCGCCGAGATCGCGCTGAGATGGAGACCCTCCTCCCCACTGGGGCGAAGGTGGATCGAAGGCCCACTGGGGCAGGCGTTACCCCGTCCCTGCCACAGGCACTAGGCACACTCGAAATAAGCTATGTTTAGTACCTAACTCCAGAGCTACCCAACCGATTTTCTCCATTGAACTTTCAATCAATAGCCTCATCTTAAAGAACCCCAAACATGCCATTTTTGATTGATTAAAACTATCAGTAACGTCAAGATCCAAGTAAATATATGGAATAGTCATACTTGAGGTTTATCCTACCATTTTTAAATATATGAGGATGGATTTCACTTGTCATGACCTCAGGTGTGAGCCAACGGACGTAAAAACTATTTATTGAGGTTTTTGACGACAAATCTACATAAATAACGTCATAGATTGAAAATTGATGCAGATTTCATGGGCAATCTGATAATAATGTTTATCAATTCGAGCTAGACTGCCTAAAACTGCTCAAAGCTGGATTTCCAAGTATAGCACGAACCCATAGTTTAACCCCATAACTGAAAATAACGACTTTATTATAGATTTGATAATGTCATATGGGGTCATGAAATTCGATGAATGCGATGCTTCATACGAACAATACAATGAGGCACCCTATAGCCGTGTAACACGCATATGGTTCCTCAAAAACGTGTCAGCAGACAATTTTTTGGTTGCTGATTCCGATCATTTGGCTTATTTTACGATGTCTGAGATATACATTTGTCAAAACATAGGTTTTGTAGGAATACGTGCATTTTTGAAGAACAAAACAACTGAAACGCGTTTCAAAAAAGTACATAAAAACGTATTTGCATAAAGTATTGCTCGTGGCGTCATGACAAAGGTAACAAACATTGGTGTAGTCACTTAAACAATGTGTCTATATATTTATATTTAATTTTGTCCTCTGTTGCCCAAATATGAGCACAACTATGGAAAAGTGTAATGTTTCAAGAGCCTCAACTTTAAGTCGCCACTGCGACATATTGCTTGTCTTTTGTCTGCTTTTGTCAGTCCAAATCCAATGAAGTGTCATGTTCCCTTTAACGTGGGCTTCAAGATTCTCCAGGTGGAGCCTAGACTGTCATCCAGGCCGGCAGCTGTCTGGAGCCAGGGCTACATAGATTACTTATTTTTCTCGGAAAACATACTTGCAACTTTAAGGCATCCTGAGACTTTTCATGGTACCGTGAATTGAATGCTTTGTGATATCACCATACTAGGTTAGCCCTCGCCCCACCGGGAGCCATCGATGCCCCCCCCAAGGTTTTTTTCGGGATAGCAGAAAACCGACGACATGCAGCACCACGGATGAGGGCTCTATCTCTCACTCCATCATTTTCCCATCATCCCTGAAATTTTTTTACTCCGGGTTACCCAAGGTCAGGTCACCAGGCGAGGTCAACCAAGGTGACCTCACTTCAACTTCTGAGCTCTATAAAAGCTACACTTCTTAGTAGATCAATTTGAAACTTCCTACACTTAATGACCCCTCCAGGGTCTACACGATGTACATCCGGGATTTTTCGATTTCGTGACCTGAGTTCAGGTCACGAGGTGACCTCTCCCATTGAAAAAGCATGGGGAAAAGCTGCCTTATGATCTAGAAGTCACAAACATGATTGCAAATGCTCAGCGTATTCAGAAAAGCGTTCTTGGACACCCTTTCACGGATCCCCCGGGCCATATTTTCCCTTTGACCTCTTCAAGGTCATCCAAGGTCACGGGTAAAAAACAGTATTTTGGCAATAACTTTTGACCTAATTAAGCTAGAGCGCTGAATCAAACACCATCGTGTATGTCTCGTCACTAGTTTTCATTTGATCTACGGTAAGGTCACTTTCTGACCTTTCGTGACCTTAGGTCATATTAGGTCATATTAGGTCACGAAGTGACCTCTGGAGGTCAAACCACTGGCCGGAGGTCATCACGTTCCACATAGCGTTAAAAGGTCTGGCCTTTTCCTATCAAATGCACCTTACCAGATCTCAATAGCTCTCATTGCATAAGAGTTATGTCCAGTTTGCTTAAGTATTGCATATTTTAGTGAAAATAGCCTATCATGACCTAATTTGACCTCTGGAGGTCAAACCATTGGCCTGAGCGCTCAAACATTGGAAGTAATTTATTTCTGAATTCACACAGCTTTCTAATGCACTTTGGAGATTTTCGCTAACCGTCATATTTTCGGAGTTAGAGGGGGCATCGATGCCCCCCGGTGGGGCGAAGGTGGCGCCGGACCCCGGTGGGGCGCGGGTTAACATGTAAAAATGATTCATCGAAAAGTCAGGACAAGGTGACCCAGTATTACGTTCATTATGCATATCACTCAATGGCAAAAAACAATATTTCATCCAAATACAAACACTATTACCATTTTTCCTCCGGAGTTACTGCTCCAAATCGGAAATCCTGCATAAGCAGTCACAGATGACCACTCAGAGGTCAAGGGTCAAAACTTTCAATTTGACCCTGGTCAGTGGCCCAAGATACCGCGTGGTCGCATTTACAGAATTTGAGTATTTTTTTACTGGAGTGAAAAGCTTCACGTTAGAAGCAGTAAAAACTTACGAACTAACAACGGATACTGTCGCTGTTAGGTTTCTAATAACACGTGTCCAATCGTTCGTCGTGCAAATAAAACAGGAAAAGTGCGCGCAGAAATATTGTCCCGAAAATTCTGGGCCAAATGTTGGCTTTAAATGACATCTATTTCGAGTCATCTGACTGATTTGGGAAACGATATTTTATTTTAGTTTGGAACTGATCGTGTTCGCCCAATGGGCTTTTGTGAAACTGATGATCATCCCGAAAATACACTGTAAACGGATTAGGGAAAATGATCGGAACTATTACTTCTTAATCTTTGGTCTGATGGAGGTAATAATTTTGTTTCTCTGCTTCAGGGGTCATGAGATCCCTATCCACTCATTTTAAAAACGTTCGAAAAAGATGCCCTTTATCACACGCATCGACGGATGACGGGGAAGGGGGCGGGTACTGTTTTTTAAGATTGGATAAAAAGGGCGGCGGGTAGCGCCACCGTACTTTTATTGGCAAAATTTTAAGGTTAAGTCATATCAGGTCAGGTCACCAATGCAGGTCAAGTGACCTCAACTAAAACAAGTTTAAAACATCATAAGTCGGAACTGCGTGAACCTATCCGGTTGAAACTCTTATCACATAATAAGCCTACCGAGTTCTACAAAATTAATTCCGGTATTTTTTAATATCGATGACCTAAGGTTAGGTACGAGCCATGCATGACCTCTCCGTTGGAAATACATGGGAAAATTGGTTTAAATTGACTAACTTCAAAATTGATGCTTGTAGAGCATTTATTTTAACTGCATTATGTTTTCATGTTCGCTGTAGTTCTAATGATATTCATTTTGACCTAATTTGACCTTGACCTGGCCTTGATCCTAGATTTGACCTGATTTGACCTACGAAGGTCATAGTATTTATCATTCGATTCACCTTGCTGCGATGATTCATATGGTCTGGATTAGTTTGCTGTATCTTTGCTAGCTCAGATACAATGACTGAAAACCTTCGTCTACATGTTATCCCTATGGTGGCATGCCTTGACCTCTGTGACCTTAAATGTGACCTGAGAATATCAATTATTTTCTACGGAGATTTCAATGGGATTTCCTACGCCTTGTACTGTTTTTCGCCATCTAGCGTGGTCCTCGAGAACTTAGGGGGTGCGAGGGTACCCGCCCCCGTCAATGCGAAGGTGGCTCAGACCCCCCCCTCAATGCGCGTGTAAAGCCTTGGCGAATTGATGTTGGTACTGACGGCCCTGATGCAGTAACCCACCTTGCTCATCAAGTGCATGCTAATTCATCCTCTCTAGTGCTTGGACGCGTCAAAATATTCAGTCTCATGAAATTTTAAAATGGCATGGCTTGTTTGATATATTCGTAAGCATGGCTTCAGATACGGCCCCGTAGCTTCCGCTTCAAGTGCATGGGGTATCAAAGAGTTTGGCTACGAACCTATCCCTTCGGCCACATGCATACTTAAGGGCTGTAAAATGCTTTCGAACATATTGTGGGCTTTGGCATCAGGATCCAAGAATACCTACCCATTTTCCAGTCACGCAGTACAATACAACTATTGTACTGCAGGCATGCATCAAAATAAACGTTATATTTTTTCCAACCACTACTATCTTACCCGCGCCCCACCAGGGGTCCGGCGCCACCTTCGCCCCACAGGGGGCCATCTATGGCCCCCTCTAACTCCGAAAATATGGGGGTTAGCGCAAATCTGCAAAGTGCATTAGAAAGCTCGCATGACATAAACGATTATGTTTGATTCAGCGCTCTAGCTTAATTAGGTCAAAACTGTTTTTGACCCCCGGTGACCTTGGATGACCTTGGAAAGGTCAAAGGGTAAATATGGTCCCTGGGATCCGTGAAAGGGTGTCCAAGAACGCTTTTCTGAACAAGCCGAGCATTTGCAATCGTTTTTGTGACTTTTATATTATAAGACAGCTTTTCCCTTGCTTTTTCAATGGGAGAGGTCACCTCGTGACCTGACCTCAGGTCACGAAATAAAAAAATCCCGGATATACATCTTGTAGACCTTGTAGGTGTAATGAAGTGTAGGAAGTTTCAAATTGATCGAATAAGAAATGTAGCTCTTATAGGGCTCAAAAAGTGAAGTGAGGTGCACTTGGTTGACCTCGCCTGGTGACCTGACCTCGGGTGACCTGGGGTTAAAAGATTTCAGAGATGGTGGAAAAATCATGGGGTAAGAGGTAGAGCCCTCAATCGCGGTGCTGAGCCTCGTTGTTTTTCTGCTATCCCGAAAAACCTTCGGGGGGCCATCGATGCCCCCGGTGGGGCGAGGGTTAATACCCCTCCTCCCTCCGTCTGCGCTGAAGCATGTTTCGGCTTGGTGTTTTTCATTCAAATCCTGTTCTATCCCCTGTTTTTGAGCGGATGAATACCGGTCCCTTACGTCCGGAGGCAACCGTGGCGTACTCGGCTGTATGGTATGTAAATCTGATTTTGACAGACGCGTCGGCCTTGTGCGTCGCCTGGTAATATCGCCTCCCACAGGATCCATTTGTGCCGCCAAATCGTCTCCAACTGTATCGTTTCTCCATTGCCGGGGCGCATACAAGACGCTCCTCTTTAATATCAGCCAGTCTGCTGGGTATCTTCCCAATGCTTGCCTCCATCGAAATAGTAACATTACTTGTTCAGACAGCTTTGTTGAGAAACGACTGACGTGGGATTGGTAGATGTGTGAAACATTTAACATTTTCGTCTCCTAAATACCACACCAAATTATAATGGGCCAGTGTCTACTTTTGTCGGTTCAATTTATTTCGCATACATTTTTTGAGTGCCAATTCGGAAACAGGTCCAATCACATGGCCGTAAAAGTTTCATTTGTACATGTTTTAGCCAGCAAGGCTGTGAAGAGCTATTTCAAAATGTCGTCATCCTATTATAATATCCGCCTATAATTATAGGCATAGGCGCAGTAACTTTTTCCAAGTGGGGGGGCAAAAGTTGTCACCGCTGGTGGGGTCAAATATGATTCGGCCTATCACTTGATTTGTGAACGGAAAAGGTCCGGAATCGGCTCAAAGTTGGGGTGGGGGCACTGCCCCCTAGTCTCAAAGTTTGGGGAGGGGGCAGCCGCCCCTGTCTCCCGGTTCCTTCGCCTATGAATATAGTTGATTGTTGTTCCCGTTAGTCCAGTGGAGCAAGCAGCTTACTAAGTGGCTGATAATCCATCAAACGTTAGCAGGTGGGATGCAAGCTCTTTCTCTGCTCCACCCCCGTGGGATTTATGGCTCAAGTCCTTAAGTGACGACTGCGCACAGTGCTGCAAGTTAGGCAATCTCTTCCTGATGCTGCAGCAACTTAGATTAAGCCTCAGCCTCGCGGCTATGTGGACCGGATACTCCCACGTCTCACTCGGGCTGCGAGGAGCTCTCCAGTAGACCGGATCGTCCGGAACAACCTATATCGGGAGGGGTCATTTCACTTGCCTTTAGATGCGAATAGTTCGGAGAACACGAAAAAAAGTATCAGAAAATTGTATTAAATACCTCCACGCCTCGAGTTTTTGCGTTGAAGAGTGCTGAGTTCAGGCGTTGAAGTCTCCCATTCGTTTTACTTGGTGTTAGGCACTACCATTCGCTTTGGTTATGTTCGATACCGTTTTAAAATGGGAAAACCCAAGAGAAGAAGTTACAACTCTATTTATAATTTAAACGTTAGAAATAAAAGATAACGTTTCAGCTCTACCACTTCATCCCTTCTTTATTTTAAGACAAACACGTCTCTAGCAGTTAGCACTCTAAAGCTAAACCAAACTATTCGCTGTTTTTGCTCAGCATTAGGGTGCTATAGATGGATTTATTTGTTTTTTTAAGGATGTGATCAGGCCAGTATAGTCAAAACGTGTGTATATCTGTGTAACATGCAGGTGTAAGTTTGTTTATATGTGTTGTAACCTTTGGACTGAAACAAATATTTCAAATTTATTCCCTTTGAGTTCCTTTTTCAAAACACGTGTCATTCCATCTATCAAAAACGTTTCATGTCATTCACACACTTGAAGGAACTTTATTTGGTACTATTACACTGTCACCCTATTTCCTTGAGGCTTCATTTGCCCACTCAACGAAACTTCGTTTGGTGTCTGTCTCTGGCAGTTCTTTTACGGAACGGGTGCGTGTAAGTATCATACGATGGCGTCTTTCATGGCCTGATACCTTTCCCGACGCTCTCGTGACTTCCGAGACCCATCTTTCCACCCCTTGTGAATGACAAGGTATGTCGGGCACCTCTAGGGGCTTGGAGACCACCTGCTCAAGCTCTGCAGATGATATACTGAACGACAGAGGTGGCTCCGTCACAACTGTGTTCCTCCAGTCTATCAGTTGGTGGTACGCCTCCGATTCAAAGTTGACTTTTGGCACTAGGAATTGCCGAACCTGCTTTGGAGAGTGCATGCTTGACAAACGGCACCGGAGTATAGTCTGAACAGCCATTTTTCTAGTATCCTCATGCTCGTCTGCCAGCATTGCAATGAGTATATTTTCTGAGTGCGCCCAGTACGCATTCCTCTGCAAAACTGTTTGCGTGATCTGGCGGTCAATGTCTGGCAACCTTCTCGAGAGCAGTATCAGATACATAAAGTTGGGGGCTCCATCGGTGATTTTCCAATGTGTTTTGAACCTGAACCACCCGGGAGCATATTGGTTCAGGACAAAGAACACCAGTCGTTTGAGTTCGAGTGATGGAGTGTGTTCAGATACGTAGAGACGCAGAATTCTGTTGGCTAACGTAAGCCATCGTGCCTGATGTAGGGGTCCTGGTTGTTTTGTTAGAAGATCTTGAGGAAAACTGGCTTTCCCCTGCTGCACAGCCATACTCATGCGATACAGGTATTTCTGGTCCCTGCTCATATGTTTCTGTACCTCAACTGGAATTTCTTGTACCATCCCTGGAACAGTTTCGAAATCTGCTAAGGGAAGAGAACAAAGATCCTTCTCTAACTCCCCTTCCGATGGCCCCTTTGAACGAGCTGGGTCCGCTACTTTTCCCATCTGCGTCCTGAAAAACATGCCTAAGGGGAAGCTCATTTGCGTGGATACCACACACAACTTGTTGAAGAGGTCGTTCAAGAGCGTTCTCTAATCGGCGGTTTACACCACCGATATGTCCCGTGTTTACGGCTGTTCCATCACAGCCAACAACTTGGGGCTCAATCTCATATTCATCCAAAACATCTAAAAGCCCTTCAGCAATGTGTGGGGCTTTTCCACTCGTTGGTGTTATGTGGTCCATATATTTACATCCTGGTTCGGTAACGATCACATCATGCAACTCCTTCTTAGTTTTTCCATTCTTTTGAAGCGTCATGTCCTCCCTTCCGTCATAAAATACGCCAAGGACATCCTGCATTTCATATGAGTTTGCTTCTTTTTTTCCCCATAGCTCTCTCTGTCTCCTTATCTTGTTTCTGTCGACTAGATCCTTTGTCTTATCACCATTCACAATCCCGTAATCCATCAGAGCGGCGTTCAGTAAAGCTGCTGCCGCCCGGTCCGTCACGCCATACCTATCACACATTCGAGAATAGTTTGGTAATTGCCGATAGTTCCGCTCGCTTCTTTCGTCGTCCGTGTCAAGGCTCTCGCTTGAAGCCCCAGGTTCAGACGAGCTTGATTGGTCCTCTAAGCTATCTGGATCGGGTGAGGAGGTTGCACAGGCACTCGTATCTGCCCCACATTTTTCCTGACCCTGGATCTCCCGCTTTGCCTCGAGGATTTTTTTGCATTGCTTTTCTAGAAGTTTGCTCGTGCCAGCCTTGTCCACATAACCAGAAAGAAACATTTTCCTTTTGGTCCTCTGATCCTTAATGAAACTCACTTCCAGCTTTGGAACTTTCTTATCAGGCGGGCAGCTGCGACAGGGTGCGTCTGAGAGATCGCATCGGCAGTGGAGGATGTCAAACAACTCATTGAATCGCGCGTTGATTATCTCAAAGATTCTGCCTCGCCTTGATCCCCACCTTTGCAACTTGATGGCGTCCGTATGCAGTTTCTCTATTTTCTGCAGGATTGTTCTCTCGGCAATAATGTTGCTTCGCTCCCACACAAGGCTCCCTGGCTCACTGCCAGATGCAGGGTTACTATTCACGTCCTTTTTCGGCTCCCATAGAACCGTGTTTGATCTTTCCCACACTTTCAAAATGTCCTGCATCACCAGTGAAGACAAAGTGCGGATTTTCTGCCTCAAATCCCCGCACCTCACGTTTAGTTCGTTCCGGACATGCAAAAAGTGTTGGTATACATCGCGGTTGGTGGGCAACTGGGACTCAGGCAGGATGCAAGGATTGAAATCCAAGGTCTTGTAAGGCTTGGAACTATTTCTGGTCTTTGGCCCCATCGTGTTCTTATGATATATTATTTAGTGCTTCTTAATGGATTGGTGAGGCTGGAAGAGAGGGAACACGGTGTTAAAATACACTAAAATAGTCATCCGGCTATGGTATTATGGAAGCGATGGTTGACACACATGCATGAAATACCAATTGTTAACCAACGCACGTTATTTCCACGTTCATATGACCATATGGTAACGGTACGGCGAGCGCATTCGACCCGGTGATTTTTAAGTGGATAACACCGAGTTAAGTGAATGGAGACTGCAACGCCAGAAATTGCGCGTAGTGAGGATAAACATGCGATGTGTGGAGGTATTTAATATTAATTTACCAAACTTTTTACAACATAGATGATCTATTTAGACCCCAAGGCAGGTCAAATGACCCCTCCCGATTTCGCCCTTCGGATTTCATCTGAGAACGATCCGGTCTACTCTCCAGCCCACCGGAACTGGGTCCGTGCCGGATAACAGCTGATATATCACGTCCTGTTTTTCTCTGATTATGTCAGGGTCACGTTATTGGAATCGGGGTCATGAAAAGGGAGTGAAGGGGAAGTGAGCGGCTGCATCAGATATATTTGCTTAGTCCTAAAAAAATGTGGAAACGTGCCACCGGGGATCGCAGGGTTTGGAGGATCATAAGATCCCGTCCTGCATGCATTTTGTCCTATAGCGCTCGCCCTACCGCGTCAGTGCCAAGTCATTCAGGACTCTGCTTTCTCCTCGTCACAGATCAAGAATATGCAAGATGCGTATGTTCTGTTAATGTTACAAGCATTAATGGTGAAAAAGCAACGAATAGTAAACATCTGCAAAGCGTAAGCAGTTAAGCGTTACCCTATATATGCTGCAGTTTTTCTATTTGAAACTGGGCATTTTTCAATGGACTGCGATGGATATTATATATGTGACTGACAGATTTAGTGCGGCGGTTGTATGACGTCGCCAGCTCATGTATGCACGTTGGACAGCGCAGCTCATGCACGTTGGAGAGAATAGTGCGAGCAATGTGAATCTTGTGCAAGTGCCCACGGTGGCTGGCTGGGCCCGCACCATTCAGAAGGAAGACAAGCGTGATAAACTCCAGTAGAAAGCGTTTAAACATCTCCATGCCTGGGTTGGTCCACACAGGCGTGCGTGTGGACAGCGTGGCGTGGCAGCAATAGCTCGCACGGTACCTGATGCACCTGTTCGTTCTGGTTTGCAAGGCCGTATCAGTGGGTTGTTTTCATCTGAGTTGTCGGCTACGGGGACGAGCTGAGCTAAAATAGGTCATATTCCCCTTTTTTATTGCATGGGCTTATTGGGGTAATGATAAGGTAAAATCACGAGCATGCCATTGCCAAATATGCCTGGCCAATTTTATTAGGGCAGTTTGGGAGACCCTGAAATACTTGCGACCGTCCGGTAACTGGGCAGGCTATTTTTCTCAGTGCTTGACTGATTATATAATGTGTGGAAGCTGTTCATATCATGCAAGAGGTAGATAAAAGAACTTAATGCTCACTTGGTTAGGCACGTCAATAATTAGCCATTGCAATTACCATAAATGGATGCTGCAGTACTTGCGACGCACTTGATTTCGCCACAATGAAATGTGTTGCAAAAAAGTGGGAACAATTATGTGGTCGGCACAAAAAGATGGAAATGGAGGCTTATGTCTCTATTAAATAACGTGTCGGAAATCAATGACACTAATAAGGTGAGAAGGCGGCCGGGCAGACGGCCGGGTGGTCACGCGACCGCCCGCTGGCCGCGGTGCCCCGCTCCACACCTCTCCCCCTCTCTCTTTCTCTGATGTAGCCTGGACTGCTAATGGCCCGTTGTCAGCTGGTGTAATGGTCTACCCATGTACTCCTGACGCTGCATTGTTTTGAGGCCGAATCACGGCTCGGGGACTGTCAAGCTACACCAGTGGTGCAGAACTCGCAGCGCTGCAGGTATTGTGAGGGCGGCTGAAACCCGAGTTCAGACGGAGCCACGCTTAATGGGCGCTAACTGGGAACAAGGGCTGGGCTCACATGCAGCGCCGGACTTCACTGGCTGGCAACACTGTCGTGACAGCAAAAACCATAGTGTTACGGGTGGCTGGTTCCCTGAAACGTGGGTGCCTGCAGTTAATCGGGCTGGAATGAACTGGGACGTACCTAACGCTGACACTATTAAGCAGTGTTTTGTGTTTCGAAACTGGTGGATGAATTTCCTTCTTAGCTATATCCTTAGTTCAGTCATTCCACGAACAGAATGGATGTCACTGTTTTTTTAGTTATTTTTTATCGTATCTAATCATCTGAAGCAACTGATGTTTCGGAGTGTAAGGCCTGTCATATGGGCGTATGCCACAGCTTTTGCGGCCAGTGGCCATTGCTTATTGAGTGACCTTGGTATGCTAACGCGTTCGAGTCGCAGTCGATGAGAGCTATTGATGAATTGTGTACTGTGCGGTGTGACATCAGCCAACTGGACGGGTGGGCTGGAGAGCTATACACACTTCTCGTCGCGATTTTTTTTAGGTTGTTGTCTTTTTAAACATTTGTGTTGCCCTTACAAAATACGAGGATTATTCATGCAACTGGTTGACCCTTCACACCAGGCCAATATCAGCTTTATTATTTGTTTTTGTATCCTTGGTGTCTCAGGACCTGCTTGTGGCCCCGACGACTAGTCAGGTATTTCGAATATAATTTTTGAAGTCTCGTGGGAGTAGCCTGAGACTCTCAAAGATGATAAGGCAAAAATGGGAAAGAGAGCTAAAATCCCTAAAAACCATTTTACAGGAAAAAAACAAATACACCAGGCAAACTAAATCCGGCTTTAAAAAGGCACAAGGCCGAAAAAGCTAAATTGATTCAAATCCCTTAAAAGCCTTAAGACACCCAGAACGGTTAAGGCAAGGCAAAGGTCACGAGAGGTAAAGGCGTAGAGAAATGTAAACGCAACGTTTCGGTCGTGGAACGTCATCAGGCGAAGGGTGTGAATGGAGATGGGACGGGCCTCTAGCCATCTCCATTCCTACCTTTTGCCTGATGACTGCTAGAGGCGAGGTCTCGGGCCATCTCCATTCACACCCTCCGCCTGATGACTGCTAGAGGCGAGGTCTCGGGCCATCTCCATCCACACCCTCCGCCTGAAGACGGTGCACGACTGAAACATTGCGTTTACTTTTGAGAGGCCTGAGGATTCGAACAGGCCTTCAGCCATCACTCGGTTAGTGCCGTTACCGCCGACAAAATGGACCTGATGGGGACTGATACTGCGCCTGACGAGACGTGCACGCAGCCGCTTAGCCGCTTGGTGCCCGGTGTGTCCGTCCTCGCACGCATTGTCACACGATATGCACGTTTCCCAAATGCATATTTACACCTACGGTATGCGTTGCCCCTGCCTTGTATGATTGTTCCGAATGCGACAGCACGCAGCGGTGGTGTCTGCCGTGGATAGGCTTACTCACTTACTTCAGGGTAATAAGGCGTTCTGTGCAAGGCACCTTTGCCCGCCTTTCAAGTCCGTGGATGAAAATGGATACAAATTGGATTAGTTGCATAGTTCTTACATTCTTATATTGTCAGAACTGATATTTGTACGAGTATGCTTCATGAGTTTCCACGTTCGAAGTGTGTGTACGATTGTGTGTGTTTTTTTTCGGTAATCCTTGTCCTCGTCCCTACTTTGCCTGGGGGTATGAGCGCACGCGGCTGTGACTGCAGCGAACCCTTCGGGTAGAATTCTATCCTCTTTATCCTCACCTTTTCTCGTCCTTGCCGTCTCCTTTATAGTTTTTAATCCCTTCATACTCTTCACGACAACACTTAAAAGCCACCTCAATTATGTGAATAAGCAAGAAATACACGAACTAATTGGCACCAATATGGACAGAAATGAAATCAGAACGTTATTCGCATCAGCACAGATGAGGGTAGCAACAAACTTCTGAAACGTGTTCAAAAATATCATCCAAAGAAACATGCGTGGCCCATGTAGGAGCAATCACCCCAAGATGGCTTGAATCTGTTTTTTTGTTACCGAGCACGCGCGAGGTCTTTTCCTACATATGGCGAAACGTTTACCTACCAGTAAAGCGCCTGTGGGGGCGAAAAATAAACGAGTTCCTGTCAAATTTTCTTGTCAGGTATCCGCTCAGTTCTTGCCTCCACATGCGTTTTGCTGGTGTTAAAGACAGACCTTAAATGTTATCGATGTAAACGCACTGCAATCGCATGCTGTATATTTTCACACAAAAACAAGGCCTCACTGCTTCACAAAATGTGAAATACGACAGTCATGACAGAAGGATCACGTGCACACGGTGCGGCCACGCGTGGTTCCCTGCCATCGACCGGGCGCGGCGCTGGGTCGTCAGTCAAAACGACACTCGAATGCGGTGAAAAATGGCGGTTTGGTCGGTTGTTCCTTCGATCAGTCACCCGGCAAACAACTGCTTTTAACTGGATAGGACAGCCTGGTAATTTAGGGCGATAACTCTTTCGTATCATGAGGCGTGATGGTGTTCAGTGTAAGCAGCCAGCTTCTGAGTGTACGATCGTTGCTTCAAGTGCATCCAGGAGCTGGCATCGGACAAACATTGTTTTGTTTGTTTAAAGCATAACACCCCAGTTTAGGTTAAATTCGCCTTAAAACTCACATTTGAGGATCACTAGAATGTTTCAAAGGTGAGTTCCGCTTCACCCTTTAGGTGCTGGCCGCAGTTACCAACGAACAGCCGCGCGCAGCCTTAAGGCGCGTGGTAGATGAAATTGGGGAGGCGTGGAAGCAGTGCGTTTAAAAATAAGTACACTCATAAAAACTGTGGGTTTAACGTCGCACCAACTGCCAGGCTTATATGGCCCCGCCAACTCTAAACCTGTTGGGAGTGATTTGGGGATCAGATCAGAAGAACATACATACACTCATTAAGCGCCGTACATTTTAAAAGGTGAGTCTCGAGAAAAAAACGATATATGCCATCATGGGGTTTTTTTGGCATGATCCACGTCCTCGATTGCTCAGTTCAAAACTCACAAGGATGTCACATTACCTGTAACACGTGCAGTGGAGGGGGTCCTAAATTTTCCTGAGGTAGCCGGAGAACCGTTCTCTGCCAGAAAATCCTACCAGGTACATTTGAGAGAATTCAGAAGCGCGTCGATTGGTGGAGAATTTGTAAACATCTGTCCATCATGTTTTGGCTAATAGGCTTTCAAAGTCAGACCTTTTCCTTGAGACCGTCGCAATTGCGCGGTCGCACCCGCTCACCTGCACTGTAGACCGAGTAGTGACGTAGTAACAGCATATAACCGGGATTATATGTCAAAGGGCACCCCCATGAAGGTTAGGTGAAGGTCAAGGAAGGTCAAAGTCAAAGGTCACAGTTCGAGGTCATTGATCCTGTGTTCCGGTCAGATGACATTATGCAGTATGGCGTATGTTACGCTATTACTTCATGTTTAAATTTAATCAGTATCAAGCTCAAGGTCCCAGGTCAAGGTCAAATTATTTTTTTCATTGTCATATCCTCATTTCCCGCCGAAAGGCTGATATAATGCCGGATATTTTGTGCATTATTGGGAGCTTGTTTATTGTTGCGCCATAGATCAGTGACCCTTAATGACATTGACCTCAAACTTGCAGAGAGAATTGTATAGCACCTCCCGTCTTTGATCTTAGTCTGCTTTAAGTGTATTTTCGGCTTTTGTTTCCATAATTACGACGTTTCCAAAAAGGTCTCCGGCACGGTCCAGATTCGGCTTTTACGACCTCGTTTGGCCTTGAAGATATTGTCCTTGGTCAATAAAAGTTGGCTATAATTTCGATTACTAGCGCCCCCACACACCCTCATACGGGCGTTTTTCTAACCCTATTGGTTTTTTTAGATCTCAGCGAGGGGGTCACTCTAGGACCACTCATACACTGCGCGTCGACGCCAGACCCCTATCCACTGCGCGTGGCAATGGGCGATTAAAATGGTTGAAGGTCTATAGAAAGCTGGATGACAAGAGAGTGAGGAGCAGGCGGCAGTGCGCTGATGTGCGAGCGTTATGGGAACGTTACGGCTGCCGTGCCCCGACCGTGCAACGCTTAGTGGAAGCAACCCTGTTCAAACATTGAAAAGGTCAGCTGCGGTGTTGGTTAAACCGAATATTGAGCAGTGTCACGTGCTGTTTGGATGCGAATCCATTTGCTGGTACGACAGTCCTTTGGGGTCATCGGGGTCATTGGTCAGACAGCAACTCAGACTACCGTGCCCTGTACTTGTTGTCATCTCACCGTATGCTGCGCAGAATCGTCTGCAGAATCGCGTGCACCCTGGGCTGGAAAGGGGGCGGGGTTTCACAGGAGCCTTCATTTTGAAGCTGTCTTATATTTTGAAGCGAATCCCAGAGAACAGCTTATTCCTTGCAGCGCAATTGATGGAGCCCCCCTCCCCCCATGAAGCTGGTTCCTGGAATGAATTGTTACGCGGGGTGCGGTGCATATTGGACGTCCGGTGATGTGAGTGCGTCCGGCAATTATGGTTTCGACTGGCCCGGTCGCGCTGTCGACCCTTTTCTGTCCCATTATTTTTACCCAAGCTGGAAGTGATGTACACGGCCCGCTACAGAGACAATCCGATGCCAGTACGCCATTGAGGGCGGACCGGCGCGTGCCTCGGGTGGCAGGGCCTGGTGCTAGGTCCTGGTGTCATTACGGTCGTGCTCCGGCTACCGATGGGGTCCGCAGCTCATATCCGACCGTGATGCCGCCATGGGAGCCGCCAGGCATGCCACTAATGCGCCACCAAAAACCCCCGCTCAATACCTACCAGCGTTTGGCAGCCGGGTAAAGCACAGGAGCGGGCGGATTGATGTGGAACTGATTATTACTGTCCAGCGCAATGAGCCTTGAACGGATTAGCCACCCGCTTTTAGAGGGGATTTTTCAACCCTCCTAAGGCTTTTGAGATATGGCGCGGAAACGGCGGCGAACGGCGGGAAACGGTCCCGCGATGACCTGCATAAACCGTGCGGTATTTCTTTTGCAATATGTTGGAGACTATTATTTGCGGGTGACATAAGGTCACTTAGTCATCACGCTATTTCCTAATCCATTGAAGGCTGATTGTTTGGCAATTTAGGCTTTGTGCTACGTTCTTCTAGACGAAGTTTAGATCCAAAGCCTTGTATGGTTTCAGCTGGTCTTCGTTGAGTTTCAGTGACCTCTAGTGATCTTAAATAGCTTTGGCTTTTGCAGACCTCCTAAACCATAGTTTTCCCAAATATACCCTACCTTGTAATTTTTTTTGGGATAAGGCTAAGTTTTGGGGTCCACATATATCTTCAATACGTAATTTTGTGATGAATTCGATTTGGTTGCCTCAGAACTAAACTCCAGTCCTTTGAGAAACATGTCGCGTTTGGCCATCGATTAATTGGTTGATTATTGGTGTTAGGGGCGCGCCAATATTTGGGTTGGGGGCTAAATAGCGCCCGTGACTTTGGACCATCTGTGATATTCTGCCCTGAACCCCGCCTCACCCGTTACCTAAATATGAGTCACATATATGTACGCAATGTGAGATCCTAACTGACGGTTGTATGGGTGTGAAGGAACGGGGTCAAACGGGCCAAAATTGTGAAACAGTGCTTTGAAAGGTAATATGAGAAAATTGGAGAGTGGGGTCACGCCTTTTTGGCTCATCCCCCGAAATTTGTTCGTGGATCAATTCAGTGGCGGCGGAACGTTTTCGTCCAAAGGGGGGGCATTTTCAATGGGGTTTATCTGGTCAGCGGGAAATGTCCTAGTGGGTCGTTTAAGATTAGATTTAACAGAAATCATCACTACTTTAACGTGCGGCGGAAGACACGAAATTTTCACAAACTCATCTACTTAAACTTTGAAAAAGCTTACACGTTTACCATCCAGAGATAAATGCTTATTCGTTGATTGTTAGTGACGGACAATACCTAACAAAAAGTGTTGAGCATAATGCAGATTTTTTTAACTTTTGGACTACCTTAGTTTTAAGGTATCTCAGGGGGCAAAATTCACCCCGTTTGCGCCTGGAGTTGTTTTGTAATACACATGTCCACGGAACAAATAATTTGGGGATAAATTTCGTTTCGGAAAAAATAAGGGGTGATCCAAACATGCATTACTTTCTATATTGTTATGTCCCTAGTGTAAAAATTGAACACGCATGTCGAGACACGAGCCTATTAATAATTGATTTAACGGTAAAAAAATGATGAAACATTAAAGAAACTGATGATTTGGGTAACAAATCTGACAATTCACGCGTTAAAACAGAAATTGTCCCAAAGCATTTTAGATTCTCTGCACACACGGTCTTGCTTATGGTCTAGAAATACCTAAGGCTATCTCACTGATCGTCTTTTATCAGGTGCAGGTGCACCAACTTTCATAAATATTAGACGTGCTTCGGTCCCGAATGTTTACGACAAAACGTAAAATGCCTACGGTAATGAAGTTGCGCATCAAAGCCAAGTCAAGCACGCTCTGAGTTTAAAGCAGAAGATCTCAGCGCATTCTCGAAATTTTTCAATCTGATTATTTGAATCTGGTGTACTATCATGATCATCGCCTTATAACTTTCCTGAAACAGCGTTTCGTAGAATAATTTCAATAAACTCTAGGAGCTCTCCTAGGTTTAGATGTAT
This sequence comes from Lepas anatifera, assembly GCA_034440635.1. Classification (NCBI taxonomy): domain Eukaryota; kingdom Metazoa; phylum Arthropoda; class Thecostraca; family Lepadidae; genus Lepas; species Lepas anatifera. The sequence goes on along the minus strand of JAOTON010001975.1, from coordinate 944,929 downwards.
TCTTCAAACCAGTGATAAAACAGTGACATTACAAACTTGTACACAGTTTTTTGTGCTTTAAAAAATCTGGTGTTACTTCGGGGTGGCTCTGACTCCTCTTTCGAATCCAGTGCCACTGCAAGGGGACCCGGTGAAGACGAAATTAACTTATTCACGATTTCTTCCTATTAAAGAGGAAACCTTTCAGGCCACTTTGTAAGTTCTAAACATCATTTCTAGAAGGTCTAAGGCTACGCTCCTTATCCACCACAACCTCATACCGAGCGAACCTATGCTCTCTCAGTGCCGAGAACAAACGATTTAAGCGATGATAGTGCACATGCTATTCCAGTCTATAAATGTTAGTTAGTGAGGCCAAAGCGGAAAACACGACGCAACGTCAGTGTTCCGTTATTGATCTTGCTATCCTAGTGCCGCGGCTTATGTTTCTTGCCTTTATCCGTCTTCCACAATACTGGGTTGTAGAAAATAGCAAAATACGAGTATCCATAGGAAAGTCCTGCTAAATTCGGTGTCTGGCGGTGAACACCGCTGCTTCTTAATTTAGCCCCTCTTGCTGACAAGAAAGCCTCGCTTCTAGAGAAAAAAATCGTCGGATTCTTGCCGACTGATACCTTCAAGCGTTTCCCCAGTTTTACCGAGATTGGGGTTATTTTTACGAACAGGGGGGAGGGGGATTAGGCCCAAAGTGACCTCCTTATTCCATTATCATCACCAGTAGCATCATTGGTGTTTTGGGGTGCGACGAGTACTGAGGTCATCTTGCGCCCGGAACAATGGTAAAGTAAAAGATAATAGTAGAAAGAACGGAAATCCCGTCAAGCTGCGGCTACGTCGTCATCAAGACCAAAAATATACATCAAATAGCAGATGGACGTACAATAGTAAATAGGGCTTAACCCTCGCACATACAGGCAGGTCGAGATTTCCTACAAAAAAACCTGAACGGCTACGAAGGAGATTACATGACAAAAAAGCCAACGCCATCCAGATAATACATTATGCTGTCTATCTAAAGAGACAGATGCTCCCCAGGAGCAAATCCAGTGTGGGAGACCGCCGCAGATAAAAGTGCTCTTTATTTAAGAGTCCCGACATTCCATCAGGATGTGTTCCGCGATGAGTGTATCATCAGAACGCAGGCGCTCTTTCTAGACACGACTAGCGAAAAGATAAGCGTAAGCGTGGGTGTGCCCCAGTCGCAATCTACAGCGTGTGACCCCGTTCTGTCTTCAGTCCGCGTTGCTGCCGCTGGACGGCCAGGGTCCTAAACGGGGCTTTGGCTCCCTGAGTTTCTTGCTCCAAGGGTCCCGGCCCTCCTTGTTCCGATGTTCAGGATAATATACATCCGGGCCCAAGGTATAGAACTACTTCCGAGCTTGTAGAGTAAAACCTTTCAGTTGTGGCGATTTTGTCACGTTGCCGAGCCGCATGTGTGCTGCACACACGTGTGTAGACAGAAAGACAACAGGAACACCGGGTCGACTCTGCTCTGAAGGTTACCTTTTTGCCCCAACTACTAAAGTACTTCGCACGCTCTGACATTTTGGTGTTGAGTCTCTGCCCCTGGAATGGCACAGTGCTATAAACTTTTAGGTTAGAATGGAAAAGCAACCGCACTACCCGCATCTGATTGCAGGGCTGGAAGGAATTGCACTTCAAAAGTTATTGAAAACAAAAACGGAAATAAGAAACCATCAGGATGACACTTCTCTGAAAGAGGAAGGAGCATGTCTGAAGCCTAAAACCAACTAGCGCTAAAAGTTGCGGTGTAAGAAAATCCGGAGATTTAATGAATAAAGTTATATTTTGTAGCGTGTTGTGAATATCCTTGATTTAATATGCGTGAGTCCCAACACTTGTTTTCTTGTGGAGCAGTGAGCGTTTTCACGGCGGAATTCAGGTAGAATTCGTCTCTAATACGCGTCCAGCCTGAACACCACTCAACGGGGAGCAGAAAGCCCCAGGAAGTGGCTGCCTTCCGCTCACGATACGCTGCAACTGCATGGTTTTGGATACGCAAAATATAAATTCTGTCGTTATCCCCAAAGTTAAGTTCTGTTGTTGATCCCATCTCTATGGGATGTATATCTCATTCAAAATCCGGTGAAGGGCTTTCTACCCTGGAATTTTAACTAAACCGGAAGCATTTTCAAAACAAAAAATAGTTTACACAAAAGAATATTATTATAGAAAGGTTTTTTTAGAAAAATAATTCTATAAAAAACTGCTGACACTGATTTTATCATTGGCGGTTCTAGGAGAAACTTTTGGAGGGGCCAAACCAGCGTTTTGGGTACACGGAAAAAAATTGACTAGGTTTTGAGTTGTAATCAGGTTGTAACTAAGCCATTATAAACCAAAACTTTGCGTGCTAGTCGACAAGAGAAAAATGTAAATTACTGGGTGCTAACTAACTTCAATTGCCAAGGTTCAACGAATCCAGAACAAGGGCCGTGGCTGGTTATTAGGGGGTTCATACGAGGTCAAAGACAAGCAAACCAAGGAAGTACAAATGGCACCGACGTGCTTAAAAGGTCGGATCAGGCAAGTACCTACTAGACTCTTGCCAGGTGTGATTCAATATGTTTTCTTTGTGAGAATACGCATTTTTCTTCGTTTTAGTGTGTTTTAATCAGCAGCTATCACTGTAATGCTAGGTATGCCACCAATGTGTAGTATTGCGAGACCAGGGAAGCCTGCAATTTTAGTTATCCCGTGTACAGACCCTTTTTGTCGCAAAAAGGGCACAAGCAGTACTAGCTTATCGCTAAATCCTCCGAATATAACACTTCCAGATTCATAGCAAGGCTTCCAACAAAACTTATGAACGCCAAAATTTATTTTCAATGCAATATTATCTCCAAGAGCTCCAGTGTCCTGCAAATCACTTCTGGTAGGTAGCACGCAAATCACTTCCAGTTTCCCCCAGATCTCAGTATCCCACACATATCTTCCTATAACCTGCAAACCCTTCCAGAATCTCACAAATCACTTCCCTATCCGAAAAATCACTTCCAGTATCCCAAAAACCATTAAGTATCCAAAAAATCCCCCCACTGCCCACCTCCCCGAATCGCTTCCAGTGCCTATCCCAAACTTCACTTACAATAACCCAGAAAACACGCCTGGTTTCCCCCAAATCACTTCCGCTTGGATAGCGCGGAGCAGTTTAATGCTGACCGGGTCGATCATCCGGTCATCCACTTCGAGCATTTCATCAGCTATGAAGCGCCCGAGGCGCTTTGTTGCCCCGTATTTGAGGTTATACACGAAGAGGGCAACTACCCACAGCAGCATCGCTCCCGACACTGAGCCCGCTTCAGCCGCCACGATGCCCTCTACTAGAACCTTGGACTTCTTAGGTACTTGGAGCCTAGACCCTCAAGACTTCTCGATCACTGCTGTGGAGCGCCCTTCACCGAAGACATCTGGGGCCGCCCCCAGTGCCCATGCCAGCGCCTGACCGGCGCGATCTGGAAATGGATGAAGACATCAGATTAGAACCGTTCCTTATCAGTATACTTCGTCAGTCTCACCGTTACAGGCCTATTAGACACTGCATCAAGACGGCTGATGGATGCACCAGGTCATTATCTTGAAACTCTGGATTTTAAGTAGGAAGTTATGGCCATATAATCTCTTAAAAAAATGGAAGTCCCTTTGATTTGAATGCATGTATTTTATCATGCAACATTTATATGTTATAGTTTCAGAGGCTGGGCCATAATATTAAGAAATGGGGCCATTATACAGTTATACTTGCCAAGACCACAACAGAGAGAGAGAGAGAGAGAGAGAGAGAGCCAGAGCCAGAGCCAGAGCCAGAGCCAGACACATAACATAAAAGTAAAAGTGAAAGTCATGCAGATACATATATAAATGTGCATTGTTGACAGTCATGCCTGTCGGAAAATGCGGTCAGTGGCCAGGCCCCTCAGGCCCCAGTACTTTAAACACAAAATTTGCTTATCTCAGTCCCATTGAGAGGAAACCGGGTAATTTTATAAGCAGACAATGTTAAGGTCTGCTTCACTCTTTAGGTACCCAACTTACATTGTAGTTTTCAGGGACGGATGAACTCCGAAACGTTAGCAAGTGAGATGGAGGACAGTGGCCGGATACTCTGCGGGGACAGTGAAAAAACTCGCATACATCAAGTGTAGCTTCGGCGCTCCAATCGGCTCAATTGAACAGTTTGTGAAAGAAGATCGCGCGCAAAACGACGATCGAGCGCGCGCTTGTGGCTGCGATCCAGAACAGCCAATCAGCGTGCAGCATTTTCCCGACGCTGGTTAACGAGGGTCTGAGGTTTGTTCTCCCTTGATCGCTGCCCTAGTAATACCAAGGCTGTTAAGGGCATATTACAAGGTAAGTGCCGAACAAGACCTAAAGCCTTATAAAGCCCTACTTCCCGTATGGTTGACAAAGCAAACGGCTTGGTCCTATGCGACCAGGGAAAGAAAAAATGCAGCCCTTGTGAAAACGTTTTTTCAGTGTAGGCTAAATTGATAACAAATCCAAAAAGATAGTAATTTTAATGCAAAAAGCTAAAATTGTGTCGTTTTGGGGGCCAAAACATACTATTTTAAGCATTTAAGGGGCCATGGCCCCTTTGGCCCCCTTGGATCGCCATTGGATATTATTCAGCAACTATACCTGCTCAAAAGAGAACAAGCCGTGGGAAAATATCCGTCTATTTCAGCATGTTACTTGCTGCTCTTCCTACAAGGGCTAACTAACGTTCTTTCTAATAACGGTTTTTACTTTACCCGTTTTACTGTAGCCATAAATTAGCAGCGGCTTAAAGTTAGTCTCTGATTTTTTACACCGGGCTGTTCTTTAATTAAGACCACATGCCTCATCGAGGACAGCGAAATTGTAAAGCCAATCATCCTCAGTGATCACTTTCCAGTCCACCTTAGGTCGTGGGAAAGGTTACGCAATGAGATTGCGGATTCTATATGCAATATATCTTACATCCGAGGAAAATCAACAAATTAGATTATCTATTACTCTGTGGGTCTGTGAAAAAAATCTTAGAAACTCTAAGTTTCTTTCCGAAAGCCCGGACCTAGCGCTGCTTCATTGCTATCTTCGCTGACTTTAGGGGGGCACCTCAATGGTGGTGCTCCCTGGTCCGTCCAAGGGGAGGGCACGGTGCCCCGGTGCCCCCCGTTCCGCCGCCTATGGATGTATGACATGTACATAAATAGAAGTGGAAGTTGGTGCAGCGGCTTGGCATCTCTAGCCGTGACGTCACCATAGCCGCCGGCCGTGTGACCTGACCTCGCCGCGGCTGGCGAGCCCCGGGGCCGGGACCTGCGAGTTACCAATATTTTCTATAGCCGTGTACGGACATGCAGCAGAATTGCCTTCTTGTTTCTCGGATAATTATGTAATTGCGCTGTATTTGCCAGGCACTCTGATCAATAGCAACCAAAGTAGCAAAATAACTCGATAGAACGAAACCCGCACGTCCTATACCTTCAAACTTAAATCCAACCGGGCGGTGTAAGCCCCAGCATGAGCCGATTAGAGGTGCGGGTGGCGCCTGGCCGGGCGCGTGCGTGGACGGTGGGCCGGCGGCGAGTCACGGTGCAGGTGCAGGCGCAATCAGAGTGATGGTGGACTCGCATGCCGCTGCGTCGTGAAAGTCTCTTTGTGGGTGACGCAGCTGTGAGTAATGCCCCGCCAGCGCCGGTGCCAGCCTCCCGGTGCCGCTAATTGGAGCTGGTGATGATGCTGTCGTATTACCTGACAGCGTGTGCGCCAGTGCTGTACTGACGCCGATGCCGCCGATGTAATACCTGCGAGCGCTCGCACAGCTACGTTGCGTAATGGAGCGCCGCTCAGCTATCAATCCATCCGTAATGGAGCACCGTGCAGCTCTCTCGCCGCTCGTGCCGGCTCAGGAGGGCTAATCCCATACTTCGCTAAATCGGTGTAAGAACGTTTGAACATGCCCGTCCAGCTTTGCAAGGGAGCAGACCCTCAAGATGGTTACCTCATATCCCACGATTGCCCCCCGCCTCCCACAATATGGACATGGATGCTTCAGTCCTGTATTGTACTGCACCTCAGGAGTGTCGGCGCCGTGGCAACAACATCTAGCACCCCCAAAATATGGACAATATATGGGCAATATAACACCCACAGTATGGACCCCACAATATATTAGCCCCCACACTATCGACAATATAACAACGCCTCCCACAATATGGACATGGATGCTTCAGTCCTGTATTGTACTGCACTTCACAAGTGTCGGAGCCGTGGCAATAACATTTAGCATCCCCTTGCCCTAATACGTAGGGCCGTCGAAAGGCGACCCCCCCCTGCCGGTCTGAACGTCGCCCCACCTCCCTGGTCGAGGGTGCACACTCCTATCGCAAAGCCTGGATCCGCTTATGATACGCGGGATATTATTTCGACCATGCTGGAAACGATATGCAAGGCAACTATAAAAAAAACGTCCAGGAGCACAGAAAACAGCAATGAACGATGGAAGGTGATAGAAACATTTAGCATTGCAGAGCGCGAAAGGAGAAAGAAGCAACCATAATCGAGAGAAAACATAGGTTTTCCAAAATAACTTTTCTGGCGCGGAATACGTCAGCCGTCATGAGCTGTGCGTCTTATAAGTATGTTTCCAATTTTCTTAAATCTATCTGATATTGCACCAGTGGGTCATTTCACATAGTGCACCATTTTTTCATGTTTTTACTGGGGACCGAAGAGAGAAAAGGGCGCATTCAGGGCTTCAGAGGACACATTTCGATGGTTCAAAGAGCGCCCTTGTTTTTCAGCGGGAAAGTTTGTTTTCCATTCCGCACACTGATCGTAATTGAGGGTCCTAGTAAGATTCAGCGGAGTGCACAGAAGCTTTTGCCGAAAGAGGAACATGCCTTCAGGTGCTTGTTACTAGAAGGACATTGACCCTCATTTGAGGAAAATCGGAGGGCTTGGGGCTAATGGGAGAGACAAGGGACCAACAATGATCTACAGTTGTGTGAACCAAAAGTGTCTCGTTTTACACACACAAACGTATTAAAACTGGAACTATTAGCCCTATCTACCGACACCTAAGATTATCAGCTCGGATCCAAGATCTCAAGGCACAAGCCGATGTCCTTTGGACAATTCCCAAGGAGTGGTAACGATGGTTAGGTCCTTTTGAATGTAACCAAGCTATTCGTCTCACGTTAATCATATAACGCAAAAAGATCCCTGAATCCACCGAAGTTTGGCTGGCATCAAAAGTGGGAAGCCCGTTGAACTGCGTGTGATTCTCGGGAATTTTCATTCGAAGCCGATGTCTGGGCACGCTTGACTGTGGTGTGGGTAAGTAGCTTGGCGATTGCAGAGCGTGGGGACTGTCACAGCACGAGCAGCCACCAGAAGAGCTCAATCGGTCTCACCAAACCCTGCTCTTTTCTTGCTTGTGGTTTTAATAACTATGTTAAAGAGGTGTGCATGTTCACATTTCAAGTTTGAATTTAACATCAGAAAAAATGATTCTTTTAAAATGAAGTCCGAAAGTGCGTTTTCTAGCCATTGCGCATCGAAGTCTAGCCAACATGCCTTCAAAATAAGCGGAGTTTTCTATTGATGTGCATGCAGGTAATGGATGGATCAATGCAATGGATATAATACCAATGCACTGGTATCAGTCTAAACGGGTGGCGCGACATTGAACACTACATTCGATCCATCTGCCTTTCATTTCATCCTTCGATCCTCCCGCGAAATTGTGTCCAATGGTGTTAAACTTTGGAATGCTTCCTTATCCACTGTTCTCTGTTCCTAAATGTTATTCCCTATAAGGTTATTGCTAAAATGGGGAATTATGGTGCTGGGCTGAGTAAAACGCCAAATGAACACAGAAAGTTCACAGGAATGCAGTAGTTTGTCACGTTCCTTTATCCATACGTTTTCTTCTTGAATTCGTCGGGATGGGAGAAATGTTCTTGTGCGTGTCTTTCTGAGAGGTCCTGAAGAAATTGTGATCGTCATCTGATAGGCTGTTTAAGTATGTCGGGACTAGAATAAGTACGTGTGATTTGGACATCCATTGGACTAATTTCAATAAGAAATGTACATTTTCGACATGTATAGGTATTGTCTTACTGCGATTGATGACTTGCTTTAAATGACTATAGCAGTAAATTATGGGTTTTATTGACGCACCAACTGTCCGGGTCATATGACGTCACCAGCTCTTTCCATGTTTGCATAGGCGTCAGAACTAGGGGCACCGTGCCCCCCTTAAATGATGAATTTTAACAATAGCCCTATGGGGTTGACTTGAAAGAAATGGGTCGGAGAGTTCTTGGTGCCCACCTTAAATCCGGACCCTACGCCGTCACTGCCTGTTGGAAGGGTGTCTTGGGAGCTAAATGACTATATTTCGAGTTAAATGACTATTCTGCGTTTAATGGTTCCTCGTCATGAAGCCTTCAAGCCTAGACATATGATTTATTTCTTACAATCAACAACAACGAACAATGCGGAGAGAATTTGAACGGAACTAATTAACATTGCAACTGATAAGACTGTGTTTAAACTGACAGCTTCGATAGTTCTTTGGTTGATTCCCGAATTCAGCCATTTTTCACTCTATAAACGGGCAGACAATTTGATCCTCTCCTGCTGTCATTATGCGATGCCTAACGCTTTTAAGATAGCAAAATATTTGCAGCACTCAAACGAAGACAAACAAAGACTCCAGATCTCCAGCCTTTGAAAATTTGAACCGTTCCCAAGCATACTGGTCCTGCCCTGTTTTAAATTGAGTAGGTGACGGGTACAAATCAAGCATGGTCGGTCCTGGCGTCAGCACGTCCGCACATTTTATGATGCCTGCGATTTATTTGCGGTCCAATTATGAACTAAACCGTATCAGTATGCTCGTGGAATGATTTCAGTACCGTTAGAGAAGAACAGCACATGCAATCAATGGTATGTGGGCATACAAACCTAACTGACGGATATCCTCCTAGTGGTCGAGATCTCGACCATCTCAAAATTCCAAATTTTGGGAGGGAAGGGGGTCGGAGGTAAAAATGGGGAATGACACTGTGAATGACTGACCCAAGCAAATCGAAATCCCTTCCAACAGGGTGAGAGTTGGCGGCGCTGTATGACCCTGGCAGTTGGTGCGTCGTTAAAACCCCAAAAATTATTGACCCAAAAAAATATGTCTACAAGAGAAATTAGAAATCCTAGCAAAAAAATAATTCAGGAACGAAAGGGTTGAAGAAATCCAAAGATATGAGGTTATAAAATTGACCCTTGCTCGCGTCGCAATGTCGTGGAATGGCCCATATGGTTCATACAGCGCCATGTATGTATGTTTGTTTTGGTATGTGTTCGTACCTAATGATACCTAATAAATACCCAATGGTACCTTAAAATATCTTATCTTTTGGGGTCAAAGAAACCATTAGAACCTTATCCATGAATATATTTTTAACGTTGTTTTAATAAATCTACAACTGTTCAAAGCTGGCCTTTGAGTCAGCGAGGTATGTTTTCCAGCGCGTAAACTGGGATTTGGCAGCATTATGGTCGGCATTGTCGTCTGGAACGGTCGTCTGAGCATACGAGGAGCACGCTAATTTATGAGGACCATAATCGAGCCCTCGTAAAAACCGAGATCTCATTCTTGATAAAGTGTGCCGGAAAATGTGGGCGTTTCATGGGGAAAAGATTGCATGGCTAAGTAATGGAATCCGTAATGCTGCGGGCGCATTTAATCATGTTTCGTGGCCGTGACTTTGAAGTGCCGACAGACCCTGCAGCCATCAAGCCGGCGTAAAGCTCCGAGTACTCGAGCAGCTCTTTCCTTGCAAAAAAACTTGACTGTGCAGGCCCATGCTCAGTGCTCACTAGTTAATACCCACCCAGCTTAAGCTTCTTCTTTGGTGACATAACACTACCGCAATAATTGTTTCCAATTCGTACGCAGTAGTTGTTAACAGTTCCAATCCTTCGGCTTGTGAACAGAACCCGGGGAGCCTGAATGATTAAAAAGCTGCTGTAGGAAAACAGCGGTGGCGCTTGTTGTGGCGGGATATTGCGCCGACGCCCACTGACAGAGCGCCGCGGGCCGCGGCGCGATATGATGGCGAGCGAACACAATTCGGCCTGCTCGCGTTTTGGCTGCCGGCCGTAAAGTGAAAAATTCCTTGACGGAACACAGTGTTTCCGGCTCTGTTGATTCCAGGAGATGGTAAAAGCAAGCTCCAACGAAATTCGTTCTAATGAAATGTTGCCAGAAAGGGTGTATCAATCCTTGTTGTTCGTGCAGGCTGGTGTTAGTCTGCGTGCGTCGATACGGACTATTTGTTATAAGTGTGTGGAATTATGTAAGCACTTGCATGTTTTTGATTACTTTTATACATGAGAGCACTGTTTTTAGTCGGCCCGATTCACCTGTTTTACTCACATGTTTTCCTTTAGTTTTATTCTTGTACTTTTCTTTCTTTATGTTCACTTATGTTCATTTTTAGGGACTGCTAAATGCCAAGTTCACTTCCTGGCATTTTGCTAATCACAATCGACAAGGCTGTCTTCTGAATTGCTTGGGACATTTGTCTTGTTCACCGGATCGACAGAAGCGTTATATTTTTAGATCGGGTAAGAATCTATGTAAAGTGCATTCAACCAGCTTAATTGGCGTCATGTTTTGTACATTCGGTATGGGTGAATCCAGTGAACAGGGGCGGGGGGGTGCTTCCCCATCGGCCCTTGGCGCTCCCCGAAATGGTCACGGCGCCCCCTGAATGGTCGATGGCATTCCCTTAAATGTCTCTTCCCAACTCCCCCCCAACCAGGATGCAATTACCGCCACCCTGCGATGGGATTTGGCGCCCACCTGATGGGTTTTGCCGTCGAAAAGTGGCGCCCCTTGGTCCAGATGGTGTTCCCCTCTCGGTCGGCAATCCTGGATCGCCTATGACATTTTATGTCGTTTTCTAGTCGTGATAAGGTGCCGATTATAATGTTTTAACTGCATGAATCCGTAATGCATATATTAGCTCGAACGGAACAGGTAGGGGAGGGAGAGTTCAGCGGCAGCAGGCGCTGCAGCTGGCACTATCCAGGGACAAAACTTGGAAGTAATGAGCAGGACATTTAGACAATCTACAACATGGACTGTAATCACCAGCGAACGTATTGACCTCACGCAGGCTGGTGCATCCGGCCGCCGCGCGCCTCCAGTGGGCTGTCCCGGTTTTCGTCGACTAAATTTCGAGAGAAAGATCCTGGTTAAACTTTGATGAGACTTTGAAAAAATCATCACCTCATCTTGTCCTCTGTTGTTCTTTACCTTACGTAAATGCTTAGTCATCAATATCGACAGGGTCAGAGCCAGGCTGACGGTTTGGTGGGAGCAGGGTGGCTTAAAATCGTAAACAAACATGTGGTTTTTAACAAAATCAGCAAACATCGGGGCTTTGGGGGAGGGGAAGTTGCCCGGTTTGCCCCCTGGACCCGCCAGTGAGAGTCCATGCATGCAGGCTCCGTTCAAGCTGCCTGGCAACCTGTGACCCTAACGCCAGAGTCGCAACGCCGCGGGCGTTTTACAACTTAAAGGGAACGTGGCACCTTCACAACGTGATTTTAACTGAGATAGCCAAGTTGTAAAGCAAGTCAGAAAACCCGGTACTCCATATTTCATTTGTCTTGGAACTCGACATTTCCGTAGAAAAAAGCTAAAACCTACCTGACACCAGCCCCCATCAGCCCCCGTCGCCGAGCGGCCATTGTTGTGAGCTGCTGGTGTGATGACATATGCTGATGTCACGATGAGCATCAGCCAATCGAAGCCCTTGAAGCGTTTCAAGTATGGTAGTGGTTGCCAGATCGTGACATCATCCACAGGCTGATATTTATTTCTTTTTCTAGAGGATTATTTTTAAAAACACAATATTGAGCTTATTTTACATTTTTCAGGGAAATCATGAGTGGTTTCATTATTTTTGGCTAAGAGTACGCCTAATTTCACTAAATTTCAGGATTCGACCAAAGTGCCACATTCCCTTTAAGCTTGTGGTGGATTAGATGCTATTTTGTGCGGGCGTGTGAAGAGAACTACTAGATACATTTCGATGAAAATTACTTTTTGGAAAAGTCCGGAAATTTATATTCAAAACATGCATTAGCCTTATGCAGTCAGAAAGTTCAAAACCTCTAGAACGTGACCAATATGGTATTCTTGGACGTTGAATGCATGTGTGTTCCAAGCAAAAAACCTCCCTCTTCTGCCGCAGCCCTGCTTTAGAAGCCCTGCTTCAGATACGGTTTGGGGAAAACCACGTTCTAGGTACTTCACTGCCCAGAAATTGACACATGTTTGCCATTCCAGCAACTCGAGCACCAGCAAGTAAAGACACGCAGCATTTTCCTTTCTTCTTCGGAACTTAATCTACCATTCCCAAAATAATCCGATCAAATTTTTTTCAAGCCAAAAATGTGTTTGGTGCACTAAAACTTGAATTAACCTATATGCCTTAGAAACATTGCATAGTAGGGAATGTATTTGCTGTATCACTGATCTCGCAAATTTTGTTGCTATGCACGAAATAAACAAACAATTGTCTGCCTGTATTATCTCCCCGATACGGAAACAATTGATTTGAGGAAACATCCAGCGTCATTTGTTTCACGTATTCCTCTATGCATCCATATTTTGGCCGATATTTTGAAAAAAGAAACCTGGTTGGCATTTTTCACTTACCAGTTGATATATAACACATTTGGGCCATCGCGCGAATAAATTATTTATGTGAATTGCTTTGTACTTGGCTGAGTCCCTTAGACGCATTCCTCTCAGGTTAATGGCTACCCCTATTCCTATCAGGGGAGGGGTGGATTTACCCCGCTCCTCCTCTAAGATTTCAAAATTTAGCCGTTTGGTTCATAGGCGGATCCAGGGGGGGGCAAGGGGGGCACGTGCCCCCCGATCGACCCTCGGCGCCCCCTGAAAGGTCGATGGCGCCCCCCTGAAATGTCGCTTCCCACCCCCCCCAGGATGCGAAAGTCGGCGCCCACCGATAGGATTTGGCGCCCACCTGATAGCTTTTGCCGGTCATAAGTGGCGCCCCCTGGTCCGGATGGCGCCCCCCGGTCCGGATGGCGCCCCCCGGTCCGGATGGCGCCCCCCGGGAAGGTGCCCCCCCGATCGGCAATCCTGGATCCGCCTATGGTTTGGTTAAAAACTAAAAATGTGGTCGATTTTTCTCATGATAAGCTATTTTTAAAGAGGATTTACCAAAATATGAAAATTGTGGTGGGGAACGTGCAGAATATCTATTTTTATGCTTCTTTGAGGAGTTGTTCAGATGCCAGTGGGATTTCGGATGTATTTTTTGGAGCTTTCGATGTGTCACAGTCAAATACGATCTTCTGCAACATATTTTTATACTGTTTCTTAGATTTTACCTAACGATTAACCCCGTTGTTTGATTTTTAAAAACTGGAACGTATTGTCAGATAATTGATGCAAAATTGTGAAATATTTCAGTAATGTGGATATTCTAAAGTCAATGGCAGCTCCAGGGTGTTTTGTTGGGGTGAAGTACTATATATTACTGCACGGGGCTCGGAAGGTAAATTGATATAAACCGAGGTTGGTTGAAATTTCCGGCACGCGGCCGAAGGCCAAGTGCCGGAGATTTCAACCAACCGAGGTTTTGATCAATTTACGCCGAGCCTCAAGTGCAGTAGTATTTTTACTACAGCCCGTACGTTTGTAGGCTTAGTTTGAAAGTAGACATATCATGAGTGTCCCTCGTTTTCACTTAGCAGAAGATATAATGAATGAGGTGAATGACAAGGTAAAAAAGATCGAAAGAGACACGCTGAAAGCCGTCGAAGAGACAACAAGTAAAGAAACAATACTAAAGACTAACTTCTGGATCAATCAATTGAAAGAAGAATCCTTTTCACTGGGATTTAGACGGGATCTGCTCAGCCTTCCCGAAAATGAACTGAATGCAGTACTTGCCAGCTTTTTGCTTACGATGAAACGAAAGGATGGAAAGGACTATGAAGTATCATCCATCCAAAATATGTACTGCCTGACCCTAAAGTACTTTAGGGAAAATAACTACCCTAGTGATTTGGAAAGTCATCCAGTATTCAAAGGAAGCAGGGATGCAAAAAGCGCAAAACTGAAAAAACTCAAACTGCTTGGACAAGGAAATAGGCCCAACAGGTCAGAGTCGATAACGTTTGATGAGGAAGATCAGCTTTGGCAATCTGGTCAGCTGGGATATGAAAATCCCATGTCCGTGCTCAGGACGATTTGGTTGTACCTGACGATGCTGTTTGGTCTGCGAGGACGTCATGAAGCCCGCCAGATGCGCTGGGGAGACGTCAAGGTAGAAGCAGATGCGAGTGGAAGGCGGTACTTAAAATTCATGGAACGCCTCACCAAGACCCGCACTGGAGAGGGTCAATCAAGAGCCTTTATTCCAAAGGCATTCGAGAGCCAAGCAGCAGGGGATGGCCGTTGCCCCGTCCAGGCATACGAAGAGTATGCAAAGCGCCGTCCTCCTGTTTCTTGTGTAGACGACGCGCCGTTTTTTCTTGCGATCAACCACCAGAGGAAGAGCGACAACCCGATCTGGTTTTCCAACGCGCCTCTTGGTGTCAACAAGCTCGGAAGCTTACTGGCCTCTGGATGTCATGCAGCGGGCATCAAGGGCAAAAAAACCAACCACAGTGCCAGAAAGACGGCGATACAGCGCACTTTGGATGCCGGTTGCCCACCCGCCTACGTGGCTCAAATGAGCGGGCATAAGTCTGTATCAAGTCTCGCCAACTATACTGACGCGACAGTTGACGTCCAAAGGGCAATGTCGCTGAGCATCCTCGAAGGGGCGCCTTTCGAAATCGAGCAACGCAACAAGAGGCAGAAAGTTGCATTGGAGAGCTCCTCTGACGACGGCAAGATCCCAGTCAATTTTCGCGCTTTGGGACAACTTGTCTTTAACAACTGTTCCGGCATCACCATCAACATGAAGTGATAAGGTATCTGTGTTTTGTCTAATGTGTCAGGCGGCAATCGCCGGACTTAGTCTGGTATTGAAGATTACTGCCAAGATGTAGTAATGATTGCATTTATGATTATTATTATGTGTTGTTCTGTGCACCGCACTCCAATGATTGTTATTATGTGATATTCTGTGCTCCGCCTCCAAGACCAGCCTGTTGGAATTCACGCGAGAAGTCAAGATTACTTTACTTTATAAGGTTAGTCAACTAGAGAATTTTAGGTGCCCCAATCGACGTCATCACGGCGAGAAGTGTTCCTGCTCTTTTCATCACTGCCTTGGTCACCCGTGCAGTAAAGCCGTGCAGTAAAAAGTTTTTCCGGCACGGCTTGATTTGAACCAATGAAAATTAATAAGGAATTGCCGTTCATAAAATCCTCGTGCAAAAATTACATCACGGCACTGCTAGTGTTAAAGACATTAGCCGGGATGTAGTAAATATATTTTATCATCTTTGGTACTGATTAGCAAATGTCAGATACTGCGTGCCATTTCTAACATCGATGCAGAAAGTTTAATGTGAAAAAATCATCAGAGCCGGATGGAGAAAAGAAAAGTAGTGAGGCAAGACGCTATTGCCAATGTATAGAATACATTTACACATGTTCCTCGGCTATTGATACTTTTCATATTGCCCAACCTTTATCCGAATATGCTAAACCCGGAGGGCTTCTGAATGATTTTGTCTCTTTGATCCGCCTATGGATCAATTTTTCTCTATTCGTTCTTGGAACCAAATGCATGCACAAGATGACTGTCCCATATATTGCACTTAGTCTGCTAAAATACGCTTGCACTGGTGCGAAACCCCCTTAATTACAATTCCCGAGCACGCCGTTTGCTATGGCATCGTATTATCTTCTTATGTAATGTTGGGAGTGTGATATGGTTACTTCTTCCTCCCGAGTACAATCAAATTACATAAGAAACCCCTCATTTTTGGTTTCTGGAACGGCCTGTTAAAAATATACAAAAACGTAAATGAACTATCACCTGACATCTGACTTGTAATAGTTCAGTATTCTAACTGTTCTCAATAGTGTCAGGGTTTCACGGATGGGTTTGCTATACGACGAACGCACCGTACACGATAATACTTGGTTTGCGAGTAGATCCTCCCCAAATGCCGAGCCGTACCCCTACCTGTGGTAGATATCATCTCAAAACCTTTGGATAATCTGCCCAATTTAGTTTCAGGAAAAGTCCGAATGCGTTTCAAATGTATTGAATCATTTGGAGATATCCCAGAATTAAAGATGAAAAATAGGCGATAGGCAACCCCTCCCCCCTGGCAGGAATAGGGTTCAGTATCCGCACCAATTAACATCATACTGAATTAATAAAATAAAATAAATTACACTTAATAATGTCATCGGACTGGAACAACAGGGTCAATGACCTTGACCTTTGGCCTTGAATTTCATTTGGGGTGCCTTGACATAATAATCCCGATTATGTGAGGGTATTACGTCACCAATGTATCGTTAATGCAGGCGAACTTGTGCGACCGCGCGATTGCGACGGTCTCAAAATATC
The DNA here is from genome assembly GCA_034440635.1 of Lepas anatifera. NCBI lineage: Eukaryota > Metazoa > Arthropoda > Thecostraca > Lepadidae > Lepas > Lepas anatifera. The sequence continues at coordinate 928,328 of JAOTON010001975.1, read as the reverse complement.
GGCCCGACTTTGAAAGCATATAAGTAAACAATGATCGATTTTCAAAATTATGTCATCAATCGAGGGCTCATAAATGTTCTCAAATTTAGCCAGGTAGCGCTTGCTGGCTGTGAACGGCTGCGCGGTCACTTCGGGGAAAATAGACGGGGGGCGCTTTAGGGTCCCTCCACTGCGCGTGTTAATTGCTGTGATCGATGCTGGTGCTTGGTTTATGATGCACCTGCATACAACAGGACACTTTTGTGTCAATTCACTGGCATTAAATGGTAAATGGTCTCTGACTGCAAGGCAACATGTCGCTAGCCATAACACTCAGCACCCCGCAAGGTAAAGGGACTGGGTGTTTCGACGCAGCAATGGAAATGGTCAGATGTCGCAGCTGCGAGGACGGCAAAGTCTGCTGTTTTGCCTTTTCGGCTCATGGCTTGCCAAGAAATGAAACACCACGCTCCTTGGATCATATAAACATATATGTGATCGTAACTTGCCACTGTGAAATCGATAACCGATCCGGTATCAGTTGAACTAGGTCTGCTGCTGCGTTGGTCTCCTGATTACCTCACCAAATTTTTCAGCATGGTAAAATAGCTGATGATTATTCAGTGATCTCGATATTGTGCCTTAAAACACACGCTGTGGAGGGGGTTTTATAGTCCCCCCACCTATTCTTCAGAGGTGGCCGGATGACCATTTGCAGGCAGAACAGGCTACTTGGTTAAACTTGAGAAATTTCATGAGCACAGCGAAACATGAAATTCATGAGTTCACCAAAAGAACTTTGGAAATCAGTCAATATTTTTTCCTTATAGGCTTTCAATGTTATACATGTATTTTGAGACCGTCTCAATCGTGCGGTCGCACCACATCACCTGCACCTTGGACCAAGTGAGTTCACTTTCAGAGAAAACTTCACCGAGTGATGACGTAATAATGCCATATAATCGGGATTAGATGTCAGGATCACCCCTCATGAAGGTCAAAATCAAGGTGGTCAAATGACAGGTCAAGGTCGTTGACCCCAGATTTCCGGTCAGATGGCATTATTCAATACAACGTATGTTATTGTATGACTGCACAGTTAAGGCTAACCAATGCCAAGGTCAAGGTCGCAGATCAAGGTCCAAGGCCGTTTTCAAGGTCATGCCCCATTCCTCGCCCAAAGGCTGCTATAGCACCAGTTATACTGTACGTTACTGGGAATTGGTGGGCACACCGCGGCTTCTCTGGATGATAGGTGGGGGGGAAGACGTCTTTGGGACAGGGAGTCGTAAAATGTAATCTCGATATGCCATTTGAGACAAAATACAAAACAAAGTTGCGGAAAAGATGTCATATTGTTACGTCATATGTCAGTGACCTTGACCTCTCACTTTCACAGAATGTTGTGTGGGATCTTCCATCTATGACCTTATCTGTTTTCAGTGTATTCCCGTTGTTTCCGCAGTATCACGACATGTTCCAATACGTCACCACACGGCCATGTGACGTTTACGACCTCGTTTGACATTGGAGATATTGACCTAGGTAAATGAACCTTGGTTGTAGTGTAGATCACCATGGCCCCACATACCCCCAAACGAGCGTTTCTTAAGCCTCTTGGTGTTTAATATCTCAAGGGGAACTTTAGGAACTCCCTCCACTGCGCGTCGACGCCAGACCCCTCTCTACTGCGCGTTTTAAAGGGAGTGTACTACATTTATAATGGGTGTTGGATTGAAATAACATTTTGGAACAGTGCGTCGAGAAATCACTTCTGACATATTTTGTTTCACACAAAGACCCCACGATTAAATTTCCGCCGCGATTTTAAGCTCAAAATGAAAGCAACTGTTGGATTTCTTTTCATATTTGAACGAGTCCTATCCATCTGGTTGCAGTGGTTGCAGCATTTTAATTCGTCTAAATCCTAAGCCCCTCCGACCCTTTAAAAGTGGCATGCCAGCGAGCGAGCCATCCTTTCGTGCTTCGTGAGATACCTTTGATTACACAAAACTTGGCTATTGTAACAGTAATATGCTTTACATATCTCTTCCAGATTTCGTGATCGAACGTTTTTGGAAACCTGTAGTTCATGCTGCGTAAACATCGCCTATGAAAAGTAAACAACGGCTGTAAAGATATCGCCACCAAGATACTTGTGGTGCATCTCACTCGAGTGCTTCATGACCGAGTCTATATTTTGGCCCAGATCAACGCTTGTATTTTGAAAACTATGAAAACTATTTTTGGATAACTTCAGAAATGGTAAAAATTGTTTTCAGTGCCGAAAGGCACTTTAAAAATAATGGTTTCCTGACTTTCAGATGCATGCGGACCATAAGCAGTACTTTTTGGAACTTCAATAAAGTAAAACACTCCCTTTAACTGCAAACGGTTTATGAATCATGGCTCAACTATGGACTCAATTATTTTTAACGATTCGAGATGCTCTGTACATCCTAGTCGAAAAAAATGTAACGCACTTCATTGCTCAACCTCCACATATACCAGTCAATAAAAAAGAAACACAGTCCCAAAAACAAAATCAAAAGGAGACTCCAAATATATTCCCTGCTGTACTAGAGTGGTAATAATATGAATAGTTCAGCTTTAAATAATGAAGGGAGAGAAACGCATTGGCTACGATTACTATTGTAAGAGCCGCATGACGAAATCCATGGAGCGAAGCGGATTGAGATTTCTCAAGAGGCTCTATGCTGGCCGCTTGGCGGTTCTGACAGTTGATGCCAGGGCTCTGCAATTGTGTAGGGTGGTAACCCTTTTACTGTAGACGCCCAAACTAAAACCCCCGAATCTAAATTCTAAATAGTTTTTGAGAAATTTTGGTACAAATGTTTTTAATTTTGAATTTTTCTCATTTTTTTCTTAAGCGACGAACTTGAAATTTGCCTCCTTTTGAATAAGCAACAGGGGCCACCTAAGTAAAAAAAATCGAACTAGTCCGACAATATTTATTACGCCAAAACGCAGTATTTATAATACAAGCAAAAAAGCTATTGAAATTTGACGGCCGACTTATAAGCTCGAAATATCAGAAAGTACGCTTCAGTTAGTTTAAAGACAGCCATCTGGAGGCATCTAGGTCAATTTTCTTGTGCTTAGGCATAGTTTCCAGTGGAAGACGTAAAAGTCTGACCTAGTTTTTGCTATTTTGCTGGAGGACTGCATTTTTGCTTCTTTCATTTGAATCTTAATATCTCGCGATCTTATGCACCGATTTGACTTTTCATTTCAAATAATGAAAGAACATTTCTTCCCCCTGATAATATTTGGAGATCGATATCGTGATATTAAAATTCGTTGTTTTATATGTATAAATATAATTTTAGTAGAAAACCTTTTATCTGTAGCTTCTTGGTTCGTAGCCCATGTCATTCACAAGCTCACAATTGACATGGCTGAATAGGAAAATTAATTGCAGTCATTTCATTCATTTACACTACCCACATATCTCCAACGGCTTTCCAGTAATTCGTCCGAAAGAGTATTTCAAGGAGCTTAATTTCTCGGAACACGTTTGCTTCCCACCATGGTTTTTTCAAGTCCTCAAAATGAATGGAAGTGGATGCAATTTGGCACAAAGCTAGCTTAGGGTCCTGGGTCGCCGATTCAAGTAATTCTAGGCCAATATAATGCTTGGCTCGTCTTCTAGAAGCAGCTTTGTACCATACCTTTTTCTGTACGAACACAGAACCCGGCGCCACGATCACGGCATCGTTTTGATTGAGTGATACCGGCCAGTGACCTCCTGACGGGTCACAGGTGTAGGGTTAGTGGGAGCTGGTACAGTGTTGCGCAGGTGTCTAGTGGTTAGAGGCCCTGTCTTGTGATTAAGGATGCTCGGTTCGAATCCGAGGTTGACCGCGGGATATTTATTAGTTATTTCAAAGAAAAGAATGATTACACTGACCTACAGGCTTATGAAGAGATACATATAGAAGGAAATATGGTTTGCGTTCAGCAAATTGTCATGCGGCTCTCCTGCGCCGGTGAGGCGTTAGCCCAGGTAGCAGACCGGGGTTTTTCTAATGTGGGGCTGTTACGTTATCATGATGCAAGCCTATTGAAGCTTGTCGTCTCTATATATCGTCTCACTATGAAACGGCGTGGTACCTAGATAAGACCTCCGCGCACGAATTAATCTGCCAGAGCATTGTGGACGACTAGCTGGTCAAGCTCCTGCATTTTAAAGGCCACCGGCTTCTGTCGCCACGTCTGATTGAACGGCTGATTGATTTGGCGTTGGACCGACTGAACTGGGGCCTGAACACTACCAACTCACTGCCACGTGTCGCCGGCATTATTCGCCAGTGAACCAGGACCAGAATGAAGGCATCAGCCGGCGCAATGGCGGCCCCAATGCCGCCGCTTGTACCTTTATTTCCGTGAAATGGTCCGGGCTTAGAGTTACGACTTACCATTTGTGCGCGTTGATGAGAAATGAGGAAATCACAGGTCCAGCCTGCTCCTGAGGGCTGAATTTATCATGCTTCCCACTGTATCGACCAGTAGCACTCTCCAATTTACTCTGATGGTGACAGCACTTAACCATTATCTGACACTGTAATGCTGTCGCCAAAATAATGTGCCAGGGGATTATCAAGTTGGCGAGGAATATACGGGTAATCGTCTTGGCTCCAAGCTAGTTAATGCTAAATATTCCTTTAATGAGGGAAGACACACAGACACAATCCATTTTGGCGCGAACACTGCGCTAGAATGTGTGGCTGATAGCTTGCAGGTGCGCTCATACGGGCTCGTGGAAGGAAATGTGTTTGCGACGTCGCTGATTGGAGCATATCGGTAGTGAACATTTCGAACTCATAAACGTCAGCGATAACAGAATGATTTGACCTATGCCGTCCTACTTGGAACCAAAAACCCGATCGTACAAAGTCGCAATCGTTTGTTCGTCACCGAAAACCTGAGCTTTATTCAGTTAACTCCTATTTCCAAATATATATTTAACGATTTGACCTTATTGAGATCGGCAGGACAAGCGTTATGACCTTTATGGGCTGCAGGATAAGTAGGTCGCAAGCAGTGTACGACTTCGAATGCGGAAAAGTGAAGCCTTTTTTTCCAGACACGCTGGACGCCCCCTGAGCCTGCTGGTAGCCCATGGTATGGCTTCATTATGCATTCCGCACCGGGAATTACACCCGAGTCGCTTTTTTGTATTTCGTGAAAAAGTGGGTAAAATTTCCGCGATGAATGTATCTGTGTGCTACTGGGTTCTCGACCGCGGTGGTTATGCACATTGAACATAGGGTCGAGAGACCGTCTGAAAGGGAATATGCCACATTCGAAGGAGGTATTGGGCGCTGCGGTACGGAAAGACCCATGGTGGTATGTTTTGTTTGTTTCGAAACTCACATTTTATGGAGCAACAGTGCTTCAAGAGCACCCATTTTCAAGGGCTTGCTTTCTACCCCACCTCTCGCCTACGAGCCTGATGACCTCGCACAGCTGTTGTACCAGGGGCCAGCGCAGTGCTGGAGGGGCGAAGTACGCTCTGAACACACTCTGTTTCGCCGCAAATTGTGAGTTCTAAAACGAAACGAACACTACGACCGGTTTTTGTATGACTTATCACTTGTTTATTTCAGTTCAAATCCCACTATAAAGGTGCTACGTTCACTGAAATGTAGAGGTGCGCCATTTCGACGACGAAGCCTAGAATTCAATATGTATATGCTGGAGAAGAGGTGAAGGGACGCATGCTGTCTGAATGTGCTTGTGTAAGCGTGCCGAAACAGCAACGACGTCCAAAGGATGATTAGTCCATATTCTTGTATTCCGGCGTCACTCAAAGTGATTCCACATCGCGCCCGCCCTAGGAATCGGTGCAGAACACAAGTGATTAATAAAATGCCGTGCCAGGTACAATCAAGCGCAATTTAGAATAGTCACAAGTAGAGAAAAGCCATAATTCGAACACGACTGGAAATGAAACATCGAGTGTGAAATAGCACCGGCTGAGAATACTTAAACACTTACATTTTGGTCAGCAGGCGCGCACGAGTACACTTTCACCATTAGCGAACGAATGAGTCCCGACAATCGCTCTGGCTTCCTCCAGGCCGCACCAAAGCCACGCCCCTGACCTGAGCCGCGGCAGGTCACGTGACGGCCTGGGGCGAGGCGCTTGAAGCGGAGCAGCCGGTCTGGCAGCGGCCAACGCTAAAGCGCCTACCTTACACTTGTTATGAACAGCAACACTTCAGAGAAAGTGGTCAGCACTCCTGCTCGCCTGCTAAATGAGGGGCGTATAACATAAACGTGACGAGCAGCCGGCGGCTGACAAGGCCCAACTGCTGTGGGCCGGCCGCTTTGCGCTACCACGGTAGTGCATCTGCATATATGATCCGGAACTATCCACCCAAGTACACTGCACCGTAAATTGTAAATCATTTCTCACAAGCTGGTCATTTCCAGGTCAATGCCTGTGAAACAAATCAAACTCACAGTGCCATACCTCGGATGAAATTCATTTCATCATCATAAAACCAGTAATCTATATAATTTAGTCGAAGCTTGTGCTGGCGTTAGTTGGATCAATAAGAATGATGCGTTTTCGACGTTACGGCTTTGACTTTTAATGTACCAAATCAATATATGGCGGGAAATTTTACCGGCTGTTGCGGAGACTGTCCTGCTTAATCTAGTCAAAGCTCAAATTGCTTGTAATAATTGTTTGGTCGAAACGACACTCCAACTGTTCAAGTTTTATGTTGTCACGAGCACTTCTACCCTTAGAAGGAACGACAGAATCAAATGACGTGCGATTCAAATATCTAGGTATCCTATCAGGGATTTGATCTCGGATATTGCACTCAGTAAGCAGGCCTGATCCCTGGAGATCTGCGTGGGAGGGAACTCATGGCACGGGATGGACTGAGACGGGATGGAATGGGCCGGGATGGACTGGGATGGGCCGGGATGGACTGGGCCGGGATGAAATGGGAAGGACGGGATGGAATGGTACGGATGGGCTGGGATGGGCTGGGATTGGACGGAATGGAATGGGATGAAGTGGAACGGGATGGACTGGGACGGGATGGACTGGGACGGGATGGACTGGGACGGGATGGGATGGGACGGGATGGAATGGGAAGGGACGGGATGGACTGGGACGGAATGGACTGGGACGGAATGGACTGGGACGGAATGGGATGGGACGGGGTGGAATGGGACGGGATGGACTGGGACGGGATGGACTGGGACGGGATGGGATGGGACGGGATGGACTGGGACGGGATTGACTGGGACGGGATGGGCTGGGACGGAATGGACTGGGACGGAATGGGATGGGACGGGATGGAATGGGACGGGATGGACTGGGACGGGATGGACTGGGGCGGGATGGGATGGGACGGGATGGACTGGAACGGGATGGACTGGGACGGGACGGGCTGGGACGGGATGGAACGGGACGGGACAGGATGAGCTGGGACGGGATGGAACGGGACGGGACAGGATGTGCTGGGACGGGATGGAACGGGACGGGATGAAGTGGTACGGGACGGAGTGGGACGGGATGAAGTGGAACGGGACGGGACGGGATGGGCTGGGACGGGATGGAACGGGACGGGACGGGATGGGCTGGGACGGGATGGGCTGGGACGGGATGGAACGGGACGGGACGGGATGCGCTGGGACGAGATGGGCTGAGATGGGATGGAACACACATATCTAGCTTTAATTGGAAACGGGACGGAACGGGACCATTTATTCCAAATATGTTTTTCCATAGGACAAATTCAATGAGACGAGACGAGACCGATTTCGGATAATTTTCTCGGAAGGAATGGGGTCAGGTCATGTGGGGTTTGCCGACCCATTGTTGGGCTGAATTTAAGCACTTTAAAGTGTGCCCCCTCCCCTTAGCATCCATAACACCTACAGGCGAGTGTTGGCTCTGGTGACTCCCTATTTGTAGGATCAGGGGCTCTCCTAGGCTTAGTTCTTGTGAATCCCGATTTTCTGTTTCAGGAACCCTGGGTTTTGTTCCTTTCAGGAGCCCAGAGTCTATTTTGGGGCATCGAACTTTGGTCCTGGGGGCCCCTGAGTATTTGTCTCAAGTCACCCCCCCTCCATCGTTCTGGGTACCTCTCCCGAGTGTTGGTCTATGGATGTCCTGATCTAGTATTATGGACAGTGGTGGCGCTTGAACATTATGACAGCCTAGGCACGATTGGCTTAGAGGTAAGGACGTCGCCCAGGCTTTTTACCTGATATTGGACAGGGGCGGCGGATCCAGCAGGTCGGCTGGAGAAGGGGGCAAGCTCAAGTCGATGAGCAAAATTAATATTTTTGTTTGAATGGTAAATATGATACAAATTAAACAATATCAAAGAACATATGTCGGTAGATTTTGGAAACGGTTATGCGGCGGTATATGAAGGTACAAGGCAAAATTCAAGAAGGATAGGTAGGTAGGTAAGTAAGCCGGGAAGGACAAGGTACTCACGAGAGCTTCCCAGCTCAAGGACAGCTTCGGCCCTTCATTTTTATGACGTCCAATTTCTCACTGTACGATCGATTTTTGGACGGATTTTTTTAATTTCACCCACCAGATCTTGTGCCATTACTCAAGTTCTTCATAAGGGTTTTACAAATTAAATATCTTGCTAATAATTTCCAAACAACTATCCCGCACTAGATACGGCTAGAAATCCGCGAATACAAGAATGTCAATAAACGAATCCGCTGTAATCAAGGTCCTAAGACGCGGCATCGCACGTGCTAGCTGCTCAGGCATGCCTGGTTTGCTGATTTAACAAGCCAGTACTCGCGTCCGAATGAATGAGGTATTAGAGATGTCAATAAAAAGCACACGTTAGGATTTCCACGGGGTTTGGCAGATTCAGCGAAGTCGCGAAGTGCGTAATCTTACATTTATCGACGTTAAGAGTTGTGGACGTGGATTGTCAGTGATGAAAATCATCGGCTCTTTGACCCAGTGATCCGAAAAAGGAATACTATCTGTACATACCTACTCCGACATTCCAAAGTGGCTAGGCAGTGCCTAATGTGCCTCCATGGCAGCGCCGCCACTGGTCATGGACGCCGTTATCAGCTAACCCGTCGGGACTCCGTAAAGTCCCAAATAATGAAAGACTCCAAAACGTTGGTCTCAGGGCCTTGGAGTCAAAGGGCAGCAAATGTTGACTCCAATGGGCACCGTGTAATGACCAGATGAACCCCCTGGTCGTGGTGAATTTGAACCAATATTGGCCACCACCACTGGAGGGCTGTAGACTGGTGGTCCATCAGTCTACAGCCCTCCGGATGCTGGATTCTTAGGGCTTTTATATCATGATTAAGGGATCCCCGAGTGATGACCGCAAGCCGGATTGTGCAGTCGTGAGTCCTCAAGCTCGTGGTGTGTGTCTCAGAGCCACCCCTCTCCCCTCCCACACCCCAGTGGTGGTCTGGAGTATATACCTCAGGGCAATACAAAGACATAATGACCTGATGAGGCCCCGACTTTCATACTGAATGGTCCCTAATCCATGGTCTAATGGACCTCAGAACTGTTTTAGGAGGGACCCAGGTCAGAATTAGAATTTTCCGGGATTTTTTTTACCGCCAGCCGGCTTTTAGCCAGTCGGTTGCCATTAGGAACAAAGGTGACATTTATTATAGGTGGATCCAAGATCGCTGATTCGGGGCAGGCTTCACCCGGACCAAGGAGCCGCCACCTTTTTGGCCGGCAAAACATATCGAGTAGGCGCAAAATCCTATCGCGGGGCGCAGATTTTCGCATCCTGGGGGGAGTGGGAGGCGACATTTCAAGGAGCGCCATCGACCCTTCAGAGCAGCGCCGTGACCATTTTGGGGGCTCCGAGTGCCGATCGGTCTGCCCCCCCTTTACCTCCTGTATCCGCATATGTCATTTATTAATTTATTCTCCTTTTCTTGATTTGTTGCAATGTCTTCGGCGTTTCAAACCAGTACATAAAGTAAGCTATACGCATTGGTAATCGAGGGTGCCGAGGCCATGTTTAGCACGTGGGCTTTAAATAGGTCGCTGCAGCACGCGCAGCGGAACTTGAGCAGACGTCACTTCCCTGTCGTGCATATTGGGGGGTCGGTAGGGGGTGAATTTGTACCCTTTTTCTCCTCGAACGGAAATTTTCAGGGACAAATGAAATATGGACCATTTGGTTTCTCGGCATCAGAGGTAGAAAAATCTGCCAACTCGCTAACAATGTTGGTGACAAACGAAACTCATGTCGATGACAAAATAGGCAAGATTGTACAACTTGCCACGTTCCCTCTAACACGTGCATTGAGGGGGGCTGGGTATCCCCCTACCGTTTTTTGAAGAGCACCGCTGTACGTGGCATAACTTTTCTCTTATCATTTTTAAAACCTTAGGCAAAATTTCAAGGTTGGGTCAACTCAGGTCAGGTCACCAGTGCAGGTCAAGAGACCTCACCTCAAGAAAAGCTTAAAATAGCAAATCAGAGCAGGGTGAACCTACCTGATTGAAACACATACCACATAATGGGCCCACTGAGTTATGCAACATGTATTCTGGCTTTTTTATATCGATGACCTAAGGTCAGGTACGAGTCATGACTTTTCCATTGGAAATACATGGGAAAAATGATTTAAACTGAATAGCTTAGTAAGGGATGGTGGGAGAGGGTTTATTTTAACGGCATTACATTTGCTTCGTCCTTGCGGTTCTAATGACATGCATTTGTATCTACTTTAACTTTGATCTGACATGAGGTCAGGTCAAATCCTGTATTTGCACCGCACCGCACCGGAATATGTGACCCCATCCTATCCACCTTTCGAGTGACTGCTTCGCTAACTTTCTGCTCGTTTTTTTCCAGAAATGATGGGAGCCATCAAACGTTCTCCACACCACATGCTGGAAATTTTGGTGCTTCTCATCTCCCCATGTAAGTATGCCGCTTTCGCTATCGTTTATCGTGAAACTTGTCAATACCCGTGGATGTATATATATATATATATATATATATATATATATATATATATATATATCAAAAGGATGCGTGCTAACTTATGACTATGTAAATTTGCTATAAAGGCGAACCTATTGATTTATCCGCTCTCCTTCAGGCTATGCTAACTACTTCGCTACGCTGCAATCCGGAGAAGTAAAAAACAAATGTCTATAGACTAATGTAACGCTTTGATCTCATGGTTAATACCGCGAAGACACTTCTACTTATGGTTCAGAGACTCCTTAATCTTTGACCTTTGACCTTCCCTTGCACTTGACATTTACCTGGCAGTGCGTCATTTGCACAATCCTCAGAATGTTGTATCACCTGTTTGACATTTGATACCATTTTATTTGGTTTCCACACATGCCCTGCCTGGCACCGTCGTCCCCGTGGTGCAGCTGCTGAGGCGTCGAGTGTAGTATGGGAGGCTCCGTAATCAAAGCGAAACCCCGGCAGCGATTCCCTCGACCTCCTCCTACCCAGGAGACGCCAGTAAACTGGACAGTGCTCGCCTTGACGTCGAGTTTATGCTTACTAACCACCTTCAGTTTTGCTGGTGAATATAAATACCCTCTTTCCATGCATGAGAAGAAACATACATGTATGAAGTTTTACCTCTCTGAGAACCACTGGAATGACTTTGGGAGTTTTTTAGAGGCATTTTATGACGCACCTTTTCTTGTATTTTTGTAATGTTTTTGTTTTAGAAGTGTTAACTTCTTTAAAAATCACCTTTTTTACTTTCAATTATCAAAAGGACTCATTGCCCCCAAATTTAAATAATCATTTGAGGAATATGAGGCGGCTGGGATATGTCACTTCATGCTGAATGTTTCGGGAATGGAAACTTTTAGTGATGGAGAAACCCCTTTAAGATCTTGCATAAATTGACCTGATGCTCATCAGCCTGTCAAGCTGAGTTATTACATTGCCTGTACGAACAACCAGACCATATGTTACCAAGCCGAGATTCAGATTTCCTCCAAAGCATGCAGGTGATATAGCAAGGGTTATTTCAGAGGCTGCAGTCTGGAGTCCGCCTCCTCATGACTTGCCGTGTGATCTACGTCCCGGAATTTCCGCGGTTACCAACCTCATGGGTGATGCTACCAGTGCTCTGCTGTGATCTGGTACGGGCCAAATAAGGTCCCGAAATTGGGTCTTAAACAAAGCCGGAACATAAGGAGTGGGCAGAGAGGCTGACGTCTCCAATGCATTTCTCTTTTAAATAACTCAGGCCAAAATAAAACAAGTGAGTTCGGACGTGATATTCTGAAATTAAAACCTACGCTCTAATTTCCGCTTTCCATCCCAATGAAGTAACTCAAACGCTGGGATTACGTCATTGCTAATATGCTAGACACTGCATGTCAAAGTGATCGGGCGTTCTAGGCCTTATGATTAGTCACTTGAACCATTCTGACGCATAAACATCAGTTGTACGTAGGATACGTTGTACCTGCGCACAGCTGCTATTATGACTAAACTTTGTTTCGGCCCACGTGAGACGGAGAAGACTCCAAGCTCCATTGATCTATTTGACACTCGCATATTAACCAACTGCATTAATCCATCAGCTAACTTTACCATACAACTGCGTATAGATCCCTTCATTATAAATTGGGAAATTGTTTAGTATTCAAAAAGCGTTGTTAAGCGTGCCGAAAATAAGTACGTACTAAAAATGATCAGATTTGTGAGAGCTCTATCGAAGCTGTCCTTTTCCGCTTTTCCGCCAGACGGTTCATTGGTGACGGTGTCTGCTTCATAGTAAGGCTATCGCTGTGTCCCTGTCTGGAACAGAGCGCCTGCTTCATACTAAGGCTCTGGCTGTGTCCCTGTCTGGAACAGAGCGCCTGCTTCATAATAAGGCTCTGACTGTGTCCCTGTCTGGAACAGATCGCCTGCTTCATACTAAGGCTCTGGATGTGTCCCTGTCTGGAACAGAGCGCCTGCTTCATACTAAGGCTCTGGATGTGTCCCTGTCTGGAACAGAGCGCCTGCTTCATACTAAGGCTCTGGCTGTGTCCCTGTCTGGAACAGAGCGCCTGCTTCATAATAAGGCTCTGACTGTGTCCCTGTCTGGAACAGAGCGCCTGCTTCATACTAAGGCTCTGGATGTGTCCCTGTCTGGAACAGAGCGCCTGCTTCATACTAAGGCTCTGGATGTGTCCCTGTCTGGAACAGAGCGCCTGCTTCATACTAAGGCTCTGGATGTGTCCCTGTCTGGAACAGAGCGCCTGCTTCATACTAAGGCTCTGGCTGTGTCCCTGTCTGGAACAGAGCGCCTGCTTCATACTAAGGCTATGGCTGTGTCCCTGTCTGGAACAGAGCGCCTGCTTCATACTAAGGCTCTGGCTGTGTCCCTGTCTGGAACAGAGCGCCTGCTTCATACTAAGGCTCTGGCTGTGTCCCTGTCTGGAACGGAGCGCCGCAGCAGTGTCAGAAGTACGACAGAACTGCCCCATTATGTCACAGGTGTCTGTCCCATTATGTTCAGGCTCTGCCAGTTGAATGAAATTCCACTATTGCGTATTTCGCTTTGATAGAGTGTATCGAGGAATTATTTCACAATATCGCTATAGAAAATAAATTTCAATACCTTGAAATATCTTTTGAGTATAGTCATGTCAAAATGCCAGGAAAATGTGTCAAATTTTTATAGGGAAAAGAGGCTAAAATAAACATCTAAGAAGAAAATGTAATTCTTGAAAACAACTGAAAACTTGTGCCAGAAGCGTGAGGGTGGGGGCCCACGCCCCCCAGAAATTTGAAGTGCCCTTAGTAACCACACTGTAAAATGTTATTCCAGGCAAAGGTGGGGCATGGTTGAGCCCCCCTAGCCCACATCCCAAGGAAATTCTGGATCTGCCTCTGCTGGAATCATATTCACTGTCTTCCGAAAGGAATGTCATTGCATGAAAAACCTTCATATTTAACCCTCGCCCTACCGGGGGTATTTTACTCCCTCACCCTATCGGCGGGGGGTCATATGGACCCCCTTTTTGCCGTTTGGAAACTAAGAGAGGTAGAAAGGTGCGGTAAATTGCAGTGTGTTGCCCATGAACTGAACTTTCCTGATGGCATAAAATTTGTTTATCCGAGATCAATTGGTGACCTTGAGAGGTCACTTATTTGTCCTGTTTAAGCCAAAATCAGGCGAAAGACAGTCACGCCGTGGCCATGCGCCACGTTTTGGTAGTCAAACTTTGCAGAGTCGCGTTTTGAGACATTTGTAATATTCTGCGCTTATCATAAAATTGAAAACCTCGCAAAAAATCAAATTGGACCTTTTGAACCCAATATAGCTTAGTGAGTTTTGACCTGAACAGCACGAGGTCAACTGCATTATCAGTAGAAAGGCTTCCAACGTGCTTGACTGCTTCAGCATATACTGTTGCATGCCAGACTTGGTAATTATAGGTGACTGACATTGAATGACCTTGGAAGGTCAAAGGTCAACAAGTCAGGCGATCTTCACGCAGAAAGTGGCCAAAAGTTTTGCTAGAATCATAGAAGCATTGAAAAATATGCATGCTAGAGTATACTGATGATTATCAGTTACGATTATATCATCATACACGATTATCAGACGATTATAATCGTCATGGAAGGCCAGTGACCGTATTTGGCCTGTGACGTGACTGATGACCTCAAATATCTCTTTCCACCAAAAAATTTAAGGTAAGGCCGTTTGGTAATGTACTATAGATATTCCCAAGATTTTACGAAATTAGACCACCCTAGGTCATGACCCCGTTTGACCTCGTGACGATCTGAAGAAGGAAGACCACAAAGGTAAGTGCTAGACACTAATCAAAGCATGGGGGCCTAAATACCGGCCATTTTCTCATTACACGATCAGGCATATTGACATGACCTCGCCTGGGTCAGATAAGGTCGCCTGAGGTCACTTTCCTATTACATATGCTCTAGAGGTCAAGAGTCATCAAGACAAGTGCATTGAAGCCTGGAGCCTGTGTTAGCACCGAGTTCAAGCCACATTGGTGTTTCTAGATCAAGAGCAGCGAGGAAGACGGCGAAGATGTGCAGGCCGTTGAGAATGACCTCACATATCCATGACCAGATATGATCCAGACTTGAATTTTTCAAAATGTATAAACTAAATTTGATTCACATATTTTGGACGGCCTTGCTCTAAGCCGAGCAGTTTGTCTGTCGTGAAAAACGATGAGAGGGTCTAAATGGACTCCCAGTAGAGCGAGGGTTAAAAGCTAACCACCTCAATTATGAATATAACACGTTGTACCTATTCCTGTCACAAACATGCAGAAGCCACATGTCTGAGGTACCCTAACCAACGAGGTTGGAAACAGATATAAATACGGCATCCTTACAGCCAAATGAGTGAGTTCGATTCAGTCGAAGGTACATACATGCTAGTAGATAACACTCACCAAGTGCAGAAACAAAGGACATGACAGATATCACAAGTATTGGTTTTATCGCTAGTCAAAACAGCCTTTGGCACCCACAAAACAGCTTCCGCTGAGTTCAATGTTCTCGCAAAACGCACTATTAGAGCAGGGAGCTTGGCAAAACACGTGAAAGCAGCATGCCTGCATGACAATGAAGCTAATTACAAGCTGGGATAACCAAGCAATTCCTCAGGTGGGTACATGCTTCAGTTCGTTTAACAAACTAAATTGTGCAAAAAGCGGTGCACATGTCACGTCTGTAAGTAGGCGAGAAAATAGATTCACCACCCTTTAAAGGGAATTTAGCACACTCGTAATTGAATTTAAACTGAGATAGCTATGTGATTGAGGATGTCTAGAAACCACTTTTTCTATATTTCATTTGTTCTAGAACCTTCTGTTTGCGGAGAAAAAGGTAAAAATTCACCCCCTACCGACCTCGTCCTCCCCGGATGTGCATCATGCTCCTCATGCGTCAGGAAAGTGACGTCATGCTCAAGTTTTCCTACGCGTGCTGCGCGGACCTGTCTAACACGCGCAATGCAGGGGTCCTAATATGCCCTCCCCCACGATTCTTTTCCAAGGTGGCTTGAGGACCGTTCCACGCCGGAAATGACGCTACTTGACAAAATTTGGGAAAATTCATGAGGGCGTCGAATTGTGATTGAATTTTGAAAATAGGTCAATTATTTTTTTTACTTATAGGCTTTCAAAGACAGACCTATATTTTGAGACCGTCGCAATCGCGCGGTTGCACCAGTTCGCCTGCACTGTAGATCGAGTGGTGACGTAATAACGTCATTTAATCGAGTTATGTGCCAAAGTCACCTTACATGAAGGTCAAGGTCAGATGTTGTAGGTCAAGGTAATTGCCCCAGGATTTCGGTCAGAGGGCATTATTCAGTGTGACGCATGTTATGCTATGGGTTCATAGTTAACGCTATTCAAAGTCAAGGTCAAAGGTCTTTTTCAAGGTCAATCTCTCAGTTTCTGCCCAAAGCCTGCCATAGTGTCATTTATATTGTATATTATTGAGAATTTGCCATATTGTTACGTCATAGGTCAGTGAACTTGAATGACCTTGGACCAACACTTTTAGAGAACATTGTTCTGGATCTTCCTTCTGTGACCTTAGTCGGCTTTTATTGTATTCCTGGCTCTTTCCTGCATAATCACATTTCCCAATAGGTATCCTGCACGGGCCATATTTGACATTTGCGACCTGTTTGATCTTGAAAATATTGACGTATGGCAATCAAATTTGGACATAATTTAGATCACTACCGTCCCCACACACCCCCAAACGAGCGTTTTTCTATCTGTATTGGCTTTGTAACGCCACACGCCTATTTGACTCCGCGCCAATTTGGAGTTTTTATTGGGAGCAGAGGAAAGTGAAATAAAATAAAATATAGCCATTCTCAGCAGAAATAATATCAAATCCATTATTTTTATATAATCTGTTTATATTGTTATATTGGATTATATTGTTTAGATAAACATTAATTCGTCAGATTATTCTGATTTTTTCAGATTCTACGCCTTGATGATAAGTCGCTATGGTGTTGGCTTCCGTGGCGAACACCTCCGTTGTATGGGCAAAACAAGGCAATCAGGGACCGGGCCATTTGGCTTCCGTGTTACAGTCATTCCATATTCTCACCAAATTTTTTCCCACACATCCCACGTAGAAAACATGCCCGACGTGTTAGGCTTTCATGGGGGAGCTGAGGAAGCTATATGTATCCAAATTTGTGTTTGTGTGGAGGAGTCTCCAGTTACAAAATGGTCTTCAAACTACGGATCCCGATCCACATGTTTAGAAATGTAATTGCGAAAATGTAACACAATCATGAACAAACCAGTTCGGTGGTCTTCATTGTTACACATCAGCTGAAGCCACGTGGTGGACTATTATTGTATGGTTTGTATACGCCCGAGTTCTAGATTCCAAAACGAGCAGTGCGAACGTGACGGAAATTTCGTTCTTCGGTTCCGAAGAATTGTTGGTGAGCTCCTCAACGATATCAAAATCAACGTCCATTTGGGTTAGCCGTGTCTGAATGGCTGGAAAACACGCCAGTTGCGGGGAGCTGGGGGATTCGGGGTAATTTGGAAAGTAGCGGGGCCCATCCGACTGTTTGACAGGCCCACATTTACGGTTATCCCTTTGGAACAATCTCAGCCTCACACACTTGCAGCCGGAGGCTTGTTTATCGGCCCGATGAACGCTCGGGATATTTTCAGTCACAAACGCGTCCAGCCGGAAATCCTGTCGTTTCCGAAATGCTTAATTAGTGGTTCCGAGTACGAGTGATTACATTTCATTCGTCAAATTTTTGTTCTTTGCGTTGACACAAGTGTGAACAATTATTTTTGCGTTAAATATTTTAAGTGAAAATTCGTCGGGACGTCAGTTAATGTATAATGCAGCGCCATTGTGAAATTTATTATTCCATTGTAAAGAGCAGTGGGAGTTGATGTAGACGTCGCATTGATATTGGGGGGGGTAGTTTTATTAGTATAGTTTGCCACATTCACATTTCACTCATTTCTTCACTCTATCCTGTGGGTTGGTACGATATTGAGATCGTGATCTCCAGGTTAGAACACCATCGGAACGTGGAGTGTTTCTCCACATCCGATGGTGCATTGAAGGAGGATGCCGGGGAATTATCCGAATTATGTATCATAACACACAATTTATGGTTACTATTATTTGGCCGTAGGTATGTTTTCATCGCTTATATGGGGGGTTGAAAGAACGCCTAGCCAATAAAATTGACATGGGCAGAGAGTTTGTTTCAAAATGGAATGCACAGTTTATGGAATCAATTTTTTATGGTGTAAATTAAAACACAATCATCACCATATCCATCTATTCTGTGTAAAAAGAAACGTATCCGGAACGTATTTGTACATAGACCCTACTCTTGCAGTTTTGTTTTCCATGAACCTTATCTATCATGGCTCTTCCAAGCAACTGGTCCGCACAATGCCATTTCGGAGTTGACCCACATTAACTGTTATGATGGTCCAGTGGTCATGGCAACCACCCAATGGCTCAAAATCTAACCAGTAGCATAAATACAGCCAATGGTCCTCGTAAGAAAGAAATCTCTCCACAAGCCACATACGGTGCGGCACATGCCAGCAAAGCGGTCTCAGTTTCTGAGGTGGTTGTTGGTCTCTCGTGACATCCGTGTTATGGCATCTTCCCGATGTGTATCTGGAGTATGTCTTCAAATGTTTGTATGCCTGCCATAGCAGTTTCTTCACAATTTCAATGTACCTGACCCATAGGCGGATCCAGTATTACCAATCGGGGAGAGGGGCTTTTTCTCGGGGGGGCGCCATCCAGACCAGGGAGGCGCCACTTTTGACCGACATAACCTATCAGGTGGGCGCAAAATCCTATCGGTGGGCGCCGATTTTCGCATCATGGAGCTTCCAGGAGGGCGCTGTGACCATTTAAGGAGGCGCCGAGGGTTGATGGGAGGGGGGGTTTCTGCCCCCTTTGCCCCCTCTGGATCTGCGTATGACCAGACCAAACTTATTTTTCTATAAACGGGGGCTAAATCATTCTCTCTCAGATACTTTCACGAGTGCCCTCCCATGAATGGATTCTTAGGATCTACTGTGAAAGCTTCAAAATACCCAAGGAAACTTATTTCCATGGTCCAGTATTATCAAACGTGTATAAAATAATTTAAGCATAATCAAGAGAGTAGACTACAAATTCCAAACATGTGGAACATTTCCTTTGTAACATGTAAGCTTTAGGGAGATCCGGGATCCTAAGCTCAGCGTTGTCTGCAGCCTTCCAGATAGTATCTTTGTATAATGTTATTGCTCTGTTTGGATGGCTAGGGCTGCTTGATTCAGATCTGTTGGCAGCTAAATTGAAGTTCGGAGCGTGGCGAAAGCTCTAGTGTATTCATCAGCGATAATAATGTTGCTAATATCATGGTAATGGTGGCTGCAAGTAGTGCTGCAACAGGCTGAAGCCTGGTATAAACACGCGTCGGATGACAAAGCCAGACATTTATTACCAGGAAGAGAGAGAGAGAGAGAGAGAGAGAGAGAGAGAGAGAGAGAGAGAGAGAGAGAGAGAGAGAGAGAGAGAGAGAGAGAGAGAGCGAGAGCGAGAGCGAGAGCGCGCTGGACGTGAGGCTGGGGGTGCCTATTGTTGGCTGTCTCACAGTGCCCCGATATTGTCTATCACCATTTTTCCTGTAAAACGTGCTGGGAATAAATATAATCTGATGCATATCAAGACTTGGGATTGGTTGGGATGAACCAGTGATACTTCTGGTAATTCTCTTACCGTCTAAATCCCTAGCCCTTCTTAAAGGGAATGTGACACCTCTGTCGAATCCAGGAATTTAGTATAATTAGGGGGTATCTTTAGCCGAAAATCATGACAACGTCCATAATTTCTCTGAAAAATGTACAATGAGCTCAATATTTTGATTTTTAAAATGCTCATCTAGGGTGAAAAATAAACCTCTGCCTGCAGATGACGTCATGTTATGGCAACTACTACCATATTCTATAGGCTTCAGGGACCTCAATTGGCTGATTACTCACCGTGAGTCAGTGCTGTCGTCACACAAACAGCTGGCAACTGTGGCCGCCTGGCTGGGGTAGATTTGGGGTACATTTCAGGTAGGTTTTTAGCTTTTCCCCACGGAAATTTTGAGTTTCAAGACAAATGATATTTTGAGTACCGGGTTTTCCGGCAAGCTTTACAATTTGGCTATGTCAGTTATAATCACGTTATAAAGGTGCCACATTCTCTTTAAAGAAATACCAGACCTGTGAAATGCTTCTTGTAAGTAGTTAACAGGGGCCAAAAAAGTGTCCAGTGTGTCACCATTAAAAACGTCGAACCATAAATGTGTCACCAGCCCAGGCTGCAAAGTGTGGCACGTTTACTCCTGGACCATTCTAGTTGTTGAAAAACATTGCGAGCTTAACCCTCGCCCCACCGGGGGCCATCGATGGCCCCCTAAGGTTTTTCCGGGATAACAGAAAAACGAAGAGGCGCAGCACCGCGGTTGAGGGCTCTACCTCTCACTGCATCATTTTCCCACCATCCCTGAAATTTTTTACCCCGGGTCACCTAAGGTCAGGTCACCAGACGAGGTCAACCAAGGTCACGTCACTTCAACTTTAGAGTTCTGTGAGAGCTACATTTCGAATTCGATCAATTTGAAATTTCCTACACTTTATGGCCCCTCTAGGGTCTATAAGGTGTATGTCCGGAATTTTTCGATTTCGTGCCCTGAGGTCAGGTCACGAGGTGACCTCTCCCATTGAAAAAGCATGGGGAAAAGCTGTCTTATGATCTAAAAGTCACAAAAGCGATTGAAAATGCTCAGCTTGATCAGAAAAGCGTTCTTGGATACCCTTTCACGGATTCCAGGGGTCGTATTTGCCCTTTGACCTCTCCAAGGTCATCCAAGGTCACCAGGGGTCAAAAACAGTATTTTGACAACACATTTTGACCTAATTAAGCTAGAGCGCTGAAAAAAACACCATCGTGTTTGTCTTGTCACTGGCTTTCATTTGATATACGGCAAGGTCACTTTCTGACCTTTTGTGACCTCAGGTCATCTTAGGTCACGAGGTGACCTCTGGAGGTCAAACCAATGGCGGGAGGTCTTTACGTTTCACATAGCGGAAAAAGGACTGACAATTTCCTATCAAATGTACTTTACCAGACTTCAATAGCTCTAATGGGATGAGAGTTATGCCCAGTTTGCTTGAGCATTGCATATTTGAGTGAAAATAGCCGATCTTGACCTAATTTGACCTCTGGGGGTCAAACCATTGACCTGAGCACTAAAACATGCGAAGTAATTTCTTACTGAATTCACGCAAGCTTTGTAATGCACTTTGCAGATTTGCGCTAACGCCCATATTTTCGGAGTTAGAGGGGGGCCATCGATGGCCCCCGGTGGGGCGAAGGTGGCGCTGGACCCCCGGTGGGGCGCGGGTCAAATTACAATTGCCAATTCTGGTTGTTTGCTCCGTTATTGGTCTGGAGGAAACATGTCGGGTAATTTTTGTCACCTTGCCCACCTTGGGCTGTCACCATTTAGAATGCCAAAATGGTAGGTTTTTTTACCCCTGGTAGTTAAATCCTTTTTACTTCATGATCACTAGTTTCAGGCCAAAGAAGTGGCTTCTGTCGCTGGAAAAAACACAGAAGTGGACGGACCAAGTGTCAAAAAGCTGTCATAGTCTTCATGTTATCCGTCAGACAAATACGGAAACGAATCGCCGAAATTGGCACGTCTAATTTCAACTCGCAAAGTTGGTCAATAGTTAATGTGGTCCAGGTGTATCCATTGGTTGGCAAGTTTTTACCCCTCAACTGGGCCTCGAGAGCAATTCTTTCCAGGCTTCTAACTGCAGCTGTCAGGAAGAACAGTGCCATAAGCGAGCATGCACCTGTCCCACGGGACTGCACGGTGACGTCACGCCCTCGCCTTCTAGGTCAGCTGTGCCAACGGAACTTGTATCAAGGATCTGATTTCAGCACTCACCTGCGCTTGAAGGCCCATGCAGCTTCAGTTCGTGACTAGGATGCGGAGGTCTTTTCGCTGGGTGTCCAGCCACTCCTATTAATGAGCGATAATTGTATTTCTACATTTTATTAGGACCACTCTCAATGGGAACACTTTGTCCAGTTACAGGGAGTATTAGCTTGGGTGTTTAAAAAACTTGGCAACCGAGCCAGATGGACAAGGAATGTTGTCTCCCACCGTGGGGATTGAACAAAGCTTAATCTTTGCTCCTGCTGTCTGAATGTTGGCAATGAAGTCACTACGTGGCCCGAACCCCTACAATTTCATGTTAAGATATTCTTGATATTTTTATTAGTCACATCCTGGGGACTGCAAGGGGCTTGTTTACTGTTGAAAAGCGTTATGGTAGTTATAAATCAACATGTAAATTGGACGTTTCTTTTGATACAGTCCTAACATATACTTTTCTGATTTTGGAACCTTAAAAAAATGTTCGGAAATCCACCCACTGGCCACGAAGTTGACAGTCTCCATCAGGAGGGCTTTTCCGAGGAATTCAAGCAAGTTAAACCGTCGATGTTGAATAATTATTTCGGTTTCAGACTGTTATAAACAGTTAAACGCTTTTGAGTCAAACATGCTTTGATGGCGCATGCTTCCTTAGCCGAGAAAAAATTGGTAGGACTGCGGGGCTATCGTCTGCATGTCACAGCTGCCTCGATCTCGGCCGAATCAATTTATGCGACACTTTCCTTCCTCTAGGGTGGGGAGCACTTGAATAACCCCTCACTGGCCTTCCGAAACAACCAGAAAACGCATGGATCGCAGCCCTACTCATCGTAACTTATCCGTGACCATTTTTTTCTTCCACTTGGTATTAATTTTTAATCTGGATCAACCCAGACTGGGTCAAAAGGTCTGGTCAGGTGGCTTTGCCTCCAAAAAGATTTGGGACGACTGCAGTTACAGCAGGTCTAGTGTATTTCCAGGGACGAACCCTGTTAATTGTCTTTTTCGGAAGTGTCCCCATTTCTGGTCGAGCCCAGGCCAGTCTGCTTAGGCCCTGCGGCCAATCAAAGTATTTGCTTGCAGCGCTGGAGCTCGAGATGAGTTTCGCCCCAGTCACTGCAGTACTTGATTGCTCGGTGGATGAACGATTGTATTACATTTTGGGAGTACCGTCCAGGACATTCACCTTTGCCGTGCATGCACTGTCGTGTGTCACTCGGTTTTCGGTAGACCTTCCTATGTCTCAAGAACAAAAACGCCCTTTAGTGGTTTGATGTCGGTGATGGTGTTCTACATTATAACCTTCTTTCATTGGCCCAAGTCAATCCCCTAAGGGTCAAACGAGGTCGTAAATGTAAAGCTTGGCCATGCTGGGGACTTTAAGTGCTGTGACCATGTAAAAAAACGTACACATCTACAATGAAAAGCTGATGGATCGGATCCCTTGATTAAGATCAGACTCCTTGAAGTACTATTTGTGATTTTAGAACCATAGTCAATGACTTACGATGTCGATACGATATATTTCCCTGCAATTGAGAGACCCCAAAATGAGCCGAGAGACCGCGCCAAGGTATTTAATTCAGAAGTATTAGATTGAAGATTGCACCTTCACTGCAATTAAGGCTGAATGAGGAAGGACAAACGACCCAATTACATATGCCAATGCTGCCCTTGGGCTACTTGGGCGATATCACGTAATTCCAGATCAGAGGTAGCTGACTGGTAATTAGCGGGATCGGCCCCAGTATGGATGCAGCAGCAGTAAGGTTCACCTCACTGGGGAACTTACGCTCACTGGATCAATGTCAGCCTTGGCAACTCGCTCCGGTGGAAGATGGCTGGGAAATAATGGCACGCGGTAACACTGAGGCTCCAACTCTAGAAATGCGTTAGTACTCACTAGATAAGATTAAGTCCTAGAGAGAGTATTATTAATTCTACACCAACGGCTCAAAGGAATCCCCTCGGGCAAGAGCGACTTCTGCAGATAATATATTTCCTCCAGCTTTAGCCTAACAGAACTGCGTTAGATTTACCGCTTACATGTACGCTTTAGACCTTGACAGCACACACAGCTCGGCGGGGACGGCGAGGGGTGTTAACGGGCAGCAGCGGACTCTACCGCCGAGCCACAGTCGCTTTACCAATCTCCCGGGCTTAAGCCCGCGACGCAGTTGCCTCTTACCACAGTCGTAGCAGGTGGAATGATCTTAACACCGTCTACGAAATGGACAAATATGTGTAGACTTGTTAATATTTGAGTCAGTCATTTGTCAAATTGACATAAGAACGCATATGATCAGATATAGTTATAACTATTTGTTTGTATGAGTTTTTATGACGTAGTGTGTCCGAAATATGAATAAGTAAAACGGTTTTCGTCTTTTAAACAAAGATAAGGCCTTTCCATCTGATGGCACGGATTAAATGTCCCTTGTCGCAGCACTTCACAACGCTTCTTTCAGCTATCCACACAGGAATCGGAGGTCAAGTTCGCTCGGTCAATAGGCGGATCCAGGGTTTTTTTATAGAAGGGGGCACTATAGTCAGGGGTCTCATTTGGGTCCGGAGCTGGTACTGATAAGGCCCGATGGGCGAATTCTTAAGTTGTGACCTAGCAGAGGGGCGGACACCATGCCCAGCCAGGTGGGAGTGTGTGCTTGACAAAAGAGCTGACAATGTAGATAAAACTACATCTTTATTCCTTCTGTATAGAGGAGGATTCGCAAGAAAAGAGAGATTATATCGAATGGAAACTTTGTGCCACATAATG
Source organism: Lepas anatifera (assembly GCA_034440635.1). NCBI lineage: Eukaryota > Metazoa > Arthropoda > Thecostraca > Lepadidae > Lepas > Lepas anatifera. The sequence goes on along the minus strand of JAOTON010001975.1, from coordinate 903,577 downwards.
GGCCCACGGAGTACTACAATTCCAGGATTTTTTATAAAGACGACCTAAGGTCAGGTATGGATATGACCTCTCCATTGAAAATGCATGAGGAAACAGGAATTTGGCTGTATTTGTGTAGATAAAGCTGAGAATACCTTCATATTCTCCTAATCATAGTATCCTGGGCGCCTTTCTAGGTTTATGTTGCAATTTTCGACCTGTGACCCATGAGAGGTCATCTGGGATACTTAAACAAATTTTCAGACTTGTTTCAATAACTGCAGGCAATGACGATAAAGCTTTTATTTTTATACCATTACGTTTAGATTGTTATTGCGAGTCGATCGATGTACATATAAACTATACTAGATCAGATAAAGACCTTGACCTGACCTCAGGTCAGTTTATTTTATTTTACTCTAGTATAGCCAGATTATACAATTCGATTTTCCGTAATGAGAGGAAGCGAATGGTGCCTAACAAATGATTCTATCTCAATTCTGTCAGACGCTAGAGCCCAGAAACTCTTCTCTAACATGCCACATTTCTTAACCTATCATGACCCCAATATTGGACTGAGCCAAAAAGTAACCTATGTAGTTTTTGCATGAATTTGTATGAGCAATTCCACCAGCGTTCGCGTTGTTTGCTATCCCGTATAGGAGCCGAGTCGAGTGGGGTGTTTGAACACCCCCACCAGGGGCGCAGCCAGAGCTTTGGTATGGGGGGCACACCAACTTTGAGGGGCACCCCGGGGAAAAAAGGGCACTTTTTAGCGTAACCTAAAAAAACTTGCTATATCTTTGTTTATATCCTTTTTTGGGCATCTTTGGTTCAATGAAAATGCAAATAAATCATTGACGGAGAAGGAAAACGCCATGAAAACCGAAAAAAGAAAAAATATCATCAAAATGTCATGGAAGTAGCCAAAACACGACTGTTTTGGATAGATTTAAGGACAAATCAGCCAACTCATACAAGTACTTAACATCAGAGAAATCAGCGGAGCATGTTATATATGTTACAATGTGCAGGCTAAGGCATATTGGAGTCGAAAATTCCTTTGTTATGCCCACTGGTTTTGTCGTGACGAGTGAGCACTGGCTGAACGCGGATTAAGTTACTTGCCTCCCACAATCGCCGTGGGACGAGGAGTAGCATAGTGTCTTTGGAAGGACACATTTTTACTGCCGGAAAAATTTGGGAGATACCTTTTGAACGCGTTTATTAAGTTCCATATTCTCAAGGATCGGTCCCAGTTAAGAGTAAATAAAAGGTGAACAGGCCGGTGGTTTGGATGGAGAAGGTGTGACAGGACTGAAAATTGTGAAAACTAGTCCTTCATTTAAATTAATAAGTAGAATCCCGGTTTAGGGGACTGTGCTCTGAGCTCAGGGGCACATGCCCTTTTATCATTTCTTCCCAGAATCCACCAGTATAATAAGCAATTTATATAACCAGGGGTGCCTAGGTATCATAAGCCGTTTTAGAGATTCCTCATTCCTGGTTAGCTCCGTTTTACAAGGGGAATTTCCATTGTATTCTTATTCCCCATCTATTCAAGACCAGCTCTGGCGCCCCCAAGTGTGGATCAGTGGCCCCCAGAGCAGCTTCTCCCATCCCCCCAGTTGTGCCTCCAGGGACTAGACTAGCTCAGTGACCCCGCACCGAGATGACGGGAGTTGGCCTTGTGTTCTTATTATCTGTCTATTCAAGACCACCTCAGGGGCCCCTGATTTAGATCAGGGCCACAGAGCTGATCATGCTTCACCCAGGGACCAGACTAGCTCATTGATCCCAGAGATGAGGTCATCAGACTAGCTCAATGGGCCACAGATGGGCTCATAGGGCCTTAAACCAGTTCAAGAAGCCCCAGAACAGTTTAAGGCGCCAGATCACCTCAGGGGGCCTCAAGCCAACTTAAGGGGCTCTCACAAGCTCAGCGCCCAGACCAGCTCAGGGTACCCTCAGAACCTAGATCCACTCTTGGGCCCCAGATCGGCTCTTGGGGCCCCAGATCAGTTCAGGGGCCTCAAGTCAGGTCAGGGGGCAAGATCAAGTCAGGGCCACTAAATCAGCTCAGGAATCCCTCACCAGCTCGGGGCCCAATCAGTTCAAAAGTCCCAGAGCTGCTCAGGGGACACCAGATCGGCCCATAGGGCACCAGATCAGCCTCGGGGACAAACAATCAGATCAGTGGTCCCCGACCAGCTCGGGGTCCAGATCAGCTCGGGAATACCAGATCAAGTCAGGAGGCACTTAATCAGCCCAGGAGCCCCATACCATCTCAGGGGCCCTCACCAGCCCATGTGGGCCCAGCTCAGCTCAGGGCCTGTGAGCTGCTCAGGAAATCACGTAATCAACCCAGGAGGCCCGAGTCAGCTTAAAGGGCACCATATTAGCAATGGGGCACCAGACTAGCTCAGAGGGAATAAGATGGGCTCAGGAGGCACACTGATGACTCAGCAGGCACCAGATCGGCACAGTGGGCATTAGTTCAGGAAGCAGTATATCTGCTCAGGGTGCACCAGATCGATCACCGCAGGGGGCAAGTTCAAGTCAGGGGCACTAAATCAGCTCAGGGATCCCTCACCAGCTCGGGGCCCAATCAGTTCAAAAGCCCCAGAGCTGCTCAGGGGACACCAGATGCCCATAGGGCACCAGATCAGCTTCGGGGGCAAACAATCAGATCAGTGGTCCCCGACCAGCTCGGGAATACCAGATCAAGTCAGGAGGCACTTAATCAGCTCAGGAGCCCCATACCATCCCAGGGGCTCTCATCAGCCTCTGTGGGCCCAGCTCAGCTCAGGGCTTTAGAGCTGCTCATAAAAACACGTAAGGAGGCCCAGTTCAGCTTAAAGGGCACCAGATTAGCTCAGGGGCACCAGACTAGCTCAGAGGGCATCAGATGAGCTCAGGAGGCACCAGATCGACTCAGGGGCATTAATGCAGCTCAGGTGGCACCAGATCGATCCGCTCGGGGGCCAGGTCAGCTCCCAGCCCCCCAGACTATGGCAGGAGCCTAAATCAGCTCAGGGAGCAACATAACAGCTCAAGGACACATGGTGGGCTCAGGGCCCTCCAAACCAGCTCAGGGGCACCAGGCCATCTAAGGAGACATCAATAATTAGCTGATGGGGCACCTAATCAGCTGAAGAGGAGAAATAATCAACTTGGGGAGGCATGAGATCAGATCGAGGACCCGAATCAGCTCAATGGGCACTAAATCGGCTATCAGGGCACCAAGAGCTCAAAGGCATTAGACTAACTCAGAGGGCATTAGATAGGTTCAGGAGGCACAATTATTTGCTCAGTGGGGCACTCGATTGACTCAGGGGCACCAGATCAGCTTAGAGGGCAAGTAATCATCTCAAGGGGCCAAGACCAGCTAAGAGACCACGAGATGAGCTCAAGGAGCACCAGATTAGCTTCACCCGTACGATTATTGGCGACGATGAGGCATTAGGTGGACACATACTAGGTGCCCATACTCTTCCCGGGTGCTTGGAAAGGCGACAGAAGGCCCTAACTGACCGAAAAAGGTATTAAGTTGTCCAACAATAGTTTCAATCGGTACATACGGTCCAGTTACATATAGGTTCAACGGCGTAGGGCACTAAATTTCGAGCGGCACGGCCCAAATTGGGTACTCCCCCTGGCTATCACCCCAGCAGTGATGGGAGGCACGTCCCCATGTGCCCCCCCCCTGGACAGTAGATCAACTCCGGGAGGCATTAAATAAGCCCAGGGGGCCCGGATCAGCTCAAGGGGCACTAAAACAGCTAAAAGGACACCAGGCAAGCTCAGAGGCATCAAACTAACTCAGAGAGTATTATATAGGTTCAGAAGGCACACTTATTTTCACAGGGGGGCACCAGATTGACTACGAGGGCACCAGATCAGCTCAGAGGGCACATGATCAGCTTCAGGAGGCACCAGATGAGCTCCGCCCGTACGATTATTGGCGATGATGAGGCATTATCTGGAAACGGATTATGTGCCTATACTCTTCCCGGATGCTTGGAAAGGCGACAGAATGCCCTAGCTGAACAAACAGGCACTTAATTGTCAAACAGCAGTTGAAACCGCTAAATGCAGTCTAGTTCCATCTAGGTTCAACGACGTAGGGCACTAAATTTCGAGCGGCACGGCCCAAAGGGGGTACACTACCTGGCAATCAAAAGGGCACCCGGCACCGATGGGGGCACGTGCCCCCTGTGCCCCCTGGACAGTAGATAAACTCCGGGAGGCATTAAATAAGTTCAGGGGGCCCGGATCAGCTCAAGGGGCACGCACTAAAACAGCTAATAGGGCACCAGGCAAGCTCGGGGGCATCAAACTAACTCAGAGAGCATTATATAGGTTCAGAAGGCACAATTATTTTCTCAGGGGCGGGCACCAGATTGACTACGAGGGCATCAGATCAGCTCAGAGGGCACATGATCAGCTCAAAGGGCCAAGACCAGCGCTCAGGGGGCACCAGATTAGCTCCGCCCGTACGATTATTGGCGATGTTGAGGCATTATCTGGAAACGGATTACGTGCCTATACTCTTCCCGGGTGCTTGGAAAGGCGACAGAATGCCCTAGCTGATCAAAAAGGCACTTAATTGTCAAACAATAGCTTAAATCGCTAAATGCAGTCTAGTTCCATCTAGGTTCAACGGCGTAGAGCACTAAATTTCGAACGGCACGGCCCAAAGAGGGTACACCACCTGGCAAGCAAAAGGGCACCCCGGCACCGATGGGGGGGCACGTGCCCCCTGTGCCCCCCCTGGCTGCGCCACTGACCCCCACCATGGTGAAGGTGGCTCGGAGGCCCACCGGGACGGGTGTTAACAGTGTGAGAAAAAAGGGTTGGCCAGATAGGGCCTGGAACTAGACTGTGCCCAGAAGCGCCTCTGATGAACAGTACTACGACGAGAGCGAGCAGCAAACTGCCCGACTAGAATACACAAGGGCCATTTATATGCCACATATGCTCACTGCCCAGGTTATTCAACCCCTAACCCTGATCCCAGTGGGGGAGGGGTGTTTGGACACCCATTCCTCGGGGTCTTCCGACGGCATCAGAAAATGGCAGCACGAAACGTCGTCGTATTTGATACACCTTATCCTTAATTGATTATGCAACTTTTCAGAATATTTAAAGTTTGGTTCAACTTATGTCAGGTCATCACGCCAGGTCAAGTGACCTCATCTCGATTTTTTCCGATAGTTCCAGTGGAAGCAGGTTTAAACTATTGATCTGGCATGCATATCACCTAACGGCCCACCCAGTTACACCCCGTTACAGGTTTGCCCATCCCATCCCGTGACAAGTCCTGGTAACGGGATTTTGCGTATCGATCACGTAGAGTCAGGTACGGGTTATGACTTCCCCATTGGAACTACATGGGAAAAATGGACATGGACCGAAAAATTGCACTATTGCTGTAAAAATATCTTACAATAACAACCTTTTCATCAAGTCGTAGGATTTCAGGCCACTCTGAAGGGTCGTGTAGCGAAGTTTGGACTTGGACCTCTGAGAGGTCATACAGGACTACTGCAGCACGTTTTCAGGCTTGGGTCAATAACTGCGCACTAAATGACGGGAGAGTCTTCCTTTAGATACCATTACGTTTTAGTGATCATTGCAAGTCCAATCAGGCTATTTTTTAACATGTTAACTGGGGGCCATTTGCCCCCCAGTCGACCGCAATGCCCCCTCACCCCAGTACCCAGAAATTGGCCCCCCAGTGAAATAGACAGATGACTTAAAATTGACCAAATGCAGACTCACCTACCGAAAATAAGACAAAACATCACCCGATGATTATAACTTAATTCTATTTTGGGTCCAAAATTGGCAATCCACTAAGATTCGGTCCAAAAATTCCGCCCGTGGCTGTCTAGTCCATCATGCAAAGACGAAACAAAGCGCGTAGTTACGGGAAATCCCGGCAAAACAGCCTCAGCATCAACTAATCACAACGCTGGAGATAACCGCTGGCCTACAACCAATCAAACATCCTATTCTATCCGACCGGAAGCCCACATCCCAGCCAGTACCGTGACATTGCATAATGCTCTCATTTCACACGCATTCAGTTGTCAGCGCTAAGAGCTCGTTCGTGGATTAGACGGGACACGGTGTAGTCAAAGTGCGTAAGACTGGTTGCTGATGTGGCGGTATGAAGTGCTTAGCCTTTTTGTTTATTATTGTGGTGGTAGCATACATAAGTGTCGCCACCGGCAAAAAAGTGAGGGGGCCAGCCAAACTTCAACCTGATGCTGACAGCAAACTTTCGACGTTAGTACCAAAAACTTTCCGAATTTGGGCTCCTCTTTGCCTTCCGCAGCGGCTGATTGTACACATTTCCGGTTTACTCCCATTTTGACTGAGATCAGGAAATTGTTGGTCAAAAAGTGGAGGGGGATGATTGATGATGCTAAAAAATGTTATAGTTATGTGGATAAAATCATTTGATGGCCACGCGGAGTTGGAAGGGCACCCCTGGCTTCCTATTAGATGGGTAGTGTGCTAAAAATATTGCGTCAAGTCAATGTCAAACTGTCAACAATTAGTTTTAAACAGTGATACAAGTCACTTTTTTCTGCGGGTATATGACTACTGCAAGTGGTGGTTTTAGCCTCATATCTGGCTTATGTGGTGTTTATTTGGCTATTTTAGTGGAAATAAAATTTTGCCCCTCTTTGGCCCTTTTTCTAACTCGGTTTGACCTTTCCCGTCGAAAAAAACCTGGCAGCCCTGGGCAGCATCCATAATCTCTAGACTCGGAATAACGCAAAAATTTAGAAACAATTTTTTAAAACTAACGCGTCAAAGTTTTATTAAACCCATAAAAATGGGATCTTGATCCCCTCATTGGTGGACGTAGCGAGGGGGGTCATGGCCCCCAAAGTGCTGAAGGGGGCAAACTATATTTTGGCATCCCAAAGTCCGGAGAAATTTTTGAAAAAGGTGTTAACACTAGGTCTGTCGAGCAAAAATATTCGCTCTCACCCCCCCCGCCACCTTCCCCCCAGGAGAGCAATCATGTACTCGGAGAGGAAGCTTATACTAGGTCTGTCGAGCACCCGAAATGCACGTCTCATTTCCCGCCCCCAGGAGGAGAGACAGACATGGGTTTGCCCCCCCGAACTCGGGTCTACGTCCGCCCCTGGATCCCCTGAAGACACTATAATGGACAGCACAAGAAATGCCCCTCCCCACTGACTTTTCCTTAAAAAATTCCCTGAGTCCAGTGGTATGTATATTGACTGTTAAGTCAGATGGCGACCTTGACCTGGCTTTAGGTCTGGCCATTTCTCTGTTTTGACCTAGTAGCTTCATAGTATGCATTATATTATTTTCCGTAACAAGTGGAAGCGAATGACGCCTCATAATTTTGTGTGGGTGAAGGGGGCTCGGAAACCTACTGGGATGGGTGCTAATGTAATAAGTAACATGCATATGAGGACATACGTTCGCATTGCAAGGACATTCTTGCCGTACAACATCTTTCAACGACAATAAATACTTTCAACCGACCGAAACAAATCGGGAAGCAGTTGTTTCGTCCGAATTTCCTGGTCGCTCTTCTCGGTGGTTACGTTAGAGTAGACGTCTGCAATATCTTCCAGTCTGGCGTTGCGTATAGCCTCCGCGGGCTGCCTCAAATCCCCTTGATGCAGCTATCGGTGTAGAAATCTGTACTAATAGGCTCTTTTTAAGCCTGATGCTTTGTGACTCGTCGTAGCAACCAATCCGGTCTGGCTGCTACAGCATATTTCATTTCCATTTATTGGATACTTTGTCGTACCAACCCCTCTTCGACCGTCCAATACATACTGATCTAGCTTGTATAGTATATGGTAGCACTTGGGATGCCATTTTGTGCTTGATGTCGCCAGGTCACGGAGTTGAACCAGTTAAAGTGTCTTTAGATGAGATTACGGGAGCTCGGGGGGCTGCGATAAACGTTCTAGTTCGGTGAAATGAGTCATTTTAGCCACGCCCCTGGGAACGCCCCTGAAACTGCCTGACACCAATAACTGTGTTGCGTGCCAAGGGAAATTGACACTGAAGTAAGGGAGTTTTTGCTGGCAATGTTTTTGGTATCAAGTGAGGATATTTCGCAGGCGAATAAGCGCTTCTTTTCAGCAAATTTTGCCGTGCCAAAAAATGAGGGATTACGACTGGACTTGCAGGATGAATTGCTAAGGTGAGGTATGAGTGGATTTGTCTGGATTTAATGTCATTACCTCTCGAATTGGCTCTGTTTTTACAGATCACCTAGATGATGAATACGGAACCACCATGTCGCAAGATGGCAGGTGGGAATATTGATATAAAGTGACGACCTAGGACCAGAAATAGGTTTGCAGTGTCACGCAAAAAACGAGCGGAATTAAACAGGCACAGCACTCTTTTTAGATATCTATGAATTGTGCAGTCATTCCTCACATATAAATGGTATCATTGTGGAAGAGTGCGATTGTGTTCATCACGCAGCAAACGTTAGTAATGAGCAGTAGGGAAGTGAGTGAGTCAGTGAAGGGGATAGGCCAGTGGAGGGAAGTGATTGATATTCGTACTAGGAGGAAGTCTCCGCGACGCCTGTACATCAGCGGCTGCAGAGATGGGACCTGGTCGGAACCCTATGGTCAAGTATTTTTGCAGCACAGCCTTATTATGCGCATCAGAAAAGTTTTGATTTCGCACTTCCTGTATCGTTTCTTTTGTTTCGCTATGCTCTTTTCTCTATTCTGATCTTCCATACTGCACTTTTGGTTTTAGTGAGATAATAGTTTCTTTTGTCATCGAACGCTTACTATCGGATAATCTTGCGATAGTGAGGTTTGTGAATTGGGTATCTTTCGTGTGATTTATCTTCATTGGTTTGTTTTTAAAACTTTATTTACTAAATGCAGTGGCAGACTTAGAACATATATGGATTATATTGTGCTGTTGTTCTCATATTGCACTAATATAATGCCGGATTTCAGAGCAATGCCGGGTGAACTTCTCAAATTGGATGCATGTATAAAATTTTAAGATAGGAATAGTTTACGGACAGTTGTTATACAAGTGTTACACAACTTTTTCATCCGGCTTATCACCTCCTGGATCAACTAAGCTTTTAAATCGTGCATAATCTATACAGAGTGTAACGAGATAGCACAAGATATATATCATGATGTAGCTTCACTGGTCAGTGCCCTGGAATGCTTACGCCAAATAAGAAAGCAAATAATGTGGGGCTTTCCTTTTACCATCCTAGTTAACTTTCCGCACAGTAGCAGCTAGGCAAGGCTTTTGTTTCAAAGTGACACGACTTCAATGAAGTCGTGTCACTTCGCCGGATATGACGTAGACTGATCGATGAAATATTTCACACTCGTAAAATTTACGTTTTGGATTATGGCGTATGCATTTTCATTTTTCAAGAAGATTTGCCAGGGAAAAAGCAGTGGACGAACCAATGCACATTTTGGACTAAACAACTTTCCGTATAGTGGAGGAGCTTGAGACTAGAATAGTCCCTTAGAGAGGAATCCGGGCGGTGCGTCCGGAGATCAGGGGAATATTAGGGGGGGGTGGAGGGGAAGCAGAAGTGTGGCGGCCGGGTGGTGCGTCCGGAGATCAGGGAAATATTTGTGGCAGCGGTATCTGCGCTGGCTGGTGCCAGCGGCCTGTTCACCGAACCGTGTTGGGCAGACAACAGACCGGCCGCCGCCTAATGACCACTGTCTCACCCCGGCGCAGCCGCTGGCCGGGCCAGATAACAGGCACCGGCCACCCGGCGACGCCGACTCACCCGCCCACCCTCCAAATACCCACTTACTCCACATATTAGCATTTCACCATTACCCGCTTATTTCCCATAGCCACTGCGAAGAAAGACGCGAGAGAAATGTAGCCAGTCTGAGACTGTTACAAAGTACATAATTCAAACTGGGGGATAGGATCTGCTGCAGAAAACTGAGCTTTAGTGTAGAAACCTCCGCTTGTAGGTCGAAATTAGGTCGACTCACCGACAAGTAGAGTCGATGCTACACGTCCAGTAATGAGGGCAGCTAATAGTGTGGAAATCATCGGTAAATAGTTCAATGTTGAGGTACTTGTGACGCAACTGTCAGTCATAAGGTATGCATGTACATACGTCTCGGCGGCTTCCGCTCCAGAGGTCCGTCCCAGGAATATAGGCAGACAGTGGTTTTACCTGCGCCCACCTCAGCGAAAACAGTTGGCAGAGCATAGGGTGACTACATGCCTTGTCTAAGCCATTGAAAATCTGGTCGTGGTGTGATGTGCCAACCTACCACGAGATTCTCTCGTGCAGTGACTGTGGCTACATACTATGACTGACTGGTTGTTAACTGTAGATGGCTGTGGCTGACTCTGACTGACTCTGGCTGACGGTGCTACTTTATTAATTGTACTAAGGTCACCATAAACAACCAGACTTTTCAGATTATAGTGATTATTAAGGTCTGTTAACAACTTATCAACTTATAATACCGATTTTGGGTGCAGTGCTCCGAAGTCGATCTACTCTTGAGTATTAGCCAGAGTGTTGAGGCCTTTCAACCGGGCCAGGTGGGGTACGGAGGTCGGTTCCTCACCGCGGGGATTAAACCTATGTTACTCCATGTTATCCCAATGTGGCAGGCTAGCAATGAAACCACTGGGCCACCCGAGCTTTGAAAATGTATAGGAACACAAATATTGATGCCAGTCCATATGCAGTGTGTTTTTATTCTAAACGACAGGCCAAATCAGAGTTTGAAGTTGACCCATGACTTTGAACTTGACCTGTGATCTTGCAATTAACATGAAGTTACATCAACGGTGATTTAAAATTGAATTGCAAGTTGACCTTAATTATGACATCACAACATAAAACACATCATACTGGATGCAGTTATCTAACCAGAAGTGCTGGGGTCAATGACTTAAATGATGGTATGACCTTGACCTGTTGCCTATGAACTTGATATTGACATCCTTGTGGGGTGACGTTAACATATAATCTCCGTTATAGGACGTTGTGACGTCACCAATCGGCCATCCGTGCAGGTAAACTGGTGCGGCTACGCAAATGTGACGATCTCAAGATGATGATAATTGAGTTTTAGGCACGCAGCTGCGAGGCTATTTGTGCCCGGGCGATTTCAAGATATAGGTCTCATTTTGAAAGAGCCTAAACGCAAAAATTGGGACTGATTTCCGAAATTCTCTTATCAATCGACGCGCTCATCAATTTTCTCAAATTTAGCCAAACAGTGGCGGATCCAGGACCTCATTTCGGGAGGGGGATAGGGGTTTGAGCCTCTTTCACAATCACCCCAGAACAGCCTTTGGCTATGCGATATCTAGAGCCGCTCTAACATTTGGGGAGACTGGAGCCCCCTAGCCCACCCTTGTATCCGACACTGGTAGTTTTGCGCCCGGAACGATTCCCGACCACATTGAAAAAAAGGCACAGAACCCCGCACTGTGCATGTTCATGTTAAATTAGTAAAAACACCTAATGAAAGAAACGTGCTGTCACTTTTGTACCCAGTAAGTTGAATTTCAAAAATAAAGACTCGGCAAATTAACGATCATCAAAATATTTTCACTCCTTTACAATCATATTGGTTGGTTCTTAAAACCTTCAAAAGCACACCCTCCTTTCCGTCTTCGATCCAACATATTGAGTGTAAAACAGTCCGCGCTGCCAGAACAGTCGAATGGTTCTGAACAAAAAGAAATAGCTCCCTTAAACTCGCCAGTCGATTTCGCGTTAAAAGTGTTCCGTAAAAAACGAGACCATCTGAAGCCTTCACGCCGCGTTGAAGACGATTTAAACGCATCGGTGGGTTCGCACGGACGCGATCTCACTTGATCGGTTTTCATGCTGTATAAGCCCGCTGGTATTGCGGCAAAACTACTTTGTGAGCACGGTGCTACAGCTCAAGATTCTGATGGGCCTTGCGGCTTCCGTACTCATATTATATACGGGATGTAAAGCATTTCGATTGGCATTGCTCTTGCTCCAATAAATCGAAGAAAATATATGATAAACGTTGAACTTAAAATGCAGGCCGAACACCCAACTGATCTGATGCCTTCTCTACTGCATGTTGCCTGGATGAATTTTGCGCCCCTCTCTTCCATATCGAAAACAGCAGCGGAGCGCGTGTTCATGCTGAAAGTGCGTGCCCACGTGATTTGGTATCCACCGTATAGCTAACGTTCATAAGAACAGTTGAGTAGAAAATTCACACCAGAGCACCTGCTTGGGAAATCGTGGCATATTCTTTGACTTTTCCGAAACTTTCATATTTTCATTATTAAAGGGGCGTGCGCATCCACACATGAGGCATGGTTCTAAGGGCTGTCCGGTGCACTTTAGTCAGAAAATTCGAACACTTTTGAATGTGGGTATGGGCTGAGGCCACATTTTGTTGATCTAGTCGCATTTTTATATTGGCTGGATCCGGGTTGGTACTAGTATACGGAGGACTGACCAGAATTCTCTCTGGGAATCTTCGCGCATGGACTGAGTTGAATATGAATTTTAACAAGTGCCAATGTGAAGCACACTTTGCAACACGATACCTGAACTCCACTGGGTCAAGGCCCGCCAGAGGAGGAGCTATCGCCATATGTTGGTGTTCACAGCCTGTGTCGGGGGTTTGGTTCCCAGCTCCACGTCAATATCACTGCTTGATAGGGTTCGGCGCGACGGCCACTATATCTTCAGCCGTAAAACAGCGTTCGCTGCCTGGGATATATCCGGCGTTGACGAGTTTTCGCCCGCTGCCCCGAGATCATCCAGTGATCAAATTACTGGCGCCATGTTGTAGGATTCCCACGCTGCGGTGTGGTCGCTGTGACGTCCGCCTTCCATCCACACCTCCCACATGCACCGGCGCTCCTGCCTGCTAAGGTGACGCGAGCTAGCCGCGGAGAGTGAATTGCTTGAACAAAATAGACTGGTGAATTCCGACGGCAATAGCCATTTACAGAGAAATATATGGTCAAGTTGTACATTTTCCAACTAAGATACACCCAAAACACCTTTTCTCAGAATTTGAAGATTACCATTTTCCCGTAGATAAAGGTTTGTCAGGTAGTTCGAGACAGTTGGATTCCTGGAAGTGGAGGACGTGGATTTGGTCTACATTTAATGCGCCCCTTTTATGGTTGCTTCTTGCGCTGTCATGGTCTGTAATTATGCTGGGGAAAGCTGCTTTCTTTTTTCATGATCAGCCTGACAGTCCATACATAAGTAGGTGCACACCTGGTATAGCTTGTCTTAGATACATCGGTCAGTGATTGGCATGTCTGAAAACGCACCGTCTGTGAATGGAAATGTTTTTTTCCATTTTGGAAATTTGCCTATACACTCAGCTCCGCCACGTCCGGTTATGTACTTAACGTCAGTTTGGCACAGACCGGGGCTGAATCGGTGCTAAGTTTCACTCTGAAAACGCCCGCTTGTCCATAGACAATGAGTTGCGGGATGAAATGAACAATGAAATTTGAATCCATGAAGATGGTGACATGTTGTACAATCTGCCATATCTCCATTCAAACTGGCATTATAAAGGTTCCACAATCCCTGCAACGCGACCGGCGCTGGGGTCGGTGTCACCTTTGCCAGTTTGCCGGTTTGCCAGTAGGGTGAGGCAGGCACCACCCCTTTACCCTTGAAGATTTCGGAAACCATGCTCTGTGTTTGATAGTGAACGGTGGCGTTAGTTAGCCTGTCTCGATCTCTGCCGATAATACCATTTAAATTTTTATCGGGTCATTTTTTAGGTCACCAGTCGTTAAAGTATGTTCCTACATGAATACAATAGAAGCTTAGTTTCGTGTCATAATGGCTGACAGAGCAGAGCTGCTGAAAATTAATAAGCACCATTTGAATAATCCGGCAAGACCGATCGAATTATGTACCATATGCCGTTATCAGGATAAATCCTAAAATTTACCTGACCTAAGGTCAGGTCAAGGTAGATAAATATAGGTCAAAGTAAACATGATTAAAATTTTAGTGGAAATCTAATTACAGTGAAGTTAAATTTAAGGCTCAATCACCACTCTCTGTTGAGTTGTCGAACCAACGGAAATTTCGTCGTATCTAAAAAATTACAAAAGCACAGCCCGGGCTTAAGGCATGCGCTGAGTGAGCATGCCTTCTCCTTCCACTGCGCTAGGGCAGGGAGTGAGCTCTGTCACATCTCGAGGAACGAGAATCGCTTACATCCTTACTTACTTGGGGGCTTTTTTATAAGACGTTCAGTGCCAGGCATATTTACCCGCCTCTGAAGTGTGTGGGATAATTTTTTTGGGGAGGGTTGGTTACTTTAATGTCGCAAAGCAAAGGGGAGGTTATTTCAAGCAATGGGTCGCGAAGTGTTGCAACACTTGTGAGGGTATGGTCATGGCTGCGGCAGAAAGGCCGAGCCATTGGTGTTGGATTATAGTTGAGGATTCACAGGGTGCGTGAAGAAGGCTGCCACCGCCAAGGTTGATAAGTTTAGAGTTTAAGATTTTGAATTTTGTTGTACGTTACCGAGTGTCCGCTTTGCTTACGTCACTCGAGTTCCTCCATTTAAGCAGTTGGAGCTTTCTCAGGAGCCAAGCGACGTCAAAGGCTGCTCGAGCTATCTCAGGAGCCAAGTGACGTCAGGGACTGATCGAGCTATCTCAGGAGCCAAGTGGTGTCAGGGACTGATCGAGCTATCTCAGGAGCCAAGTGGCGTCAGGGACTGATCGAGCTATCTCAGGAGCCAAACGACGTGAGAGACTGCTCGAGGTGTCTCAGGAGCCAAACTGGAAATTTCCACCCGAGTGCCCGCCTGGAAGAGTGTGGAAAGCTTTGACTCACGGAGGGTATTGACATGTGAATAATAAAAGGCTTGAAGAACTCCAAGATGCGCCTGGCCAAATACCATTGTTTTGACGCGGAAGGTTAGTGCGTGGTTTGGAGCGCAAAGCTTATTGTTCATGCTATTTCGCCTTACGATGGGTGCACTAGTCCTCGTCAAATCAGTTTGTCTCTCTTGGTAGTTTTGTCTGGAAGCTAATTTGAGACTACTGTGTGGCCCCCTGTTATGGCTAAATTCGGGTGGGTGCTGATATATGTTGGGCACTGACGGCTCCTGCTTACACCAGTTAATGAATATACAAAACCTCCGTAACTGGTGGTGGGAACGCCGCAGCAGCACCAGCCGGGGCTTTATTGGCCCATTCCACACCGTACTAACACAACTTTTGCATTGTTCCTGCGGCTATTATGAGCGGTAGGCGGAATTGCTAGCGCCTCGTATAGTGGAGTCACACAAGGCGGGTAGCAGCACTCCCAGGGCGCTGACAACGCACGGTTTTAGGTAAAAGAATGTGTTGATTAGTATCAAGTATGTGTATATGACAGCGTCGCAAATTCTGCTTGTATTTAATTGAACTTTCCTTAAATAATATATCGGAAGGACACACTTTTCAAGCTAGGTCGAGGTTTCCCTGTTTCGTTAAGACTGTTTTAAAAATTTTATTTTTGTTGGTGCAACTAGTTTTAAGCAGAGAAACAACCAAAATGATAGCAATATTGGTAACGAATAGACCGAAAGACTCTATTTTTAAATGATTGCACATCACTTTATTCTAGGACGCACATCTCCGAAACAATTATGGAAAAAACAAAATGTCAGACCCAGGGACAAGCCCTGTTTGTTCCCATAACTTCTAAACGGGACAGGATACGGAAATAAATTTTATATTACATACAATGACGAGCATGATCCAAGGGTTCTAGTGATATGCAACGTGGCTAAAGGTCATTATTTGACCTTGAACTCAGTTCAAGGTCAGGGAAAGGTCACAATGTGCCCTTAAAATATCATATTGTAAATCGTTGGAATCCTTCGTAAAAGACAAACACGTTTATTCATTTGGCTATATTCTAGGTTTGATGATTCCCGAGTTGTAAGAGATTTCCTAAATGTGCCTAAATATGACCCATTTTGACCCGCTGCGAATTCATGGGTCAACTGATATGGTTCAAGCTAAGCTCAGTAGAAGAAAAAGACGGTGAGGTGTTTTATGTGAGGTGTATTTTTTCTGTATCTCCTTAGACAGCTTGCATGAATAATCGGGTGTTAGTTTTACAGAGAATGGTTGGGTCATCAGCAAGTGATATATGATTGAATCATTGATAAATGATTGAACATATATAATTCGTATCACTTAAGTGGTATATAATGCAGCCCTTAAGAAAGCAAGCACACATTTAACCATGAAAACGAAATTGATAACATTCAATAGCTCGGCACTGCTCGGCGGACACACCACGGCACCGCACACCACACACCCGGCCACTGCAGGACACCGCACCACACACCCGGCCACTGCAGGACACCGCACCATACACCCGGCCACTGCAGGACACCGCACCACACACCCGGCCACTGCAGGACACCGCACCACACACCCGGCCACTGCAGGACACCGCACCATACACCCGGCCACTGCAGGACACCGCACCACACACCCGGCTACTGCAGGACACCGCACCACACACCCGGCCACTGCAGGACACCGCACCACACACCCGGCCACTGCAGGACACCGCACCACACACCCAGCCACTGCAGGACACCGCACCACACACCCGGCCACTGCAGGACACCGCACCACACACCCGGCCACTGCAGGACACCGCACCACACCCAGCCACTGCAGGACACCGCACCACACACCCGGCCACTGCAGGACACCGCACCACACACCCAGCCACTGCAGGACACCGCACCACACACCCGGCCACTGCAGGACACCGCACCACACACCCAGCCACTGCAGGACACGGCACCACACACCCGGCCACTGCAGGACACTGCACCACACACCCAGCCACTGCAGGACACCGCACCACACACCCGGCCACTGCAGGACACCGCACCACACACCCGACCACTGCAGGACACCGCACCACACACCCAGCCACTGCAGGACACCGCACCACACACCCGGCCACTGCAGGACACCGCACCACACACCCAGCCACTGCAGGACACCGCACCACACACCCAGCCACTGCAGGACACCGCACCACACACCCGGCCACTGCAGGACACCGAGCCACACACCCGGCCACTGCAGGACACTGCACCACACACCCGGCCACTGCAGGACACCGCACCACACACCCAGCCACTGCAGGACACCGCACCACACACCCGGCTACTGCAGGACACCGCACCACACACCCAGCCACTGCAGGACACCGCACCACACACCCGGCCACTGCAGGACACTGCACCACACACCCAGCCACTGCAGGACACCGCACCACACACCCAGCCACTGCAGGACACCGAACCACACACCCGGCCACTGCAGGACACCGAGCCACACACCCAGCCACTGCAGGACACCGCACCACACACCCAGCCACTACAGGACACCGCACCACACACCCGGCCACTGCAGGACACCGAGCCACACACCCGGCCACTGCAGGACACCGCACCACACACCCGGCTACTGCAGGACACCGCACCACACAGCCGGCCACTGCAGGACACCGCACCACACACCCGGCCACTGCAGGACACCGCACCACACACCCAGCCACTGCAGGACACCGCACCACACACCCGGCCACTGCAGGACACCGAGCCACACACCCGGCCACTGCAGGACACCGCACCACACACCCGGGTACTGCAGGACACCGCACCACACACCCAGCTACTGCAGGACACCGCACCACACACCCGGCCACTGCAGGACACCGCACCACACACCCAGCCACTGCAGGACACCGCACCACACACCCGGCCACTGCAGGACACCGCACCACACACCCGGCCACTGCAGGACACCGCACCACACACCCGGCTACTGCAGGACACCGCACCACACACCCGGCCACTGCAGGACACCGCACCACACAGCCGGCCACTGCAGGACACCGAGCCACACACCCGGCCACTGCAGGACACCGCACTTCACACCCGGGTACTGCAGGACACCGCACCACACACCCGGCCACTGCAGGACACCGCACCACACACCCGGCCACTGCAGGACACCGAGCCACACACCCGGCCACTGCAGGACACCGCACCACACAGCCGGCCACTGCAGGACACCGCACCACACACCCGGCTACTGCAGGACACCGCACCACACACCCGGCCACTGCAGGACACCGCACCACACACCCGGCTACTGCAGGACACCGCACCACACACCCGGGTACTGCAGGACACCGCACCACACACCCAGCCACTGCAGGACACCGCACCACACACTCGGCCACTGCAGGACACCGCACCACACACCCGGCCACTGCAGGACACCGCACCACACACCCGGGTACTGCAGGACACCCGCACCCAGCCACTGCAGGACACCCACACCCAGCCACTGCAGGACACCACACCACACACCCGGGTACTGCAGGACACCGCACCACACACCCGGCCACTGCAGGACACCGCACCACACACCCAGCCACTGCAGGACACCGCACCACACACCCAGCCACTGCAGGACACTGCACCACACACTCGGCCACTGCAGGACACCGCACCACACACCCGGCCACTGCAGGACACCGCGGCTGGAGCTGGACCCAACACTGCTACTGTCTAACCCTGACATTTGTCTCGCATTTTGAATTTCTCTTTGCAAGTTTTGCACCCTGATCTATATTATATCTTAATCACATCTGATTTAGAGCAAAACCCGGGTCCACCTACAAGTCAAGTTAAAATCTTTGATGTTAATATCAATAGTATAACTTTGCCAGGCATATTAGACAAGTGGAATCCATTTTCTGATATGGAAGATGTAACTATCCTAGCGTTAAGTCAAACCAAATCAGACAATACCGTACACGAAAGTCTCAAAAGTTTAGACAATTTTTCACCACCTTTCACAAAGCATAGAACACGTCATGGGGGTGGAGTGACAGCTTATACTCGAACCTACATTCCATCGTGCAGACTAGCGGATCTAGAAGTTGAGGATAAATAATTTATTTGGGTTAAATGTAGAATCCGAGGCCAAACCATTTTGATTTGCGCTAAACTTGGATCCTAGTATCCTAGCTTTGATTTCCGCCAAACCATTTATATTTGCAGGCCTAATTATACATCGGCTAGCTTCGAAACATTTATAGACAACCTGACCAGCAGTGTCTTTGACGCACAGACATACAGACCGGACTTTTATGAAACTGTAAGAGATTGCAACTGCGGGAATATATTTTCAGAAATAGAAAACCACAGTGGAGTCACCATATTTGAAAGCAGACTAAAAGACGCATTGGACGCACTCTTTCTGCACCAGTTAAAAGATCCTACCAGGCCAAGTGCAAACAAATTTAACCTTCGAGGTATAGTAGTAGTTAACAGCACTATGTAAGTGGCTACCTCAGGGGTACTTTCGCCCTTTTCCAACTTGGATCACTTTCCAGTTGGCTTAACATTCTTAATGGACACAGATATACATAGACCAGGTAAAATATTCTCCGAATCCTTGCTGCTGCGGAGGAATCCATTCCCAGAAAAACAATTTACATAAGACAGAACGATAAAGTTTGGATGAACTGCGAATTAAAGCGAAACATTCGGAAAATAATGTTCAGAGACGCTAAACACAAACAGCAAGTGCTAGCTAGAGCTACACAAAAGAAGTTGGCCCAGCGCTGACCATAATTTGAAAGAACAACAATCCCAAAAGGCATGGATTAAATGGAGACAACAGCGGAAAAACAGCACTAAACGCTAGGCTGAACACGCGCCCTGCTGGGGGTGAAATTCGCCCCCTCCTGGTTTTCCCCAGCTAACGCAAAAACGAAGAAACGCAGGACAACGAAACTGATAGTACCTTATCCCTGATAAATTTTTCGCTTTTGACCAAATTTTTGAGGTCAGGTCATGTAAGGTCAAGGAGTTATTCAAGGTAAAGCGACCCGACTTCAAAACCAAAAATCACGAGTTTGAAGCGGCGTCTAAGGAACATCGGCCAGCTGATCAGTTTGAAACTTTTACAATATGATGAGGTCATTAGGGTCTACAAATCTGCTGTCTCGGAATTTTGATATTTTTGACCTAAGGTGGGGTCAAATATTTGGTCACCTATGGTGAAAAATAGAAAGGGCTCGTTTTCAGTAAATACTGGATATATAAAGCTGCAAATCCTCAAACCGTGTATTCTTACCACGATCTTGACCATTAAGTTGAGTTTTTGACCATCTGACCTCTCAAAGGTCATGGCAGGTCACATGAGCATGTAGTGATTGTTTTGCCAATAACTTCTCACTGAATTGAGATAAAGCTCCTATTTTGCTGTGCTTATATTGTCACAGGGAGTCGATTGATATGCAGCATGACCATATAAGGTCACCCTGTGACCTTGAACTAGCTTGAGGTCAAGCCATTTTTAAAATTTGACCTAGCAAGGTCATATTATACATCATTTGATTTTCCACGATGAAGAGGAATCCAATGATGCATGAATATTTTCTCTAGCTCCGCTGAGTAAAAATATAGAGGGGGAAATGTACACTGCCCTGTTGTAAGCCTATGGAACTTTCTTTGACCTCTGCTGACCTCAATATTGACCTGACATAAAAATGCTACGTATAATTTATCTTTGTCTCGTGAAGAGCTTTCGAACACCGTGTTTAATTTTCATTTAGCCTCCTGGGAAATGAGATACGGAGAGAGGGGGAACGCCCCCTTCCCGCCCCCCCAGCGGGGTGCGTCATGCCAGGGACCCCAGCGGGGCGGGTGTTAAAGCAGAATACATGCAATCGTCTGTATTTCAGCTGCTAGAAAAGAAGCAAAACTCTCATAAATATCACCCTATGCTAAGAAAATTGATAGGCCGTAGGCAGACATCACGCATCCCTCCCTTTCTAAATCTCGCGGGCTTTGTTACTAGTGACAAGGACAAGGCGAAACTTTTCATTGAAGTTTTGGTTTCACAAACCCAGCTTGACACAGCAGGACTGATGCTACCACATAAACTGGCAAAGGACCTTACCTTGTCTAGAAATAATTCACGTAACTGAGGCTGAGGTCTGAGATTACCGTCATTATCGTCCAATAAGTCTGCTGTCTTGTGTATCAAAATTATTGGAAACAATAGTGTTTCGCTCAATATACAGCTGAAAATTCACAATTTACTGTCTGACAGACAGAGCGGATACAGGCCAAATCACAGCACTGAGCTGCAACTGACCTATCTGACACATACAATTTAAATACATTTGGACCATGGTAAGGATTATCCAACAGTTTTTCCAGACATTTCGAGCTACTTTAATAAGATTCGGCATGCTGGTTCACCTAATGAATGCAAACATGAGTTTTTCATCTCTGGTCCACTTCTTTGCTGGTTAGAATCTGTTTTAACGCATCGGGTCTGAAGATCAGGGTGCCGGGCCCTAATACTTTTTCCATGCTTCAAACACAACGGGCTTGATGCTTTTCAGGCTCTGTTTTGGGGCCACTGTTGTACCTAGACCACCATGTACCACCATGTACTTAGACCATGTTGTACCACCATGTACCTAGACCATGTTGTACCACCGTGTACCTAGACCATGTTGTACCACCATGTACCTAGAAGGTATTACAAAGGACAGAAATACAGAAATTCTTTTATACGCCAAAGACGTGACCATCCTAGCTTCTCAAGCTAGGCATGCCCTTGACACAGCACGACAGTCTCTACAAAACGAACTGGACACTAGTGACGAATACGGTAAGAAATGGGCCACTACCTTTAACGCCTGCAAAAACTCTGCAATACAAATTTAGTCACAAAAACAATCCACCTATGCTTAGCCTAAATTGGGGAAGGGCATACAAAACCCGGAAAATCACAAGCTTTTAGGACTAGTATTATCTAAAGATCTGAGATTTCACCAGCACGTTAATGATACAACGAAGAAAATAAATGTAGCACTAAGATCGGTATACGCAATATTAAAATACCTGCCCAGTCATATACTGTGTGAAATTTATAAAACATACATTCGCCAAACTCTTCTATATCAACTAACAGCCTGTAATGTAGACATCCGGCAAGCATAAACAATACACTTTATAAACATTCTTGCACACGGCACAACACTTCAAGCCGAGGGTGGCCGGAGCAGTCCAGGACTTCATTGTCCCCGCGCTTAATACGCGCAACCATGTGTTGTCCGCCGGGGGCGGCGGCGCTTCACCTTTGGATAGGTAGGGAGCGTTGGCCAAAGGTGACCGTGGCCGTGGAAATTGTTAACTTGCGTTTGGTTGTTTGTTTTAATCACTGAGTTTTTGAACTTTTCTTCTGAAGATGTTTGGAATGGCGCTTCGATTTAAGTTTCGACTTTTGCGCCAATCCGATTTATACTGTTTTGTATTTTTGTGAAAAATTAGATGTCAATTAAAATGTATTCTACTACTAGTACTAATGGGGATATGCTTGTCCATACACCAAAACAATGGTATCAGATTCGTACCAAATATATACAAAAATTGGCTTCTGTCACGACCGGACCGAGTTCGCCACGGAGTTGGGGTTGCGTCGATCGCAACGAAGTATTTTTCCAATGAATCTGCCTGACGTTGTATGTTACTCCGTTTGTTCTCACTTACTTGGTAAAGATTTGCGAGCTGCTCGTTCGCTAGCAAAGCAAACTTTTTCGTGCACTGTTTCAATGAAATTCTCGAGTCCAAATGCCGCATGAGCTATTAGCAGGTCTACCAGCGTTTCTACACTAATTCGTGCCTTCATATTCATGACACCCAGTCAGAAATTCAACTGACGATAAAAGAGTGCGTGTGCGTGGTATGAGACTAAATTCCCTGATATCATTTGAATTCACAGTTGCAAACAAGGGAGGGTTAATTTGCGTATCTTGGGTCTCACCCCATCCTAAGGTCGGACAAAGGCCTGTGCAGATACTAGCTGCGGCTCTACGGACGGTCACTGGGCATGCTGGTGCATCTATTAAAAGCTTGGTTTCCCATCCTGTAAACAATGCCATTGTTCACAGCTTGGTTAGTGAAGCAGTCAAAGGCAATAAGTCAACAAGTCCAGTCGACGAGCAAAGTCAATAACAAGCACTCATTTAACTCGTAACCAATGCACTGCGCTCTTGCCGTGCCCCGACCCTCCTCCCTCCACGCCGATGGCCGCCGCCCCCGACCGGCAGCGCCCACGACATGCCCCTGTATAATATGTTGCCACCACCACTGCCGCAGCGTGACGCAGCTGAAATTTGATTTCATCAATAACGGGAGATAACTTGCGTAATAAAATTGCTCATGCCTTAAAGGGAATGTGGCACCTTGTTTGAATCCTGGAATTTATTGAAATTAGGCGTACCTTTAGCCCAGAATAATGAAACCACTCATGATTTCTCTGAAAAAATGTACATTAAGCTCAATATTTTGTTTTTAAAAATACTCCTCTAGAGAAAGAAATAAATATCAGCCAGTGGATGATATCACGATGTGGCAACCACTACCATACTTGAAACGCTTCAAGGGCTTCGATTGGCTGATGCTCATCGTGACGTCAGCATATGTCGTCACACCAGCAGCTCACAACAACGGCCGCCGGCGACGGGGGCTGAGGGGGCTGGTGTCAGGTAGGTTTTAGCTTTTTTCTACGGAAATATCGAGTTCCAAGACAAATGAAATATGGAGTACCGGGTTTTCCTACATGCTTTACAACTTGGCTATCTCAGTTAAAATCACGTTGTGAAGGTGCCACATTCCCTTTAAGCTTTCTAATGAACCTTGGTTTATCCCATCTTGTGCGTTGCATTAGCCTACAATAAAACACCGCAAATGAGCATCGTTCTTGACCTTTGTCGTGTTGGGTGGCGATGGATTCAAAAGCAGCAGTTCGATGCATTGTCACGCCAATTTCAAAGGCCTCACTTTTTTACATCTTCAGACACTTGACCAGTTTACTATCAGTTACAAACATCAAAATATATGTAAAAAACAGTCGAATACTCGAATGATGTCCCCGTTTTGGCCTCCCTTAGAACACTGTGCGATGTCACTTTGATTTACAACTTTGGCCACGATGCAGATATCGGCTTGGTAAGATTTGCATCAGGATTGCTGGACGATCCAAAGCTAAAAAGGAGTTTCCCTAAAATACTAAACTGTGGAAAACATCATCAAAATAAAAACAATGGACGGGTATCCCTAACGGTTAAATTAGTAGAATTTTGAACACCTTTTGTGAATCGATTTCGGCCGAAATTTTTCCATCAGATAGTCAAGCCTCGATTGCGTCCAGGCCATTTGCCGAGATTGCAAGCGCTGCCAGAGTTCGGTGGCCCTTGATAATCGGATATTAAGATAACGTCACTGGCAGGCACAAAGCTTAAAGCCGGACCACTGCTAGTGGATTAGGCAGAAGTCTGCATACCCTGCTTTTACAGCAGGGTCCGTTTCGGTCCCTATTGTTTTGGGACATATTTATAACACCTTAACATGCAACTAAATGTTTTTATTGTCCTGAATTATACAGTTTTCGGGATTTATATTTTTGTATTTATTAGTCTGAGAGCCTATTGTTGATCTTAACACATTTGTTAGGCAGAACAGGTCCCCGCATCAACCACTGTAATGTTTTCCTATATCAAACAAGTTCTGACACTATAAACATTTTGGAGTGTGACCGGAGGTGATCAAGGAGATCACGCTTTCAATCGACACAGGAAGACCGCACTACGGCACTCAGCACTAAGGGCCAGGGTCGATTTTTTTCGGGGAAATAGCCAGATTGGACTACAGCATGAATGCCTGCTGCTTGGCTTCTTGAACTCCACTTCCATTTTTATAGAACACCAAATCAAGTCTTTATACTCCAGTCTCGTCATCGCTTGACGTGCGCTTGCCTCCACACTTCCCAATTTAAGCGATCGCGGTTTCGTGGTAGATGGTGTAAGTGACGTCATACACCACGTGATAACATTCTGCCAGCATTAGGTAATGATAAAAAATGGAAGCAGAGCCCGCCAATATCTGCATGCAGGGATGTAACTTTGCGAAAACGTTTAGGGGTATTTTTGTCTAGTCGGCTCGTAACATTTGATTGATGGGGTGAGAGGAAAAAACATTAAAATGTTGTCCCTTATATTTATGTATATCTTATGACCCCTTTGTATCCCCAATGGCCTGGAAGTCTCAGTGTTTGAACAGCAGAGTGGACATGTATGTCCGTAGGTGTTCGGATTCTATATTTTTGATTGCAGTGGCGGGTACAAGGAGGGCTAAGAGTTCCACCTCCTTCTCCTCATAGTCTTTCCCCTTGCATGCCGGGTTATTTCGTATGTATTGCAACTATGGACAACTCTGATCTACACTGTAAATAAATTCTTTTTATATATAAATTTTGTTCAAGTTGTTCCTAGTACGGCTGCTGGAGTCGGAGTCTCACTAAAGTCATCAAGGGACTTGTCACGGAGACCCCGACCCCACCACCCGAACGAGCAACTCCCTCAATGGAGGGTCAATTTAGAACCAAAAGTTTAACGTCCCACAAAGCACAGGGACGGCCGCCCCGCTCAGGTCACCCTCTCACCAGTCAGTTGCCAGCCGACCTGTACGTCGGGTAAACTGTTGAGCGCCGGAGCGTCTCAGGGGAACCGATCCCAAGCCTGGACATGCACTGCCACTGCATGCTTCTGAGCAGCGGGCCGGAGCCCAACGCTCTACCAACTGAGCTACCGGGGCGGCAACTTGGGGAAGAAATCGCAGCCACTACCCAGACTTTTTAAAGACTTCCAGCAGTGAACCATGTTTATTTCCAGAATACATGATGTTGGTAAAAAAACGACGTGAGGAATGGTGTTAACGAGAAGAAGGATCTCACATCACGAGCAATTGATTATTGTGGTATTATTATTGCTTCCTGTGGTATTTTATTGTAATGCTGGCGTTGGGTCCGGTTTAAATATCGCTGGGAGTTTTGGGGATGCTGTTGAAACTTTAAGGGGCACTTGCGCATCCCTAAAAGTATACAAAGTTATACCCCTGCCAGCATAGCGCTTCCGCCGCCGTGACGATGCACACGGAGAGAGAGAGAGAGAGAGAGAGAGAGAGAGAGAGAGAGTGTGAGAGAGAGAGAGAGAGTGTGCAAAGAACTGAACAGCAATCACCCGATTTGGTGTTGTGAAGAGATGAGAGTTGTGTTCCAAGTAAAGCAACGTTTATTTATGCTTGTAGCCCGATCTCTCCACTTAACCTGCAAAAAATCAGCGTTGTTACTGAACAAATTCAATGGGTGGCCTGGCGGTGGCCCTGCTTCTTCCGGGAGTCCTTGCACCAGCCAATGCCGTATAGACTGGGCTATAGTCACTGCTGTCTCCTGGGAGCACAGCTTGTGTTTCAGGTATACGTGAGCAAGTCTGTCCAATGATGGCGAGGACAGACATGGGTAGTTGAGACCCCGAAGGGTATGCATAGCACTCGTGTGCACGTACAATACATGCATGCGTATATTATATATACGCCGTTAGGTATCTATTATTATTAAATATTATATTATACATTATACGCCGTTAGGTATCCTGCAGTGGCAACAAGCACCAGGATGACGGTTGCCGCTATAGACTCATTAATATGTGGGAACGGCGCAGATACTGATTCTGTCGTCTGTGTCTGGGGCAGCCACAGCGTTGTGTTGGGCGTTGTGTACACGGATTCCGTCGCCTGTGTCTGGAGCAGCCTCAGTATTGTGTTGGCGTTGTGTACACTGATTCCGTCGCCTGTGTCTGGGGCAGCCACGGTGTTGTGTTGGCGTTGTGTATACTGATTCCCTCGCCTGTGTCTGGGGCAGCCACGGTATTGTGTTGGCGTTGTGTATACTGATTCCGTCGCCTGTGTCTGGGGCAGCCACGGTGTTGTGTTGGCGTTGTGTATACTGATTCCCTCGCCTGTGTCTGGGGCAGCAACAGTGTTGTGTTGGGCGTTGTGTATACTGATTCCGTCGCCTGTATCTGGAGCAGCCACGGTGTTCTGTTGGGCGTTGTGTATACTGATTCCGTCGCCTGTGTCTGGGGCAGCAACAGTGTTATGTTGGCGTTGTGTATACTGATTCCGTCGCTGCTTGTGTCTGGGGCAGCCACGGCGTTCTGTTGGCGTTGTGTATACTGATTCCGTCGCCTGTGTCTGGGGCAGCAAGAGTGTTGTGTTGGCGTTGTGTACACTGGACTCGGTCGCCCGTTTCTGTGGCAGGCTCAGTGCTGTGCGCGGGCGGCGTGTACACTGACTCGGTCGCCCGTTTCCGTGGCAGGCTCAGTGCTGTGCGCGGGCGGCGTGTACACTGACTCGGTCGCCCGTTTCTGTGGCAGGCTCAGTGCTGTGCGCGGGCGTTGTGTTTACTGACTCGGTCGCCCGTTTCTGTGGCAGGCTCAGTGCTGTGCGCGGGCGGCGTGTACACTGACTCGGTCGCCCGTTTCTGTGGCAGGCTCAGTGCTGTGCGCGGGCGTTGTGTTTACTGACTCGGTCGCCCGTTTCTGTGGCAGGCTCAGTGCTGTGCGCGGGCGGCGTGTACACTGACTCGGTCGCCCGTTTCTGTGGCAGGCTCAGTGCTGTGCGCGGGCGGCGTGTATACTGACTCGGTCGCCCGTTTCTGTGGCAGGCTCAGTGCTGTTCGCGGCCGGCGTGTATACTGACTCGGTCGCCCGTTTCTGTGTCAGGCTCAGTGCTGTGCGCGGGCGGCGTGTACACTGACTCGGTCGCCCGTTTCTGTGGCAGGCTCAGTGCTGTTCGCGGGCGGCGTGTACACTGACTCGGTCGCCCGTTCCTGTAGCAGGCTCAGTGCTGTGCGCGGGCGGCGTGTACACTGACTCGGTCGCCCGTTTCTGTGTCAGGCTCAGTGCTGTGCGCGGGCGGCGTGTACACTGACTCGGCCGCCCGTGTCTGTGGCAGGCTCAGTGCTGTGCGCGGGCGGCGTGTACACTAACTCGGTCGCCCGTTCCTGTGGCAGGCTCAGTGCTGTGCGCGGGCGGCGTGTACACTGACTCGGTCGCCCGTTTCTGTGTCAGGCTCAGTGCTGTGTGCGGGCGGCGTGTACACTGACTCGGTCGCCCGTGTCTGTGGCAGGCTCAGTGCTGTGCGCGGGCGGCGTGTACACTGACTCGGTCGCCCGTGTCTGTGGCAGGCTCAGTGCTGTGCGCGGGCGGCGTGTACACTGACTCGGTTGCCCGTTCCTGTGGCAGGCTCAGTGCTGTGCGCGGGCGGCGTGTACACTGACTCGGTCGCCCGTTCCTGTGGCAGGCTCAGTGCTGTGCGCGGGCGGCATGTACACTGACTCGGTCGCCCGTGTCTGCGGCAGGCTCAGTGCTGTGCGCGGGCGGCGTGTACACTGACTCGGTCGCCCGTTTCTGTGGCAGGCTCAGTGCTGTGCGCGGGCGGCGTGTATACTGACTCGGTCGCCCGCTTCTGTGGCAGGCTCAGTGCTGTGCGCGGGCGGCGTGTACACTGACTCGGTCGCCCGTTTCTGTGGCAGGCTCAGTGCTGTGCGCGGGCGGCGTGTACACTGACTCGGTCGCCCGTTTCTGTGACAGGCTCAGTGCTGTGCGCGGGCGGCGTGTACACTGACTCGGTCGCCCGTTTCTGTGGCAGGCTCAGTGCTGTGCGCGGGCGGCGTGTACACTGACTCGGTCGCCCGTTTCTGTGGCAGGCTCAGTGCTGTGCGCGGGCGGCGTGTACACTGACTCGGTCGCCCGTTTCTGTGGCAGGCTCAGTGCTGTGCGCGGGCGGCGTGTATACTGACTCGGTCGCCCGTGTCTGCGGCAGGCTCAGTGCTGTGCGCGGGCGGCGTGGAGACGTGGTCGGCAGCGCCACAGCCACAGACGCCCGAGCCCAAGGACCTGCTGGAGGTGGAGGTCCAGGTGGGAGACACGGCGTTTCTGCCCTGTCCCGCCGCTTCGTCCGGCCACAACAGCCCAGTGAGTAGGCGCTGGGGGCTTCTCTTCGACCGATGCTTCTCAGCAGTGCAACATTTAAATTTAAATAGCCTTCCCCGGGGTAGTGCGGAAGTATGGGTGTGCATGCTAAGGAATTGCAAGCATTGTGGCATTTCTGTATCGATAGGCCACTAGCGGTCAATCCATCACCCCCTATCTACTGTGGACAGACAGTTGAAGGAAGAACGATTCCGCCTGACAGATATAAACCACATTCGAGCTGAATTTCACACAATTGGTGCTAACCGCAAGGCTAGTGCATGTCTGGGTATGGAGATATGAGGTCATTCTCAAAAGGCTTGCACTGGTTTCAGCATTCTTCCTCGCTGTTCTTGATCTAGAAGTAACAATTTGACACTGAACTGATAATGACTTAGTTTCCAGGTTTCATTGCACTTGTTTTGATGATACTTGTCTTAAACGTATGACGTGGGCTAGTGACCTTAGATAAACCAAAGTAACCTCGGCAACCAGTCAGTGTGTTGGGGGGGTGTCGGGTTTTATAACTGGAATTTGGGATGATTTTTTGTTTCATTCATCCCAAAATATGCTTAGGTCTTGCTCGGGCTGTTCTCTGATATCATACCCTTTCAATTCCAATCAAGGTTGTGACCAATGGTTGTTAAATTTCATTTAATGATTATATCACGGATAAGGCGTAATACCATTCCAGGTTAGCGACTTCCTTAGAAGCCAAATAAAGTTATTGGTCTGAAATAATATTTACCAGTGTAATATAATGTAGGCTTGTAGAAGCATCCAACAGATCTTCCACTATTCCATTAGCGATTGAGGCGCCCTGCTGGTCGGGGTGCCAAAAGTTTGGCAATATAAATTGGTTACATAGGTTGTTTGTCGACATATGGCGTTTCCCAAATGACATTGCACGCCGGAAATATCTCAAATCTGGCTTACATATATAAAATGCTGTTGTGCTAACTGTGGCTACAAAAGCACAGTCCCTGGTCACGAGCCGTCGTGTTGTGACGTTATTAGAGCGCCATAAACTATTTTATCCATCTTTAACATGAAAACCTTTACCAAGTTTTGAAGCGTTTTTCGAGGAGCCAAGGCGTACAAGGCATGTTTTAGGCACTAATCGGCTATTTGTTGTCCTTTATTTCAGTTAAATGACTTTTAACTTCTAGAAATTGGATCTATTTTCCTTTGTATTTGCCTTCCAAAAAGCACCGTGCAAAGACAGACAGGGAAATTCCTTCATAGAGCTGAAATTTCCTTGTTAATATTTGGAAAGTAGGATTCAGTCCACTTCTTAACACTACAACCATATGAGACGAGCATTGCAGTTACCGGCGTCCATCATTCAACTATAGCGCAGAGGGTTAGCGGTGGTGTTTCGCTACCCGTGAATAAGTGGCGTGTCAATAAAAACATGATGTGAAGATAGATGTGAAAGACATTGAAACTAATTTAATGTAAACTGGGGCGGGATGCTCCCGAAACCGGCCGGATTGTATGCTCTGAAGATGCTTTGTTCAGCAACACATGTTCTACTAATCGTATTAATAACCAAAGCCATGAACAGTAACAATATAAACAAATGTCAGTTTATTGATAGACTATTGGTGCTTAGTAGAAATGAAGCAAGACCTGGTGATTCATTTTTATGTTTGAAAGCTAAATATTACATAGCTTGGGCGGATTCTTCGTGAACGTACCTTGTGTTAACACCCGCATTGACGGGGAGGGCGGGCACCCCCTCGGGTTTGTCAGAGATAAAATAAAACGTCAGCGCGAAGCGCCACCGTACTCGGTATACCTTTTTATGATCATTTTTGCAACTTTAGACACAATTTTAAGGTTAGGTCATCTCAGGTCAGGTCGCCAATGCAGGTCAAGTGACTTCACCTAAAAAAGTTTAAGATATCATCAATTAGAACAGGGTGAACCTATCCAATCGAACCACATGTCACATAATGAGCTTACCGAGTACTATAAAATATGTTCTGGTATGTTTTATATCGGTGACCAAGGATCGGTTACGAGCCATGACCTCTCCATTGGAAATACATGAGACAAACGGTTTAAACCGAATAACTTGGTAATGGGCGGTGGT
This sequence comes from Lepas anatifera, assembly GCA_034440635.1. Taxonomy (NCBI): domain Eukaryota; kingdom Metazoa; phylum Arthropoda; class Thecostraca; family Lepadidae; genus Lepas; species Lepas anatifera. The sequence continues at coordinate 872,531 of JAOTON010001975.1, read as the reverse complement.
AAAATGTTATTTTATCCGCATTATGTTCGTCTTATCCTTGCGGTTCTAATGATATGCATTTTGACTTAATTTGACCTTGACCTGACCTCAGATCATGGCAGTGCAATTGCATTTGATAGTCATTGCCTCAGAGGAAAAAAGGAAACAGGCGTATCCGGAACTTCAATTTGGGGGTTAGTGGGCTCGAGCCTCCCTTTTCATTGCCTCGGAATAGCTTCCGGCTATGTGTTTACTATATATATATATTATATATATATATATATATATATATATATATATATATATATATATATATATATATGTATATATAGTAAACACATAGCCGGAATATATATATATATATATATATATATATATATATATATATATATATATGAACTGATCACCCAGTTAATGACATCACGGACATCGCAGAGAGGCCTGGAAGGCAGACCGGATGAGTTCAAGTGGCATTTGACATCGCGGAGCGATGCCATGAAATAATGTAATGTAGCGTTGAGCTTGTTTCGGCCAGACACGGAAAAAATGTATCATCTTTTTACCCTGCATCAATTCAGAGCCAAGATAGTGAATTGTGTACAATCTCCCATCAGTGGCAGATCCAGGACGTTTTATTTGGGGGGGGGCTGGGGGGCTCGAACCTCGCCGTCATTGCCTCAGAACAGCCCCCGGCTATGCATTAACTATAGGCGCTATGACATTTCGGGGGGCTCGAGCCCCCTAGCCCTCGCTTTGCATCCGCCACTGTCTCTTTCACCCAGCAAAGGGAGCCCAACAAAGGGAGCCCAACAGAGGGAGCCCAACAGAGGGAGTCCAGCAAAGGGATCCCAACAGAGGGAGCCCAACCGAGGGAGCCAACAGAGGGAGCCCAGCACAGGGGGCCCAGCAAAGGGAGCCCAACAGAAGGATCCCAGCAAAGGGAGCCCAACAGAGGGAGCCCAACAGAGGGGGCCCAACAGAGGGAGCCCAGCAAAGGAAGCCCAACAAAGGGAGCCCAACAGAAGGAACCCAACAGAGGGAGCCCAACAGAGGGAGCCCAGCACAGGGGGCCCAGCAAGGGAGCCCAACAGAGGGAGCCCAGCAAAGGGAGCCCAACAGAGGGAGCCCAGCAAAGGGAGCCAGGAAAGGGAGCCCAACAGAGGAGCCCAGCACAGGGGGCCAAGCAAAGGGAGCCCAACAGAGGGAGCCCAACAGAGGGAGTCCAACAGAGGGAGCCTAGCAAAGGGAGTCCAACAGAGGAGCCTGGAAAGGAGCCCAACAGAAGGAGCCCAGCGAAGGGAGCCCAACAGAGGGAGCCCAGCAAAGGAGTCCAGAAAGGGAGCCCAGCAAGGGAGCCCAACAGAATGAGCCCAGCGAAGGGAGCCCAACAAAGGGAGCCCAACAGATGGAGCCTAGCAGAGAAAACTAGGGTGGGAACTGGTGAGGCAAGGTTAATTATTTCCTTCACACGTGGCGTCGCACGCAGTGGGGCTCCATCCGGTCATGGTATGCCGTGACATGCACATGAGTCTATTGCCGAAAGGTCAAGGTCCAACTCGATTACAGTTCAGATCAGGTGCCAATTCCAAATAGCATTGGGCAAAGTCTGTTCATTGGGAAATCCTCTATTGGTGAATCATTTTCAGTATCTTTGCCTATCACTCCAAACTTATGACCTAAGCTGCATCTACTGAAACAAAGTCACTGAAGTATCTATTTGTTTGATCTGAGATTACCGCGATATATGTCTACCGGATTTAATTAGTAATTTACCCTTTTCGTCAATTAATGCTTAACTCCTCTCTCCTCGCTCAGAAACAGAACTGTTTATTTGCATAAACAGAACGAATTATTTACTGTAGCTTTGATGCGCCCTATTGAATTTTCGCTTGATGTTGAAGGCATTGGCGAAGGATCGCACATGCTTGAAACTTTGACATATTGTATATAACCTCAGTAGTCTTTGATCCTGTGATATGTTTCTTGTCAGTGCAATCTCCCAGACCACTTGGTGTTATACTGTGTCTCATTTTGGTGCAAGCTGGCGGAAAATCAGCTACAGTATGGGTATTGTGTTTCAGTGCTTTGATGTTAATGATATGTATTTACGGTGAGGCTGTTGAGCTCGGACATCTGCTAGCGGGCTGCTCCATAGTACGTGGGGGAGAGAATGCTGCACTGCTCTACATCGTAATCCCCAGGGGTAGTTGATGCTTTTAGAGCCAGCAGTGTCCGCCCTAGAAACTGTTTAAAGTGAGGGAAATCAATTCTGGCGACGCAGCAAACTTTTAAGAACTTGAACACGAAGGAAACTTGCTAACACATTTGGCAAGCCCAACGGAGGAGTACTCTCAGTCGGTTTTTCGCCGAAAGGCTTCGGCCGGTCTGTATGCAGTGGCACACCTGTGTACTATTGATTGCCATTGCACCAGTGCTGTGATGGCCGCGGGCTGCAGCCTGTGGAACTCACAGGCTCCTGTCGTCCCGCGTCCAACTTACCACAAGCATGAGTGTATAGACTAGTGCCTTGTATAGAGTGCTCCCACGAGCACGAATGCACCGAAGTTTAGTGCTTAAATTCTTGGTTTTCATCGTTTTTCATTTCGGTTTCCATCATCACAGATTTGCACTGCCTTCTTTTCACTTTTTATGCTTGAGGACGGAGCAGAAATTCCTTTTTAGAGGATTTTTAATTAATCAGTTATTTATTTCTAGGGTAATACTATGATTCAGCAACAATGCAGGACTTCCGTCTGCACAGGTTCCATTGCTTACTGCTTCAGAAATATTAAATTAGAAAATACAAAAACTGATGCTACCATCTCTAGTTACCGTAGTGTATTGCTGTTTTGATTTTTCAAGAATACTTATAAAAATATTTACCACCAACTTAAGTTCCATCTGAAGTGTTCAAGGCACGTCAGACATATATATATATATATATATATATATATATATATATATATATATATATATATATATATATATATATATATATATAGTTTGTGACCTTGGGAGCAGGTTCTCTTGTATGCAACATTCGTTAAATATGACCGCAAAGCGAGCTTTGTTGTCTTTTTTGCAAGGTTTCGATGGTTCTTATAAGTTTTCTCTCGCCACGTCTGAGATCTTTTAAAACATCTCCAAATACTTCTTTGTGTAGCAACGTTTCGCTATTCCGGATAGCATCCTCGGGCATTATATACAAATCACATTTCACAACTATACCATGAACACGACACTTTAAATCGTAACACTTCGCGTCGGGTCGGTTTCTCGTTAAAACAGAACTGGAGATGTTTGTCTTAGTTAAACAATTTTAAGCTTAAAACTGCAAGGGAATGCTTGCTTTACAAGGGCACTCCGGGTCAGCTGAATGAATTCAATTCAGGATATTCACGTCAATCACCACAGCACTGAAAATTACAAATTCAAACACATCTCGCTTAGTAACACCACCTAACATTTCTTCAGTTACGTAACCGCAACGGGGCGCTGTCGTATAACGACAGATGGGAAACAAGCTTCATCTGAATGTTGATTTTATGGTTAATGTCTCGGATGAAAGCAGCTTCCAATGCTTGAGCTTACGACGGCCGCGTGCCCGGGCCACTATGGACGTATGTTGCACGACCTCATCCCTAGTGAGCGCGAGGTCATGGGACGTCCTCATGTGCTGTAGAAGGGCGCCTTGCTGGAGGTGACATGTCATTCTTCTTGAAAGTGTCGTGGTCGTGTATCCGATGTAGCAGCAGTCTGCTCGGCGCGCACAGTCGCCATGTCTACAATCAAACTTGTATACTACATCGGTCGTTTTTAGATCAGAGGGTTCAAGGGAAAGGTTGTTTCTCATAACAAGGCTTGATGTTTTGCGGTTCTTGTAGTAGATTGTCAGTTTTATTGAGTCCTCCGCTTGTTTTGGGACAATGTTTTTCTTGATGATCGATCTCAGTACCTTTTCGTCCTTTTATACTCAGTAGAGTTGGCATTTTGGTAAAACAGATGGTGCACGGTTCCGGATGGTGACTCTTTCGCTGCTGTTGTCGCGCAGGTTTTGTCCATTTCTTTTGAGATGATGTCCTCGATGTCGTTCAGGTCGTAATCGTTGTTTGTCAAGATGCTTTTGACTCTAGTCAACTCCTGGTGCACCAGCTCCCATGATGAACAATGTGTCAGTGCCCGGTGGACACTCAGACTCAGATCTCAGACGTGGCGAGAGAAAACTTATAAGAACCATCGAAACCTTGCAAAAAAAGACAACAAAAGCTCGCTTTGCGGTCATATTTAACGAATGTTGCATATATATATATATATATGTGTATGTATGCGATGTCAAGATGCTACTAGAACTATCTGAGCAGGCGGAAGTCTTGCTCCTGTGTTGAGTACCATCTTGCTGCGAGTATACATCTGCTAATAAAAGAGGAGGCACGCTCCTGAAAAAGGAGGCACGCTCCTGAAAAAGGAGGCACGCTCCTGAAAAAGGAGGCACGCTCGTGAAACAGGAGGCACGCTCGTGAGTGTCATTGTGCACTCGAAAAACTATATGCAGTCGCTTTTGTTTCCTCTCTGTGCACACATGCTGAAATTCTGTAAAATTTATACCCTTTTTCTATTGCAATTGTTGAAGAAATTACTTACCTCGTGAAATAGGGCACTGCTGACCATCAATCCTAGCAAATGCAAAGTGCTTCAACACCGCTTGTGCAATACAGCTTGAGAAACAGGCATTTGGGCTTGTCAGGATTATACAAAAGGAATAGAAAAAATCACGGGGAAACTGGTGGGGCAAAGAGAGTTTGAAGTATCCCGGTGCAGCGCCCTGGTCATTGGCCATGGCTGGGCTGAGAGATCGATGGTGAGGCAGCAGGTGGCGCGGTGTTTCTGGTTGTACCCAGAGACGCCTGCTGAACTGCCGCAGCCCGACCGCCAATCTCCACTCAACTGTCATCGACTTTCGGCTCTTCCCTGTTCCCTACGCGTCTCAAAATGTCACGTGTGTTGTCAATGACCCACCAAGAGCCCCGAGCCTTCCAGGGTACCCAACTTGTCGCATTGTGATATTTCTTCGCTGCGCAGAAGTCGACATTTGACCCAGTGAAGCAATTTATAGCACGGGTCGTGCGGCGTTTGGCTAAGTGGGTTGAGCGCCTACTAGAACCATAAAGACACGCCATGCATTATGGGCCTGTTAAGTACATGCGTCTCCGTTCAGCCTGTAGCTCGAGGACCATCCTTCTCAAAATGATGTCGCCACTTTGGTGCATAGTGTAACTTGATGTATGCATATATTGGTGTAGGTCGGCAAAATATCTGCCTGTACATAGACATATATTAGTAAAGACTAGGAAAAGTTTGCGTTTTAATATTTTCTACGTGGTGTTTTCTGTATCTCCCACGGTTTTATTATATTATTATTGCCATGTACCCCTGCTCGTGTAACTATTATCACATAATACATTTTAAGCTAATTTATTCGGAGAATTGAGAGTAGCAAAAATGCAAACCACGCCTAAGATTTTCACCCGACACTGGATCGGTTGGAAATTTCAAGAATAGCTAGTGATTCTGACTGTACGTTGATAACGGGACTATTCCGGGCGATAAGGAGGGCCTCCAGGATGGCAAGACGCCTCCTGTCGTTGGCTCGGCCGATGATCATTGTCTGGTCCACTAGGTCCTATGAGACCTAGTGGACCAGACACGATATGATGTGATATTCCCATGAAAATGGGGCATGTACTCTGAAACGTCAGGAAGGAAGGCCGGAATATATGAATTTCGGAAATATTATCGGTACATTGCAAGAAGAACCTAAGAAAACCATGAGAGATATTAAAACCACAACCAAGAAAATATAGTTAATGGGCATCTATATCTATTATCAGCATTTTATATATGTATCAGTATTTCATGTATGAACCTAGCATATACAGAATATTGAATCTCATCCAATAATTTGCGTTAAATCGCCCAAAAGCGCCACATCCGCCCACACTTGCATCACCTCTCAATGGCCTCGTCCATTGGAGTGGGAGGGGGATGCCGTAGCAGGTTCTTCCCTTCGGTTACCTTTCCCCTATGGGGAACCTGACAGAAAAATGTTTGTATAAGTGTGGTGGATTCGACTGGTATGGACTGCTGAAAGTAATCGTTCACCGGACATGCAATAATTGTCTGACAAGTAGCTCCTAGTGTCTGATTGCGTGGAATAAGTATTGCTTAAGTGGTCCTAAAACATAACTGCGGACATGCAATTAAGGAAGGTGTGATTGAAGGTATAATGAGGCTAGCTCATGTGGGTGTTGATAGAGATAGAGAGAGCCAGAGTGAGGGCGTGAGAGAATGCCTGTAAGTGCTTGAGCCTCTTGCTTATGCCTTTATCTAAAGCTAATGCATCTTAAGGATATGAACACAAAGATAAGCTCCAAATGTTTCCTCTCGACACAAGGCGAAACTGACCGCTCTTAGTTCTGCGGATTTCAACGCTTGGACGCTCACAGGTAGGGTAATCATGAAAATGATTCAACAGGTATGATTCTATGACCCGTATGCTTCTACTCAGGGTTGGCCCTCCAAACCCCACATCTCCAATCGAGATCTGCTTGATTTTGCCAAATTTGACTTGTGTGCGGAGGGTTGGATGAGTGTTGTTTTACCAACCCTGACTTGTGTGCGGAGGGTTGGATGAGTGTTGTTTTACCAACCCTGAGTTGTGTGCGGAGGGTTGGATGAGTGTTGTTTTACCAAGTTTGACTTGCAAGCGGAGGGTTGGATGAGTGTTGTTTTACCAACCCTGACTTGTGTGCGGAGGGTTGGATGAGTGTTGTTTTACCAACCCTGACTTGTGTGCGGAGGGTTGGATGAGCGTTGTTTTACCAACCCTGACTTGTGTGCGGAGGGTTTGGATGAGCGTTGTTTGACCAACCCTGACTTGTGTGCGGAGGGTTGGATGTGCATTGATTTACCAAGCTTTTCTGAGATGGCCACAAAATGGTCTGATAATACTCCCCCTGATGCTAACCACCGTCCCATATAATAACGTAATCTACATCAGTTCCTTTAACCCTGCAGGAATGTCTATCTTTCTATCTTCATTTTTAGCTATTTCGGAAGACAATATAGTTTTTTGGAGGGGTGCTGGGTAACCAAACATAGGGACCCGGTTACCAAAATTTGCAAACTGGGTGTGCCTCTGCAGCCTCCCCCCCGAGATGTCGATGGTCCTACAAATGGGTTTGTTCACCCTATCAAAACCGCGCATTTGCGCATGCAGTGTACTTGCCACAGCAGTAATCCGTACCTGGAACTCCGGTAGTATTGAGTTTTTATGGTTGATTTCAAGTCATCATTCATGTATGTATGTATGTATGCATGTATGTAGGTATGTATGGATGTATGTGTGTGTGTGAGGTATGTATGTGTGTGTGTTTGTGTGTGTAAGTATGTATGTATGTATTGTATATATGTATGTGTGGGTGTATGCAGGGTAAGCCTATATATGCGTTGACAGCTAGACACACAGAAACGGGGGGCAGGCAGACCTCCCGAGTAGGATCAGAATGCATCACTTCAACAGGAAGCAGACTCTTTGATCTCGTAGGCAAGCTGTATTTACCGGGCCTCAGCTGTGGTGAGTTGGCCAATCAATGTCAAAATGCACCAGATTAATGAAATTCAAGCCAGCCGACTTCCAAATAGCCTGTTAACTTTGAAGGTACGCAAGCCAGTTTAAAAAGCAAAAATAACTATCCAGCACCTTTGCAGTATATGGTTTTAAGCGCTTACCTTGACAAGCAGCCTTCACACATGCAGTTTAATCAAAGGAGAATGTGCCAGGACCGGAGTGAAATAATGCGAGTTCCGGTTAAGCTTCCTTTGTGGTTGACTAACACGAAGGTGCGGCGCTCGGGAACTGAACCGTGTCTGCTGGTCCTAGTAGAAGGGACCTCACACACACGTGTATCTTTTCCTGCATTATTTTCTGTATGTCAATGGGTCCGTGCGTATCTCAGTGGTACTGTGAGAATCCCGCGCCGTACGTATCTATCAATGTTTTGTATGTCCAGCGCCCGTCTGAGCAGACATAGTCCCCCTGTCGTCGGTGCGGATACAGCCCCGACACAGAGGTCTGTCTCGTTGGAAGCAGGTCTCTGTGCGACTGCGGCAGCACACTATGAGATCACTCCGTCCGGTTATTCTCTCCGTATAATTGTCTATTGATTCGTTATTTCATTTAAGAAGCTTTATGTCTGGTATTCACTTTTCCTGTTGATTAAGGCTCTGATTGTCAGCCTAGCAATTAATGTAAGGAATATAGCTAATTTTTTAATGGTATTTAGACCGATATAGCCGGGAGATGGAGCATACCATGAGGCCCTTTGTTTAGAGTTTGATTTGCCCTAGAACGTGCCATTTTCTATGAAATCGTGCTCTAAATTTGAGGAAGAACGATAGGTATGTTTTGTATTGGAGGTTCTCAAGCTAAAAATTGGATTGGGTTTAAGATATGAATATATTAAAATCCAACACGTTGATAGAATTTCCATTTCTATTGTCCTTTGCCATATATACGGTATACTTTTTTAGGGTTTGCTGTAGTTCTTAGAATTAGCAATTGCAACTAGAAACTATAGTAATTATTGCTTAACTTGTGATTAAACTCATGGCATAGTAATGTTTAATTTATATAAATAACCTCGCATCGTCCTTTAACAGTAAAAACCATACCTATAACATCCCAACAAATACTGTTTATATCATGTTTTTTAGCTTGGACCTTTTTGACAGTATGGAGGCTCAATTTTTGCCTGTGTTGGTGTACCTAACCTTAGCCCTTCTAGGTTCCTTTCCATTTGATTTACATAGTTTAATATGCAATGCTCCTTTTAGAAATAATTGCAACATGTGGTAGCTTTTTGGGCAGTGACAGTCTGGAAGAATCAAAAAGTTATTCATGGTTGCTGGCTAATTGTTAACCAATGTTTGAATGTCGATTAATTAATTTTGCTTCTATTATTATTCCGCTTCGTGTCAGACCTTCTAAACAGCTTTGTTTTTGCTGGTGTATTCATTTATTCTTAATTAAAAAAAAGATATTATTTATATATTTACCATTTATTTTTTATTTTGAAAATGAGTCGCAGTTTGAGTTGAGTTGAGTTGTGAGTTGAGTCAGAGTTGAGTCGGATGCATTTAACCTTGAGTCGGAGTTGAGTCGACTCACTGAACTCTTGATCATGAGTTGAGTCGGAGTTGAGTCAACTGCTCTCAGCACTTGAGTTGAGTTGAGGCGACTCAAGAAATTCTGAAACGCACAACTCTGGCACTTACAACGTTCTATTTGTAAGAATCCATGCGGAAGGGCGTTTGTAAGAAACTCATTTATTGGCGGCTGCTCCCACTGTGGCCTATAACGGTTCACCGGCCTGCTGCATTGGGATTCTGGTGAAGGGCCCTGTCTTAAATGTGTAGTTAGCTTAATTTGCCCTATTTTCACTCCCAATTAGACGAGATAGGCCGCAAGTATCCTACCAGCTTTTAATAATCTTCCTTGCTCAGCACTGTAGAATTCATCGACCATAGAACGCTATTTTCTATGGGTTTGCCCCGAACAGTATAATTATTTTTTTATCTCAGTCGAAATGATGGACCAAAGATTTGTTGTTTAGCTCTTGTCTTGTTCGTTAGTTATTTTCCAACTGTTTCCCCGTGATGTCACTGGAATTTGCCTTGCAATCTCGCATTTTAAAGAACACGCAGCATTCTTGTGGAATTTCGCAACTTGTTCAGGCCTGGGAGGGCGTAATTCAGGTGAGTTACCACGACAAGAGGTGAATAATGTCTCAGTTGGTGGTCACTTGTCACCTATTCAGGTGCACGCCTTTGTTCACCGTTGCTTTATAGACAACAATGACGCTGCCTTTTACTGGCATGGAATGGGCCCGGATACTAACTGCATGATATTATGTCAGGACACACCGGAACAAAGCAAGTCCGGCGTAGCTGGCCTTTGGATCTACATGCGTATACGGCCCGAGTACATTACCCGCCGCCACTGAGTAATGACGGCATTTGTCACGTCTCGCGGCTTCTTTAAGCCGACGGCGCTGGCGCGCTCGCAATATTTCCCAAGTTTGGCTCGGTCTTCACGGTGTGCAGACACGTTCTCGGCGTTTCGTTACAGAGAAGGCCATGGCAGTTCATGCAACTGGCAGAGTGCTTTCGTGAAAGCGGTCTGACGTGATTCCCCGACATGGCCCATTTGAGTGCTGCTGTTCCTGGTCTTTGACATTCGTGGTTGAAACTAGCCGGCACTCTAACTGCGATGTAGAACATTTAATGATGCCGGAGTTTGACCTTGAGCCGTCAGTAACATGTCCCAATCACGCTCGGGTCCTGAGCGGCCGTCGCGGCGGCCCGGCAGCGTCCGTCGCTGCAGCGGCACCGACGCCTGCCGCTGCAGCAGGCTGTGATTCGACGATGGTCGGCGGGGCTGGCTGCAGATGCTGCGCTGTGCCGATGCCAGCCGGCCCGGGCCCCAAGGCTGATACCGTCCCGGTTTACGACGCGGGTGCCAGGTCATAAGCCACACTTGCGCCGCATATAAAGCCAGCCACGCTATTGACCGACAATGTGGCTGTGGGCTGGTGCCAGGCCCCATCACACGATCCACGCACATGCACGCACCCACACGCGCGGAGAGAAGTCACAGACAGACTGCACCTATCACTGCTGACTGAGCGCGAACAGTGTTGCAATCTCGGGCAAAGCATAATGAGTAGGCAGGATATGTTCGGGGAATTTATATTGTATATGCAGCAGCTCAAGTCAAAACAGCCATACAAGTTTTTATTTCGGCGGTGAAATAACAACAGGCTTTCTTCAATTTATGGTCATCCCTGCTATTCTATCCTTCATTGATCCAGCTATGTCTTTATAATATGATGCGCATCTTCTATTAACACGCGCCCCGCTGGGATCCCTGGCATGACGCGCCCCGCTGAGGAGGGGGGCTTTGTCGCCCCCCTCCATGTCGCATTTCCCAGGAAAGGTGAATAAAAATTACGGACGGCGTTCGAAAGCTCTTGACGAGACGAATAAAAATTATAATGAGTATTTTATGTCAGGTCAATATTCAGGTCAGCATAGGTCAAAGAAGGTTCCATAGGCTAACAACAGGGCAGTGTACGTTTCCCCCTCTAGATATTTACTCAGCGGAGCTAGAGCAAATATGTATGCATCATTGAATCCCTCTCATCGTGCCGAATCAGATGATGTATAATATGACCTTGCTACGTCAAATTGTGAAAGTGACCTGATCTCGAGCTAGGTCAGGGTCACAGGGTGACCTGCTATGGTCGTATTGCATATCAATGGACTCCCCTTGACAATATAAGCACAATGCAAGCAAAATAGGAGCTTTATCTCAATTCAGTGAGGAGTTATTGGCAAAACAATCACTGTATGCTCCTGTGACCGGACATGGCCTTTGAGAGGTCAGATGATCAAAAGCTCAACTTTATGGTCACGATCGTGGTAAGAATAGACGGTTTGAGTGTTTTCAGCTTTATCTCTGCATTATTTACTGAAAACCAGCCCTTTTTAATTTTTTAGCATAGACTTATAATGGGGTGACCAAAAAATTTACCCCACCTTAGGTCAAAAATATCGATATTCCGAAATAGCAGATTTGTAGACTCTTATGATCTCATCATATTGTGAAAGTTTCAAACTGGTCGCTTGGCAGGTGTTTCTTAGGCGCTGCTTCAAACACGTGATTTTAGGTTTTGAGGTCGGGTCGCTTGACCTTGGATAGCTCCTTGACCTAAGACGACCTGACCTAAAAAAATCTGTTCAGATTCGTAAAATTGATCAGGGATAAGGTACTGCAAGTTTCGTTGCTCTGCATCTCTTCGCTTTTGCGTTATCTGGGGAAAACCAGGAGAGGAGGGAGCGAATTTCCCCCCCAGCGGGGCGCGTGTTAAGGTTCATTTTAAACCCTACAACACTGCAAAGCAATGTAAAGCATTGTTATCAGCTCACTTGCGTCTCAGTCGCTGCATTGGCCTTCGTTCCAGTGAATCATGTAACCACAGTGAACCATAATTAGCACACTCTCGCGCCAGACCATAATACACGCTGTAATACGTTGAGACAGATAAAGGCATTGTAACGAGTTCGTGGCGTGGTTGCTCTATAGCTGGGGACGATTTGAAGGTGGGGATGAAGCCACCTATCACTGCTAAAGGAAAATGCATTATCTGTATCATTCCAAATATCCTATTAAAAAAAATTTCAAGAAGGACTCGATTCGTGATCTGAACATTTTACTGACGGCTGAAGGTCAGATTGCAGCATTATCAAATATTCTACATCGCAGTTAGAGTGCCGACTAGTTTCCACCACGAATGTCAAAGACCAGGAACAGCAGCACTCAAATGGGCCATGTCATAGAATCGCATCACCCCTCTTGCGCCTTCTTTAACGGGTTGCGCCCTCACACACCTTTGCAGAGGTCGGAAAAAGTGCCGAGGTGTCACCAGCTGAATTTCAAACCAAACTAATGTAACCAAGAGTATTGAGCTTTGGCGCTAAAAAGGATGATTGTTAGACCATCCGGGTCCTTTTGAATCTTAAATAGTGTTTTAGTAAGATTTGGCATCAACTTCTCACGCTGAGGTGTGCGCAAACCAGCTTATTTTGTCTTAGACTTGATTTACTTTTGTCACCAACATTTTTGGCGAGTTGGCATATTCTTTTACCTCTGCACCCTTATTCCAGAACCCCCATGGTAGGACACGCTGTGGGGCGCGTTCTGAGTAGCCTTGGATCATAGGCGTATCCAGGACTGCCGGTCGGGGGCAGTCATCCTGACCAGGGGCGCCACTCGTGGACGGCAAAACTTATCAGTTGGGCGCCAAATCCTATCGTGGAGGCGCCAATACTCACATCCTGGGGGCGCCTTGATTATTTCACGGGGCGCCGAGGGTCGATCTGAAAGGCCCCGCTTGCGCCACACGGGGCCCTTCTGATCATCAAAAAGTTCTCCGTAGTTTTTTTCATGGGTTTTCATGGATGTAAAACGGGCCTTGGGTGCTAAAAAGATCCCTGGGGGTAGAATTATGTCTCGTGCTGCCCTCAGGGTGTACAATGGGTGTTTGATTATTCATTTGAAACTTGAACAAACAGTGAGAGCATTGGCGGATCCAGGACAACATGGGGGAGGGGGTCTGGGGGCTCGAGTTTCCCCGGCATTGCCTTAGAACAGCCTCCGGCTATGCAAATTCACCTGAGGCACTCTGAGGCACTCTGTATAGGCATTCTGACATGTTTGGGGGGGACTGAGCTAGCTCTACCCTAGTATGCGCCACTGAATGGGAGCTAAGGTGTTAGAGACAAGGTCAGTTTGCAAGTATCACATCCTGACCGGCGATAAGTTTGTCCTTCAATTCATATTAGAAAAAGCACACACTGCCAAGCAACAGAGAGGAGCAACTGAGGTGGCGCAACCCGGTACTCTCTCCCAATCACTTCGGAGTTCGGAAAACAGTTTAATAGGCCAGAGGTATACTTTGCCTGCACTCGGTCAAGTGAGAGGTGATTACTGATTCACCACTATGTTTTTGTTTCTTTGTTTCTGGTAGCATTGCTATTTATCATTATCATTTATGATATATTTATATTAACAGTAATTTGTTTGCATTATTGTTGTGATGACTGGTTAGCGTGCTGGGTAATTCGGCGCAGGACATTATTACCCAGCATTAGGATATTATTAGGAAATTAGGTTGTCATTATTTTTGAGAACATAGCCGCTTTGCTCCTCTAAACAAGGAAACAAAAAGAAACAAACACAAATGGCGTCTCTGCGTCAGTGAGCTAACACGGCGCGCCTTTTGTTTAGGTGTGGGTGCGGAGGAGGGACTATCACATACTGACCGGCGGCAAGAACAACTACATCAAGGACCAGCGGTTCCATGTGCTCTTCGATGCCTCCACTTCCGACTGGACTCTGCAGATCAAATTCGTCAACGTTAGCGACAATGGAACCTACGAGTGTCAGGTACGTCACAGTTAGTGATTTATATTCGTAAGTATGAAAGTCACGTTTAGCACATATATTTAAAAGAGGCCTATCAAATACGATTCGTCCGCGCAGCGAGCTTAGAGCATTACGTCACGTTGCTACGGTTACTAATGGTCACTTCATACCGCGTGACCATGCAGCATAGACGGATCTAGGATGGCCGTTTGGGGAGGGGGAGGGCGCCACCCGGACCAGTGGCCGCCACGTTTGGACGGCAATAGCTATCAGGGGTTGTGGGATCGTACTGTGGGCGCGCTGATACTCGCATGCTGGGGGAGGTTGGGAAGTGACGTTTCAGGAGGGAGTCATCCATCTCTCAGAGGGAACCGTGACTATTTCGGGGGGGTAAGCGCCCCCTTGCCCATTTGGATCCGCCTATGCGACGTGGGGAGGACAGGATCCGTAGGAAGTGAGTTTCAGCTTTTTTTCTCCGCGAACACGAGGTTCTGGGACAAATGAAATATCGACCGAGTGGTTTCCCGACATGCGCTGTAGGGCTCACATGGTTATCTCAGTTTAAATCCCATTATGAAAGTGCCACATTTCCTTCTCGATCTCGATTTAGTACGGTACATCTACGCGTCATAGATTTGGTTGGTTCAGAAACAGTTTGGTTTCGGCACGCACCTAAGTGGAAGCTTGTCACAATTTTGGTCGTCCAATCTGTACAATCGAAAAATAATCAATTTGATCAGGTGTTCTGATCCCGGTGGTGTCCGATTAAGGGTTTGATAATAATGTTTTGGGATTTAACGACGCACCCACCGCTGAGGTCACATGGCGTCGGAGGGGAAGGGGAGTAAGCTAGGCTTGAGCTAGGACAGGGCGCCAAATCCTGTCTCTGGGTGGACTCGAACCCCTGACACCCTGCACATACAGAATGTCATCGGCCGAACCGAGTGCGCGCGCTAACCGACTGCGCCACCCAAACCCCGATTTTAAGAGGTTAGTTATAATCATTGTTGGGGTTTAACGACGCACCAACTGCCAGAGTCATACGGCGTCGCCAACTCTCACCCTGTTGGAAAGGATTTCGGGGATCAGATCGACTTATTCAGAGGCTCCACTGGTAATGTATCTTACTGTACCGGAGGATAGCTTTCGTCAGCCATTCAGAAGCCTCACACGAGGCCAGACAGAGAACTGCACTCTCGTGCGTGCGTTCCCCATGGCACGACTGCGCCTCACAGCTACAACGCAACAGTCTGAACTTTTCGCAATTCGGTAAGGCGCTGATGCTGATGTTTTTTATAGTAATGTGCGATCTTTTTTGGATAAAAGATGCACCCGACATCATGCTATAGCGATAGTATACCCAGCCGGATGGCACCATATGTCTGGCCGAACTATCATTACATCCATACATATATTTCGGCAGAACTAGCCGACCAGATGTGGTCGGTAAATATCCACACCAATCAATGAACGTCTGTGTTCTCGGCTCTTTAACTGCCCGCAATAAATGCATTATTGTGTACAACAAATGTTCGAAATTTGTCCGCAACCTTTTACTTCTAAAATGGAGAAAACTTGTACGTATTGGAATGAAAGTGCGATCCCAGTAAAATACGTTTGTAATACTTTTGAGTTTTCTGAGGCCTAAGGTTCTTCCCATTTTATTTAAAGTTCACACCGGTGCAATCTTTTCAAGCTTTAGCTTTCCCATCTGCATGTTTTCAAAGTTGGCATGAAGCCGGCATTTATTCATGACAAATTCTTATTGAATGCACAAAGAGTTCTGCGAGGCTGAAAATTGAACAGTCGCTGTTTCCCAAACCGGAGCCCCAGCACAAAAAGGTCAATTGCTAGCGATTTCCACAGCCTGCCGAGACATCGAAGGGGAAAGGCAGAGCCGCATATCACGTTTGTGAAACTTTGCAAAGTGAAACTTGGCTGGCCGGGCTACGCCCACACCCATTGGTGCGTGACAACAGAGTGGCATGCGAGCGGGGTGGCGAGTGCCCCTGTCGACTCCCCGCTCCACCTACGGACACCGCCTGCTTGAGAACTAAGTCGACCTGTACATATGAAACTGAACAGCACTAAGCCCCAGTTATAGCAGCTTTGCACCAAAAACTGATGTGATGAGAAACTATGGACGTTTGCCATCCATATTTTGTTCCTTTTGAAGTATGTCCAACTCTCAAACCAGCGACGGGAGCAGGGGGTGGAAACTCAATCTGGAGATGCACTCCCCGCCAAAGCGGACAAATTTTACCAAATTTTGGCCGATTTTGTCCGACTTTTTTCGATTCTACCCGGGTTGCCCCATCCTCTGTAACGTTTGGTTAAGTTTCCGACGCGGTTTCCAGTGAAAAAATGTGCATGGTTTTTTTAATATCTTGTTTCCAAGCCCTTCACTTTTTTGTGGCTCGAAATCAAGTAGAAAAATTCGTAGAGTTTTTGTAGAGAGTAACTCGTTTCCCCTCGGATGACTGACAGTGTGTTGACAAGACGGAATCACCGGTAGACACTGAGCTGAGATATGTTGAACTGACCCCTTGGCATGCTCTTCTCCCGCTTGGTAATACATTCTCAGACACACTTTAAAAATGGGTATCATGAAAAGCTTAGAATGGGTTTCTGCCTATCCGGGTCTTTCCAATTTACGCATCCTTTCTCTAACATCATAAAATCCAATCTAACAGATGACTCGGCCAGGCAATGCTGTGCGATCTCCCATTCAGGTAGCCTCGGCGTTGACAAGGGCTTACTTTCATTGATCAGGTCTTAATTCAGAGCGGGGGATCTCCAAGCTCTTTACAGTTTCTCAATCTGCGGAGAACTGCTATATGCAGATGAGATGAGAGGGGAGATCTGGTAAGCTTGCAACGCTGAGCTCCGCCCAACCTCCCTGTGCCGGGTAAGTCCTGTGGGGTAGACCAATCCTGACCGAGTTGTGAGCTCCGCCCAACCTCCCTGTCCCGAATAAGTCCTATGATTGTATACCAGTCCTGACCGAGTTGTGAGCTCCGCCGAAGCTCCTTGTGCCGGGTAAGTCTTGTGATTGTATACCAGTCCTGGCCGAGTTGTGAGCTCCGCCGAAGCTCCTTGTGCCGAGTAAGTCCTGTGATTGTATACCAGTCCTGACCGAGTTGTGAGCTCCGCCGAAGCTCCTTGTGCCGGTCAGTCCTGTGGGGGTAGACCAGTCCTGACCGAGTTGTGAGCTCCGCCCAACCTCCCTGTGCCGGGTAAGTCCTATGGTGGTAGACCAGTCCTGACCGAGTTGTGAGCTCCGCCCAACCTCCTTGTGCCGGGTAAGTCCTGTGGCGGTAGACCAGTCCTGACCGAGTTGTGAGCTCCGTCCAATCTCCCTGTGCCGGGTAAGTCCTGTGGCGTAGACCAGTCTTGACCGAGTTGTGAGCTCCGCCCAACCTCCCTGTGCCGGGTAAGTCCTGTGGCGGGTAAGTCCTGTGGTGGGTAAGTCCTGTGGCGGAGACCAGTCCGACCGAATTGGAGCTCCGTCCAACCTCCCGTGCCGGTAAGTCCTGTGGCGGGTAAGTCCTGTGGCGTAGACCAGTCCTGACCGAGTTGTGAGCTCCGCCCAACTTCCCTGTGCCGGGTAAGTCCTCTAGTGGTAAACCAGTCCTGACCGAGTTGTGAGCTCCGCCCAACCTCCCTGTGCCGATAAGTCCTGTGGCGGGTAAGTCCTGTGGTGGGTAAGTCCTGTGGCGCTAGACCAGTCCTGACCGAGTTGTGAGCTCCGCCCAACTTCCCTGTGCCGTGTAAGCCCTGTAGTGGTATACCAGTCCTGACCGAGTTGTGAGCTCCGCCCAACTTCCCTGTGCCGGGTAAGTCCTATGATTGTATACCAGTCCTGGCCGAGTTGTGAGCTCCGCCGAAGCTCCTTGTGCCGGATAAGTCCTGTGGCGGTAGACCAGTCCTGACCGAGTTGCGCTGATAATTTGGACCCTGTGTGCCTTTGGGCTTTACGACACACCGATTTGAGAAACCTACGGGGCTGCCAACTTTCGACGTGTTGTAAAGGTTTTATGGGTATGGGAAATGCCTTTGCGAGATACCTGCCCTGTATTCGAACCCGGGTCAGCGGCGTGAAAGCCGGACAGGCTTTCCCGACACCAGTGCATCCCCAATAGTTCCACCACTTGGCTGCTGCCCATGACACAACGTATCATGATAACTAGTTTAAAGATATAACTATTTAAGGCGCAAGTAATTACTTTTCTGGCGTTGTCCGTCACAGTAACCACAGCTCAGCTAGGCCACTCCCTTCAAGTCTAGCATCCACTGCTAACGTACATCAGCCTCTAGCCCAGTGGGGACGCCAGCGACCCGTTCCGGGGATATCGTACAGCACAGCTGTTTCCACCGAAAGTTATCTGCAGAGAATGGAAATGAATGCCGTTGGTTTTAGGAGAGGCGCAGCCGGCCGGTTGGCGGCGGCGCCCGTCAGCGGTCCCCGGCGGGATCGTAACGCAGCGGTGCGCTCAGCTAGGCACGGCGGTGCGCTCAGCTAGGCACGGTGCGCCACCACACAGCCGTCAGCATGGCTTGTTACTGCCTCCCAGAAAGTGCATTGCCGACAAACAGTTAGATGGCACGCTTGCACCGTTGGTCGTGACCCCCGACTCATGCCAGCTGGGCCCGCCCCTGCGCCGGCCGCTGCCGGAGACCCGTTCAATAAGGCGGCTACATGATGGGAGACGCGGAAACATCTCTTAGGTATGTTCAGGGCCATTGCGTTCGACTTGTGTAGACCTCGATGTGTGTGTGTTTCACGCGCAGGGAAAATGTGTCGGCAGCGTCTCCACTGCAATGAGTGTGTTGTGTAGAGCGTCCCGGACCTGGATGTATGTAGCCACCGAACATGTCCCTATTTTCCATCCATTTGCCTTAGCTTGACAGGGTCTTCGCAATAATTCTGTTAAAAATGAAGCGTAACTAATGCGGTTGAAGATGCGGAAATTGAAATCCGGAAGAAATATATACGTTTGATTAAACAACTTTCACTTTAGAAATGACACTATCTAACTCAAGACATAAAAATATATAAAATATAATAAAAAGTGACGAAAAATTATGCATGAGAAATTGGAAACAATGTTTCCAAGCAGGCCTGCCAGTTTCTTCTCGTATATTCTGACAGTGCGCCTCGAAATAAGCAACCAAAATGACGCATTTTCTTGAAAAGTTTATTATTAAGTTTGTCCTATGTTATCGCTCTAACGGGTGGTGATGGTGATTCTTTTCTTTGGAGAATTTCAGTGCTTGTTTTGCTGCTGCTCCGGACTGTTTGTCCAGCTGTAGAGTGGCGGGCTATGTTTGGCGGCCAGGGCGCCGAGTGCATTCTGCCGTGCTGTTTCAATGTTTTCAGCTGTGGGCTGGCGCGAAAAAGCTGCATCCCTGACCACAGCTGTGGACCCATTAGGAGAATTGGGTTTGTTTAGGAATGATTTGTGTTGTGTTATGACACGCTGGGGCCAGATCGCGGAAACAATACGTGCCGTGTCCCGCTCGGAGGACGCTCTGCCCTATAGGCAGGGAGCGGTCCATCTCTGTTGTAAGAGCTCGCACGCTTCGGTAGTCCCACAAACCTTACGATGGGAGTTTGGCACCTGGAATCCATATAGACCCCGGTGTTATCAATATCAATGGGTAGTGACGAAATGCCGCCAACGGTTTCATCTGGTAATGGGCTTGGCTGGGGTCTTCTTAATGTCAGTCCGGGCCATCCCCGCCGTCTTTAGCGCAAAATCTTATTGTTTTTAGCGGTTGTTGCCGTTGAACACTGATATTATGTGTATATTTTATGCTGGATGTGAGATGCACACATTATCTGTACCATTCCATTATATTGTAATATATGATGCACGTTATTTCACTC
The DNA here is from genome assembly GCA_034440635.1 of Lepas anatifera. NCBI lineage: Eukaryota > Metazoa > Arthropoda > Thecostraca > Lepadidae > Lepas > Lepas anatifera. Next base: position 852,618 of record JAOTON010001975.1, on the reverse strand, counting down.
AGCTCACAACTAGGGGGAATATTGTTGGCCGCTTCTCCGGGTCCGTGGGTTTTAGATATAACGAGACGGACGGCTCTGCCCTCTGGGCGGTGCTGCTCGTCTTCCCTGAGCTGTATTGTCTAGACTGGCCTTACAACCAATACCCTGCACGTGAAATGCGGGCACACGGGCACTCGGACACCAGTCCTCAGCGGACCTGGTCAGCCCGCTAGCTCTGTGGGTCGTTCCGCGAATCGCTATCACGTTCATTTTCTGCGTTCGCTGCTACTAGTCTGCTGATGAAGCCCGGAACACATGTTATCCATTTTCAGTGATATCTGTAAAACATAATTGTCTAATGGCAATAATGTTCGCTTATATATGTTGAAAAGTTTATTTTTGCTTAATAGAAACATTTCATTTTTGACAATAAGGCATTTACCGGTTATGATTTTTAAATTTTTGTGCAAGTTGTTTCAAGATTGGTGCAAGTTGTTTCAAGATTGGTTTTTGGAGTCGGAGTATCACTAAAGTACTCAATGGACTCGTCACGGAGACCCCGATCTCACCATTCAAACGAGGAACGCCCACAATGAAGGGCCAATTTAGAAACCAAAGCTTAACGTTCCACTAAGCCACGGCCACCCCTCTCAGGTTTTCCTCTTATCAGTCAGTCGCCAGGCGACCTACGTCTGGTAAATTTTGACTGTCGGAGCGTCTCAGAGGAACCAATCAAAAGCCTGTACAGGCTCAGCCAATGCATGTTTCTGAGCAGTGACCCGGAGCCCAACGCTCTTCCAACAGAGCTACTGGGGTGACAGTATGCTCCCCTAACGGGATCCACTGCATTTTATGCGCTGAATTGTCCATCCAAGTCTTTCTGCAGGATGTCTTTGATCGATTAAAACTGTATGGTAATAGTAAGAATTAAAACAGCACGTTTGTGTTCATTCTTTATGGCGGGTTTCGAAACTGCCTCGGTCCTATTATCAGGCAATTACCAATATTGAAGAAAAATACTACATTTTTACCTATCTATAGAGAGGGAAACAGTCGAGAGATCAAGCTTATCCGTGGAGCTAAAAATCTTACTTACTTTATGAATTTTTATTGGGCGTTCTGATTCTGAAAATCGTTCATTGATGCTACGCGAAACATATTTGCCATGGTCCTTTAGCTACGCTGCATAGTTCGATCCAACCCTGGAATAAAACATGCTGTCCACGCTACTGTTCATTGCCGCGTGTGATGTACGAATGTGAATAGCTTCATTAACCTGGCGATGTCACGGCATTGTTTCGAAAGGACGTGCCGCCCCGGAAGCTCAGTCGGTAGAGCGATGGGCTCGGCTCCGATTCTCCGAAAACCGCGCAGTGGTGGTGCACTGGTGAATATGTTGGGATAGATTCCACTGAAACGCTCCAGCTCTTAGAATTTACCAGACATAGGCCGGCTGGGCACTGACTGATGAGAGCTTCACGGGAGCGGTGCGGCCGTCCCTCTGGTTTGTGAGACGTTTAATGTGGGCTTCCAAATTAAACTATCATGACGGAAATTACACGTTTGTATGGGGCTTTTGAGTCTCCAAAACAACTCGCTTGATAATATTAATCCAACTTCGATCCCAAAAGCCATGCTTGTGATAACGTGAACAAAACGCAATGATGTCAGCACCCTGCCAGCCCATTATATGCCCTGCTTCGTAAGTATACTCCGTTGCTGCCTCTGGTTGTTTCTTGGTATAATGATCTGCCGAATACTTCTGAGAATTCGAGCTCTGATTTTCTAATAAAAAAGATTTCGTCCACTTTCTACTTTGTAAACCTTATCACAGTTAACACGCGCCCTGCTGGTGGGGAATGAAATTCGCCTGTCATGATTTTCCCAGATAACGCGGAAACGAAGAGACATAACAAAACATGTTACAGTATCTTATTCCTGATCAATGTCACGCATCTGGCCAATTTTTTAGGTCAAGTTACGTCAGGTCAAGGAGCTATTCAAGGTCAAGCGACCCGACCTCAAAACCCAAAATTACGAGTTTGAAGATGCACCTAAGGAACAAATGCCAGCCGATCAGTTTCAAACTTTGACAATACGATAGGGATATAAGGGCCTACAAATCTGCCATCTCGGAATATTCATGTTGTTGATCCAAGATTGGGTCAATGTTTTGGTCACCCCATTATAAGCCTACGGTAAAAAATAGAAAGGGCTCGTTTTCAGTAAATATTCGATAGATCAACTTTAAAATCCTCACACCGTGAATTCTTACCACAATCATGACCATTAACTTGAGTTTGTTATCATTTGACCTCTCAAAGGTCAAGTGAGGTCACTTGAGCATGTATTGATTTATTTTGCCAATAACTTTGCACTGAATCAAGACAAAGCTTCCATTTTGCTTGCGTTGCATATCGATCTAATCTATCGATTCCTGGTCATCTTGTCGCGGGGAATCGATTGATATGCAACATGGTCATACCAGGCCACCATGCGACTCTGACCTAGGTCAATGTCAGGTCATTTTCAAAATTTTACCTTGCAAGGTCATATTGTACATTGCTCGATTCGCCACGATGAGAGAAATCCAATGATGCCTAAATATTTTCTCTAGCTCCGCTGGGTAAATTTCTAGAGGGGAAAATGTGCAGTGACCCGTTGTAAGCCTATGGAACCTTCCTTGACCTCTGCTGACCGCAACATTGACCTGACATAAAAAATAGTTCGTATAATTTATATTCATCTCGTCAAGAGCCTCAAACGCCATCCGTAATTTTTCCTTTGCCTTTTCTCGGAAATGAGATAGGGGGCGAAATACGCCCCCCAGCGAGGCGCCCCAGCTGGCGTCAGGGACCTTATCGGAGCGCGTGTTAATGAATCCATTTGATAAATGGTTTCAGGTGTCTTCATCTCAGAGATTCTGTCTTATGATTTGAAAAGTAGCTGCCCTAGTGTTGTTTAGGTCCGAAACGTAAGTAAACAACGATGACGAGTGATGTTTAAGTGACAAAGGACGCTACGATTTTGAGCTCTACTGATATTTGTTATTTATCATATGTGTAACTATCGATGGATGATAGTAGATTAATATTATAGTAAGAGAGATAGTATATCGATGTAGTACTTGACATCAATGTTGGCCAATGGTGGTTCATTGGTCTTGGTGAATCTTGGTCATAATGGGACTGATATTGTGTTGAAACTGGTCCTTAATAGCGAATACAGTCGAAGGCTTTGTTAAATTGATATGTATTATAACAATCAAGGCCAAAGCTATGAGTCAACTCGAAAATAAGCTGTTGGATATTTTGAATTATTTAAAGCTTGAATAGCATAAGGAACTAACAGTTGACAAAATTTGCAGTTTGTGTGCTTGCAGTTTTACGATTCTGCGGAAAGCATATCTGCCATTTTGCTGATCCCTAATCTGCTAGTTTTCCTTAAATCACTATTTAGCGCATTAGTAATGAGCGTAATTCCCACCTCTGACCGTACCAGTCATCGGTGCGCAGATCAGTTTCATGGGCAGTCCATCAATTTCAGAATCTACACAAAGGGCATGGCAAATTCATTATGTTGATTGCTTGATATTTTTGTGTGTGCCCTATTATATATTCCTGGAAATGAAATGGAATCAATACAGCAAGTGGAAAAAATGTTAAGTGGTCTGCTTCCTTGAATCCTGGATGTAAAGTGCATATAATGCAGACATGTAGGTTTGTATTACATAATTGTACGGAGCTCAATTCTATGAAACTCAATTTGAGGTCCTGCTACACTATGACCAAGAATGTGATTTTACCCATTGTATTATGCTGATCGTGATGAAGGACTGTGCCTGAATGTGTAATCCCAGTGTATTGTATCCATTTTACATTCATGATTCGATGAGGCACGCCATTTAACCTTGTCAACTTAAAAATCATGCTCCTCGCCTTAGCACTCCGAAATCAACGAATCAATACAACTATTAGTTTCGTGTGTGGTTAATTACTCCATTATCGGCATACGGTGGAACCATCGCCCAAATGTCGGGTGAACATTCTTCACTTGCTCCAAGTTGTCTAACACCATGTCAGCAAGCCGCTCCCATTGATGTGAATTCTGAATAATTGAAGCCCCTTTTAGTGCGTAAATCGCGGGCAGTTTCTGTGACGCGCTGCCGTACTCTGCCTCACTACTCACATTTAGCGACGACAGGCAATGAATACATCGGCGAGCAGCCCTGTGCTAACGCAGTACTGCCAACAATTAGTATAGTGTCCTGCTTCGGAGCATGAGTGCCCACCCGTCACTATCAAACGTTACGGTATTATTGGAAGGTACACTTCAAGTAGTCTGGTCATGGAATGGTCAAGGAATGGAATGACATGGTGTCGATGGCCGCAGTTCGGTTGGGTGCGTAACTTACGAAAGTCTGGCGACATTGACTTCTATATTTCTGTCCCAGTTTTGGTATCACTCACACATCGCAACCCGAAATACAATATCGCTCCGTGATAAGAAACGGTTGTAAAGAGAGTAGTTTTGTCCTATTTTTCTTGATTTCTGGCGGTGAATTTCATGGAAAGTCTAACCAATCAAGAGAGAGGAGAAATCAAGAACGTAAGATAGACCTGCGATATATCTTACTGTCTTTCACAGATCTTTATCATTCAGTTTGACAAGTCATGAGACACAACACTCGATACCATATGCTGACACAGATGGTATGTGTTTTGAGATGCATGTTTCCGCAGGTATCTAGTTATTGCCGTGTCACTCGGCTCAGTGTTTTTAAGCAGAATGCCTCGGTCTTGGACCAGCCTTTGTGTTGTCTCTGAAAACTCTCGGGAGGGCGGGACGTTGCATCGTTCAGGCTAGCATTGAAGAGTGTTGTTGGGTGAAGGCCGTGGCGCCGTTACGAACGAGACCCGTTTCGGTTCAGAGACGGTTGGACGTTAGCATGGCTATCCTGGTTAGTGTTGTTGTGCGATGTCTGCGGACTTTTGATAGTGAGGATGACTGGGAACATTGATGTGTCGCACAATGCGGCCCAATTAAAGTGAAGTTCAACTGCCGTTATTTCCTTCAGTTTGAATCTCAAAAATACTGATCTATCACGAATCTTGTGAAGGGTTACATGCTGAAGATATCCATGCTGAAGATATCCATGATATCCATGCAAGGGATTTATGTTCAAAATTAAATGAGTGTTCTAGCGGTCAAAGTATTTTTCTTATTCTTATGTTTGTCTTCTCCTGCATGTCTTACAATGGCGGATACAAGAGAGGCTAGAGGGGCTCAAGCCCCCCTACCCCAAAATATCTAAGTGCCTATAGTTAATGCATAGGCGGAGGCTGATTCAAAGTAATGGTGGGGAGGCTCACCTCCTTAGCCCCCCACCGAAATTAAGTCCTGGATCCTTCGCTGATGTCTTATGCATTTCTAATAGCTCTACGTAGCCTGTGCGCATGTTGGTAATTTCGGGGAAGCTCGCACTCACCGACCAGCGCTGAAAGCACGCCTGTTGCCGTGCGTTCAGCTCCAACTCCTATTAATGGCTTCTGGTGAAGCTGCACTAATGATGACAACCGGCTGTTGTTCTGCAGTAAATAGATACGAGTGGTGGTCGCTCGCTACTTATTGAGACAAACCCGCCGCTTCTTATCTAAGTATAGTCACCAGGTTTTATTGTAGTTCAACGCCCTTCCCTGTGCAGCTGGAAGTGTGGAGCTGTCATGACTTATATATCTATGATATATATATATATATATATATATATATATATATATATATATATATAAAAACATAAATACATGACTGACGTATATCTATTTGGAGGTGTGTGGGCACCCTAATAATCGCTGCAGTAGTGTTAAAATATCCTGCAAATGCTCGTGTTTTTCGTTTCAAGGGGTTTGAATTGGTTTTGTGCTTGTAAACAGACCCTTGAGAAGGCTAAAACACGTTTTATATTATGCTATCTCGTTTTGTTATGGCTGTTGTTGACATTGTTTCAAATTTCGGCGCTCCCAACGAATTCCAAAATCCGCCCTCCAAGGAGCTGTAACTTGTACGTTATATTCCTTTTGTGGGGTGCGCCTGATAATTGTGAGTAGAAAGCGAAGGCTATAAGTTTGAATATTCGTGAGGGAGTAGTCACACTTTCACCAAGCTCCTCCTGTCCGTTATTTTAGGCCAGATGAGGTTGTTACTTGCTTCCTGCTGGGGCATGCTTTTGGAGCAGACTTGCTACAGTGAAAAACGTTCACAGTTCTGTGCCCATTTAATCAAGAAAACAGAAACAGTAGAAACACCATCATTGCAAAAGCAAGTCTTCAAAGCGATCTAACCTATGCCAAAACTTAGTTGTGAGGGAGATTTTTACTCGGAAAATACGTTTTTGGTTTTTAGGATTGCAGTGGTGTACTACAACATGGCTGGAAGACCTACAATGGTCACCCCAGGAATACTGCAGACCTACAAGGGTCACATAGAACTGTGACTTATACAATATCATCTCGACTTTTTGGTCGGTTTTGAAAATAAAGAGAGCTCATTCATTGGCTCGCTTTCAGTGAAATTGATAGTAAATAAAGTTGCATAGAATAACACTTAAAAATCCACTTTGCAAACCGTTATACATAATGGAGTGAAAAACGAGGTCACAACCAATGGGTTTTTAAGTGCGAATTGCACTTGAGTGCGGAACTGCTTAATGGGAGAATGTATGTTTAAAAAGTGAGAGCTTTATGTTTATGTGTTCTAGATACCGGCGTTATGACTGTAGAGGTCAGTGTTATAAACAGTGACTCAACCCTGCAGAAACACCAACTGGTTTTGTAACTCGGCCGGCTGCATGGTACAAAGTAACCAGTGATGCATTGAAGTGGCTAGATGAATACATACAACGAAACTCGAATTATTTCATGTGGAAATGGAAGAAACATAACGTTTAACTAAGACCTATAAGACGAGGGAAACTTAATCAAAAATACGTTTGGGAACTGTTTGACTTTTTTGGTAGCAGCATAATCTCATAAGTGCTCGGAAGGCCTGCTGGAGATAGGGTGCCATAAAAGTGAACCTAGACCCTAAAAGATGATAAAACAGGTGAAAATGAAAGCGCTATAAGACTGGAAGACTAAAAAGCCAAAGTCCAGACACTGAAACGTCTAAACCCTAAAAAGCCCAAAAAGGCTGGGTCAAGGTAAATATAAAGAACAAATAAAGAAAACAAGAAAAAAGAAAAAACAAAGAAAGATAGATAAAAATAACGAAAAACCTCATCCCACGCTTTTTTATCTTTATCTTGATGTAGCCTTTTTGGGCTTTTTAGGGTTTAGACGTTTTAGTTTCTGGACTTTGGCTGTTTAGGCTTCCAGTCTTTTAGCGCTTTTACTGTCATCTGTTTTATCATCTTTTAGGGTCCTAGTTCATTCCCACAACACTCTGCAACATAATTTCCATATAATATGGCAAGCTGAATATTCTTTTCTAAAATAATATTTTCACTTTGGTGAACAATGAAGTTAGTTAAGGACTTTTTATAAAGCGTTCTGTGCAAAGCACCTTTGTCCACCTCTAGAGTATGTGAACAATGAATGACGGCCTCCTTTATTTAGACCGTCTTTCCGTCTTTACCCAACCACAACAGTGATTTTCTTGGGAATTATGGCTGCATTTTCAGCAAAACATTTCCCTCTTATTCTCTGGGGGCTAAGGCAGAGCTGGGAAATGCGACAAAAACATGCACCAAATAGTTCAATGTTTGGAGAGAAAAAAGGTAAAATACTTGAAAATAGCAGCCAGGAACTAGCTGTGGCTGAAAAACAAGGCATTGTACAGTAGCCAGGCACCACTTCAGGATCGATTGGGTGTTTAAATTATGTCGATCACGATTTCTGGTCGAAAAGTCGAATTCGAAAAAATTTCCCGCGCACCGTTAATCGGTTCCAAAATCGATTCATATCCACGACAATCAAATGCAACTAATGTAGGAAGGGCCACAAACTTAAACCATTGAATGAACAATTGAAACCTTTCGACTCCTAAAAATATACTTGTCCGATAAGTACCTGGAAGACGGGGATGTTTGAGCTTAAAAATAGATAATAGATGGCGCGCATGACGCAGCCGCAACCACTGTCCCGCTACGTCGCTTATGTCAAGAAGCTATTAGCCAAAGGAGCTGGATATAGATTTGAAACTATTTGAATTCGATGAATGAACATTTACCTTCACAAGATGATCTAGATTTTCCGCTTGCAGTTTTATATATTATTGGTAATGGTTGCTTTCAAAGCAGGTCCAATTAAGATCAGCCAGCCATTTATAGATTAGGTATTTAAGCATGAGTCACTGCGGATCAATTTACGTATTAAAATGTAGCAAGAGCCAGTCGATTATATTTAGATTAGTCTTGCTATCACTAGCAAGGAGAATGCCGCATTTCGGAAAAATGAAGCTGCACCACACCTAGCGCCACCGTCAGCCATTATGCTACCGCTTAACCAGCTCCGACTGGGGCTGACGTTGTCGTTCACATTATGTTGCTGCGGCTTAGAGATGGAGGCCAGGAAGAGGACGAATTTCACGTTCAACAGCTAAAATCGAACCGACCGCTGATGAAGTTACCGATACTACGGAAGAGCATCTGTGGCAGCAAAAACAAGCAAAGTTCGCTGTGAAATAAGGAAGCATTTAAACCTGAAGGAAGCGATCAGAAGGCGCCTACAAAACAGAAGATATTGTAAGCATGGACAAAGCATGACAACATTGTTTGACATATAAAGCAGAGTTTTACCATCAAAGGCATCGGCAAACAGAACATTTCTGGAAGACCAGCGAAAGCGCAGAGGTTGTATCTGGTGGCTTGATGCAGTCGGACGGATCATGAGACGGCACGGTGCGGCAAGTTACCGCCGCTGTCGTTGTGGCTACCAGGAGTTCCCGATGTTGCGCACGGAGCTGAAGCTGCGTCAGAACGCAACGGCCCATTACAGCGACCGATGGTGGTATAGCAGCAGCGAGCTTCCTATTTGTAGCATCACACCAGCTGCTGACAGACGACGCACGCGAACAGGTTCTGGCATGCATAAGTCAATCTCGGAAGGAAAACATATTTTCAAATGTTACACGGAAGTGGTTTGTAGACTTGTCCGGGTGATTGTCATATTATTGTGCTCGAATGCGGACGAGCCGGCCTCCCGATCAGGCCTTATTGGCGGCAGCAGCGTGGCTTGCCGCAGCTGCTGCCGTCTCCAATGGTCCGTCACGACTGCATCCAAGCCACCAAGATACAACCTCTGTGCTTCTCGCTGGTCTTCCAGAAATGTTCTGTTTGCCGATGCCTTTGATGGTAAAACTCTGCTTTATATGTCAAACAATGTTGTCATGCTTGTCCATACTTACAATATATTCATGTATTGTAGGCGCCTTCTGATCTCTTCATTCAGGTTACACTGCTTCCTTATTTCACAGCGAACTTTGTACTTGTTTTTGCTGCCACAGATGCTCTTCTGTAAGTCCGGTGACTTCATCAGCGGTCGGTTCGAACTTCAAGCTATTGAAACGTGAAATTCGTCCACTTCCCTGGCCTCCATCTCTTCAAGCTGCAGCATCATAATGTGAACGACAACGTCAGCCCCAGTCGAGAGCTGGTTAAGCGGCAGCATACAGCTGACGGCGGCACTAGGTGGTGTAGCTTCATTTTCCCGAAATGCGATATTCTCCCTGCTAGTTATAGCAAGACTAATCTAAATATAATCGACTGGCTCTGCACACACTTTAATACTTGAAATTGATCCGCAGTGACTACATGCTTAGACACCTAATCTATATATGGCTGGCTGATCTTAATTGGACCTGTTTTGAAAGCAACCATTACCAATAATATTTAAAACTGCAAGCGAGAGAAATCTAGTTCATCTTGTGAAGGTAAATGTTCATTCATCGAATCCATATTAGGCTCAAATATTATATCCAGCTCCTTTGGATAATATCTTCTGTCATAAGCACGTAGCGGACCTGATTGACGGCTGCGTCATGCGCGCCATCTATTATCATCTTTTAGCTTAAACATCCCTGTCTTTCCAAGGTACTTTTCGGGTAAATATATATTTCAAGGAGTCAAAAAAGTTTCAAATTGTTCAGATTTAATTGTTTAAAAGTTCTGGGCCCTTCCATACATTAGTTGCATTTGATTGTCCGTGAGATATGAAAACATCGAAATTTTGGCAAACCGGAAGAATTTCAAACGGCTTGCGCGGGCAAATATTTTCGAATTCGACATTTTCGACCAGAAAATCGTGATCAGCAACCATTAATACATTAGAAAACACCCGGAAATCAAAGATCCTGAAAAAGTGGTGATCACGACATGGCCTATTGTACAGTGTGACTTTGTAACAACTTCTCTGCTGACAACACACTGGGCAAACTCAGAGTGTTGATCAGCCGGTTGGTTTGCCAGAATGCAGTATCCTGTTTAGTTAGGGGTCTGCAAGACTGTAACGGCGCTCAGAAGAAAATCGTATTTGAACCACTTCTAGAAATATGGCGCTACGCAAGCAGTACAATATTTGCACTCCAGTTGCTGGAACCGAGTCGATCAATGGTTGGAAAAGGCTCGATACGGTTGAAATAATTCACAGCGTCCAGCAAGAGCAGAGTAGAATGTTTTTTACCATATGCCGAGCAATGAAAATACATTGGCACGTGGAGTGCGGTAATCATCGCGGAGCGGTAATTCCGTTACCGTACGGCGCCGATTAGCCAATCACTAGGGCGTGTCATTTTCTTATAAGCATTCGTCAAATTTCCAAAACAGTGACGGTGAATTTTTACGCGAATTACGACTCCAGTACAATACAACAATGAATTAACGTGTGAACCAATGTGAACAACAAACGGCTATGGTAAATACATTACCGAAACTCCTGTATGATTGTCCGTTGTTTCAAAGTTACCCACTCGCTACGCTCGTGCCGTAACTCGAAAACAACTCGACCAAAAATTCATATACCAGCATCGTTCATTAATTTATATTGACATTTAACCCGCACCCTGGAAGGGAGTAAGATTCTCTTCCGAGGTGGCCGGAGAAATGTGTCGTGCCGAGAAAACGGCCAGATTTGAGATAGTTGATGCGCGCGTGGATTGGCGAAAACAAGTTGTGAAAATTGGTGAAAATATTTTTTGTTTATAACCTTTCAAATTTCAACCTACATTTTGATATCGCCATGATCGCGCGGTCACACCAGTTCACCTGCATTAGAGACCGAGTGGTGATGACATAATGCCATATAAATGAAATTATATGTCAAGATTACTTCACATAAAGCTTAAGATCAAAGCCAAAGGTAACAACTCAAGTCATTGAGCCCAGTGTTTCCCGTAAAATGGCGTTACCCAATATATTATCATGTATTTTATGTTATGACCTCATTCTTAGTTAAGGTCATGGTCAAAGTTCATGAGGTAAGTTCAACTATTATTTTTTTATAAATTTTGTTCAAGTTGTTCCTGGTAGGCGCGAGTCGGAGTCTCACAAAGTCATCAAGGGACTTCACGAACCCCGACCCAACCACCGACGAGCAACCCCAATGGAGGGTTAATTAGAGCCAAGTTAACGTCCCACAAGCACAGGACGGCCGCCCCGCCAGGTCACCCTCCACCAGTCAGTTGCCAGCCGACCTACGTCGGGTAAACATGAGCGCCGGAGCGTCCAGGGAACCGATCCCAAGCCGGACATGCACGCCACCTGCTCAGCACGGGCCGGAGCCCAACGCCACCAACGACACCGGGGCGGCAAAGTTCGTCCAGCGCCTATGGCTGCATGACACCAGTTATAGTGTACATTATGGTTAATGTATCACATTGTGACGTCAGAGGTCCAGTATCTTAATTGACCTTGATCCCAAAATTTGAGGAAAAGTTGTTGAGACATTCCCTCCTGGCCTTGGTCGGTTTTAAATATATTCCCTACTTTTTTTCCTTATAACTAAATTTTCCAATTGGTCCCCAGCACAGACAAGATTCAAACTTCTGACCTGGTTTAGCTTTAAAGATATTGACCTAGGTCAATAACAGTGGACTATAATGTAGATCCGTATAGCTTCAACATGCCCCCTAACGGACCCCTTCCTAAATCTCTCGTTTTTTAATATCTCAGGGGGCCACCACGCCCCCCTCCCCCTCCAGTGCCCGTAAGTGTCAGACTCTTATCCAGCGTGGGTTTCAAGAGCTGGGTAAATACCTACCGGCAGCTACTACCATCATTTTTGAAAATGGGCTGAGTTGTTCTGAAGAGGAGTTCCTCAGTGTCAGACATGTCCACTATGACGAACACTTGAACATCAGGCTTTCCTTTACTCTGAATTTGAATTAAAGAGCACGCATTGGAAATGCTGAAAAGTATCTAAAGTAATCATTGCGCGACGGCCTTTGCATTTTTTCAGGTTCAGGTTGTCAGGTTTGGCAGGACCTAACATAGTCATAATATACATAATTTGATTCTCCGTGACGAGAGGAAGCGAATGGTGCCTAAAAAATTGTTCTTACTCATTGGCAGACGCCAGAGCCCAAAAACACTGTTCTAACATGCAATCTTTTTGACCTGTCATGACGGCAATATTGACCTGAGCCAAAAAAGACTAATGTAGTTCCGTCATGAATTTGTATGAACCATCCACTAGCCTTCGCGTTTTTTGGCTATCCGGCATAGGAGCCGAGTTCGAGGCAGGGACCCCCCCCACCCCACCAGGGCGAAGGTGGCTCGGAGGCCCACCGGGGCGCGGGCTAAAAGCCTGACAAAACGTGTTTCTACGAGCTGAAGATAGACATCGCTTATCTGCGATGCAGCCAGGTTCTAATACACACCTCTCAAACCACCTGCCCAGACTGCAGTCGCTGCTTCCGTCGCCAGGTTCTCGTAGTGCTTAGTTGTCAGCGTGAGACATGAAAACGGTGAAATCCACGGGACCTGAATTTATATTGTGGAGACAAAGCAGGTAAGAATTGTTGCCTGAACTTCACCCGGCTTGCCGATTTGGGGAGTTGGCCACCGAGTTTAGTTTTGAAGTGATCCTGAGTCGGACACCAAAGTCCTCATGATAATTGTCCCTCTTAGTTTCAGGATCTACTCTAACACAAATATTCCGTGATCTGTTTCAGTGCTGGCCAATAGAGAAGGGATGTGTATCCAGGATTAATACTCTAGGCTCCGGCTCTAACATGGATGTGACAGCCTCTCTAGCCTTCTTTGGCTGGGTTCTCATGATCTGGAAACTGGGGAGGGTGAGGCATGCACAATTCAATATTCACCTCCATGTCGTAGAAGAGCTTGAAGTGACACTTCAGACAAAACCTAAACAGAATTCCTTTTCTCTAGAACTTTCTTCGGTCAGGCTACGCTTCCTGGTCCACTTAAAATGGCCACTGTGCATCTCGATCCTGTTCAGGACATATTGATCTGCGCTTCATCTGTTGGAGGGCAGGACAACCTTTACTGCCTGCTCCAGCCTATAATGCAATCTTTGATCTGTGCTCAAGTTCCTCTTCACCTTTGCAGGGATTGCGATGGACTCTTCGCTCCGGTCGTTGCTCTGAAGTCGCCATCATCTTTCATTTTTCACCTTGGAAAAGGTAGCAAACAGATCCCGTGAGTCCTTTATTCAAGCCGGTGAAGCTATCGATAATCATAGTCAGATGGTGAAGCGTGAGCTCGTTTGTATGAAGACGATAGATAGCCCAGAGCAGCTCCCTCCCAATTATTTTCTACAGTACTCGACTTCTACTCGTGCTCTCATTAGTGGAGTCACCTGTGAGCATTTGCAGTGTCAGTGGAGCTGTGCTGCTGCAGATCATACAGGACCTGAACGATCTTAAATACTGGCCTCCACGATGGACTTAATGAGGATTTCATTTGGGGTGGAGGGAGGGGGGGGTTAGGGGGCTCGAGCCTCCTTCGCCACTGCCTCGGAATAACCTCAGGCTATGCAGCTACCCTAGGCACTCTGACTTTTCGGAGGGGGGGACTTGAGCACCCTAGCTCTCTTTGTATCTGTTGCTGGTCAGAAGGACAACATGTGACTGAATCATGTATACGTGGATTGTAATCTTTAGAAACCATACTTTGGGCATCATAGGGCTATTCTACAAGCGGTCATCTGTCATTCGAATCGCTTGTTGTGTCCGATGTTATCAAAGTATGATTTTGCTACGGAATAAAGGCTCAAATCAATGTTGTGTAAAATGACGAATCCCCTATAAAATATTTTACATAAGAAAAGAAAAAAGAGCTGAGCCAAATTGTGAATCTGCATTTTGTCACTCGGACCCTGACATCACTGTGCCCTAGGGGAGCTGGATAGCACCCCCTCTAGGAGTATTAATCATGGATGATGCTGAATGTAAAATTAAGGAGGCATTAGAAATCTGCAACCAAACACTCACATGGGCGAACAGGAAGCGCCGTGGCACCTGATCCCACCGGTGCTGTACGCGTCATTTTCACCGGTTCCGCCTCAGATCCGGTTTCGTGTGCTGCTCTATGTATACTGTATGCCATTATACTGTATACAGGTACATCTTTTGTGTTAAGGTTGGCATCCGTGATGTTTGCATAAGTGTAAAACTGTTTAGAATTGTGGATTGATATTGGCAAATATTTTCTGATACTTTCATTGTCCTTTCTAGCTTTACAAAGAATCGTGTTCAAAATATTGCATATAATTTTGCCCTGTTTCTTATAATATGATATGAACCTAAGTCGGTTATTTGTTCAGTTCTACGATAGTAACTTGGACTGTGAATGGAGTCTGGCCTCGCCAGTCCAGCCGGAAGTCAGACGTACAATGGCGGATAATCGCAGCTGCGCCTTCGCCAGCTCCTGTCCCTTCCGCGGGCATCCAAAACTGAAGTGATCGGTGGTGGTGAATTGAGCTGAGCCAGGTTTACTGCTGGCCAGATGATAGCTTCTGGACGAACTCTGAGTCCCCATGGTGCTTAAAATACACCAACTGTGCTGTTTTTTTTAACGGAGACGAAAGGCGGGGGCTGACGTAAGCTTTCACTGGTAAAGCCTTACGCACCTCATTTATGCTATCGCCAAAATGCTACCAGCGAGGAAGCCTGGCGATTAGGCATGTCTATCAGGCACTACGTACTCTCGCGCTGAACTTCTCGGAGAAACCTGCATTCGGAATACAGCGGATCCCCACCCTCGTGGACTCGGGTTCAGTGCACTCCTCAGCACGCACACAACTCGTGGCTCTGGAAAAGTCTTCTTAGTCAGTGAATGCTCGTTTGGTCAAGGCTTTGACTAATTCATAGGATCATACACACCATACAAGGTGCACTGTGGTGTGGATCGATAGTATGCTGTCAAACTGTTCGACTTTATAACCCAGCACCTTTCTTCGGCCTAAATATTGGTAAATATTGGTTGATTCCAATTTGGAAATTATATGGGTCTCAGTGCAGTTAGATAAACGCACGAAAGTATTGATCGCTTCGGTGTATAGTATAGAGTGCCAAATTCTACCAGCCGTCAGCTTAGAACTGATTTTGATGACCTAGAAGCACAGATACAGGTTATGCTGGCTGACCACCCTCGCTCTACTCTTGTAATTGCTGGTGACTTCAACCGCTGTATATTGAAATCTCCAACTGATAGTAGTCATCACATCTCGATATTTCTATCTTTGTATGGACTTCATGTTACTAACTGTACACATGTTACCTATCGTCCCGCATCGAGTTTGCTAGATATTGTCGCAACTAACCGACCCGACCTTGTAAAGCGGGCGGGTGTTACTCGATGCCATTACGGCACCCCCATGACTTCACACGCATCATTTTGTCTCATGAAACCTGCACACCACCGCAACAAACCCGCTCTTACAGGCGTGCCATCCATAGGATTGATTTCGACTCTTTCAATCAACAGCTATACAACGCCGATTGGTCGTGCGTCAGTGACTCGCAGTCCACCTCTGATAAGTGGCATGCTTTTCGGCATGATTTTATCCATCACCTTAACAACGTTGCACGACTTCGGCATGTTAATCCCCACCAGCGGAGAGTTTCATCCGTTTCTGTTGAAACACAGGACTTGCTACGGTGCCGCCGTACTGCACTGAGTGCTGGAGACCGCGGGGAATATGCTCGTGTCAACCGACTGTGCCGGGCCGCCATCCGCCGCGACTGTGTGTCATTGTACGCCGGTGAAATTAGGCAGCGGAGGCCGGGTGGACTGTGGCGCGTGCTGCAGCCGGTGATAGGCCGCAAACAGCAGCAGTGTACTGTACCGAATATCTCGCCCGATGCATTGAACGATTATTATGCAGCAATAGGGCAAAACACTGCGGACAGTGCCAGCTCCCTCAGCGGTCGTACCCACCTTACTGCCACGTGTTTTGACATGCTCTTTCAAAGTTCGCCCTATCGACCAAGACACTCTCTGTATAAATATCGCTACTCTGCAGGCTTCGAAATCTACCGGAGTTGATGGAATCAGTATTCACTTCCTTCAAAAGTTCTGTTTTGTTTTAGGCTTTCCACTTTTGGATGTCATCAGCTCCAGTTCAACTTCTGCGTCTGTGCCTGCCTCGTGGAAACATGCCCTAGTTACACCCATACCCAAGGGTAGGACGACTGCTGGACCAGCGGTACAAGACCCATCTCTATATTACCGGCCATTACTAAATTAGTAGAACGTATTGTTCAGAAACAATCGACAGAATATCTTGAAAATCACAGGCTTCTTTCTGATGCACACGGATACCGGAAACAGCATTCGACTGAAACGGCTTTAAGTGTTATTACTGACACGGCACTTTGGGCTATGGACAGAGGTGAAATTTCGATTCTTGTCTTGCTTGATTTTTCTAAATGCTTTGATGTGGTGCCACACTCAAAACTTCTTCAAAAACTTGCACTCTACGGCATTGACACCCGTTGGTTCAGCAGTTACCTCGCAGGCCACACGCAGCAGGTGCAGATGCAGGCAGTTGATAGCTCAACGCGGCGTGTTGCTTTGGAGGAGACAGTGTCATCTCCAATACTCGGCATATTCCTATGGGAATATTCCAGGGAGGTGGCTTAAGTTGTACCTTGTTTTCTTTGTATGCCAATGATCTGAGCCTGTGCGTGGGTGATGATATCACTATAGACTGGCCTAGAAGCTGGGAAAACGAAGGCATGGCCGTTGAGTGAGTTGGTTGACCTGCAGTGGTAGACTGCGCCGCACAACACCAAGCCTGCGTGTACAGACTGTGCCGCCTGGCGCAGATGGGTGGGTTGCTCTGGGCAGTTGAAACGCACATGCTTCCCCGTCCCTAGCATCATCTGCCCCTCAAAATCGCTTGCTGTCTCATCTTTTTGACTGGCTAAATCTTCTGCCGAGACGAAGAACTTAACGCGAGAGGAATGTATTTACAAACCATCATGAAGAACACACATGTAGCCAATGCATTTCGAAAGAGATAAGTGGATATGCTATTCGGCCTTTCTTCTCGAATCTAGAATGGATAATTGTTTAGATGCATAATGTACATAACCAATAATAGTTCATTTTTTCACCCCGGGTTCAAAGGATAGGTCATATAGCGCCTTATCGTCGTACAGGGAAACCTGTTTGAAATTCAAATCCCTCCAAGAAGAAAGATTCCCACGGGTTACGTGTCGTGGTTCATGCGTCTACACTGATGACTGTGTCGTGGCGCGTGGCAGGTGTCCTCCGGGTCGGGCTACGTGTCGTGGTTCGTGCGGCTGCACTGATGACTGTGTTGTGGCGCGCGGCAGGTGTCCTCCGGGTCGGGCTACGTGTCGTGGTTCGTGCGGCTGCACTGATGACTGTGTTGTGGCGCGCGGCAGGTGTCCTCCGGGTCGGGCTACGTGTCGTGGTTCGTGCGGCTGCACTGATGACTGTGTTGTGGCGCGCGGCAGGTGTCCTCCGGGTCGGGCTACGTGTCGTGGTTCGTGCGGCTGCACTGATGACTGTGTTGTGGCGCGCGGCAGGTGTCCTCCGGGTCGGGCTACGTGTCGTGGTTCGTGCGGCTGCACTGATGACTGTGTTGTGGCGCGCGGCAGGTGTCCTCCGGGTCGGGCTACGTGTCGTGGTTCGTGCGGCTGCACTGATGACTGTGTTGTGGCGCGCGGCAGGTGTCCTCCGGGTCGGGCTACGTGTCGTGGTTCGTGCGGCTGCACTGATGACTGTGTTGTGGCGCGCGGCAGGTGTCCTCCGGGTCGGGCTACGTGTCGTGGTTCGTGCGGCTGCACTGATGACTGTGTTGTGGCGCGCGGCAGGTGTCCTCCGGGTCGGGCTACGTGTCGTGGTTCGTGCGGCTGCACGTGTTCCAGCCGGTGGCCTCCATCCCCAGCGGGCCCGAGTACCATGTCCAGCAGGGCACCGCCATCCAGCTGGTCTGCGTCGTGCAAAAGGTGAGCCGATATTTCAGCAGAACAACGCCGGTGTGTGGCCAGATGCTGTTTGAATCGCGATCTGCTAATGATTCAAGAGCAAATAAAGGTATGCACAGGACGTGAAATGGATCAAGGTTATGGAACAGGGTTAAATAGGATGGGGTGGGACTAAATTTCGCAGGTTTCATTCGGGATGAAACGGAATCGAACAATTTTTCTGAAAGTGTTACAGACAACATGGAATGATATGGGGCCGGGAATGTTTCACACACACACACACACACACACACACACACACACAATATATATATATATATATATATATATATATATATATATATATATATATATATATATATATCATGCTGACCCCTATACATTAACATTCCCCAAATATTTGAACCAGAACACAAAGCACTCTCCGAGTTTATAACACGTTTCTTTTCCTTATTGTAGTGTTCTTTTTCGCTTTGGTCTTAGTGGCGCGCCACTGTCGAGGTTTATGTCATCGGAGGGGGAGGAAAGAAAGCTAGGCTTGCGCTAGGGCATGATGCTAAATTCATCGTCTGGTTGTCCTCAATCACGCAATCCCTCACAGAACTCACCAAGAACCTTGTGCTGAGTCAAACACGCACTCCAACCGGCTTCGTCACCCAGACTCCCGTGCATAAATACCTTGTGTTGCATGTCACGAGTTGTGTATGTTAAAAGTTGATGGTTTTGGTCGCTGTTGTTCATGTTTAGTTATTGATTACTATCGGCGCGGCCGTGATACCCGACTCAGAAGAATTTCTTCCTCTTGTTTATGTTGAGAATACTTTGCCAGAAGGAAAGTATGTGACAATAATGATATGAATATAGGCATGTGATAGGGAAAACTTTGGCATTCCCTGGGGGAAAGGGTTTATATCCCCACCGATCACGTATCGGCGCAGCCCTCCCCCCATCCGCAAGAAACGGGAAGTGGCGCTCTCGCCCACCGATTTTTTTAAATATTACTTTCCACTCCAGCACCTCACCTGGGATTCCTCTTGTTGGTGTGATCTGGCGCGCCTAGTATGTGTTTTCTTGCACCCCTTGGCAAAGCACCCCTTACCTTTTCTTAACAAGAGCGCAGCAGAAACGGACGGTACAGCAGGACGAGCGAAACAGAGTTTTCCTTCCCGCTCAAATGAAAGACAAAACCAACACATAACAAGTACTTTAGAAGGGTGTCCCATTTATATATTTCCTAGGGTTAGCACATTTAACAGACTGGGTGACTCCCTCACTCTTTTTAATATTCACAACAAAACACTGGGTGGTGGCCTTGTTGAGGTATCCATACACTGGAGCCTTCTCTATAGTATTGTGTCCCCACTCATTTCATTTCATTTTATTTATTTGGTAAATCATCCATGGTTACCCCATTTACGGATACGGTACACGTGCTAAGATAAAACAAAGCTGTGAGTAAGAACACTATAAAAACAGCAACGACACATTCGGTCATCTCACATCTTAAGCCACTACAAGGACGAGACATAAGATATGGCACTTTGGCGATACGAGTTCAGAGTGTCGTAAAACAGGTCAGTTCCCGGGTGTTGTCGAATAAAAGCATTTACCACCCGGGGAAGCCTCACAAACAGTCCTTCCTTAATGGTGTTCACCCGTGCACATGGAACGTGTAGAAGTGGCTGATGTCTAAAAGCCCGCGCTGGGTTGAAGAGGTAAAATGACTGAAGTAAAAACATGTGAGTTTATACTAGCACTCAAAATAGTGCGAATGAACATGAGATCGTGTTGTGTCCTTCGCGCTCGAAGTGAACCGAGTTTGAAGTGCCTGGGCAAATCGCAGTATGATAGTGATGATGATTGTGTCTGGGTGTTTGAGTTGATCCACAGTAAATAATTGTGTTGCATTCGCTCAATACAAACTGTGTACACCGCAGCTGCCCTCCCCAAATGGTGCTACAGTACTCTAGCACAGATTGAACATGAGCGTTGTAGGGTACAAACACTGATTGGTCGTTGAAGTATCTTCTGCTCTTGACGATTCGAAATGATATTATCGGTACACCGAGGGCCTTATTGGCTCGCATGATGATGCGGTCAGAGTGAGGTCCGAAAGTGAGTTTTCTGTCTAAAACAACTCCCAAATCTCGAATCGTTTCTACTGGTTCCAAACTTGTACTTCTCATGAAATAGGTT
Source organism: Lepas anatifera (assembly GCA_034440635.1). NCBI lineage: Eukaryota > Metazoa > Arthropoda > Thecostraca > Lepadidae > Lepas > Lepas anatifera. Next base: position 832,032 of record JAOTON010001975.1, on the reverse strand, counting down.
GATTTTAGAGGCCTGGTTTTAGCGTCATGGTAAAGGTTTTGCACTTTGCCGGATTCAAGTTTATTTTCCAGGAGTTCGACCTTTCGCAAAGCCTTTGCAAGTCAGCCTCAAGGAGAGAGGCATCAGCTGCGCAGGTGACCTTTCGGAATAACTTCGTCGTCGATAAACATCAGGCACGAGGAGGTCATGTTATCCGGGAGGTCGTTGATGAAGAGCGAGAAAAGCAACAGAGATAAGGGCCCTCCTTCAGGAGTGCCTGAGGCAACCCGACACCAGTCTGAGCACTTGCCGTTCAGAATCACACGCTGATGTCGGTCTTGTAAGTAAGAAGGAAACCATTTGAGAGCTGAACCAGAGACGTTGAAGGAGTTTTTCAGTTTGTGTATCAGGAGTGAGTGGTTCACGCTTTGAAAGGCCGCAGTGTAATCGGAATATATGCAATCTGTTTGAAAACCTACCGAAATGGAGTCCTAGGCAGTGCTCAGCAAAGTTGCCAGGTTTGTAGCACACGATGGCTTGGGCACAAAACCATGTTGTGATAAAGATAAAACTGGGCTAACATGCTGAAATAAACACGAGTATGTCCCTTTTTCTAAAAGCTTTCCAAACAGCGAATGAGGGATACCGATCGGTAGTTTTTAGGGTCTTTGGAGTTTCCCTTTTTGAAAATGGGCACAAAGTTCGCCTCCTCCCACCGCTTTGGGAAATGTTCCCTGCGTCAGCGACATCATACAAATCTTAGACAACGGTTTGACAAGTTCGTTGCAACGTTCGCGAATAATAATGCGAGCGCTGATTCCATTGGGTCCGCATGCTTTGTTCACAGGAATACTTTCTAATATTGTTTTCACGGTTTCCGGATTGCACTCTATGGCGGTTAACGCCGGTATGTTCTATGCCGGACTCTGAGAGAAATCCGTCACTTCGGGCTCTGTAAACTTTGCGGCAAAAGCACGATTCAACAGATTGGCTTTTGCTGTGGCATGGGCTATATCGGTTTGGCCGACACGCAGGATGAGTGTCCCCTTCTTTCCCACCTTCAGGCTTTTCACAGACGACCAAAAGCGTTTGAGATTCGCACCGAAATCCCAAACGTTTGCCGGACAGTTCTTTGAAAAGGTGCCGCTTATCATGAGTCAGTAGTAACAATTGCCTCGTTCTTATTCTCGGCACGATGGCGTTTCATTCCTCTGAAAGCAGCCTCCTTCTCTGCCAAACAATGCATTAAGTTACAATCAAACCTCGGTGGATACTGCCGTTTTACATGCACTGTCGGAATATGGTCGGCGATGGCGGCTTCAAAAAGGCAGTAGCACGTTTCCACCTCATCGTCAACCACCATGTGGTCCAAAAATGACCACGGCAGCAGGCCTAGTGATCTCCTCAGTCCATCGAAAATCAGTGTGTTTGTAATTAAAAGCTTCAGTTCTGGTAACCAGAGGAACAGAAGTATTCACTTAATGAACGGAAACACGACCTCTGAGTGATCTGAGTCAAACACCCCTTCTCTCACTGTGGTGTCTATGAGCGGGAGTGTCGAGAGTACCAGGTCTAGGGTGTTGTCGCCACGGGTCGGCTATGTCACGTGCTGGTGATGGCCAGTCAGTGCACAGTTGTCCAGGAAGCTGGATATACGGCGACTCAGTCTCGTCACCACTGCTATTGCCCCAGAGTAAGCCTCCGACAAGGACCATCTGATGCCTGGGAGATTGAAGTCCCCAACTGCTATGAGAGTGTGCCGTGGTTATTGATGTGCAACATCTTGCAGAACAGTTTTTGTTCTTTCCTGAACTCCTCCATGTGGTTCCGGCATACAATAGCACACATCAACCATCAGTCCAAGTAATGTTTTTAGTTTGAAAATTAGCGTTTCAGTGCCATCGTCCACTTCGTCAAGCCTAGTTGGGTGCAGGTGAGCTCGGATGGCGCATGCGTTTCCTCCTCCGTGGCTTTGTCTGTCCTTACGGAGCCAGACGTGGTTTTGCAGTCCAGCTTGCAGTTCGGAGTCCGCCACGTCAGTGTTCAGCCACGTTTCCGTCAGAGCAATTATATCATAAGCCACCCGTTCTGGTGCATGTGAACGAAGTGGAGCTTATTGTGCGGCCGTTACGATTGTGGAGCTTATTACGAAGGCTTCTGACATTTTGTGACGTGAAGGTAATTGATCGGTTGCGGGCTGGTTGCGTCTGACGCGTGCTGGGTCTGTTAACTGTGGGCCCAGGGTTCAGCTGTACGTCCCCCGATATTGTTACGCGGCTTTGGTTCTACCAAGAACAGGAAAGTGTGTCGTGCTGAAGTTTGCCATGCAGATATTTGGCGGCTCTTCCTCCAGGTGTGCTGAGAGTCGGCGTAGGTGGCGCCCGCAGTCTTCGTGGAGGCGGCAGCAGCTCAGATGGGCCGCCCACAAATGACAGTACCAGGGAAATGAGCAGCGCCGAGGTCAATAAACCTGATACCGTCACCCGGTTTCGAACCTGGGTTTCCCGATCCACACGACTGTCGTAATTACACTTGACCACACTGACACGCCTGCAGCGGAACGAAAACCTCTGAGCACCTCGGCTTTCCGAGATGCCTGAAGAGAGGTCCGCCATGATGGAGTGCAGCGGGGACACCCTCATGCGAGACCGACTCTAAATACCTATTGTCGGCCACGTACACTGTTTTAAACTGCAAAATGAGAAATAAATGTTTTTTTATAACTGTTCAGCAGTGTTGTGAACCAACAGTCACTGACTTAAACCATCACGTTCCCACAACAATCACGATTTGGTTCGGAGCGTCCAAACACGACCGCTCACTCAGCTGACCACCATCAAATTCAAGAGTTATGTGTTCTTCCTAATGTTCATTTACAGGAACACAATTGAGCTTTAGGCAAGAACTGAGATATGGTAAAAATAGAAAACAGGAAGCAGTTACCAGCGAGGTGTAAGATAGTCTTCAACTAGCCTAAGGTTATAAAAATGGCGTCGTTGGTTTACCTATAAGAATATGCCATCTAATGACTTTCACTACCGTGAATCATCACAGTTATTTGCATGACGATTCCAGAACTATTCTACTAAAACTTACAAACCATCACGATCTCGAAGAAAATTTAAAGAGTTGGTGGTGAACATCTTAATGTTTCAACCAAGCTTGAAAAAACACGTTTCCTCGTGGTATACTTCAAATAAACCACAAATAACGACTGTTTCGCCACACATGCCCTGAACGGCGCACCCACGCCACGACACACGCAGACACACTGGACGCAAAGAAAGCTGTGGCGCGGGAACGTGGCTACGCGTCAGCTGGCTCCGCGTACGTAGGGCAAGCCAGCTGATGCGCTAGGCCTAATCCATTTTCAGAGAGTTCTCCGCGAAGTGCATGAGAAAAAAACAATATTGAAGAGCATCTGCCAATGGACGTGCTTTTCTCTCAGACATATCACTGCAAGGTGGAGAATGAATAGTACGAAGAGACATTCTGTATTGGTCTCCAACAAATAATCACAAGCCTTGCTCGAGATTTGTAATGTTCTCTTCACGTATTGTCTGAGTAACGTTATTTTTCTCAGCATGGGGCGTATTGTGGGTCAATGGCACATGCAGTAATTTAGCTGTGCAGTAGCTTTATTATATTTCATAAATATTTTCCTGTTATTATTCATCTGGTTTTATATTTTGACGTTCCACACATGCTGCCTTGGGTCAGAAAGGGGACTGCTCCAGATTTGTAGTTAATGCTCCACGCCATTTCACATATTGTTGAACGCAAACCCAGGGAACCATCAAGACTGCACTAAGCTAATTTTCAGAAGACATCTGGTCCAAAGCCGAGCAGCTGGCCTATGCCATTTCCCGCTGGAGTTTTATGATCTGTGGTGAGGTCGACAATGGCTGGAAGCAGAAATGGTCGACTCATCGCTGATTTGTCTCCCCTTGAGCATTGGAGCTGGTCCAGATTTGTCTTCCAGCTCCCAAAGTGACTCATTAGGGTGGAAAGGGACAATCGATGCCTCCCAGTCGGCCGGCAGTGGCGGCGACTGCCAGCTGGGGGCGCGCTGGACGGATTTGTCGGGCAGTGGGCGGAGCCGAGTCGACGTACTCTCACGCGCTGCCGGTGGGGTTTTCAACCCTATCACCCCAGATCATCTCGTGGTTTTATCTTCATGGAGGTGACGTTCGCCCGATCTACGTGGAGCCTTGATTTTATTTGGACGTGGCGCACTGATTGGTTGTCACCACAGCTCTTATCATTTATGAACGAGCAAATATGTGCTTACAGATTCAACAAATATGCAATGAACGAGTTGAAATTGTAAATGGAAAAAAATGGTAACACTTTTTTAGTTAAAACGGATCATGACAGTTTAAGAATCAAATATCAATGTCTATGAATGATCGAAAACTTAAAAAGGCGGGCAGGTTCAATCAGATGCCATTGCTGGAAAGAGGGATTTATTGATCTGAAAAACAATTTTTTTACCTTATGTGGAACAATTAAAACCGGGTCAGACTGATATCGAAAATAAACTTCGAAATTGACTATTTTGGGGACTTCGTTCTGGATGCTGCCTCTCCCTGGACCAGAAGCTGTATGAAAGCTAGCACAAAGTGATAGCGCTCAAATAGACGATGTTTGGCATGCAGTGCGCGACGAAGATGGGCTGATGTATCTCCGAAATAAAGATGAAAATATTTTATGGAAGCTAATGAAACATAGAGTGACATTATTGACATAAAGTTACGAAACATAAAGGAGAACATTTAGTCTCAGAATATGGCATAACGTGTTGCTATATGTCTTAAATGGTCTTCTCGGAGAGCTGAAGACAAATTTGGATGTACACATTATCTAAAAAAGAAGGGCTCTTTGCAACGACCTTGACGTGGTCTTTTAACCATAATATGGTCTTCAATGGTTCTGAGCGCAGTTATTGGGGTTTTACCTAGGACAAGCCAACTGTGGAGCTTATATGGCGTCGCTAAGAATTCGCATCTCTTTGGATACGATTGCTGCAGCCTGAGGGCGCTTTGTGGAAGGGACCTGCCGAGACTTGAACTCAAAATGCATGCATGAGCGATCAGGCGCTAAGACGCCACGGAGGCAAGACACTGAATTATCCGTACTTTTATTTGTTCACAATATCTGCAATCACTCAAGAAATTATTCATGAAATTTGTACTCGTAAGTCCCTCGTTTATAAGGCTTTGCAGAATGTTACCTTGTGAACACAAAGATAAGGGATAAATATTATAAACAAGGCTTTAACAAGTCTCATGCCAGTTTTTATGACGATATTTTGCTAATCCAAATGATACGTGACTTGGTGCTTTAAAGGGAATGACCTACAACGTGATTTTAACAATAGTGAAGCAGGGAACCGGTACTCATATTCATTGGCGATATTAAAACAAACCCACACACCCTAGCCCCCGCAGACGGACGACATACACGTCAATAACATCAACCAAGAAGCCCAAGCGTTTCAAGTATGGTAGTGGTTGCCGATGTAACTCATCCACAGGCTGATATTTTTTCTTTTCAGAGGAGTATTTTAAACCAAATATACCATGACATTTTAGAGAATCGAGCGGTTCATTATTTTGACAAAATACCCAATACACTAATTCAGTGACAAGGTCCAACCCTTTAATGAACCAAATACGTTGTTCATGCGATGAGAGACAAGGACAGGACGAATTTGTTTGCCGAGTCGAAGTCAGCGTTTTATATATTATGTCTACCCCTGCTGTTCTGGTTTTTAGGATTTACGGGATGGATTATAAGGTCACATCCCCTGTCTACTATACTCGTCCCCCGTCTACTGTAAGTACGTGTAATAGCATAATTTCAACATTGTATTCCTATTTGCAAGATTTTCATATTTTTATCATCCATCTGAAATCATGACGATGATGGCGATTATGAAGATACATCAAAACCTGACAGTGCAGAAAACAATACATTTTCTCAAAACTTTGGATTGTTGACCACGGAATTTCTTACCTCTTTCTTCAGTCCAATATCATGGGCGCCATAAGTCTTCAGAACCGACGGCCGCTCCCGCATATTAAGCTTTAATATGAAGAATGTTATCGCTCACAGCAGTGGTCACTACGAGAGAATTCGCTCTCCCTTCAAACACTCTACACACGCGAACTTCTTTAGCGTGACCTGTAGCTTCAATCACTGTTGGAGTCAGACATCTATCTGTCTTTCAGATTGCTGGGGTCACCAGACACCCACACTAGTACCTTTTATGCTCTCTGGAAGGAATAATTGCAAGAAATAAAAAATAAAGTAGAAAACATTTAAAAACATGGAATTTATTTTCGGACAGCCAGGTATGAACCAATCCATAGATCTCGCCCATCTGTATATGTAAATGCATCGCGTCTGCCCTGGCTGTGTTAGGACTGAAGGAGGTGCTGAAAGAGCATCTTGCCTGTTACTCGCGGAAAATACATGGAAACTTGTAAACGGTTCTGAAATTTGTGTATTCCTGTTCTTATGGCAAATGTATCAATTAAAACGCAAATACAGGGCCTCCGGGCTGTCGAGAAAAAGAAAGAGAAAATACCTTCTATGCAAGACCTGTAAAAATGTCAATATGTAGTCCCGAAATTAGTCCAGCAGCCTTATCCTCATAGATAAATAATGTTTATTGTATGTCATACCGGTGGAATTATTCCTCCCCCCCACGCTTTTTGGCATGGCGTTAGAAGACAGAAAGGCTTCAGAAATCCGTGAAACCGTACCCCCACCTCCAAAACGCACAATCACGTTTCTCCTCCTGAGACGCGTTTGTTTGATAACAACCCAGAGCATCTTAATTTGTAAGTGCAGCCGTGAAATGACACTGGCTCGTGTACCAATATAGTTTCGGGCTGTCTATAAAGAGGAATACTTTGCCAAGAACCCAAACTGGTTGGTGCCAATGAGAGCGAAACATGCGCCCGCGTCATAGCTTGGGGTACCAATCAGAGGGCCAACTCTGCCGGCCCGAGTAAACGAGCGTGGATACTTGCGTCATGTCTTCATCACGACGTTATACCTTGACTAGGATTTACTCTACTTTGTAGATGAGAATGGTAAAAAACATGCTTCGAACATGGTTGGTGGCTTGCTGAGCTTTTTTACAGGAAAGAACAATTTTTTTAATGAGGCTTGGGCAATGACATTCTCAGGGCTCGTGATTTGTGAGTGATACTAAAATGTTGCGTGATATTAAACGAGGTTATTTTTGAACCCATAATCCAAACATTTTACTTATGCGAATCCCTATTTTGCTTGATGAAAGGAAAACTTAATTAGCTAAGCTAAAAATGGCAATATTGATATTTGAAACCCCTTGGGCACTCAACAGAAAATTTCAAACTTATGGCTCAACAGACCCACCTATGTCAGGCTAAGTTGAAACATTAATGTGCATGTTATATATATATATATATATATATATATATATATATATATATATAAAATATATATATATAATATATATATATATATATATATATATATATATATATATATATATATGAAAGCGACCACAGCTCCAAAAACGTTTCAACTGACACCAGTGAAGGCAGGTTTAGTCTATTGATCGGATATGCATACCACATATTGGGCTGACCAAGTACCACAAGTTGTGTTAACGGGATGTTTTAAATCGATGATCTAGGATCAGGCACGGGTTATGATCTCTCCATTGGAAATACAACGGGGATTTCACCGCAGAATGGTTATATTTCTGTAGATACGGTTTTAGAATACCTTCCTTTTCTTCAAACTGTGATAACTTAGGACGATCTGTGCAAGTTTGACCTGCGACGTGTGAGAAGATATCAGGGACTACTTAAGCAGGTTTTCCGACTTGGGCCAATAACTTCGCAGTAAGTTATGATAAACGTTTCATTTGATGCCAGTACGTTTGGACTATCATTGCAAGTCGATTGGTATGCGTATCGACTATGTTAGGACAGATGGTGACGTTGAAATGACCCTAGATCAGGCCACTTTTACATTTTGGCCTCATATGGTTATATCATAGGTTATTCGTTTTGCCGTAACGAGAGGGAACAAATGGCGCCTAAAAATGTACTTTAACTCATTCTAGACAGATGCTAGAACCAAGAAACCTTTCTCTAAGTTGTCATCTTCTTTGACCTGTCATGACCTCAATATTGATCTGAACCAAAAGCGACTTATATAGTTCTTATGATTGTGTGTTAAGTGCTATGCCTCTGCAGTTACGTACTGGGATCAAAATGAAGGCTTTATTATCATTTCCTACGATGTTATTGGCCAAAGTCTGAAAACCTGCTTAAGAAGTCCCAGATACCATCTCAGATGTCCCAGGTCCAAATTTGCAAAGATGGGCCTAAGTTACTACAGTTTAAAGAAACGGAAGGCATTCCAAATCGTATCTACAGAATAGAGTCATTTTGCGGTGAACTCACGTTTCGGTCATGCATTTCCAATGGACAGACAATAACTGGCTCGGAGGCCTCCTGGGCCAGCTGTTAAATTATGCTCCATGAAGTTCACGGCACTTCGTGCACATCACTCAATATCACATGTTTATGTTTAGATAATCACATTTTTTCCAAAACGTTTCACTAAAAATTATATCTTTGATTTTGGCACCCTCACAGGCTATGGAAAATTCAGAAGTCTCATTCACACGACTATTCAGCGGCTTACAATATTTGAAATAATCGTGGAAGGAAGCAAATAATGTTGTATTTTCATTTCATTTCATTTATTCATCGTACTGCCCAAGGAACAAGGCCCATTTACAGGCAAAGTCACATAAAATCGGATGTCAAAATAGGCTAAGAAAGTGTTACAAACACATAAGATCCACATAAGCAAGAAGTTAAAAACTTCCGTAAAAATTAAGAAGTAAAAGCATGTCAAAACTTGTGGAGATAAAACAAGTCAGGCTAAAAACGATGCGCTAAAAGTACAAAAATATAAGTCATAAAAACTAAAACTGGGAAAAGAACACAAGACCAGAACCGACAGGTGCAATCTTAACTATAATGTGGCTATATATGTGATGACCTTTGCTCGAAATGAATTGAAGGTGTCATGAAATATGTCTGCTTGTGGTCGGATGTTCAGGAATGTGTTCATGACTCTGGGCAATCTAACAAACAATCCTTCCTTCACGGTATTCACTCTTGCGTATGGCACATTAAACAACACTAATTCCCTCGTTGCTCTCACGGGCACATGCAATGAGAAACGGTGTACTAAAAAAGATGAGTCGATCCTACCTTTAAGAACATTGCGCATGAACATCAAATCATGCTGACTTCTTCGCAATGACAATGGCATGACCTTAAAATGATTCATGAGGTCGCTGTACAATAGTGATCTAGATTGGTTCCGACAGTTTGCATTCAACCATAGAAGAAATTTGTGTTGCACCCTGTCGACTCTAGTCAAGTAAACAGCAGCTGCTCCGCCCCAAATAACACTACAATACTCGAGAACCGAACGAACGTGTGCACAGTAAGATACGAGAACAGCTGATAGGCTGAGATTTCCTCCTTCACCGGATTTTTTGAATGATCTTATTAAAAAACCAAAAGTTCTGTTGGTCTTTTTCACCATGTTTTCAATATGAGGACTAAACGTGAGTTTTGTGTCTAAAATGACGCCCAAATCCCGGATTTTTCCAACATATTCCAACTCTATATTTTCGACAGAATACGTTGCCAGAACCGGTTTTGTTTTCAACGTCATGCAGAAGTGTTTGCACTTGTCCGGGTTTAGATTCAATCGCCAAAGTTTGGACCATCGACACACTCGATCAATATCGCCCTGAAGCAAGGCTGTATCAGTCTCGCACTTGACCTGACGATAGATTTTCAAGCCGTCAGCGAAGATGAGACAATGGGAGGAGGAAATCTCATCCGGAAGATCATTTACGTACATCGCGAATAAGAGAGGCGACAGCAATCCACCTTCTGCTGTGCCCGATATAACCTGGCCCCACTCCGAGCACTTTCCGTTGACAATAACTCGCTGCTGTCTGTTCTGTCAATAAGATGAGAACCAATTTAATGCAGAACCGGAAATGTTGTAGGAATTTTTTAGTTTGTGTACTAAAAGAGAATGGTTTACGCTCTGAAAAGCGGCCGTATAGTCTGTGTATATGTATGTTATAACAATCTGTTTGGTAGCCAAGCGAGTTAGAGTCCCAGGCCGCGCCCAAAAGTGTGGCCAGGTTAGATGCGCACGATCTTCCAGAAACAAATCCATGTTCAGTCGGCGATAAAATGGGTTTTAAATGCCCCAACGAGCACACATAGGCTACGCGCTCTAAAATCTTTCCAAACAATGGAGTTAAAGATACTGATCTATAATTTTGGGGGTCTCTAGGACATCCCTTCTTAAAAATTGGCACTATATTCGCTTGCTTCCACTTCTTCGGGAAGATTCCCTGGGCCAGAGACAAAGAACAAATTTTAGCGAGCGGCACAGCAAGAGGATCACGACGCTCGTATATGATCCGCGCACTGATTCCGTCCGGACCGCATGCTTTGTGGACTGAAATAGTGTCTAATATTGCCTTCACCCTATTCACATCACATTTCACGTCTTCCTATACTAATCATTGAAATTTGTACTGAATATATTTAAGGCACCCTTAGTCAGTTTGGATGATTATAATTGATTGAAAAATATTTAGGCGCCAATCATGAGATCAGATTTGTTCCTTAAAGGGAATGGGCACTTAAACGTGATTTTAACGAATACCAAGTTGTAAAGCAGGTCGGAAACGGTACTCCAATTTCATTTGTCTTGGAACTCGATATTTCCGTAGAAAAACAAAAAAACACACCCCCTCAGCCCGTGCCGGCGGTTGTTGTGAGCTACGGTGTGACGACATATACTGAGTCAATGAGCATCAGCCAATCGAAGCCCTTAAAGCGTTTCAAGTATGGTAGTGGTTGCCAGATCGTACATCATCCACAGGCTGATATTTACTTCTTTTTCTAGAGGAGTATTTTAAAAACCAAATATTGAGCTTATGACATTTTCAGAGAAATCGTGAGTGGTGTCATTATTTTTGCTAAAGTACGCCTAATAACACAAATTCAGGATTCGACCAAGGTGCCACTTTCCTTTAAAGCCACTGTAAATAATACACACTAAGTTTGTTATGACGTCGTGATTAGTGCACGAATATACCATAAAGGCTGTCGAATGTCCATTTTTACCTGTTCCGCACGCCTCATTGCCATTTTATTGCAACATATTTTTGCTCTCAGAATCGGAATCTTGAATTTCTTGAGCACAAAAGGGGGTTCAATCTGACAAAATTGCCAATTTTGGCAGCTAGCAATAAAGATAAAACAGCCACGGATATGTAATGTCTTTCTAAAAGGAAAATAAATAGCACTTCTTGGCTACCCTATGTGAGAACGAAGCTGTTTAATGCGCTTGCCCGTCCGTGCAAACCATGTCTCTTTTTTGTTGCAGTTTCATACGAGGTATATAAATCAGAAATATTTTTTGGAGCCAAGTCTTGAAAATGCAGCTGAACAGATAATGAAAATATGGTCACCGAAAATAGATTAGTAATGAGTATAAGAGTACACGGCTCTCAATTATGTTCTTTGTTAGGGTTGTCCATTACGTCTCATTACGTTTGTATTTGTTTCATGCAGACCATTGACTGTGATAAATGTTTCATATGCGCAGATCTCACATTTTTAAGGATACATATTATAGACTGCCTTTAAGATTTTTAAATCTCTGCTCATAGACCTGCCTTTTCAGTCTCATTGCTACATTTTCAGATGTTCTTAAGGAGGCAATGGATGACAGTTTCAATTTTAATTGCAATCTTTAAATATGAATGTTAAGAAAGGAGTCTCTATTACTCAAACTGTGTGGACAGTAAGTTAAGAGGTCATACTTTTCAAATAACTTAAAGATAGCTGCGAACCAAGGATGTCAAAGTGGTTCAAATATTCCTATATGACGGAGAGGCTTCTATCCTGTCCCAAAGCATTGACGCTGTTGGACAAATCAGCTAACTGGCAGGCTAATTCACCTACCCGTGGATAATTCAGTCAAAATTGAGGCGGTGAGGATTAAAATTGGTGATTTTTCTAGTGTTTCTTGGAATGACCCTACCGTTTTCAAACGGAAAAGTCCAAGGAGAGCAGAAGCTACAGTCTATCCTGGATAACTTTACCAAATGCGCTCCTCAAATCAGCGTCCAGCAGTGAAACGGTTGACGTGAGACCGTTGCAGCGGCGGCTAATAAAGACACATAGATCGCGGCCGACAGTCTGGAGTCCACGCAGGCGAGGGCTGGCCCCGCGTCTATTTCGCCATTGTTGCTAGAATCGACCCAATAAACGGCTGCACTACGTCTGGTGTCGGCAGTGACCTACTAGAATTGCTTCTGTCGAAGGACGTTGAACGACCACCTCGGGATTGAGCACCGTGCACACAGCACCTGGAGAAAATTGCATTGGGCTGCAGAAAGGCATTTACTTTGCTGATTAGGTGCATTAGTCCGTTCAGCTGGCGTCCTTTCTGTCACGCGCCCCGCTGGCTGGCCGGGAACATGTTACGATTTCTTTCTGTCTATCCGGGATGCTATGAAAGCTAGGTGTGAATTTCGTGAAGATATTCGAAAGCTCGGGCTGACACAGCAGTGTGTTGGACTCAGACAAGGTGGTTTAGCAGTTAAGTTAGCAAAACCGTGTACAACACTAAGCAATAATAACAGTGATGTATATCAGTTACGTAATTTATAGACACGTTGAGTTATTTACAGCTCCAGCATATTGTTCCATGACAGGATATGCCATCTCCTGGATCCGCCCCTGACTAGCACCGCTGTTGCCGTTAGTCCCGCACCCAGCATTTTCCGCACGCGGGCCGTCATCTCTCCCATGTCTGCCCAGCTCCTGCTGAATTGAATTTGCAACTTCGTCGCTCGCACCGATAAGTGGAAATAGATGTACCGGATTTTGAACTCCGCTCAGCTGTTAGTTGCCGACGGACTAATGCGCCTTGTCGGATGTTTCTTTTCAGAATGTTGGAATGGAAAAACAGCTTGAAGTGTTTTGACCCGAACTTTTATATTTGTTGACTGCCTGCCATAATAACGGCTGCAAATATGTATGCTCTGATCAGCTAAAAATACAATCATCATTTTCTGTAAGCCTGAGCGTTTATGATAGAGAACAACCTTTACATTGACACTGGCCTCTGAGAATGCGTGGAAGGTGTCCGTCGCCCTGAGACCTGTCCTCTTCAATAATTTAGAGCCGCAGACTTTCGGACCACCTGTCGCCCATGTATAAAATCATGCCAGCTGATTTGGGGAAGGCCCATGTGGCAGAGCTATCTGACCTTTACTCGTTCGTTCCTTTACCCTGCGGCGGATGGTTTGGAAGACGTGATGCAATTGTAATGTTTGGTGGAGGGCACCGATCAAATGATTAGTTAGACTGTTACAGCGGGTTTTAGCCGTGGGGAGGGGACAGAACTTGCGACGGAAAGCTGTGTACATTTGTCTTGTATTTTTCGCAGTCACACAGGGTGATGCGAGATTTGTGTGGTGTTAAACAAGGCTGCAGCTGTGTGAGAATATGGTAGAACAACATCTCCGGCCTTCAATAGGCTAATTTTACCGCAGTGCAAAAAAAACACTTGGAAATGAAATAGGCAGTTAAAAGTGCCGGGTTCGGCCTATTATTTTTCGAGAGCACGGTTTGGCGCCCTCTCCCCCTACCATTCCCCAAGCCCACCCCATTGGTCACACCCCCGATCACTGGAAACCCAAATTCAAGGCGTGAAAAGCATACTGCCTTCGTTTGCTGGTGTTGAGCGCTGCAAGGCTTGGCTTCTCGCCTTGCTGTCAGTAGCGGGTTCATTTCCGTTTCGGACATCCGGCGGCTCAGCGCGCCGTGTCTGTGGAAGAGCCTGATAGAGACTGATGGGACCTGCGACCTGAAGCTGGTGCTGAAATCGTAGACTTCCGCGTTACCAGACGCTAATTCAGGGCAGCTGGTGTGCTGTGCTGGGGATTGGCGCGGCAAGATTATGTCTACTTTCTGTTAACAGATGTCACTGGGTGGGGATAATACCTCACGCTAACAGGCACTGTTCAGTGTTGGGCGTGGTTGTAAAGTCCTGGAAGCCCTCATATTTTACCCACCTGAGCAGGCGTGGAGGTGTCGGCTCAGGGTCACCTGACCATTTTCCCGATCTTGGCACAGGGTCACCTGGTTATTTTCCCGATCTCGGCACAGGGTCACCTGATTATTTTCCCGATCTCGGCTTTCCTGTAATTGTCCGTTTCGTGGCGCTGCTCCCGCCGCGCCGGCAGCAGTATAATATATTATGTCGGGTTTGGTTTTATTTTGATAAAGAAAGTATTTAATTCCAGCGTGTAAACAAGCGTGAGACCGCAGGGGAGACACCTGGTGAACATAGTTTCTCAGATACCCGCCCATGTCCCGTTACAAATTGAAACGTTCTTAGGACCAGCCACGTGGTTGCCTAGAGGCTCCTAAGCTGCATGAATTCAATTTGAAAAGGTCGGCGGTATTTCAATCTCTGATGGATAATAATTGGTAGTCGCACTTTCAAATGCATACATCAGGCGCCCTCCTTCAACCATTCCTGAGGGAGCTCATAAGCTGAGCTGTGGAGCTCTTTACCCGTCAGAGGCTGGATATGCTATGAGTAGTCGTTACAAGAGCTTCTACTTGCGAGAACTGAGGCATTTCAGGGCAAAACGACCAAAAATATATCAATTTGACACCACCATGTCTAGAAAAAATCTGAAACTTTGTCTCCGGGGTAGTTTTGTGAGTGACAAACGCAATGTGAGTCACAAGCGAAGTTTTGACCAAGTTTAAACCTTTGAAAAATGTGTCATCACTGTGGAGTTTCAATAAAGTGTATTCAAATTTTATGAATATGTTTCGTGGTAGAAACTTGGAATATGTGAAACGGAATCCTGACCCCAAAAATTATAAGAAGAAAAAACTATCAACTCACTCCATGCACCATTTGGTTCCAGAATCTATCCAGTTCGTGCTCTAATTATCTGCCTCGCACCTATTGTGAGGCTTACTCATATATTCTTCTCTCCATTAGGTTTTCAATGCGTGTAAAGTATGTTTAACCAAACGATTTTCTGGCATATAACCTCGCACGTACAGGAGGGGTTGTTACAACCCCCCCTTTGGTTTTTGAATAATTGAAAACTAGCTTTTTAAGTTAGAGCCTTAAAGTTTATATAGTCTCTGGGGCATTCATTGCATATGTTTTGCAAAAAAAGTGTTGCTACCTTTTAAGGTCACGGAGCTATGACCTCAAGAGTGGAGGCATGTTGGGGTCATTTTGGCGCCTGTACCCGTTTTCACGTGAATGCTCCAGACTCTCATCGTTCTTTTGCAGCATTTGTTCATGAACTGGCCCAGAATATTTTCTACCAACCTTAGAGGATCACTTTTATCAGGTTAGAACTTTCATGACCTTTCTTGACCTTCAATGACCTTGATTTGATCTTGCGTGACCTCAGTGATAACTCTGTGTCGAATAACGACTACAGATGCGTGTTTCGATTCGGTATTTCTAAGTCAGATGAACACCGATTTAGTTGACTGGCGTCCCATACGTGCTTGAACATTTCCACCTGTGACCTTATTTGACCTTGAAAGGGTGTAAACAATAACAGATGAAGAAGCAAGCACTTACTGGGCGTAAATGATGCAGAATGGCTTATGAATAGTTAATTTGAATGAGATGGACACTACTCGTAAACTAGTTGGTTTGCGTATTATATGGACTTAAACTTTCCTGAAATTTGACCTTCTTTGACCTTGAAGGGGGTGGAGGCAATAACAGACGATGAAGTAGGGACTTGGCATAAGTGATGCAAAATTTATTATGAATAGTCAATTTGCAGCATGAGAAGGACGCTGAACAAGACGTTTTTCTTCCAATACGGATTGACCTTTTCGACATTTGACCTAATTTGACCTTGAAGGGGTGTAAGCAGTGACAGATTATTAGACACGCACTAAATTGTCATAAATGATGCAGTATGACTTATGAATAGTCCATTTAATTGATGCGGACACTAAACTAGTTGACTTGCTTCAAATATGGACTTGATCTTTTTACCTAGTCATTGAGGTCAACCAGGTCATTGACCTGACCTGGAAGTTGACCTGATGACCTGAGATGTTGATGACAGAAGCCTTTAACGTTGTTTAAAGTGCTAAATTCGAATTCAGCGTCCAAAATTACCGCTCTGAGAGTGAAAATTAGACATTTGGGCAATTTCGAGTTTTACCGGTCAGTGAGTGACCTTTGACCTCACCTTCTTCATTACCTAGATGGGTCACATAGGTTTATAGCATATGAATGGAGGCTTTAATGTCAATTTCTCAATTTAATGTCCATACAAATGTGATTTGTTCTCAACATTCCGGTCGATAGCAGCCAAAACGGCAAAATAGACCGCACCAGGGCGAAATCAGGTCATTGACCTGACCTGGAAGGTGACCTTATGACCTAAAGTAAAAAAATGGTATCAATCGCGAGTACTCGTGACGACCAACATGCTGGTTTTTACCGTCGAGCTCTACGTCAATTAGGGGCTAATCACGAGGGGGGGTCGCAACAACCCCCCGTTTACGAGCGAAAGTGGCGAAAACCCGAGTACGTGCAGGGGTTAAATCACACAGGAAAGTTGGCTGCTATAGGCAGCTGTGTAATTGTACAGGATTTTCATTTCCGACGCATCGTAATTGTAAAAATCTGCATTGTGCACAGTGACGTACCCTATAGTAATTCCCATATAACCACCTGCTAGAAGCTATTGAGTGGAAGCTATGATATAGTGACAAAACGGGTAGATATCCCCAATATTTTGTAGCTCTTCAGTAAATTGGTTCTGTCCAGGTCTTGCCTTACCTTGGTGGGTATTCGGCTGGCTGATAAAGTGGGAGTACAGGTTCAGACAACTTACAGCCTCATAGAATCATTTACCGATGCAATTACACAGGTGAATCCAAGGGAAGGGGCAAATAGGGAAGGCACCCCTACCCAATCGAGCACCCAGCTTCCCTAGACTGCACCCAGGTGCCCCTGAAATCGCCCGGGCGCCCCTGAAGCGCTGCTTCCCACTCCCACTCTCAGAATGCAAGCATTAGTGCCCCCATGATGTGATTTAGTACCCACCCCATATGTTGCACCTGAAGAGATGTCGCTCCTTTCACTAAAATGGTGCTGCCTCCTGACCAAACTGTCCCTTCCCATCGCAAACTTTGGATGTGACTTTTTACAATCAGTAGGTACGTTGTATGCAACGTTGGTTTTATTTTTTATTTTTGCTTAGTCTCCATCCGAGAGGCAGTCTTAATATAGTCACTTTTAACATCCCAGCCAACCTCAGGCCTTCAGCAGAAGCACGTAGATTACCACAAACAATAGCCTGTTTATTTTAAATGAAATCATAAAAAAGCAGGCATTGGAGTTCAAGTCAACAAATCACTGTGTCTTATCAAATAAATAAAATATTCGTAAAGGTAAACTTTCCTCTGCCGATGTTGATTTGTTTCGCGCCAGAAACAATATGGGTAAACATGTTTTTAAGTAACTAACATAGCCGGAAAATGGCCGTCCCAGTCGACGCGCCCTAAAACCCCATTAATGATGATGATGTAGAGGGGAAACATAGGAATTATTTATTTGACATTTGCAACCTTTGCAGGTCTAGTCCATCTCCTAAACAAGCAGTGTCCTCTTGCGAGGAATCTGACACTAATAGAGATAAACATGAAACTCAGAGGGTTCCGGTAGAAATATCCATGGACCCGAACACAGTAACGCTAACATTTACTTCCATTATTTTCGCCCAGGCCGGGTCGTTACTGTATAATTTTATCAAGACGTCGCATGTCTAAGTGGAATGGAAAGACACTAGGGCCACTTATATAAATGTATGTAAACAGAGCTCCATTTTCCAGGACGGCCCACGACTGGACGTGAACAGCTGGAGCGGAATGGTATGGATGCCAAAACTTGGTTCTAGGCTGACCTCTAGTTTTCAGGACCGGCATTAATCGGTTATTGAGGAGCCTCTTCGGTATGACCAAAGCTATTAACTTCGTCACGGCAAGATTTCTCGAAACAGTAATGCAGAGAATCACTCAGTGTGCCATTGAACGTTCAGTGCCCAATGGGGAAAGTTTTACGATCATAGAGTGAAGCATTATGGGTAATAACTATTCCAGCCTTGACCCGCAGGTGCTCGTTATTGGGGTACCACATTTGGAGTACTCCTGCCTACCGGGCGGTGTGAGCCGTCAACCGTAACATTACCAGGGAATATTCAAATTAATGGATTATACAGCTATTTCCACTGAAAGTAACGAAAAGGGTGAAGATACATATGTGTTTCTTACACATTTATATGCGCCCCTTTCATTTATATATTGCGGCTAATTTGTCGGCCTGTTTTGACCAGGCCTCAACATAAAGGTACTTTGTACTTTGTATAAAGGCACTTTGTACAATCTTTGTATCTATACATGGGACGACGGAGATGGGACCCTTTCTTCAAGTCCTACATTTTGACCATCTGCGGATCATTTACAAGATGGAGATGGAATCCTTGCAGCCCACAATTATATTTCAAAGGGGTGCTGTGTGTGTACTCTTGGAAACTGTTGCTGTATTTGTTTGAATAAGGCCGAGCGTTCTCGAAATTACTGGAGGACAGCCATGGTTGAATACTGTTTTATCCTGAGGACGGGGGAAATACAACTAGCTGAATGCAGTTTGTATTTTATGAATGTCGTAAGCCTTGCTGAAGCAGACCACTGGGCAGAACAACTGCCCAGTGCCCAATGTTCGTCTGGTGTAGTGAACTTACGATAGAGCACTTCCTCTTAAAATGCCCTATCCAGAGCCAACGCCGTCGCCCCATTATAAAATATTTCTTCCGGAAAAGACTCTATCCCGCATTGCCCATTTTCATTGGCGACGAAGATCCCGAATTACTTGGCGTCCTTTTCATATTTCTTTACAGGAAGCGTTTATAATTATTTATATAAGATAAAAGGGGTTTCCACGCAATTTGGAGAAATGTGTGGTTCTTACCTAGGATAGGTTTGCCCCTGGTTTTTTACCTTCGGGTTTTCCAGGAAATACATTTTAGCTGACAATAATTAGAACACATACACATAACTCACCCGATACCGGTCACCTCAGATCCACTTCCCCAGCCGTGCCAGCACTACCCGAGCGTGCGGCCCCGGAACTGCCGGGAGGTTATAGCGCCCAGTGCAGGCCTCTGGGGCCCCCTGCGAGGCCGACCAAACCACTTAACACCCAAAGCGCGCCACCTATCAGGCTACATAGTCCTCGTTGCGATTTTGGCCCTAAAATTGGTGTGCATTTGGGATAAGAGGACGCTGCCAACATCCCTTTAGGCCTGGGTCCCATTGACCCTCCAAAATGAGCTGGGTTCCTCTAAAAGTTTCCCCTCCAGCGGATGGAGATTCCTCTGCAGCTGACTAAAAAACATTGCAAAACTATTAGTTTTAGCTCATTAAAGGGAGATACGTGAAAGAAATGTATTGTGATTTCTTATTATTTGAAAAATATTGATTACAAAACTGTCAATTATTTTTTATCTTCGGAAAAATTTTGGGAGGCCGCTCAACTATTATTGAAATATGTTAACGATACCGGTAAAAGGCTGGAACCTGCTCTTCATCTCTTAAATTTCAAAAGCTATTGAAAGTTTAAAAGCGCTTTTTATTTTTGTAATAAACATGTTAGTTCTCCTGTATTTGTATTTTACATATTAAAAAATACGAAATGAATCAGTCTGCCCCAAAAATGGAGCATAAAATAATTATCTAAGTCTTCAATCGCTTCGTACCGCAGGTCTTCAGCCGCCTTCTACACAATCCCCAGAATGACGAATTGTTGCGTCAGGTAAGTCACGTGGCCCAGGTATGAGAATTCCTGGGCTTCTGATTGGTCAATAAAAATTTCTTTAAATTCCTATATGTCTGTTCTAAAGAGTTTTGAAATGTAGTTTTTAAAATAATTTTTTCTGCGATAGTTCCACAGTTTTACACCAGTGTTTACAACATATATGACCTATTTCTTAGAGAAATTGATGGTCATAGCCGAGGATGCGTCATTTAATCGATAGTGAGAATTATCGATAAGTCGTCTAGAAAAGTTGACTTTGAGCAGTTTAAGTCATTTGGAGGCCGAATTCAAAAATAGAATAGGACTTCTGAAACAACTTTTTGCGGCCTTTTGATCCATCTAGTAAACTTTTTCGCGTATCTCCCTTTAATTGAAATTCGTGCGCCAGAATTGTCCTCTAATTTCCTCTGCAAAAATACATTTCCGTTGAGAGGAGATATGAAAAGATTAGAAGAGGTTTAAGGTGAACTTTGCAGAGCTTTGAGAAAACTTGAGGAGGCGCTGGAACAGGTGAGGGCAGGTTTTAGGAGATTATATGAGGTTGGATGAGGTTTGAGGAAGAGCTATTATAAAACATGCCCTATGCATTCGCCGCTAGTCGTAAGACTATAGTGAGGCATAGCTCTTAGTAGCAGATAGTTGTGCACCTAAAATAGTACATTTCCGAAGCGCTGTTTTCTTGTAAAAGGTGGGTTTCTGACCGAAGCAAAATATGAGACCAGGGGCTTTTGACATGCTCTACGCACGCGACTGATGGCTATGTTTGAACTTCATCAATTACTGCTCTTTTCTGAAGAAGATATGATTTCTCTTAGAAATTGAAAGTGCAAATGGGAAAGGAATTGCACCATGGAGCTGAAATTTGGGTGTGGCGTGAGCGCTGCAGGGAAAAAGGAGGGGAGGTTTGCAGAGCATCATCGGACCCGGCTGTCATTTCTTCACTTCAATACGTATTTAGGCAGCAACTTTGCAAGCTGACTAACAAGAATACTGCCTTTACTATGTCGCATTGATTTGCCCTTCAAATCAATGATTGTCTCGTATCGGCTGTATTTAACACCAAATGCCAGTTTGTATTGGATAGAAGTTGTGTGTTCAGCGTTTCAGACTGTTCCTGTCATTCAGTCTAAACAATGAATCACTTTTAAGGCAGAGCTGAGGGGCGACAACATTCCAGCTTTCGATCCGCGCGTTTTCATCTGATTATGCCCCTTGCCGGTCCGGTCTCGAAACACGTCTAATTTGCAACCCTTCCATTCCTATAAAGAAGTATAGAATCATGGTTTGGTTCCGTTCAGGAATTTTCGTATTGCGCGGATAAGCTATAAACAGAATTGGCTGCATTACTGTTGCGGTTTAACTACTTAAAATGCCGTTTTTCTAAGGAGGCAATGCTGTTTGGTCCCAAGTTAAACTCCGAAACATCATACCGCTTCATCGGGCGCGGCTCGCTGCGCAGTCCCTCTGAAATTTTGCTCGCTTTTGAACTCTACGGTCCATCAATTTTTTACAATGTCACTGCGTATTGTTTGCTCCAGCTAGCAGTTAAGTTCGGTGAGTGATTCGGGTGTTTTCTGGCCGGCAGAGTCCGACGCCGCCTAACTTTGTGTTATGGTACCACGGTGACGCGATGGTCAACTACGACAAGCAGCGGGGTGGAGTCAGCGTGGAGACCGAGCAGCAAGCCGACTCCGAGGGTCGCACTCTGAGCCGACTCAACATCGCCGACGCTACTGTGAGCGACTCCGGCAACTACAGCTGTCGGCCCTCCAACACCCACCCCGCCTCCGTCTGGGTGTTTGTCTCCAAAGGTGAGTCACCGCGCGTGTCGGGAAGGCACTCTGGGTTGTCAGTTCATGCTCAGCCATGTCAGAAAAAGCAATGGACTGCTGGTTTGATATCACTATAGCAGGCAGTTCACTGCCTGATGAGGAACTCTCCCAGTCAGTCGTGTTTCGGCCCACAGACCGGTGACCCCACGAGGACGGTGACCCCACACGGGGCGGGACGCTCCTAATGCAAGTCTGGCGCCCCAGCCAATAATTGACTTGTGTGACGGGAGCGTGCCAAGCAGATCGAGGACACTGGCCGCCTGACACATTTTGGTCACTGATGTTTATCGACAGACGCAAGAGGCGTCAAAATCAGGGAGACAGTAGGGTCTGCCCTGATTTTTATCCGAAATATCCAAACATCGAATAAGTTCAGGCTCATTTGGAAATAAGATCAATGTGTTGCAGGCAGTTTCAGTGCAGAAGGAAGCAACGACCCAAGGTCTGAATTTCCCTTGGTTTAGAGTGCTTTTTGTCAGCAGGTGACTGACGAGTCACTTGCCTCCACACGTGCTGGTGGCCCGCTCTTGGTAGCAGGCAGTCGTGGATCACATATGCAAATTAGGGTCTTCTGGTCGAAGCAGAGTCTTGATGTTTTGAGGGACGTTGACTTCGTTCAACGTTCATCTTCATCCTGAAGCTGCCATGCTTATACGAAACAAATGCGTCCTCACTTGGATTTTTGGTTCAACATTTTAAGAACAACTTGTATACCTAATACCTAATTAGGAAATCACCTCAAAATTACCGAAGTGTCTCTGCTTCCGCTATTCGGCAAAGTCTTGGAAATGCGTATATCAGACCCTTCTCACTCATGTTCAACAGTCCTGTCGAATATCAGCACGGATTTGTCCCGCGCCGCTCATGTGACTCTAATTGGCAACTCTTCAAAAACGGCGCGGGACTCTATCTCTTTGGCCATCAAACTGACATAATCTACAGACTACTCGCGGCCTTTCAGAGCGTGAATCATAAACTCTTACTCTATAAGCTTCAAAAATCTTATAACGTGTCTGGAAAAGCGCTGTCCTGGCTAAATCATTCCTTTGCTCGAGAAAACAACGGGTTGTCGTAAACGGAAAGTCCTCTCATTGGACGTATGTACGCTATGGAACACCGGAAGGCAGTCAAATATCTCCTTTGCTCTTGCATTGTTCATTAATGATCTGCCAAACGAAATTCAAACAAATTCGTTGCTATTTGCTGACGATGTGAAGCTTACCACCAAATCATACTCCCGAAGACTCAGAACTGCCCAGGCTGATCTAGATAGATTGGCTAAGTGGTCCGAATCCTGGAAGCTAAATCTGAATCCCTCAAAATGTCATTCGTTTAGAATAACTTTAAAAGGAACCCCATCCCGGCAATCTACAATATTCGAAACACACCTCTGGAGCACATGGCCAAAGTTCGCGACCTTGGCATTTGGTTAGATTCCAAATTGAACTTTTCAGAGCATATAAACATCATCGTCAGCAAGGCAAACAAGATGTTGGGTCTGTTAATGCGCCTCTTCAGACTGGCCGAGGTGGTGGAAGACTTAAGGAAGGACCAATTTTGGCTGCATATTTTGGCAATAATCGATCAATTCTGGAATATGGATGTGTCATCTGGGGCGGAGCTGCAAGATGTCATTTGGACAGATTAGACAGGGTCCAACATAAATTTTTGATTTGGCTCGCATCCAACATTCACACATCTCGACCATCTCAGTCCTTGTCATACCATGATCTCTTAAAGCTCTTCAAAATTAGCAGTCTGTCCCAGAGGAGACTCCAGTACGACATTTGCTTCGTACTCAAAATCATAACCGGGAAGGTGGACTCCGCCTGTCTGCTCGGGAGCTTCCCACTCCATGTACCTCAGCGGCGAACCAGGGGATGCAAAGCCACTTTTTACATGTTTCCCTGCCTCGTGTGGAGACCGTCAAAAGAGGCTTATTTCGCAGGGCAGCGATTGCTTTTAATGACCATCTTGGACGCTGTCCCGAGGCAGACCCCTCGCTTCGACCTTTAGCAGTTTTAGAGCCGGGTGAGGAGATATGTTAAAGTTCACCCATTTTAGGCTTCTTATCTTATTTTATGCCGTTTTTCATGTCTTAATGTATTGTAGTGCCTCTGATGTATTTTCATATGCTTCATATTCATGGCTTTGTGTATATTTTATATCGAGTGTTTTATATTACTGTTACAGGAATAGGTTGCATTACATTGTTATACGGTTGCATTGTAAATATTCATTGGTGTGCTGTTTTATTGCTTGACTTCAGCTGTAATTGGGTTTCCACATACCTGTTGCTGATAAACCTGAATAAATGAAATGAAATGAAATATGCTTCAATTTAAGCTTTTACAATACAAGCTCTGCGTCTCGCTGCCTGTCCACCCGTTTAAAGACATGGAGCTTATTTTCAATGAGTAAAAGGAGGGATGTGACTCGACTAGTTAAGCCAGCAGTGTGAATCCCCATTGGTTTCCCCCATATGATCCGCCAGATAGCAGGCTGCGTCGGCACCGCAGCGAGAAGGCTAAAGTTAAAATGTCTCATTTCAGGAAAGGGGACGGGTGGTCAGTTCGCTCCCCTGAAATGAGTGGGCAGTTCTTTCCACTCCTCCTCTCATGGCGGCGCCGGCCACGGTGCGAAGCAAATGTCAGTTTTATAGAGAGCCGAGAAACGGAAACGAAACTGGCTCGTCACAACACTGGCCGACATCTTTGTGACGGTTTTGTTAAAGAAATTACTAATTCCAAACAATATGCAATTCCACAATTAATAACACTCTTTCGGGAAATGACGAATTTAAAACTGCAGTTAGTAAACGGTTCAGTCAGGACGTATATTGTTCTATAGCGGCCCTAGAGCTTCATTTTGGGATGAGATTCATACACATTGACAAAATATTTGATTTGTTCGAAAACAAAATAAATAATGTTCCCCGATATGCACTAAGATGCACCTACCCACGCCTTTGTATAGCCCAGCAGGGCGGTTGAAACTTACCGCTGAGATCTGTTTTCGATGCTCTTGGACACAACTCTGACAGTGAAGGTGCGTGATCTGACGCTCAAGCCTTGGACGAGTGCTTCTCGAGGGCCGGGCCACGAAGGTCATCTGATAAAGTTTAAATTCTGATAACAGAGGTCCAAGGTAACAGGTACATTATTTGCACCAATGCGTTACCAGAGGATGTGAAGTCAGACTTTTGGTTAAATCTTTAGCCTTCGCCCGGCTGGTGGGTGTGAGCCACCTTCACACTTGTGTGAGGTTAAAAAGACCCCTCTTACTCAGAAACTAAGAGGGCTAGAAAGAAGCTGAGAAATGATCGAAATTGATTTCCAAATGCTACCAGGCTGTCTAGTAATTTTTTGTCTGCTTTATACAGAGGGGTCATTCCAGGACAAATCGTCCAAGCGAGTTCACCACCACCCCATAGATTTCCACCAAATTAACCAGTGGTGGATGATTTTTTGTTGTAACTCAGATTTAGTAACAGGTCACAGAGGTCGTCACCTAGCGCATAATTCTCTTTGGAAAGTACCTTTGGTGCGGATGCGCTAGAACATGTCTAATATGGATGCCAAATGAAAGCTGATCAATTACCTACCACAGATTTCTTACCATTGTTTGTGCCTCCTTGGGTCTGAAACAACTCTTGTAACCTGACTAAATGTCCTAGCTTGACCTTAAATGACATTTAAAAGAAAAGCACGCAAATATGTCGTTACCAATTTCATTTCAAGGCTTGACGGGTTCATGGTGCTTCGGATATGTTGGAGCATTACGAAATCAACCAACCTTGAGTGACCTTAATTCGTGACCTAAAATGGCCCCTAATATTTTATCACATGACACCATAGCCGAAACACCTACCATTTGAAAGGCCATTTGACCGCCAGTTTGTTATCATATACTTCACACATGCAAAGATCCTGCGGATGGAACATGACATTTCCCCGTGACATAATTGGTCTTGAGTTGTATGCGTTGCGGCAATAAATATGTAATTATAAACAATATCAAATGACAAAATTGGAACAAAAAAGCTCGTTTCAACATCTGATACGATACTTACCGTCAAAATTGGGACACAAAAGTTTGATTCAAGATCTGATGTGCACATCATTTCGTTCATCATTTTCGACTTCCACGCACACTTCAGACCTGGACACTTCGAACACAGTGCTCGTCAGCGGACGTCATAGATTACTCAGCAGCTGCTGTCCTGTCCAGCGGAACGATGCGATGAAATGCTTTAGTGCCTTTTACCAGCCTAGAACCACAGTAGCGCTGTTCCAGTTTCTTAGCCATACTGGTTGTAGCAGCACTCGTCACAAAAATGACTTAATATTATCCCTGAGGCTCGTTTTGTAGTAAGAAAAAAAGTATCAGTATATAAAATGCACTTACTCACTGCTATTAGGACCCGCGTGGTACACGGTACACTTCACAGAGCCACTGATACCATCACACGCATTTTTTCCGTGTGAAGTGGTGAAAAAGTACCACCCACGCTCGATGCTATAATCTGGCTGCTGCTGACAGAAATTCAAAAAAGTTGTACCGATTTTTAAACTGTCCATCGCAACCAGCTGGGAATTAATGTAGTCTTTGGATGCCCGGGTGAGAGTATCTGATGTGTGGAATTAGTACAGACTGAAAGGTTGCGACTGCCGCTGTGTTGTGAACGAGAAAATCAGGACTAAAACAAAAACTTTACTGTCTCTTACGTGTATAAAGAACAAATGGATGTAGGGTGTACTGACGGCTGTCCCAATGAAAACCCTACATCGAATCTTGCGCGAAAATCACAAGGTTCTGTGAAAAATCACGTGGTACCTTTCCGCTTATTTTCTTGAAACCACCTCGGGGATGTGTTCGAGATGTGTACAGAAACCGTATGTGTCTGGTATGGAGCACAGCCAAAGGCGTCGCCGTTGGATTTTTGCTAGAGGGGGACGTATCCTGAACTGGCGATGACGGTGGATGGGAGGCAGATTCTGCGAATTATATCTGCTTATGAAACACTAACGACAATGCGCTTCGCCAACTCATTCATGTAGATACTCACACAGGTAGCAGGGAGGGAATGCAAACAAATTAAGTTGAGGTCCGATTTTGTCTCGTGGGGCGTTCATGAGCAGAGGGTGAGGAAAAGTAGTACGTGAAAGCCCATCCTCTCACCGCAAAACAGGATGAAAACATGGTGCGAACACCGCCGGCACTGCGCGGCCGGGGACCGCTGCCGCTGCAAGTTCCCAGTGGCCTTGCCGGGGAACGAGACTGTTGACACCTTGTTTTCCGGTGAGTGCCACGATTTCCTCGGCTACAGCGGTTCCAGTTATCAGCAGTGTTAGAGCAACATGAAAAAACTGCCTTGGTGCAAAATAGGTTCCGGTTGATAAGTGGATGTTTGGAGTAACTATATGGCGTGCGTTGCAAGACTAGAATTGGAAATAGCGTAGCTCCAGCCAAATCACGCAGAATAAATTGCAGGTCAAATAAGGTAATAAATAAGTATCACGCAAGGCCGGTATGACTTCAAGTAATGTTTCCTACATATCCGAAGCACCATGAGCCTGTCATGCCTTGAAATTAAATCGGTAACGACGTATTTGGGTGGCGTTCTTTTAAATGACATTTAAGGTCAAGCTAGGTCATTAAGTCTGGTTACAAGGATCGTTTCAGATCCAAGGCACAAATAACGGTGCGAAATATTTTATAGGTAAGCGATCAGCTCTCATTAGACATCCATATACGCCATGTTGTAGCGTATCCGCACGAAAGATATTTCCAATGAGCGTTTTGCGCCAGGTGATGACCTCTGTGAGCTGTTACTAAATCTGAGTTACAAAAAAATCACCCACCACTGGGTACCTTATACCCTCGGGACCACCTAGTGAAGAATAAAAGATCAGAATTGAAAATAGGACTTAAAAATCCCAATTTAAAGAATAGCTTACAAGGTCACAGGTCAAAACCTGACTTAAGGTGAAAGCTATATTTTTCTTATATGGCCCGTTGTATCTTCTTTCCATTGATATCCATTTTAATTACTTTCGAATCAGCCACTTTAACGATACAAAATTATTTCTGCTGCAATGTTTGCGTTGACCTTGAAACTTCGATGACCTCATCTAGTAACCTGTGTGACATTGGGGTCTGAAAATGGGCCCAAATTTGTATTTTTTGTGAAGGACACTTTGGGTACAAAATGTGGTGGAGATTTGAGGGGTCATGGTGAACTTTGGTGCCTACCTGGTCGATTTGTCCTGGAATGACCCAAAGGCCACTAGAGGTTAAGATAGGTCAAAATTGTTGAAAGTGTTGGAAGTAAAAAACCTAGTTTATATCCGAAACTATGATATCTATAAACAGTATCTCAGCCCCACTCCAAAGCAGATGAATTTGTATTTCATTGTTATGCATCCAATTTTGAGTGAGGTTAAAACTAGATAACTGATGGTCACGGAACATCACCTTCAATGCCCAACCCCTCTCCCGCGCGGGTGTTCAAAATACTCCTACTGGTGCCACGTGGGACATTTCTGGAGGTGAGGTCACTTGCCTGCCAGGATTGTAACTAAAAATTAACAGGGGAGGTGCACAAAAGACAGCTTTATCAAGTACAGGGGCACTACACGCCGCTATTTTCCGATCACCTCGGGAAGACCTTAAGGGGATTAAGTCCTCACTAAGGCAAAGGCTAACCTTTCCTCCCTAATTTAATTATATTTTAAGGGTATTTGAACAACCTCTACCACGTATAGTACCGTGGTGACAGAAAAATTGCGGCTGCAGTGTCTCTGCACTTGACATAGTTTATATGTAATCTTATTGCAGCCTCCTGCATTGGCTGTGTCCAGGTCATCTCAGGTCAGGTTACCTAGCCAGGCCAAGGAGCCTCATGTTCAAAACATGTTTGAAAAAATTAGAGCAGCGATACTAGGCTTAATTTATTCACCTGATATTCTAATTACATCATGAGGTCACCAAAGACCACAAGTTGCGGTAACGATATTTCTATGTCGATTATCTAGGGTTAGTTAAGTAATAGTCAAGACCGCTCCATTCTGAAACATGAGGGGACAGAAAAAAACACAGAATGTTTCTTTTTAGAATCTGCTGTTCAAATCAACTTGATTTTGTTACCATCCCGGTGTCTTTCGCTATTTTTTGTTCTTGATAAATTGGAAAGTTTTGACCTGCGTTATCTACCAAATCATCTTGGGCCACTTAACCCGAATGCCCGGTCTTGGAACAAAACAGGCCAGCCCGCGTAGGGCCACCCACCATCATCCCACATCCGAAATTTTACCCCGGGTCACCCAAGGTCAGGTCACCAGACGAGGTCAACCAAGGCACCCACCAACTAGAGCCGTAAGAGCACATTCAAAGTCGATCGATTGAAACCCACACCAGACCCCCAGGGTCTACAAGGTGATATCCGGGATTTTCATTCGTGCCGAGGTCAGGTCAAGGCACCCTCCCATGGAAAGCGGGAAAAGCTATTCAGAAAAAACCACAAAAATCAAATACCAGACGCCAGAACAGCGTTTTGGACACCCTCACGGATCCCAGGGGCATATTGCCCAGACTTTCCAAGGTCATCCAGTCACCAGAGGTCAAAAACAGTATTTACAATAACTTGACCCAATTAGTTAGAGCGGAAACAAACACCACGTGTTTGTCTTGTTGCTGGCTTTCATTGATATAAGGCAAGGTTTGACCTTCGTGACCAGTCATATTAGGTCCAGGACCTCTGAGGTCAAACTACTGGCGGGAGGTCTTACGTTCCACATACGAAAAGTACGGCAATTGCTATCAAATACTTACCAGGCCTCAATAGCTCTAATGACATAAGAGTTAGCCCAGTTTGCTTAATCATTGCATATTTGAGTAAAAACCATCTGACCAATTGACCCTGAGGTCAAACCATGACCGAGCACAAAACATGAAGAATTCTACGAATCACGCGAGCTTTCTATTGCACTTGCAGATTTGCCAACGCCCATATTTCGGAGTTAGAGGGGGCCACGATGGCCCCCCCGGTGGGGCGAAGGTGGCGCCGGACCCCGGTGGGGTGCGGGTTAAACAGGTTTCCAGGTGTTCACCAATGACTTTGCAGGGAATGGATTCCTAGCTCATCTTGTGTGCCTTGCCTTTTGGATTTGATTTCTTTGTACTATGGTCATATTAGTTAAAATAGGTATTTAAATGAATATTGACCAGGCCTTGGATCAGGCCACGCGCAAGTGATGACCTGAAACGTCCATTTTATATTAATTTATCTTTGCCACCATGGGTTTTTCCAGTCATTCCAGAAAAATATACTCTAGCCA
Organism: Lepas anatifera; assembly: GCA_034440635.1. Lineage (NCBI taxonomy): Eukaryota > Metazoa > Arthropoda > Thecostraca > Lepadidae > Lepas > Lepas anatifera. Next base: position 801,863 of record JAOTON010001975.1, on the reverse strand, counting down.
AGCTGAGGAGCCTAAAGCCAAGACTTTGGACCGGCCTTGTTTGAACTCTCATGGTCTACATGCTGGCATGTAGTACATGTTGGCGTCTTGTACATGTTCGGATATATTTTTGTTACAATTTTTTCAAACAACCCCTTTGCGTTTTCTCACCATCTCGTATAGGAGTCATGATTGAGGATGTCGAACTCTGAGGCCCACTGGCACGAGTGTCAAAGTGGATGGTGATTTGATATTGCCTATATTTGGATATATACCGAAGTGAGTTGGAGTACTGATATGGAATGCTGATTTTCAAGCATCTGCAATTTAAAGCGAGTGAGATAAAAGCCGGCTCTGGTCTCGTGGGGTGTAAAAATAGCCGTCAAAATTATGACTGCGGACTGGGAGAAGAGTTAAAGGAAGGCAGCGGAATATAGGTTGACCTTTCGAACCCTCTTGCGTCCTGTTTCAAAGTGTCTGCCCAATTATGTGCAATTAATTTTTCATGGAGCAGCGATCATACTGCTTCAATGTAATACGAAAAGCCGCTTAATAAACTGCGTAATCAAATATGAACAGAGGGCTGTGCTAGTCATGCGTTTTTTTCCAATTGCTAAACTAGTTTTTAACTTAAATAATTATCTCAAACTTTCCGATTTCAAACCATGGTATTATATTATTATATAGATGCTCAGGGCTCAAGCTAAAGGTCTATCTAAAGCTATCTTTATTTGTAATGTTGTTTTACCTTGTTTGGAAACATTCACGTGGTAGTTTTCCGTCAGCATTCCAGAGATCAAAGATCCAGAGTGAGTGCAAAACACTTCTACAGATGCAGCCAGCACCATATATTATCAGCAGTGTTCGTATAACCTACCGTTTGCTGGCGTGTTATATGTGAGGCGCAGAGGTCAGAAAAAGTACTTTTGGTCCCCCAACACACTCCAGTTGATGCCCCGAGATGAGAGGAATGCTCCACAGAGGCAATTATAGCTCGTGGAGCAGAATTCTGAGCACAGATACTTTATTTGTCACATACATGTGAAAAAATATAGTATTTATTAGCGGATATTATTCAGATTTAGTTAAGATGGGCTTCAGGCCATGAAAATATTTTCAAGTGTGAAATAATCCAAATTTGTATAATACTTTTAAATTCTTGGGGGTCAAATATAACTTTTTATTTTTATATACATATTTCAAAGTAAGTTTGAACGCTGATTCCAGCAAAAAGGAAATTTGAAATCCGTCGGCAATTCCGAAAGTTATGGGCACATCAATGTGTGACACACCCGTAAAGGTCTTCACCCATAACCCAATGTCTCCCATAGTTACCGCTCAATTGCTATCAAAGTATGTTTTAAACGTTTTCGGACATTTTTGCTCAGAATCTGTGCTTGAAATAAGAATTTGAGAAGAAATTAGAAAAAATAAAGCTGTTCGATTTAAGCAGTTTACTGGTTCTTGCGGCGTCTGGGATAGCCTCGAGTTTATTTCTGTTCTTAAGAAGCGAGCTTTTGGCTCTGTCTTCCATTACTGCTGTAATCTGTTTAGACTTGTGCACCATGCCTGCAAAGCCCAGATCTATCGCTGATGGATTTGAATAAAAGGAATGAAATCGAGATTCTTTCTTGGGACTTTGGAGCAGCCGGCCCTGAGAAGCCTTCCCGGAAGTAATTGTTGCCAGACAAGAGCGGCCATCGAGTCTATGAGGCGGCGCAGCGTGTTCCCGCTCGTCTCAAAGGCCCCCGGTCGGAGCCACTCTTAACTCCCAAACTAATCAGGTTAGAGAAGTTTGTGCCGCCATTTTGTGTCGCCTGTCATTGTCATAGTCGAAGATGTCCACACAACTTGTCGGCGCAGGCTGGTCGCTGCGCTCAGTGCTCTGTAGGGCCGGGCCCCGGCTACACGGCTCGGCCGGCTAAACCAACTTTGCTGCTGAGCGATACAACATTAGCCGCTTAATCACGGCCGCGGCAAACATGCGGGTGAATGATATGCCCAGGATTTCAGTGTTAAATATTACACGGAGGTGAGCGCGAACTTTCTGCAGCTACAGTAACAAGCGGGACTATTTATCTTTTAGGGAGAACCGGCTGTCGCCCGTTGGAGCGTTGGTGAAAACTAAACTAGCGAAATTTATGGATGGTTTCGACTCTACCATTTGCCTTGAAACGCGTTAGTGTGGTGACGGTAACCCTGACGGATCGAGTCCATGTGTCAAGTGAAGGAAACCGGGTATTTTGTCTGTGATTTGATGTCTTGGTTGCGTTTTCTCATTCTGGACCTCAGCCAATGCGAAAGATGTGGCATTTTTGTACAAGCTTGAAACATTTTTGTTAAGCTTGATATGCCTAAAATTCATGTTCATATTCAGAGCCATTAGATCTGTGAGTTTATGTATTTCTGTAACGGCCTCGGCCATCCTCCGCATCCATGCCCCCTCCCTCATATTTCTCATATTGACCTAAGAAATGTCTGCCTTCCAAAGAAGTGAGCTGCTCTGGCATCTTGGGCCCAGATCAGCTTAATTTCCAATCCGCCAGACCAGAATATTGGGCCTGGTGGTGGATGGTGGTGGTTAGAGTCAAATGCCGAACCGAACTGAAGATGCTATGACATGGCTGTCACTCTCCTACCTCTTACCGTCGCTTGTTATTGATAGCTCGCTGCTATTGTTCGACGACAGTGAGGGTTGACTATCAAAACGAGCACCGCGAATGTTTTCTTCGGAGGATTCCGTTGCTTCACTAGTGACAACGGCTTTGACTTGCGTTGCCGTTGCTTTCCATAGTTGCTGGCATGATTTTGGTAAGAATTTTATTCATGGTCCCACCAAAAGGGCCGAGTGGTTCAGTTGCTTTAAATGATGCCCCAGTAAGTTAAAGGATCTGGAATAAAACGGCCAAAATCACAGAGCCGTTTTCCAAATGTATTACCGAGGTATTTTGTCGCACTATGCTAGGGAAACTTTCAGCGACATTACCCGAAGATAGAGTTTTTCTGCCTGTGCGATTGGTTGTGGCCGTGCTCGATGGTTCGATGGGTGGTTTTCTAAGCACATCCGGTTTCAGCAATATTTACTTATTTTTATCTGGTGACCTCAATATTAACCTGACGGAGAAATGACTGCAGAAACTTCTATTGCATTTTGGACTAGCTTGTAATTGCGCTTTTCCCGCATCTTCTTAACTTAGTAAGTTTCAGTTAGAGGACCTCTCTCTCCCACCGTTACGAAGGTAACGTATGCACAGCCTGGGCGAAAGTTCGAAGACGTAATTCAAGTAAATTGCCGATGATAAGTTGGAGAATGCACACACCAGCGGCTCCAGCACACCCATACCCGGGAAGCGGAAACGGTGGAAGCGGAAGCGTTTTGAAAGCGACTGCCTCTGCAATCCGGATCACCTCCTGGTTTAAAGGGCGTCCATCAGCGCAGCATTGCTATCCAGGCTCAGAGGTGTTCTTGCTGTTGTGACGGTCTAAACATACACCATTGAACGTTTCAAAATGGCTTGTCTTGTCACGGAATAGTATCGCAGATGAATCGCCGACGTTTTTACGGAGTGTCTTTTCTAACTTATATCTATGGGGAAGAAAACTGTTACTGTGGTGGAGATTCTTTTAAAAGCGCCTCGACTTTATATAATGTATTTATCGACTGATTTATGTGAGGCTTTTCGCTTTCAAACATAACAGTGTTCGGGTTGCAGTCATGCTTTGGCTATGCTCTCTGGAAAACCATTTAGTTTACACGCACTATTTTTCTAATGGAGGCCTTTTCAATATTTCACTCATCCTTTTTGATTAGACTGTTGGTCGGTGATAGGCTTAGTGCGTCGGCGTCAGCTCCGGGTGATTCTTGGCGTAGTAATTGGAGCCTGGCTGATAAGAGCTGAACGTTGCCGTCCTCCTTGCCGACACCCTGTAAACACCAGCTCCCCAGGCACCTGGGGCGCGCCGGCCAACGCCGCTATCCGGCTCTGAAAATTACCGCGCCTCCCGTCACGCCAGCCAAAATGGAGCTCTGAGCACGTCTTCATCATGTTCTTCATCTAGGTTATAGAGAGCAGTGAGCACGTATGAATATATGGGCAGATATCGAGTTCAGCACGGGGATTTTAATGGTTTTAGATTTCGTTGAGTGCGTGGTGATGATGGAGAGTGGGAATTGCTGTTTTTGCACACTGATTCCGCAACTGCTTTTTATGGATTCTTTGAGGAGCCAGCTGACCACTTTGGACCCTTCTGGGGAGAGTTCAGGACTATCATCCGGTCTTCTCAAATCCACGTCATTGGTACACCATTAGGAGAAAAGGCAGGGTTTAAGTCTTAAAACATTCTCGCATCATACTAAGGTAATACAATATTTACCATAGGAAGTATGACTTTTACTTCAGTTGTAATTCAAAGAACCTTTGAAAACCACCAGATCCATATAGCTCTGTATAAGAAGTACTTAATGCATATGATTTGTTTCTTTGCACTCCTGTTGGAAAGAATATGATTTGCTGCTAATAAATGTGCTCAAACAAAAAAATACGACGAGAAATAACCAGACACTAGAGAAGTGTTTCATGAGGCTGATGAGGCCTGGCCTGCTTAAGCTTCCCCATGAGGCTTTTGACCTAGCGTAGGCTACATCTACACGCCTTTCATGCTCCATTTGGCCTGGTGGAAAGGTCTCCTAAATATCCACGTCAATACTTGGTGTGATTGGGCAAGTGTGCTTATTGGGGATGGCCCTAATACAAAGCGAGAAGCAAAATAAATAACTCCCATGGATCTCTCGACGAATCTGCCCAAGCCTGTGTCAAACTGCTACATACAGGCGATTGATCCAACCGAAAATAATCCAGAACATCTAGGAACCGGTTGGAGTTAGTATCATGAAAATGTGACTCCCTTGGGATATTAACTACCAGTCTTGTTGAGCATACCGAAAAGAGAGCAATATCCATATAATTTCATGAAGAGCAAGAGAGCTTCACAAACCTATGTATGTACTTCTTAATGTACTGACTTCACTCGCACCTCCTCCTCTTCCCCAATACGAGGCCAATGGCCGCCGCCAGCTGTTCGGTGGTAGCTGTTCGTGGGGCCAGTGGGGGCGGGTTCCGCTTTCAACACATCCGAATTGTCTGCGCATTGTAAATTCTAGAGCAAGTTTTTCGTATTGCGGGCACTCAATTGCAGATTGACACTTCGCTTATCCCCTTCAAATTAGCTCGGCAATCGTATTTCCCTCATTTTTTGCTCGCTATTCTTTGTTCCCCTCTGCTTGCCACCAAATTAGCGATGACTTGTGTATTGGTCTCTTGTATCGTGTACCTGCAATAAAAGTATGGAAGGTAAATGAAGCCTAAACAAAGGTGTTTGTGGTATGCGCTGTCTTTTCACTATACATATGAGGTCAATTCTTACTTTAAAGGTATCCGGTCCCTGCAATATTTTGTCGCCCCAATATCATCCAGCCAGGTTAAATTGTGCGTGCATTTGTAAAAATACACTTAGCGTGCGGAGACGCAAACAGTGTTCGGTGACCGCGGAGAGTGCCACAGACGAGTGCACCTTAACCGTCCAAACTGTGTGGTCTTCTGACAATCATAAGGCCTGGGTAAGAAATTACGCGTTAATGAGGCCACAAAGAACGGGATTTCAGATGAATTTCACTGAGAGTAGACATTTCGCTAATATTGCATGGAAGTTTTTGGACCTAGTTTTATGGCTTATATATGTTATCAATTGCATAAGCGTCGCTACCGACACAAAAAAGGGGCAGGTAATTTCCAATCTGCTGTTGACAAGAAACGTTGCCCTCTAGAACAAAAGAATACTAATCGGATTTTCTTCCCTTTTGCTGGCTGGTTGTGAAAGTGTCTGATTTGTTCCCAGTTTGGCTGAAATCGGCACCCTTGGATGAAAAACGGTGGTCAGACCTCAGACCTCTCTCCTCCGACTCGTATGCTCATTTGTCCGAAACAAAAGTTATTGGTGAAGTCGAAAAACTGTCAAAATGTTTCTTTTGATAAGTTTATTAGCTTAGGGGTGCCCTATTTGTGATATGGCCCTATCTTGGCTTTGAGGTCCGAAGGACGAAGCTGAGACATGGAGATGCCTGTGGCGGGTCGTGGTCCAGGCGGTCGGGTGACCGTGAAGGCTGTATACCGTCCAACTGCGGTGCACCGTGGGAACGAATATTTTCTGATGAGCTGGCATTTATTTCATCAGGCCATTTCACAGCTTGACTGATCGAGCTGGACCCAGATTTTGACTAAAAACGGGTCGGTATGCCTTTATGTAATCGTTTTGGTCAATACATCAAGTGTTTCTTCGTGTGGAACTGTGAGGTGAGGAGCTGGGTAATTTTCCAAGCCAGCTCTTTATGTAAGGCTGGCTGCGCAAGTGATCAAAGGGACCTGGAATTGCCCTGGAGATGTGCCCACTGATAGAATGATAAAACAGGCGGCCGTGTTGTGCGTTCTCGGCCAGGCTGGCACGTTGATAAACGTTCTAAATGGGTAAAAGGGTAGCTGGATAGAGTGGTCCAGAGGTGGCCAACTTCTTCAAAACTGATATTTTAGGTTAGAAGCCAATTATTATATATATATATATATATATATATATATATATATATATATATATATATATATATATATTTGAGATTGCACGTAAAGATATCAATTTTAGATAATATCTCACCCAAGCGCTTGTCCGAAACCCAAACACCATGACTTTTTAGTGTCCCCGTGAGCGAAACATCGTTAGGCCTTCACATTCGGTAAGCTAGATATCACTATCTAACCTGGACAAGTGCATTTCTTGCTGCAAAAAAGAAAATGAAAAAAGACGGCGTTGGATAGCGCATCTTAATATTTATACAAAATATTTTACCTTTTTCAGGGCGCATTTAAGGTCACTAGAGGTCAAGGCATGCCACCATAGGGATAACATGTAAATGAAGTTTTCAGTCATTGCATCTGAACCTGTAAAGGCAGAGAAAAACAATCTAGATTATTGGAATCCTGGCAGCAAGCCAGAATTGAATGATATGTAACATGACCTTTCTAGGTTAAATCAGGTCAAAGCTAGGATTTGACCTAACCTGAGTTCAGGTCAAGGTCAGATGATGTCAAAATTAGTATCATTATAGCTGGAAGGATAAGGCGATCCCAATGCCGAAAATAAACGTTCTACCAGTGTCCATTATTATGTTATTCAGTTAAAACCATTTGTCCCTTGGAGGAGGTCCCTTTGGCTCGTATATGACCTTAGGTCATCGATATAAAAAGTAACGGACTACATTTTAGAACTCAGTTGGCTCATTCTGTGATATGAGTTTCAATCGGATAGGTTCACCCTGTTCTGGCTTCTGCTACCTTGAACTTTTTTTAGGTGAGGTCACTTGACCTGCACTAGTGACCTGACCTGACATGACCCAGCCTTAAAATCTTGGTCAAAGTTGTAACAGTGATCAGAGAAAACTTACACCAATTACGGAGGAGCTACGCGCCGCCGTTTTTAGTCTATCTCGCCAAATCCGAGAGGGGCGGGTACCCACTTCCCCCTCGTTAATGCGCACGTTAAATCTAAAGTATTCTGCGGTGTGTCAGGTTAACCCTAAACAATTAATGACAACAGCACAAACCACAACACTACTTTACCGTAGCCGGGAGCTAACGTAAGGCAGTGGCAATGTTGTATCCAGAGCAGTACCTTTAGTGAAGAATCCCGTTTCCATGCGAACATGGATCGGCGGCGAATGTTCTGACTTAGCTCACTGGTGATGACGGCTTGAACACGCCAGGCGGTGACGCAGCTGAATCTACCGAGCTAGCATCGCTCGCACTCAGACACACTCAGAGATGATAACCGAACTAATATTTACCCGCACCAGCGAATTCACTCTCCTCTGACCCGTACGCGCCTGTGACCTAGCACTAGGTCACAGGCGCGCACGGATCAGTGGGTCACTGCTGACCCCTGGGTCACTCCCTACAGCTGCGGGAGCGGGGCCGCTACCTGCAGCTCCCCATGCACTCGCGTGACGTCACACCTTGGTCACCTGATTCAGCAGCGTCGCCAGCGAACGAAGATGAAGGGGGCGAGCTGCCTCTCGTCACGGAAGCAGAGGTGGGAGGGCGACGTCGCTCTGACTTTTGATCAGCTGCCCAGCTTCACTTTGCAAAGTCTCTCTGCCCATGATCAGAGTCTTCATCCGGGAGTGGACGCCAACCCGCGGCGGAGGAGAAGGCTGCGTCTCAGGCCGCCCCTACCGACGTTCAGCTGACCGAGGTCGATCCGTCACTCCAGAGTCCCCCGCCTGCCCTCCATCTGGGGCAGGATGCTCAGGGGCGCATCCAGGCCCGAGAAACAGGGCGACCTCGCGCACCTCTCTTGTAAATTGACCTAAGCCAAGTAATATTTACCAAGCCCAAAAGTTGCTGAAGCAGTTTCTTAACAATTTGTAATTGGTTTTTTACCATCAATCGTTTTTTTCGCTATCTTGCATAGGAATCGAGATCAAGCATGGGGTGTTCAACCCCCCTTTCGCTACCGGGGTGAAGGTGGGGGTGTTGAGTTGTATACCACGATTTGTAGACTGGGCTTTTCAACTATCCATTTTTGTCCAGATTTCGTGCCAAAACGCGTGGAGGGGGCTTGTGTCGCCGTGAGAGTGTGTCGCAGCTTCTTAACGGCAGTGGTTTTAGCGGGCGCTGCTGATTCGAATTTTAGCATGGGCGTTACCCGTAATGCCTGGAACTGGCAGTGGCGATTCAATACAGCTGGAATAAAGGCCTGAAAATCTTGTTTGCCTTTTACTTGTTGCATTGTTGGTGTTTTTCCAGGGGCATGCATTTGGGTAGATAATAAGGGCTTCCAAAATATGAAGAAATGGCAATAACCACCATATTAAAAGGGATATCATAACGTAGTGTGTTTAGCCTTCTCCCCAGCTAGCAACTCCCGCAGTGAAGGGTTAATTTAGAAGCCAAAGTTTAACGTCCCACAAAGCACGAGGACGGTCCCCCATTCAGGTCACCCTCTCACCAGTCAGTTGCCAGGTGAACTACATCGGGTAAATATTGAGCCCGGAGCGTCTCAGGGAACCGATCCCAAGTATTTACTGGTTCACTGTCACTGCATGGTGTTCCGAGCCCATGCTGCTTTACTGAAGATTTCTTCGCAGTAGACGTGGGAATGCGCAAAACTTCAGGGAGGCAAATGTTAACACGCGCAGTGAAGAGGGACCTGGCGTCAACGTGCAGTGGAGGGAAGTCCTAAATTCACCCCCCCCGAAGATATTAAAAAAACAAGAAGGTTCTGATTCATGGGCTGGGCTATTCTGATTTTTTATATTGCCGAAATGACGGCATAAATGTCAAATACAGGCAAAGGAACTAAGGATATAACTAGGATGGTTAAATTAGAAAACGTGTTCCGCAGAGAGAGTTGTCGTTGGCGCTGCACTTAACACCCACACAGGGGAGGGGTCTGGCACTAACGCGCACTGGAGGTGGGGGGGGCTGGTAGCCCCCAAGACCTAAGATCTCGGAAACTAAGAGGCGTAGAAAAACACTGATTGGTGGGTGGGTGTGGGCAATGGTTATCTTCATCATAGGCAATTTGTATTGACCTAAGTCAATATCTTTAAGGTCAAACGAGGTCATAAAATTAAAACATTTTTCACGCTGGGGACCTATTGGGGAATACCATGATAATGCGGGAAAAAGACGGGAATAAGCTAAAGGTGGACCAGATCCATAGAGAGAAGGCTGCAATGAATCTTTACTACAGTTTTGGGGGACCTTTAATTCACCTATATTGACCTATGCGGTTACATGTACAATATGGTATACTACCTATAATGTACACTATGACTAGCACTATAGCAACTGTTTGGCGGAAAATGAGGATTGACCGTTGGCAATGACCTTTGATCTTGACCTTTACATTGAGGTACCTTAACTATGACGTCACATTAATATACGCCAGACCGGGTAACTTCATTTGACCGGATGCATTTGGGCTCAGTGTCCTTGAAAATGCTGATATGACCTTGAACTTTGATATTTGACCTTGACCTAGGGACCTTGACGTATCATCCCGGTTATATGACGTTGTGACCAGACTTGTTGCGTCGCGACTCAGAGACTGTGAGTCGACTCAAGTTTTCCTTGAGTCAGAGTTGAGTCGACTCACTTCCAGATTTGGGTTGAGTCTGAGTCGACTCAACTGATTGACAAGGTGAGTCGAGTCAGAATCAGAGTCAGCATCTAAGCTGTGGGTCAGGAGTTGAGTCGACTCAGCACTCTTTTCTTACCATGTGTAATCACATGGCTGATATTTTAGAAATTTTCACAACTAATTTTGAAGGATTTCGTATTGCTCTTTGCTAATATTAGGTAATTTACTATTTTCATATCCACACTGCACCCATGCCAGGATCAGCAGTCGTTAGCAAAAATAAGTAATGTAAAGTATACAGGTTCAAAAGCACACACATTTGCTAGTTATTTTCCATTTAATCTTATCAGTAGCATGAAAAATCATACAGAACATTGTGATTTGGCACACAATGGGACTTTTTTCCTTTGAGGGTGCACACCGTGCAAAGTCCTAAGCTGATTTTAATGCAATAATTCACTCCTAAGAAACTACATCTTGTTTTCTATTTTCTTTCTTCAGTTGACCAAAATTCTTGTTTTGAACATAAGCCTTAAAATGGGTCAAAACGGAAACTAAGAGCTTCAATTAGCTGTTTTTTTCAAAACACTTTATTGATTCGTCGTGGTGAGGACTGTACCTACTCTCCTCTGTATACGGAAATTAAAAATCAGTCCTTTCTCTGGCATCCCATGAGTAATTTCAAACTGTGAAACTGACAGAAAAATACACATCAAGTCTCGTACAAATTCCCACTCTTTAAATTATGTTGATTATTATTTATCACCCACCCACTGCATCCATGCGCGCCACGCCAGTCACAAAACCGTCATTGTGCGCCACAAAATAGAATCTATTGAAGCTTTGGTAGCCTGAGGGCAAGATTACTGTTCGTAGACCTGAGTTTTTCAAATCACGTGACTTTTAAAGTGCTATTTATTGTCATATTTTGTGCCATCCGAGGCTAGGTTCGCGTAATGTCTGCAGTGCGCCATCTGTATGTTTACTACAGCTTTTTCGGGAGGACGAGGCGAGCGTTCACTGTTTGTTTTATTTTTATTGAGGTGCTGCGTAAGATCGATGCGACGCGGCGTAGTATTTATTTCTAGGCTAAATTTGGCACAGGGTTGTTTAGAATGCACTGGGGCAGGAATTGCCACTAAAAGTGCCATATGTTAAAACATTGATTCCTGTTCTTAAAATTTGAAACCTCGCTTATTGCCTCAATTATGACTTAACTCATGAAGGACATACCTTCAAAAGGAAAAGCCCTCAGGCCCTTCATCTCACTCACATGTTTGTGTTTAGCACCTTTCTTCATTCCTATGCAGACATAATTTATGGCATGAATTATTGCATTGCAATTGCTATTTTATTGAAGGAAATATGTAGTTAGTAATTAGTTAATACCATGAATAAAAGTACTGGAATTTGAATATTATTGAAATAAATGTGCATTTTATGTGTGAATACTTGGCCACGATTCTGAGTCGGAGGCAGCTCTCGGAATCATCACTTCCCGGAAAAATTGTGTGGCTGTGTACTTTTGTCGAGTTTTTGAATCTCCGTTTCCCTGGACACAATTGGCATGAAAGTTGGGAGACGATAATATCACTACCATAATTGCTTTGGCCTTCAGACTTCATTAAAATATACGATTATACCGACACATCTATGCACCCATCTATCGCTTAATTTGGCATTAAGTGGTCAAACTCAGAGTGTATTTTTCTAGAAATATAAACAACTTCGAAGGCTGTGACGACGCTGGCGCATAATCGCTCAACTTGAAAATGTCCAGGAAGCGGCCTGTCGTCGCCGAAATCGACAGTGAGCCGGGCAACATGGCTATCAGTGTGCTGGAAAAACGCGGGCGCTACACGGCCCAGAGCTGTTTTCAAAGTTGTTTTCTCTCGAATGAAGCCGGAGATGCGCCACATGCCTCGAATGCTGGGGCTGGGCAATCATCTCGGTCAGACCTTTTGATAAAGTCAGTCATGGGAAGCTTGCGTTCCAAAAACCAAGAGTCAGAATCATATGTATTTGAACAAGATCTACTTAAGAGGCCTTTACTCTTGTCCTCTTCAAACTGTAAATAAAGAATAAAAAAGGATCACTGTTCAAAATACACAAATGCATGAAGATAAATATCCCATATCGATAGACACATTTACATCATATGCCAACCAAAAATCAAGCGCACGTCAGCGTACTGCACGACTGTGACATCGCTGCCGACACCCAAACTCAGGTCATTGGCGTACAGCACGTAGAAGAAAACATGATAATGATCCGCCCTGGAAAGCCCCAATGTTATTATCTCGTTATTTTGATTTTATACCACGCATCTGAACTTGCTGTGTGAGACCCTAAATGTAGCTTCGGACCCAGCTGGTCCCTATGCCGTAAAAGTTGAGCTTTTGAGGAATTTCGAGTGCGGCACTACATCTAACCATTTCGAAAGATCTAAGAGTACCAGAATTGAAATTTCACTTTCTTGCATAGCCTGAAGAGCTACATCAGTGATCACGTGGAGAGCCGATTCGGTCGGATGGTGTTTTCTGTAGCCGTGTTGTGTATCGGGAAGTCATTTGTTTTTTTTCTAGGTAATGAGTGAGTTGCTTTTCACGACACGTTCAATCAATTTTGTAATGGCCGGGAGGATTGATATTGGCCGAGTGTCAGATGGCTCCGCAGCTACCTCGCCTTTTGGGATAGGAGTCACTAGAGCATGTTTCCACTCCTTCGGAACGGCCTCGGTTATCAAATAATAATTTATGATATCAAGCAGAGGAGAGTCAATTCCAAAGAAATTTGTTTTATGCATAAAAATGCTGACTCCATCTACAGCTGTGGATTTTGTAGCTCGCATGGAGCCCAAGTTATACACAGCGTTAGAATGTCAATGGGTCGAACTTTAAAAGAGCAAGTCATCACACGGGCCAAAAAACGTAGTTATGGCAGTAGCAGCGGGCGGGACACTGGCCGCTGTAGTTGGCCCGATCAAGACATAAAACTCATCAAATCGAAATTAAATCATCGAATCGTCATGAAAGCGAATAACAAATCGTTGTGTGCATCAGCTGTGATAATTTGTATAGTGCACGTGTGTTATTTGCGCCCTATAACGGGCTGAAGACCGCGCCGTAAGCCACCGACAAGTCCCTCGACTAAGCCACGCGCCATAAGTCCCTAAACTGATCTCCCTGGTATACACTGTCATACAATCGCCGCGGATGGCAGCTCGGCAGAGGCGGTTCTAGTGCGCATTCTCGGCGCGGTCACTGTTGCGGAGAGCGGCGTGTCTCTGTCACAAGAGGCACTGTGTTTCAGAGGACACTCGTGGTACATTGGGTTGATGGGGCCGAGTGGGTTTAAGTGGTGCTACTCCATCAAGTTGGTGGATGAATTCAGAGCAAAAAACATTCTTAAGAGGACCACGTACAGCTGCCCGATTTGTTCGGACCGGCGGACTTACCGCCGCTCGCCATCCTGGGTGTTTGGCATGAATTAGCTGAAACAAGACCACCAAGGAAATGAGTGGCAACGGAGGCCTTTGGGAAACTGAATGAGTCCATCTAAACTGCCAATTAGATTAATGGCTGTCACAAAAGGACATCAAGCTCATAGTAGAAGATAGTCCAATCCTTACGGGTGATAACTACAAAGAGGGAAGTTCCTGGTGTAGAATTGGCGCGAGGAGCTTAGGCAAACTTGAGCTTAACAACATTGAATAAATAATTTTTTGCACTGACTATCTGACGTGGGTTGCTTATTTGTTGGTACGTGTGTGCAATAGTAAAGGTCATGCACGAATAAGGTAAAGTCGTTATTATATTTACTGATGCTTGCAGAATAATATAAGCCCTAACAACGAACGGAACCGAGCAATCTCGCCAGAGGAGCGTAGGCCTCGACCGGCCGGTTCTGACGCTGTTGACGCCCATTGGAAACACATAACGGGCCGCGCGGGCGACACGCAAACCCCGTTTAAAAAGCGCGTGGGCGAGATATTCTTTAAAATTGATACGTTTTTGCACGCAGTCTGAAAATGCGTGAAATGAAGGGATTTTAGTCTGCAACCTCAATTTTTAATACGTGGCTCACTTTTGGACCACCTGGGGGAGGGAGGGGGTGATAAAAAGTCACAAATGTATGGCATGTAAGTATGTTTGTAGTATGTATGGACGAACTCTATATACCGCCATGTGTTGCAATCACGTGCTTTTATAACAATTGGCTCCAGCTATTGCTCTCAAGCCATGCATTGGGGAGATGCAATGCATCTTCGGGGTTTTCAAGAGAAGATGATTGCTTATTTGCTGAGTTAATGCCCTACAAAAAGCGTACTACGATGAAACTTTTTTCAGGCACTCACGGGGCAACAGAGTTTTCATCGGCCCAAGAGAGTTAGAAATGGTGTGCATCTTTATTTTATAAGGTCTAATTGGTACAGGACGTATCTTATCTTTGGCTCTTACCAAGTGCAGAGGTATAAATAAATTTGCAGCCCATAAATGACAAAAATAAACATATAATATTAAGGTAGACATCTGATGCAGAATCCAGGTAAATACGTGGATTGAACCTGAACCAAGTTTGCTTTGCAGTACGTGAAATTCAGTTCGAGCGCGGTTGATTTGTCCTGGAATAAATGGAGACACTAGGAGTTTCTGTGTGCAGACATTGCAACTTCTGATACATCTCCGTCGGGGTTTGAGAGATAAATTGCCTCCTCCCTTACTGTAGCCCCAAGTCCAACGGAAAATGCATATCTCGGCTTTCTATGAATTTCTTGCACGAGCAGGACTAGTGCAATGTGGTCACGCCACCAATAGATGTTCGTAAATCTGCATACGATTACTCTGTCGTTGCATGTGAGATCAAAACATGCATTACATGGCAATATTGATACAGAAAATTACGCTGTATATTTCCGTGGTGTCCGTATGGAATCCATGCAGGGCAGCGAATTCCATTCCAGTTGAGAGGGTTTTTCATCATCGCACTTGCTCAAATTTGTGTGCTATATATGGCCGGTTCGATGAAGGATGGGTGCTATATTACCGCAAAGGTTAATGGGCCATAAAGCCCAAATAATCGATCAATCGACGATCTTTGGTAATAGTGAAATTATTTGACGCTGTGGCGTAAAAAAGTAGCACAAATTATTGTTCTGAGTGGTGATTGCCTTGGACATTTCAGCTTATGACATGAATAACATAGCTGGGATTTCCAAAAATGTTATGTGGAATGCCAATGCCCTTGGCGACGTGTACTGTTTTTGAAGCATGATGAAAAGAACGTTTACCAAAAATTCCAAGCACCAGATGAAATATTAGTTCAAGCAGCTCAAGGAAACAACATTTTCAATTTCCCAGGAGTAATCCGGTGCAAAGTAGCGCAGTAGACGACAATGGGATGGTTGGCTCGACTGGAAACCTGGCATCATACAACCCATACAGCCGTCTCTTTTACCTACCGACGCGCTCGGAAGTATCATTAACAACGATGGGGAGCAACTTCCGTCACCGAACAGCCTGCTCCACACTCAACGGCTCTCCACGGCCTTCGGTTGTGACGAGCCTGAGGAACCCGGACAAAGTCTGCCACGTGAACCCAGTGGCAGGTGTAATTTAATCCTCGAGACCCTCACAACAGGGTGAGTTCACAAAGTTGTGGGATCTAGCTAGTTGATGCCTCGTTAACCCCTAGCTATTGCTATTGCGCGAGGACCTCAATGAAGTACGACAGCACTCACTCAAGGTGCATACATGGTAACGACCACGTTCCCGGTAAACGTGCCTTACAAGCAGCTGGAGGCGACTTCAGAAATAACGACTGCTCCTTCATTTCCAACCATGTTTGCGGTGTTGAAGAAAGTCCTCAAGTGTGAGACGTGTCCGCACCTGTCCGTGCCCAGTGCCTATCACAGCATCCCGAGCACTGAAAGAAGTTTTAACACTCTCACACCTTTGGTTTAACACCCAACACCTGTGCAAGGTGTTGATACCACCATAGACGGACTTCAGGGTGTATGTGAACCCCTGGAGGTGGTGTTAAGGACCAGCAACACCCAGAGCGGGTGTTGATACTGCACACCTTAAAGGGGTGTATATAACACCCGTTCAGCTCGCACCTTCCTGAGGTGTTAAACACCCTAAAGTAAAAAACACCCCATCGGGGTGTTACCACGGGGTATCGAACACCCCGTTATGGTGTTGGCACGTGCATTCGGGCGTCGTTTCTTGTGCGCAGGCGCGAACAGACAATGTTCAAGGCCGTCCTGAAGAACAACAGTCAGTGTGAAAGTGCAGGTGAAAGGTGTTGGTTCTCTTTGATTTTTGGCAGAAACAGGTATTCAAACCTAAACATTCCTGCATTGGTAAGTGTTGACTCATCCAATAGGGCAATAGAACGGCCGTAGCTATCATTGGAGCGAGTTTGCCTTGTTGGTGTTTAAGTCACTTGTACATGCAACCACTTCAGGTGTTTGAAACCTCCAAAGCGTGTCTTCAGCGCCCTATTTGGTTCCCTTATAGGCAATGGCGTAGCCAGGATTCGGCCAAGGGGGTTCAACTACCGTCGGCCCCAGGCCGGGGCCCCTTAGTAAACGGGACCCACCTCCTATATTTTTCGTAGAGTATTTTAACATTATAAAATGTACGCAACCAAAATTTCGATGTGCCTTTTTAAGTGTTTTTCTCGATCCGACCAAGCGTTGGTAAATTTCGGTCATAAAATATTAATGCTGGCCCATATCTATAGACAGTGTGATTATGATAACAGCTTGTGGCACATTTCGGGAAATTAAATGTTGCTGCGTGCATGATGTTCAACCTGACTCTACCTCAATTCACTCTGGTAATCAGACATGAAATTATTAAAGGATAGTCGTTTTGAGTACTAAGAAATGATCTTCTACGGGAAATGATTTCCAATTATTTCTGGGTGCCGAATTCATGAACTATTTAATCAGGAAATTTCCAAAGAAATGGAAAAAATGAATCAAAATACAAGGGATATGGTAGCGTGTCTCGGACGTCATATAAAATATATTCCGCGAATAGATCCTGACGAATTTACCGTAGTTACTTTCTTACCCTTGCTATGTTGTAAATGAGGAAATTACCAAGACAATAGGCGCCCGAGACATATATCGCCTTGGCCCACTCTGTTATTGTTATTTTCAACCTTCATACCTATTTTTGTTTTTGGGATCATGTTCATCAATTTCTGTCATTACCCTTGTTTGTCTGATTTCCTACGAAAATATTTGAAAGTTGTTTATTTCAGAATGTTAAGGAACTTAGTTGTTGGTATTAAGCTAATAGATTAAACATCAGCTGAAGTGCCAAATTTCCTGTTCGATTCGCTACTATTGATGATAAAACTAGATTTATTTTTGCCTTCTTTCGGTAATGGTGCCTGATCGACATGTTTCAATCTGTTTTTTGTACGCAATGGGCGTAGATAGGTACATTTCACCATAGTTTTTCCTCTAACTTTCCAATCACTCTCGACCATGATCTTTACTTCATGTTTGTGCTCGGTGTCCAGTACAGGCGCTGGAGCTGGCGGCCACCATGCTCGGTGAGGAGTGCTGGCACGGGGAAGAGTGCAGCGACTGTGGATGCATCTTACGCCGAACCAAGCAGGGCCTGGCCATCGGCGACGTCGAGTTCGCCGCGGCAGCCCACGGTGAAGTTGGGCGGCGCTGCAGTGGGCCGCTGCCCACGCCGCCTACGGACTCAACTTCACGGGAGGCCACCGCTTCTCCGCGGCCCTTCTACCGGTTGTATGGTTTTAATATCAGCCGAGGAGGATCACGGTCAAAAAGCTTGCTGACAATGATAAGATGAAGGATGGACGTTGTCGGCTGCTTAGTGTTTTTTTATGAAATTTGGGATTGTCAGAATGACAGAAGCAAAACCCGAGCAAGTGATTAGCTCTGTCGCGGCTCTCCTCACCGTTTGCGCTCATATGCTCAATCCTGCAGTTTATTTATTGTGGCATATGTTCGCTTGAACCCAAGGTACTTTCAAATACATTTGCATTCTTTATAGTGTTGTTTGGCGTACGGTGGACATTGCAATTGATGAAGTAGAATTTCAGTTTTCTTCACAAACGGAGGACGCATGGAAAAATTATATGTAACACCACATACACCTAATTTAAGTCCCCTACACCCCATCAGGGTGTAGAATGCACGGGGTTTCCGACACCAAAAATTCGAACACGGGATGCTGCAACACCCGACGAAGGGTTAAAATGGAATGAGACACAGAAATGGGTGTGGTTGGAATCGCTGAACACTCGCAAGGGGTGTCCTGTTACACCTCATTTTGCAGGAGTAACCCTGACAGGGGTGTTTTGGCTACACCCCGTAGGGCGGCGTGACACCGAAGTGTGGTGTCCAAAAACACCCTCGAGAGGTATCACTTTTAACCATTCCACCCTACCCCCGACCGAGGTGTCAAAAGTTTTTCAGTGAGCAAGTACTTGCCATGGGAGTGTTTTCACCTATACACTGCCCGGAAGGATGGGCTGATCCCGGATGAATAAGGTCACTGCTGGAAGTGTGAGCTAATCCCGGATGAATAAGGTCACTGCTGGAAGTGTGAGCTAATCCCGGAAAAACTGGTCACTGCTGGAAGTATGAGCTAATCCCGGATGAATACTGTCAATGCCCGGAAGGATGAGCTGACCCCGGAGGAATACGGTCAATACTGGAAGTGTGAGCTAATCCTGGAGGAATACAGTCACTGCCGGAAGAATGAGCTGACTGACGAATGCGGTCACTGTCGTGATTTTAGGCTTTCTATGAGGGACGGGTGCAAGTCCTCCAGGCCTTTGGTGCCGGCCGCAGGTTTAGCTTATCGACAATGTCACTGTAAGGGCACATTCGCACTTGGCAGAATTCGCCCACAGAATCTACCAATATTTTTCTGTCGACAATCTCCTCAAGTGCTTTTGTAAATTCGGCCGGCAGAGGCATTGGTAGATCTGCCTGGTGTGAACGGGCAATCAGTGTTGCAATGTCACTTCCACGTGGCACGGCACGAACAACGCTCCACTGCGGTACACAACGCTCCACTGCAGCGCACAACGCGCCACTACAGCGCACAGCGCTTCACTGCGTCGCACTACACCCCACTGCGTCGCACTACACCCCACTGCGGCGCACAACGAACCACTGCAGCGCACAACGCTCCACTGCAGCGCACAACGCTCCACTGTAACGTACAAAGCTCCACTGCGTCGCGCAACACCCCATTGCGGCGCACAACGCTCCACTGCGGCGCACAACGCTCCACTACAGCAGACAACGCTCCACTACAGCGCGCAACACGCCACTGCGGCGCACAACGCTTCACTGCAGCGCACAACGCTCCACTGCGGCGCACCGGGAGCGGTCCAACCCGACCTATCTCGGCGGAGGCATGGAATGTAGAACACTGGCAGAGGCCGGTCAGGGACTGCAGATCTTTTAGTACAAGGAGCGAGGGCATTTTAAGTTTATTATTGGTTTCTAATTCACTACGATTAACTTTATCGGGATAAATGTCATCACCAAACTTCACCAAAATGGGGAGAATGGCTGGCTTAGTGGACGGCATCAAAGTCTCCGGAGCCACCGGTACCGGGTTCAAGTCCCAGTGGAGCCTCTGAATACGTCGATGTGATCTTTCAAATCCCCTCCAACAGGGTGGGAGTTCGCGACGTCGTATAGCCTCCGCAGTTGGTATGTCGTTAGGCCCCAACAACTATTATTGATATGAAACTTCTCACTCTACTAAGAATAGTCCAAAGGAAAATTAATTATAAAGAAAGCGAGGGAGATGTAGGGTAAGAGAGAGAGAGAGAGAGAGGAGAGAGAAGAACGTGCGGACGCACGCGCAGGCTGACGGATGAGGGGATATGGAGAGGTTTCAAATTATGTGAGGGGCTGTTCACATATGACGTTAGCGACCAAAGAGGGAGGGGACTTGGCGTGCTGTATTACTATTCTGACAAAGGGGAAGCGGTCTGGATTTTTCTGACGATTTCTGACAGGGAAGAGGACAAATCATAGACTACCATCGATTTTTTTTATGGAGTGAGAACCGCGCAGGTCCAGGGTAGTTGAAGAGCGAGAACTCCAATTTTTCGTAGTCCCACCCAGTGTCCACTGCTATCAGCTGCCTGTACCGCCCGAGCATTGTACACTGCTACGGTGTCTCTGTGTGATTGTTCATGTCGACCGCCTTTGCTGTCGAAAGGGGATCCTGTCAATTTTTGATGATTGCCGGTAAAGGGAAGGGGCTAGTCATGTGAACAGTCCCTAATAGACAAATCTGAAAAAATACCTGCATTGAAAGAGCCGAAACTGCGAGTTTATCACTAGAATGCAAACAATGTTCATTCATATTATGTCTAAAACATGGGTAACGCTTAAACTGAGCCCAGGAGGCAGTCAATATCCTGCTCTTGCTTCCCTTATAAGAAAACCGCTTCAGTCACCCGACCTTTTCTGCACAGGTAATGATTGTATTTAAATCTCGCGTCTAGTAATAATCAAATCATTTTCAGCCCGGTCAGAGCAAAGCGATACCGTGACGGCTAAGTTAATGAGGATAGTGATGCCGTGAGTTACAAATACCTTCAGTCAATATGCCAGCGCACCATATGCAAGCGTCTATGTGCCCACGAACACCTGCAGATGCTTAAGCCTGTACTCATTATGCTTCTGAAGCCCACAATTGTGTTGGCTGGCAAACAATCCTATTCTGAGATCTCGACAAATTATCCCAAAACATGCTTTGTGTTACACACTGGTGTATGGTGCGCGGCCAACGCCATTTTTAATTTTTATCCACCGTTGCTGAAAGAAAAGTATATTTCTTGTTACCTGTTGTGAAAAGTCAGTCAATCAGGGGCTTTTTATAAGGCGTTCTGTACAAGGCACCATTGATTGGCCGCCTCTAAAGTGTGTGGGAGAATTTTGCGGGAGGGGTGTTTACTTTCATGTTGCAGATCAAACGGGGGATATTTTTTCAAGGAATGGGTCGCGAAGTGTACCAACACTTGCGAGGGTAAGGTGGTGGCTACGGCAGAGAGGCCGAGCCTGGTTGTAGGAGTATAGTTGGGTATATAAAGGGGTGCGTAGAGAAGCCTGCCACTGCCAAATGTAAGTGAATTTAGAGTGAATAAATTTTGAATTTTGTTGCTTGTTACTGAATGACCGCTTTGCTTACGTTACTCGGGTTGCTCCATTGAAGCAATGATTTTGGTTAATTAGAAACACCCGCGAGCACTTTGCTGTGGTGCCGCAGGTCTTTTATCCTGCAACCAGGAGGTGAGGTTACAGCGCCACTTTCCGGCTGGGTAGCCGCCGCACAGAGGAAGAGAGAAGGGAATAGAACAGATAGAGTGTTAGGGAGAGTTGTGAATTGGCTAGTTAGAAGTCTTAAATATGGTTAGTAGGTTTGTGTTCCTTAAGTTAGGGTTAGTTGGTTAGTAAATATGAACGGAAGGTTAGTTAAGGTACGGCAATAATCTAGCGGCCCTAGGCACCGTGCTGGGGACAGTCGATGTGGATATAGTAGGGATTTTCCGTGACAGGGCAGGTACCACAGGTACTCAAACGCCCATAGGCATTTAATTCGGTGTGTCTATTCCTAAGTCTGGTCAGGATGACCTCGCGCCAACGACTATTTTGTTTTGAACTGGGCCAGTAGCCGATGCTAGGCTTTATGTCGAAAAAATGGGCGCTGTTGTTAGTGGTCCAATCATTTTGGATGTACTTCCGGATATGGTTCTGGAGGAGAGCTTTGCTATCGTCTCCGGACCATTTGAGAGGTGCTATCTCTCTGAGTTCTAGAGACTTTTTGGCCCGTTCGTCGGCTTTTTCATTTCTGAGAATTTTGCAGTGACCCGGGATCCAAAGAAAAGAGTAATCTGGGATATCGTCGATACCCTTCTGGATGTCTGCTATTACGTGATGGCTGGCGTTGACCGCGTTAGTGATTGCTTGCAGGACAGATTTAGTCTGAACAGATGATGGCTGGGTGAATATTTTGGGTTTTAGTCGGAGCTTGTGTATCTAGGATGGCGACAGCCTCGGCGGTAAAGACAGAGCAGTTGTCCGGAAGTCTTTTCTGGAGGCAAATATTTTGCCCCCAGATGCCGAGGCCTAATTTTTCGCCTATTTTAGAGCCATTCAGTAGATGAAGGTTTTGCATGTGTTCTTAGACTGAAACTCTAGGAATTTCTGATATATCTCCTCTGCAGTCCGTTTGTCCTTGCGCGTGGTGAACAGAAATTCAACTTTGGACTGTTGGCGAGTTCAAAATGTTTATTGTTTATTGTTTATTGCATGCGAATCATCAACGGACGTGGTGCCCATTTACAGATGAAGTCCATCTGATAAAAATATATACAATGAAGGATCAACGCCGCGAGACGATTGTTAAAAGTTGATGGAACAAGTGAGCTTGAAATGGTCCAAAAGGTAAAAATACGCTACCCATAAAAATATAGATAAATACATTTACAAATCATTTGAAAATAAAAATAGCCCAAGACAGACGTAAAAAAAAAAAATGGTAAAAACAAAACAGAAAAGAGTCTTAAACCTACTTAAAATATAGATAAAACCTATACACACAAAACCAATCCCACACCAGCAAAAGCGAAGCACCGCTTTTGTACTCGCTTCCCAAGCTGCCAAATATCGCCTCCCACATGTATCCAGGAACCTATTGCACAGTTTGGGAATCCTGGTAAACAAACCCCTTTCACCGTGTTGACTCTCGCGTAGGGCACGTGAAATAAAACCAACGGCGCAGCATTCGGGGAGGAACAGCAAGTGGAAACTTATTCAGAAGAAATGATGAATCTACTAAATTTTTGTGGATACCTCTGATGAACATAAGATCATACTGTTTTCGTCTGGCCTCAAGAGATGCGACACCAAAATGCAAAGTGAGACTATCAAGTCAAATGCTATGTTTTGAATATTGCAACGTCCACAGAGCCAAATTAAAAATTTATGCTGGGTTCTTTCCAGCCTTTGCAAGTGACTGTCAGCTGCTCCTCCCCAAATCACGCAACAATATTCCAGCACAGACCGTACATTCGCGTAATATGTAGACAACATAGCTCTGCTATTGCACTGATGTATCGGCCTACCTCTTTTACCCGTTTGAAAGATCTCATCATCAATCCTAATGCCCTATTTGCTTTTGAAACAATGTTGTCTATATGTGCTCCGAACGTTAATTTTTCATCGATAAGAACCCCCAGATCTCGCATTACAGTGACTGTTTCGATGGCTGTGCCACCTATAGTATAAAGAGCATGAACGGGAGAACGACGTAGCGTCAGAGATGCGGAGAGTGGGGTTTGCCTATGGCGTCTGGGATACGGGGTGGGCGAAACATTGTTTCGCCGGGTGATTTTCAGTGGATTTAACCTTAATATAGTAAGAGATAAGCTGGGAGTGGCGTCTTGTTTGGAGTGAGAGCACAGCCCACTGTCCACTAACAAGCTAGTGATGGGGAATTCTGTGAGCGCGCCAGTGGCGGCCTGGATACTTGCATTTTGGTGCGCTCTAGCTTCAGCTTATTAGTATTGTTCGTTGAGTCAACGATGAACGAGTTATTTTCGAGAATGGGTCGAATTAAGGACTTGTAGAGCATGAGCAGGGTCTTTCGATCCCTGCCGCGCTCTGTTCCGCCGAGCATGCGGAGGATGTTGACTCGTGTTTGACACCTAGAGACGACGTTGGTAATATGCTCGTTAACACGCGCCCCGCTGGGGTCCCTGGCATGACGCGCCCCGCTGGGGGTGTTTTTCGCCCCCCCTCCGTATCTCATTTCCCACGAGAGGTAGAAAAACATTACGGACGGCGTTCGAAAGCTCTTGACAAGATGAAAAGATTTTATACCACGACATTTTATGTGAGGTCAATATTGAGGTCAGCATAGGTCAAAGAAGGTTCCATAGGCTTACAACAGAGCAGTGTACGTTTCTCTCTCTAGATCTGTATCCAGTGGAGCTAGAGTAAATACTTATGCACAATTGGATTCCTATCATTGCGGCAAATCCAATGATGCATAATATGACCTGCTAGGTCAAATAGTGAAAATGACCTGACCTCGAGATAAGTCAGGGTCACAGAGTGACCTGGTATGGTCATGTTGCATATCAATCGAGTCCCCGCGACAATATAAGCACAATGCAAGCAGAATGGGAGCTTTATCTCAATCCGGTGAGGAGTTATTGGCAAAACAACACTCTATGCTCCTGTGACCTGACATGAACTTTGAGAGGTCATGTTGATGACCTCCAAAACGCTCAAAAACTCAACTTTATGGTCAAGATCATGGTAAGAATAGACGTTTTGAGGATTTTCAGGTTTATGTATCGTGTATTTACTGAAAATGAGCCCATTCTATTTTCACCATAGACTATTTATAATGGGGTGACCAAAAAATTGACCCCACCTTAGGTCAAAAATATAGAAATTCCGAGATAGCAGATTTTTAGACCGTAATGATCTCATCATATTGTGAAAGGTTCAAAGTGATCGGTTCGCTGATGTTCCATGGGCGCCGCTTCAAACTCGTGATTTTATGTTTTGGGGTCGGGTCACTTGACCTTGAATAGCTCCTTGACCTGGCATGACCTTACCTCAAAAATTTGGTCAGATGTGTAAAATTGACCAGAAATAAGGCACTGCAAGTTTCGTTGCTCTGCGTTTCTTCGGTTTTGCGTTATCTGGGGAAAACCAGGAGGTGGGGCGAATTTCGTCCCCCCCAGCGGGGCGGGTGTTAAGGCTGAGGCGGGAATCAAGGGTGATGTCTAAGAATTTGAAGCTTTTCGCACCTTCAATGGGTTTACCTGAGATTTGGAGCTGAGGAACGGTGTGTCTCACACCCGGCTTGGCAAAGACTACGACTGATGACTTTTCGGCCGAGAGTGATGGACCCATTGAGCCGCACCAAGTGTTGATGTCGTCAAGACTACCCTGCTAGTTGGTAGTTTCAGTTTGGAACTCCGGTTGACTGCGCCACCTGGTGTCGACTGGAGTGGATTCCCAAATAGCGACAACGTCTGCAAACATGGAGTACTTTCCTCTTTTATTTGGTTTGAGAACAGGAGTGATGACTAATCCTCGTGATCAAAGTTACCAAGATAGTCACTTAGTAGCAAAGGATCGATCAAAGGGTCTAAGTAGCCTAGTTATAACTTTTGGGGCACATCAAAAATATCACATCTTTTGAAGTGTCACTTGTATCATTGCACTTCAAGATTCGTCCTTCTTCACCATGCGCATGGTTTATTCATGTGTTAATGTAGTCTCTCTCTCTCTCTTTCTCTCTCTCTCTCTCTCTCTCTCTCTCTATCTCTATCTCTATCTCTATCTCTATATCTCTCTCTCTCTCTCTCTCTCTCTCTCTCTCTCTCTCTCTCTGTCTCTGTCTCTGTCTCTGTCTCTCTCTCTCTCTCTCTCTCTCTCTCTCTCTCTCTCTCTCTCTCTCCCTCTCTCTCTCTCTCTCTCACTCTCTCTCTCCAAATATACGGAAGTGATTCACCCGCCCGGAACTGTATTCCAATGTCCAGGGATTTATCCGCCTCAGTACAACCCTCGAAATAGCACGGCCCGCCTGTTAAATGGCTATCATTCCCATTCAGGGACTCCGCTGTGCTGGATTGCTGGCTCAGGCCAGCTCAAACTTTGCGTGAGTGGTGTCATGAAAAGCTGTCAGCGCCTCTAAAAGGTCAGGGTGCAATGGCTCGCCTTGTCGACAGCAGGTGGGCTCGGAGGCTTATTATAAAACGTTCCTGGCCAGGTAAAACTTTCAAGTGCGATAAGGTATCAGCAGTTTCCATGCCAGCACGTGGTATTGTTCCAGGAGGTTTTCAATCTTGCAGTTTTATCAGAAGTCGAGATTCTGAAGTAGGTGCTTCTGTTGTTTGATCAATCGAACTTGCGGGGAAGGTGATCTTATCAGAGGAGTATTGGGAAGTACTTCCCCATCCCTCCTGTACCTCAACAGAAAATGTATTTTGTGGCATCAGCTTTTATTTACGGTTATGTTCAACGTGATAGGATCACCAATTACTTACTGGTTGGATCGCATTGGGCATAGGTCAGAAGCCGATGACGTTATTAATGGTGATATCCAGATATAAAGCTGTTAATAATTTGTCATGCTGGTAAACAGGGGTGGGGATCCCAGTTATGCCAATAACGGACCCCAGAATATGTGTCATGTCGTACCGGTGGGGTCTTCACTCTTGACCCAGTCAGTGGTAGATCTAGGAATTTGTTAACCCTCGCCCCGGTGGCGGTGTTTGAAAACCCCCTCAGGTTTATCCGGCGACAAGAAAAAAACGGCGGCGCGAAGCTCCGCCGTACTTGCCACACCTTACCTGCAACGTTCTCCAATATTTTAAGGTTGGGTCATCTCAGGTCAGGTCACCAGCCAAGTGACCTCACCTCCAAAAATGTTTAAGGTGACATAAGTAAGAAATGGGTGAATTTATTGGATTTAAACCTATACCACATATAATGGGCCCACGGAGTACTACATAATGTGTTCCGATATTTTTCATATCGATGACCTGGCGTCAGGTACGGATCATGACCTCTCCGTTGGAAATGCATGGGGAAAACAGGAATTGGGCTGTATTTGTGTAGAGACAGCTGCGAATATCTTCCTATTCTCCTAATCGTAGTATCTTGGTACCCCTTCCAGGCTTATGTTACAATTTTTTACCTGTGACCTTTGTGATGTCATCTGGGGTTACTTAAGCATGTTTCAGACTTGGGTCAATAACTCTGTAGGAAAGGTTGATAAAGCTTTTAATTTGATACGATTGCGTTTGGATTGCTATTGGGAGTCGATTGATATGCATATTGACTATGCTAGGTTGGATGGTGACCTTGGCCTGACCTTAGGTCAAGTAATTTTTACGTTTTTACCTAGTGTAGTCATGTTGTATATCATTCGATTCGCCGTAACAAGAGGAGGAGAATGGTGCCTAAAAAGTGATTTTAACGCTACTCTGTCAGACGCTAGAGCCCGGAAACCCTTCTATTGCATGCCACCTTCTTTTCCTGTCATGCCATCAAAATTGACCTGTGCCAAAAAGTGACCGATGCAGTTTTTTCATGAATTTCTATTAGCTATCCAACAGGGTTCGTATTTTTCGCTATCCTGCATAGGTACTGAGTTTCAGGGGGTGTTTGAACACCCACCCCTCCCCCACCAGGGCGAAGGTGGCTCGGAGGCCCACGGGGTGGATGTTAAGGGGGCAGCGATACCTAAGTGAGGGGGTGGGTAATTACTGCCTCTTGACGTTGTTTTAATGTTACGGGGGCCGCCTTTTGGGCGTTAAATGGAAACTAAGGACATGAAAGGTGTGGATGTTTTTTTGCATCAGGGCGGTTTATAATGAACGTTTATAAAATGCAGCTTTTATTGTGAAATTTGTAATTAAATGCGGCTGTTCTTAGATCAGGGTGCGTTTTGCTTATTTGATTATTGGTTTCGTATGCTTTAATGAGCAACGAGTTGGCATAACCCAATGGCAGCTCAAGTTATTCAAGAAAAACACTGGCATACACCAACATGCACACGATGAATTGATACTGGACGAAATAACAATACAGGAAAATATCCCTAACTATAAGAATATATGCAACAAGGCACGCTAAAATCCGTAGTAATTACTCAAAGCAAAGGTAGTTGCATAATGTAGTTACCTGTCTGCGATCTGAAATGATCAAAAGAGCAACTAAAAGGGTCTGACTCGGGGCGCACTGCCACATAATGATTAAAATGAGTAGCCGAGCAGCAGAAAAGCCCTCGCATCACACTGTTATGCGGCCGAAGGGCACATGCAGTGGCTGTGCCACACTACCGGCGTGCTTCCGGACGGGAGGAATGTAGTGGGAAGCTCCCGAGCAGGAGGGCGGAGTCTTATCTTGTTTGACCGAATTTTATGTGCCCATAGGATGTCGTATTGAATTCTTCCTTCTTGCCTCTCTGTTAATTTTTATCAATCCCAGAATGTCATGGTACGTGAGTGATTCTGAATTTCTAGTCGAAGTTGATGCGAGTCAAGTAGGGATCTTATGTTTAATTTTGTCGAGTCCGTCGAAGTGTATTGGCAGAACCACCTCAAAACGAAGCAACCAAACTTGATGGATCGGACGCGCCTGAAATATGCTGCATAGATACCTGTTCCGGTTTCAGTTTTCGTCTTGCTCCCTCGCCGTAGGATCTACCTTGAAGGGATCTTACCATCTCACCGAGTGCTCTGTTTGCCTTGCTGACTGTGTTGGGGGCTGTTCACATATGACGTCAGCGACCAAACGGGAGGAGGGTCTGACATTGTCCGACTTTTTGTGACGAAGCAGGGAGGGGATCTCGTTTTTTGTGACGATTGCAGACCGGGGGGACAAAGCATTGGCTGTTGTGGAATTGTTCTATTGAGCAAGAACTGTTCAGGCCTAGTGGAGTTGAGCGGGTAGTTACAATGTTTCGAACCCAATTGTGTTTCAACTATGGTATGGTATCATTTTAAGTTACAATAATGGTATCAATTTAATACTAAGAGTATGCTATAATTTTTTAGCCAAGTTATTTGATATAATGTCAAACCACAAATGGCTGCAGCTTGTTGCTGTTTTTTCGCATTTAACACGCGCACTGGAGGGGGCCTCGAGGCCCCCACCTGTTTTTCCAAGGTGGCTGGAGAACCGCTTGCAGCGGAAAACAAAACTTGGCCACATTTAACAGAATTTAATAGCGCGTCGATTGGTGAAGACTTTTTGAAAATCGGCTGAACATTTTTTGACTTATAGGCTTTCAAAGTCAGACCTGCATTTTGAGATCGCCGTAAACGCGCGGTCGGACCAGTTAGCTTGCATTGAAGTCCGAGTGGTGACGTCATAACGTCATATAAGCGGGACTATATGTCAAGGTCACTTCACATGGAAGTCAAGGTCAAGGTCAAAGGTCACAGGTCAAGGTCATATCTGCACTTTCAAGGTCACTGACCACTGCGCGTCCGGCCAAATGAGGTTACCCCGTCTGACATATATTATGCTATGACGTCATCGGTAGGGTACCCCAATACAAAGGTCAAGGTCAAAGGTCAAGGTCAAAGGTCATTGGGAAAGGTCAATTCTCATTTCCCGCCAAACAGTGGCTACAGTGTTAGTCAAAGTGTAAATAATAAGTAGTATACCATATGGTGACCTTAAAGGTCAATGACCTTGAATGACCTTGACCCAAAAGTTGTGGGAAAGCCTCTTTGAGACCTCTTCTCTATGAACCTTGTCCGCCTTTAGCTTATTCCCGCCATTTTCCTGCATAATCACAGCATTTATCAATCGATACCAGCATGGCCAATATTTGACCTTTACGACCTCGTTTGACCTTGAAGATATTGACCTAGGTCAATATCTTTAAGGTCAAACGAGGTCTTAAAGGTCAAATATTGGCCATGCCGGGGATCGATTGGTAAATGCTGTAATTCTGCGGGAAAATGGCGGAATAAGCTAAAGGCGGATAAGGGTCATAGAGAAAAGGTCTCAAAGAGGCTTCCCCACAACTTTTGGGTCAAGGTCATTCAAGGCCATTGACCTTTAAGGTCACAATATAGTATACTACTTATAATGTGCACTTCGACTAACACTATAGCCACTGTTTGGCGGAAATGAGGATTGACCTTTGCAAATGACCTTTGATCTTGACCTTTGTATTGGGGTACCCTATCGATGACGTCATAGCATAATATATGTCAGACCAGGTAACGTCATTCAGCCGGACGCACAGTGGTCAGTGACCTTGAAAGTGCAGATATGACCTTGACCTGTGACCTTTGACCTTGACTTTCATGTGAAGTGACCTTGACATATAATCCCGGTTATATGGAGTTACGATGTCACCACTCGGTTTCCAATGCAAGCTAACTGGTCCGACCGCGCATTTACGGCGATCTCGAAATGCAGGTCTGACTTTGAAAGCCCATAAGTCAAAAAATTTTCGACCGATTTTCAAAAAGTCTTCACCAATCGACGCGCTATTAAATTCTGTTAAATGTGGCCAAGTATCGTTTTTGGCAACGCGCGGTTCTCCGGCCACCTTGAAAAACAGGTGGGGCCTCCGAGGCCCCCTCCAGTGTGCGTGTTAAGACAAAGCAAAGAGCCGTACGCTTCAAGAGGAGGAGATCGTCGTAGTTTCTTCGTGCGCTTTTGCATAATTTTCAAGACAACATTTGTGCTACTATCTGCTATTATTTTTTATATAGATTTTTTGTAGTGGAATGGGCGATTGGTTTAGGGAGATTTCGGCTGCAACCCGTGCGCTGGCACTTGTTGGCGGTGGAAATGGTAGGTGTTACGTGTCTGAACCGGGGCAGAATCAGGAGCGGACTCAGACCCGAGTTTTGGGGGCCAAACCCATGTTTGCCTCTCCTTCTGGGGGGACGTGCCATTTGGGTGCTCGACAGACCTAGTATAAGCTACCTCTCCAAGTACATGATCGCTCTCCTGGGGGAGCGAATATTTTTTGCTCTACAGACCTAGTTTAAACACCTTTTTCAAAAATTTATCCGACGTTTGGGGGCCAAAAGATAGTTTGCCCCCCTCCACCGGCTTCCGCCAATGAACAGAATGCGATGCGGGTGCTCCAGCCGTCAGAGCCTGAGCGGGACCGGCGACGTATTATACTGGGGGCTGTGGTGCGGCAGAGCTGACCTAGCCAAATCAGACCGTGTCCCCGGCTACCAGCCGATGATTGCTCCATGGCAAACACCGTTGCTGTCGAGAGGAGGGGGTCTGGCAATTTCTGACGATTGCTGACGAAAGTGGGAGAGGGTCAGCCATTTTCTAACGATTTCTGACAAGGAGGGGTTCAAACACCTCAAATTTGGCCGACGTCATATGTTAACAGTCCCTTATTGATGTGCTGGGCGAAGTTTAATTTGTAATCTAGCTAAACTCTGAAATCTCGAATCGTGTTCGTTTTCTCTTAGCTGAATTTCTAATTGTATACCAGACTGTTATGTGGTTCCGTTTCAGTATCATTGTGAGTATGCATTTGCGGGGTTGAACTTAAGTCTCCAAATTTCAGACCAGTCAGCAAAATATGTGAGGTCTGCCTGTAGCAGCTGAGAGTTGGGCTCAGAGCAAATTTCGTGATATTATTTTACATGATCCGCGAATAGAAGATAGTTTGTCTTGATTTTATCCGAAAGGTCAGTATCAAACAAGACGAACACAAGCGGTGAAATAATTCCGCCTTCCGGCGTCTCAGAGCGCACATGGACCCAGCCGGAACACTTCCCATTGACAATCACACGTTGTTCGCTGTTTTCCAAATATGACGTAAGCCATTCAAGAGCCGGACCTGAAATCTGGTGCGAAGTTTTAAGTTTGCGAATCGGCAGTTTGCGGGGGCGCGGTGGTCAGCGCAGTTGGCTTCCGCGCCCGGGTTCAAGGCCCGGCGGCTTCCCTGAGCAAGGAGCAAGCTGGCTCCCGAGAATCCCTTCCAACAGGGACAGAGCTGGCGACGCCAAATGACCCGGGTAGTTGGTGCGTCGATGAGGCCAACGAATTGTCATGATCATGAGTTTATGACTGACGCTCTGGAACACTGCAGAGTAGGCGAGTATTATAAATAGGAATGTCAAGTATTGTAGAGAAGTGAGGGATATGTCAGTCAGAGGGGTTCGTGTGTGGAGGTGAGCAGAAAAGTATTCGAACAGATATCCGACAGTGGACAGGTTGCCAATAAAGGAAATATCCAACAGGGAGGACCTACCTTTTTAGTCCGTTTGAAGGCACTTATGGACCGCACAGTTTCTCCTTTTCACAGACATTTTTCCGTTCTTTCTAGCCTCAGGCTCCCCGCGTTGTTGGCAAGTGGGCGGGTTTTCCGGCCTCATGATTATGGTCTGTGGCTGAATATATGATGCGCTGAATTTGTTCAGGCCAACTAACCTTTAGTCAACTTATAATCATGCTGCCCGGTACAGCACTGCGGAGTTTATCACTATTTGCAGTTCGTGGTGCATTGTTTAACACCCGCATTGGAGAGGGGTCTGGCACTAATGCGCACTGGAGGAGCCCTGGTAGGCCCTCCCTAAG
The DNA here is from genome assembly GCA_034440635.1 of Lepas anatifera. Classification (NCBI taxonomy): domain Eukaryota; kingdom Metazoa; phylum Arthropoda; class Thecostraca; family Lepadidae; genus Lepas; species Lepas anatifera. Next base: position 769,564 of record JAOTON010001975.1, on the reverse strand, counting down.
ATCTCAGCAACTAAGAGGCTTAGAAAGACGCCGGTTGGTGGGTGGTTGAGGCTAAAGTGATCTACATCATGAGTAATTTTCAATTACCTAGGTCAATATCTTCAAGGTCAAACGAGGTCATAAAGGTCAAATTTTGGTCATGCTGGGGACCGCTTGGAAAATGCCTTGATTATGCGGTAAAAAGACGGTAATAAGCTAAAGACGAACTAAGGTCATAGAGGGAAGATCGCACAGAGCATTTTGTACAATTTTGGAGTCAAGGTCATGGACCTATGAGGTCACAATATGGTATACTCCTTATAATGTACACTATGACTATTACTATGGTAGCTGTTCGGCGGGAAATGAGGATTGACCTTTTCCAATTACCTTTGACCTTGACCTTTACATTGAGGTATCTTTACTATAACGTCGTAGCATAATATTTGTCAGACCGGGTAACGCTATTTGACCGAAAGCACCGTGGTAAATGACCTCTAATGTGCATATATGACATTGACCTTGACTTTCATGTGAGGTGACCTAAACATATCCTGGTTATATGGCGTTATGACCTCACCACTCAGTCTCCAATGCAATCTGGTCGGACCGCACGATTGTGGTGATCTCAAAATGCAGGTCTGTCTTTGATAGCCTATAAGTAAAAAAAATTCGGCCGATTTAAAAAATTCTTTCACCAATCGACGCACCGTTAAATTATGTAAAATGTGGCCAACTGTCGTTTTTCAGCTATCTCGGTCGTTCTACGGCCATCTCGGAAAAATAGGTGGGGCTCCGAGGCCCCCCTCCTTCTGTGCGAGTGTTAAGGAGCCTCTCCAGTGGTTCCGACCGTACACGGAAGCCAATCTGCCGCCGTGACACTGAGACCCCGCTCTCATTCATGCTATGCCAGCCCGGAGAGGGGCGGGCGATGATGACAACCGGGGGCCGCACCGGCGTCACTTGCCTGTCCGCTTTGGGTGGGGTTTCAGTTCTGAGCGTTACGGCGCGGACAATGACTGGCACGTATTCCACCGGTAGATATAAATGTCTTAAGAATGCTTACCCTTCAAATAAGACGACCGATGTCGTGGGTTCAAAATAAGTATATTTCAGTCATAAGTACTACTACGACTGTTAATTAATTAGTACTACCAAGCAAAGTCAAGATTAGCTTCACAGAAAAAAATATGTTCTGGCTGCAGTCTGTTAGGACTGTTTGCTGCAAAGCGCACCTTTACCAGCACTCTGAAACCAGCTGGATAATGCAAAACAGCGGTTCTGTGCTTGGTGAGGCAGGCCGTTCAATGCTTTGGATAGATTTCGAGAGTGTCGCTGCGTGCTTGGTAGCTGATAAGTTTGTCAGCTCTGTAGTGCAGGGCTCGTTCCACGTTGTTCCAGTTTTGGGCTAGTGCACAAGGAGACTTTTACATTTTTAGCCGCAAAAAATAGGTGAACAAATTGATTCGAATAGAGATACAAGCCTCTGCGGAATATATTCTGTAGATAATCGTAGAAGTTTTTGTGGCTGTAATATTTCTAGGCACTGCTTGAAACGATATCCTTTTTCAAAATCGTGGTATCTGAGGCCACTGTTCTGAACCATGTTGTAAGTTTTGACCTGTGACCACTGAAAAAGCATCTGGAAGCAATTAAGCAAGTTTTCAAACTTAGGTGAATAACCCCACAGGAAATGATGATAAAACTTTAATTCAACACCATAATGCTTGTATTTTCATTGCAAGTGGATTGGTATACACTTTGACTTTATTTTTATTTGCATGTTTATGGATAAAAGAAGAAGAAGACACCACAATTCCAAGAGCACTATCAATTTTTTGACATATTTATATATACAAACACACATTTTCTCAGACAGAAATTTTCAAGAAAAGTATTCGATCAAAAGCAGGTCAGCTCTCCATAAGTACAGAAAGCAATAAATCTGAAGGCATTCACTCGTCAACGGTAGGCACATTACATTCATAGGTACATTTCATCCAACTGACTTAATATGTCAAGGGAAATTTCACCCGTTGATTATTTGCAGACAATAAAATTATTCAAAATCGCAACACACCTAGATTTCACCACGTGCGCATTGTGGCACATCTCTGGCGGCATAGCAAAGTAGGTAGGCTGATGCCGTCTTTACTTTGCGGCCGGCACTTCCATTACAGAACCATCGTCCATTCGGTGCCAACGCCGGCTGGCTGGTTCCAGCAGAAGGCGGTGTAGTGGCCGGTCTGGGCGCTGCCATGGTGTTCTACTACAACGTACAGACTATATACAAAGCTGCCAGAGAACTGCGAAGGCCTGCTAACCATTATACTGAGATCAAGGTCACTAAGAGGAAAGAAACATGCGTCTTTGTCTTGTGCAAGGCGTTTTCGCTGTAGGAAAACCGCTTCAGGTGTATAATCACCACAGGTGGCAGTCGCTCATGCCGAACTTCTTGTAGGTGTCCTGTTGCCGCTGACAATTTGAACATGTCCAGCCTGAAATGGAATCGCCGTGCATATACTGCTGGATACATTGGTGGAGACTGATTTGTGCCAGCGGGTCCGGATTTGGAGGCAGCGCTAACGACAGCAGAGTAAAGTTCTCGAACGACAGATTCGTAGCTGCAAAGGTGCAGAGAAGCACAGACTTTCCTGCCCGTAGAAAAGCCGGATATGATGGAATCGTTTGCCTGACAGAACTGATGCCAGGCAATATCACCAGCGCTGTAACCATCCAATTCTTTGGGGACTGGTAAAGGTTTTTCGGAATGAGCAGCAGCATTCAAATCTTCATGTAGCCATTCCAGCAGAAACAGTAGAAACTCATGTGCGTCATGCATGCGGTCTTCACCGAATTCACTTCGATGGGTACGAACCACATCACGGATCATGTGGCACACAAACGGATATTTCGCGACCAAATAATTACCAGGAACGCGCTGTTTCCTCAGCAATGCACCGCGAGTTGAGGACCGTGAATTCAGGTCCTCTCGGTACAGGCCACTCGTGATATGATGGACAAAATCATTAGTATACGCCAAAACCTGGAATACAACGTCATGTAGCAAGTATTTCCAGGATTCTCTAGGCCAGTGACGCCGGCCGGCAGTAGTGACAGTCGTAATTCACTGCGAACTCTTCTTGACCTTTCTTTTTCCCTTCTTTAGCCCGAATGAAACATCGTTGACGGGTGAGAAATTACTTGTGAGTCGCACACAAGCTGCGTTCCCTCTACCACCGCCGCCGCCAGTCGCGCCACGCCAGGCCATCTCCGCGGGTCACCGCTTGCTGGCGCAACTTGGCACCCAGCTGGCAGGAAAGACTTTGTTGCTGGGCCACAGGCCCCGCTGGTTTCGAAGGCAACAGGCTGAACTATATGCGGTCCGAAAGTGAAATATTTATTAGGTCAGAAATTCGCGGTCCTGCTTGAAAATCATATTTCATAAATTGAAATGATGCAACTACCTGATGGTGCCCATTGTATTTATTTGCAGCACTTGGTTGCAGAGTTAAAATTTCACGAGACGCATGTTTGGATACCGTCTTGGGAAGAGAATGAAGAATGACTGCACAAGTCTCTTGGTGCATTCATTTTAGAACTTTATTGTTCTACCAAAATAAGGGCATATAATTACTGCTGACATCCACGGCCTTTCCTTAGAGGCCTGGCTACTGCTGTTATCTAAACTGATTTACCTGCCTACTTTTCTCATGAATAGCTGACAGGGATGCATTGACATTGGAGGGCAGGGGCTAGAAACGTTTGTCTTACTTTAATCAATATAGAATCAATCTACCAATATTAAAACACAGATAAAATACAACCAATCTGATGTCATAAATTTGTTTTATCTATAATTTTACCGTACAGAGGTATATATCAATATATACAACAACTATACACATATTGAGAAAAATAATTGAAGGGCTCCGTTAATTATATCAAATTATATACCTGCTCGATAGTGGCACACCACACCTATTTTCGAGAATGCTGCATCAACTCATTAAAAAGTACCCACCCATTGCGACAGCTCAGCGCCTGGCCTGCCGCCGCCCGGCGTCTCCGAGTCACTGCTTACTGCAGCTAGCTGCAGTGAAGCTAATCACCTTGCCAGTTGCCAGTTAGGGATTAATTAGCGTGCACGTCTGTCAGAGCGGGCCGGAAACAGACTCTCCCGAGTCGCGATTTCTAAAGTGGTGTAATTGAGGTGGTTAAAACGTGCGAAATTAAAACTTACACTGAGTCCTCTGACTTCGGCTGGTTCAGGATTGTTTTCAAAATCCGTACGCTCGTCAAATCTGATGAGAGAATAAAAATAAATTGAATTAAACAGAAAGGCAGGTTATATCATTAGGCATTGATACGGTGGTGATTGGCGCTACACTGATCACCTGACCCACACACAGACCAATCCCCATCCCCCACACAGCTGCTGGTTTTTGGAAAATCCTCCTGAAACCACTTTCTCCAAAGCATTCACGTGAAGCCTGGATCCCTCGCATGATTTGACACCAATCAGGTCATTGGCCCGGCTTCCGGCGGTAACTTCGTCAAACCACGTGACCCAATGGCCCATACCGCTTACAGAGGCCACCAACGCCCAAGATACCTACTAACGCACACACTGGAATGAATAGAAAGGACAGTGAAACGCCCCCCAAAGGTTACTATTTACGGCATAAAGGGAATGTGCCACCCTGGTGTAACTCTGGACTGTAGTGGTTTTAGGGGCATGCATTATCGAAAATAATGGATTTGTCCTGACTTCTGCTTAAAAATGGCTAGTAGGTGTAATATTTTATTTTATTTATAAATGGCTCGTAGGTGTAATATTTTGTTTTATTTAGTTTTCCTCTCCTAGAGATAAAAAGTCTCTTAATCAGCGTGACGTCCGATCGCCGTACGATCTGATAAGGTTTTGTGCCAGATTGAACCTGTTTCACTTGCGCCCCAAATTAGTACTAATGCAAATGAAGCGTTTTTAGCTAAAATAGGCTATCATTAGAAAACGAGGTGGCACGTATCCGTTTTATTTTTATTGCTCTATTAAACATATATCACATTTCAAACCAGTCATTCAAGAAAGTTGTACGCGCTGAGGTCACTTGCACGTGGCTCATGCGTGGTAGATGTGTGGCTCAGTGGTAGAGCACCTACCTTCTGAGCCACAGGTCCGGGCTTCAAGTCACGGCAGAGTCTCTAAATAAGGTGATCTGATCCCCCCGAATCCCTCCCAACAGGGCGAGAGTGGGCGACTCAGTCAAACCCCGGCAGTTGGAGTGTAGTTAAATCCCGGCAGTTGGAGCGTCATTAAACCCCGGCAGTTGGAGCGTCGTTAACCCCGGCAGTTGGAGCGTTATTAAACCCCGGAAGTTGGAGCGTCGTTAAACCCCGGAAGTTGGAGCGTCATTAAACCCCAGAAGTTGGAGTGACGCTAAACCCCGGCAGTTGGAGTGTCATTAAACCCCGGAAGTTGGAGCGTCGTTAAACCCCGGAAGTTGGAGCTTCGTTAAACCCCGGCAATTGGAGCGTCATTAAACCCCAGCAGTTGGAGCGTCGTTAAACCCCGGCAGTTGGGGCGTCATTAAACCCCGGCAGTTGGACCGTCGTTAAACCCCGGAAGTTGGAGCGTCATTAAACCCCAGAAGTTGGAGTGACGTTAAACCCCGGCAGTTGGAGCGTCATTAAACCCCATCAGTTGGTGCGTCGTTAAACCCCGGAAGTTGGAGCGTCATTAAACCCCGGCAGTTGGATCGTCGTTAAACCCCGGCAGTTGGAGTGTAATTAAACCCCGGAAGTTGGAGTGTCTTTAAACCCCGGAAGTTGGAGCGTCATTTAACCCCAGCAGTTGCAGTGTCGCTAGAGGGAATGTGACACCTTTATAACGTGATTTTAACTGAGGTAGCCAAGTTGTAAAGCATGCCGGAAAATCAGGTGCTCTATATATCATTTGTCTTGAAACTCGAAATTTCCGTACGGAAGAGCTAAAAACTACCTGAAATGTACCCCACATGTACCCTTAGCAGTAGGCCACAGTTGTCAGCTGTTGGTGTGACGACATATGTTGACATCACGGTGAGTATCAGCCAATCCAAGCCCTTGAAGCCTATTGAATATGGTAGTGGTTGCCAGGTCATGACGTCATCCACAGGCAGATATTGATTTCTTTACCTAGAGGAGCATTTTCAAAATCAAAATATTGAGCTTATATTGTACATTTTTCAGAGATATCATGGACGCCTCCATGATTTTCGGTCAAAAGTTCCCCTCATTACACTAGAATCCAGGATTTGACCAAAGTGTCACATTCCCTTTAAACCCCGGCAGTTGGCGCGTCTTTAAACCCCAGCTGTTGGAGCGTCGTTAAAACCCCAGCAGTTGGAGCGTCGTTAAAACCCCGGCAGTTGTTATTTATATTTCGGCCTACGTTGCGAGCAAACTAGTGCGCGATTGTGGCGATCTCAAACTATGAGCCTTTATTTGGAAGCCTTCAAGTAAAAAAATTATTGATCGACTACCAACATTCTTCCACCTATCGACGCCTCATGAATTGCCTCAAATTTAGCCAAGTAGCATTTTACGGCCGTGAAATTTTTTTGGTCACCTCGGAAAAATGGATTGGGAGGGAAGGGGGGACTTTAGGACTCCCTCCTTGGTACGTGTTAAACAAGGTTGTTTAGGTGCCTACTTAGGTACCGCTCCAGGATCAATAAAACCATAATTCTGGAATATACTGAAAGCGATGTCCCGGCATGTCTCATAGTTATTAGCGTCACTTCATATTTCGATCACGGTAAACTGATTCTAGACTTAGTTCCTATTGATTTCTAACTGCATTTATCCTATTCATTCACCCTCCACATTATTCATTCTTTTGTGTCGCAGGTCCTCGCCATGGACTTCTGGCCTTCTTTTCAATATGCCATATCGATTGTTGATGCTAATCTTGCTTTGCATCATTGATTCGTCGCAAATCCACCGTTTAATAATAGAACCAATTCAGAAAGACGTTTCTAGCAGCGCTGCCAATGTCGGCCAAACATGCGCTATATTTGTGAGACAGCACAACTTGTGCTAATATTTACTCAGTGCACTTTCGGAAAATCGGGGAGACAGCTTTGCATGGACCCTGCGAGGGACTTCAGTATGTATTGTGGATCCATGCAGTAGCCGTGAAACATTTTTGTATATGGGGGAGGAAGGCACCTTCAATGGGGGTGCCTCTCGTCAGCAGGAAATGACCCACAATGAGACTGCCACCCATCTCCTCAGTAGGAAATGTGTTAGTGGGTCGTCTGATCGCAAATTTCACAGAAATTATTTCTTTGGAAACTTCACCTACTTCGACTTTGATAAAACAAAACGGGTACACATTTACTCCAGTAGATAAGTGCGTATGAAAATGAAAAGAAGAAAGCTATCAGGATGAGGCTTCTGTTATAGAACAGGGAATATATGGGAACGACATTTATTTTAGACCTAAATTAATATTAACAGAATAGATAAATAATAGAGTTTGACGTCAAGTCATCCGTTAACGCATACAGGATGACGACGTCGAAAGCACCATTATGGGTCATCGTTAATGTGATTAGGTCTAAAATAAAAAAACTGCAATAATATCATTTCAACACCACTTAAAACCATAATAAATCGCCAACATTCCCGCCACTTACTAAATATATGGGAACTTCAGATCAAGTAAAACTCCCAGTGACTGATGACCAAATACGCCGTAAAAGATGATCATTCATCTGAAGACAAATGCAAGGCATGGCGAGTACCCTCGGTTAATGTCTCATTAGTCCCTAAAATTGTCGTCTGTGGACAAAGACATGTTCAGAGAGCGCAATTCAGGCCAATTTCTGTCTCACTGCGTGTCCGGTCGACACAGCACGCGACAGAGAGGCGAGGCAGCCGCGGGGAGGGGCTGAACAGTGCTCAGAGTATGCTTAGGTATCTGCAAACGGCGAGGTATGGAACGAACAAAATAATATACCGGACGGTATTGGATGGGTACTGTATGCAGGACCGATTCTTCACTTCAAGGCGCGTGGGAGTGCTCTATTCTCTGCAGTTTTAAGCAAAATGGCAGCATCTTCTCAAAGAGAAATTGATGGCACAATTTTTTTCATAAGTAGTTGTGCTCCACGTAATGTGTTTCCAGAGACTATTAGCAGTAACATTTAGCACCCATACCTACTCAAAAGAGAATTTGGCCAGTCCGGTATTTGGGATAAATACCTCTTTGGTTTCAACCTGCCTGATCGCTCCTCTTGTGAAGGCATACATGAGTTTATTTATTTTCAATTAAATAACTTTCTTCTTCTGTTCTGGCCGTAGTCGTGAATTGTTAATGCGCTAAAACTAGTACCTCTAAAATAAATTCAAATACCACGTAAAGTTACCTGTAGGCTGCATGGCTGGTCAATGACAGGAAAATGAAATTTCAGAAGATAAAAGTGTTAACGCCCATTATTTTTAGCGTTTACGTTACAGCCCGATTTCGCTGATAGAAGTGGGCCAGTTGGAGAATTTACACAATTCAACCGTTACCTGACAGTCCGACAGTTGGGCCTCAATGGCGTTTCGTCCCTGACCTGCGCAGGCGGTTGGCACGCTATCCCGGTGCCCCCTCCCCCTCTCCCCCCCCCCTGCCCCCCCCAGTAGACCCATGTGGGCGTGCACATCACTGCCGGATATTGCCTACATACAAAGTTCCACTGCACTGCTGCCTCAAGTCAGTGCGGAGAACAAGTCTTGTAGTTTTGACTCAACATGTACTCGTAAAAATGAAATATTGCTAGAAGACATTTAAACCAGGATGGCATTTAAACCACGAGACCAGGATGCGTTTGCTCGAAACGTGATAAATGGGCACCTCAGTTGAAGGGCTGTAGGTGGACCAAGATGCCTGGAGTCGTATCTGTGACTGGTGGCGGCTCGGAGAACACCAACGACGTCGGTCTCGCCAGAAACGACACTGGGTGCGCCTTAACATCCATCTGCCAAATGCATTATGGAACCTGGCTCCAACCCGGAAGTCTTGGGGAAGATTTTCACGTGGACACTTCAGCACCCATAAACTTTTCCGATGGTCTGCTCAGAAATTACAGCCTCTCAAATTGTGAAAACTTGACCCCCACTTATTGGTAGGGCCACCCTGCAGCGATCGGTTTATGGAACCAGCTGCCTCTGTCTTTAGTTAATTCTGAAAGCTTAGAAGAATTTAAGCATGACCTTGAATTGTTCAAAGATGGTAGAAAATTCACACGCTAGCAAAATTCGGAATATTGCTGAGGCATTTTATCATGTGTTGTCATCTTTACCATCACTCATCGAATGTTGAACATGTCATTTCTCTGTGCGAAAGTGCTCGTAAGAGACAGGCACAAGAGAGGGAGAGAGAGAGAGAGAGAGAGAGAATGAGAGTGAGAGTGAGTGAGCGAGTGAGCGAGTGAGTGAGTGAGTGAGTGAGTGAGTGAGTGAGTGAGTGAGTGAGTGAGTGAGTGAGTGAGTGAGTGAGTGAGTGAGTGAGTGAGTGAGTGAGTGAGTGAGTGAGTGAGTGAGAGAGAATGGGAGGCAGGAAGGGCGCCTATGATTGGTCCATGGTCCCTTGTAAACAGCAAAAAGGTTGCGTGTTTTCAAATCAACGTTTTCCAAAACATGTGGGAAGAATTGACTCCTCGAAATTCAGGAGGTATGTACAGCAATTGAATGTGTTCACGCTAGGTTCGATATTTTGGTTGTGTTGATTACGAACTATTGCTCACAGAGCCGTGATTTATCATACAGCTTGTGTGCCTTGATCTTAACTATTGATTGCGCATACCCCTCTTCCAAAATTAACTGAAGTGCATTATATGAATATAGAAATGGTTTGGCTGCTGGCCTGAAATATCCCTAGCTGTAAAAAGGATATTGATATGGTGGTCGCCGCTTTACTGACTGGCCAACACCCTCCTTCGAGACCAGAGACGACACGCTTCGGTGCTAGCAAACATTTGTTACGAATCGGACAAAGTGTGAAGAATCGGACGATAGAGTCGCATAGGCGGATCCAGGGGCCAAGGCGGCACTTAGATATGAACTGAGCTATCAGTTGCGTAGTGCATGTTGAGAGCCACCTAGTTTCACATTTTGTTCTCTTAGAATTCACCTTTACGGAGCAACAATATGAGCGTACTCCGTCTGTACGCACCGCCTCACGCCTCCCCTCCCCCACTCTCTACGAAGCTAGCGGCCGCTACCCTTCACGCCTCCCCTCCCCCACTCTCTACGAAGCTAACAGCCGCTACCAGTGGTAACTGTAGTCGACGGGGGCCCGGTGGGGACGGATCCCGCTCTCAGCACATTCTGTTTCCCTGCAAATGCTACGTTCTGGGATGGATGAAGTCTGAACGAGTTGGGCTTGCGGTATGCTCTTATAGCTTAGCTATTTCAGTTCAAATTCCATTAAAAAGGTGCTGCGTTCCCTTTAAAAGCCGGATTCATTTCAGAAGCTGCGTGAGCTGAATATGTAACCTCGCCATGCACCACGCTTATGGAGCGAGCTACAGCGCTGTGACATCAGATTTCTGTGTTCTCCCAACCTGCGACCACCCAGTGTGCGTGCGTCTCTAAATAGCTTCTCTGCTGCGCGTTCTGACACCCGACAACAGATTTGCCGGATTTAGGAGCAGCTAATATGCGAAAACAGTCGGTTTGGAGCGGCCCAGAGCCAGCTGGCGGTCATGTGACGCGCGTAATCTTATTCTGCGATGTGTTAATTGGGTTAATGGAAAGTGCGACGCATAAGCAGATCGTGGGGGGACAAGTGGGCACTCTCCCCCTCCCCTCGACTCTCAGCGCCCCCTGAAATGGCCACTACGTCCCTCTGAAATGTCGCTTCCCTCGCCCTTCCCCCGATGCGATTTTTGGTGTCCCCTGTGATAGGATTTGGCGCCCAAATGATACGTTTTACCGCCCAAAAGAGGCACCCACCCCCTTAACCATGTTGCCCCTCCCCGATCGGAAATCCTGGATCCGCCTATGATGCGAGCACCTCTGCCCAAAGGAAGGCTGTATATGTGAAGTGAATGTTAGAGCAGAATAGATGGCAGTAACGATAATGCTCTGGCAGCTGTGCTTTCGTCTATGGGGGGAGGGGGAGGGGCTTCGCAAGCCGTGTCTGCGCGCCGTGTTCCAGTATTTTTGCATCGGCACAACAAGTAGCGTTCGGTACTATATAGTTCGGAGTTTAGAAATATGGGCATAGTTTGTGTGGCTGAATGCGTGTTTACTCGAGTTTTGAACGAAACAAAGATTCATATACACCAGAGGGGTGCGATAGTGCACTGGCACGCTTGCTTTCCACGTGGTCGGTGCGGGTTCAAGGCTCGGTGGGTTTCCCGAGCATGGAGCAATCATGGCCCCCCGAAAAACCCTTTCCAACTGGGAAGGAGTTGGTGACGCCATACAGCGGCTGATCCAGGGGGGGCATGGGGCTAGAGCCTCCCCGCCATTGTCCTGGAGCGGCCTTCGGGAATGTATTGACTATAGGCACTGGGACATTTGTGGAGGGAGAGCTGAACCCAGCTAGCCCCCGCTTGTATCCGCCACTGATTGCGTCATACAACCCTGGTAGCTGGTGCGTCGATCAACCTCAGCAAGTAGTACATAAATATGCAGCAGCTGTCCTCGTCGTTTGCCTCTGGTAGATGTGTATTGTATATTTGTCCTTCAGGTGTGTTTTTTTCGCTGCAGGTGATAAGATAGCAGCTATCCAGCGGAAAAACGGCGCTGCAGACGAAGGCAGGCAACCAGCGAGCTGGCTGCTGCCCTTGGTACCAGCAGCATCCATTCTTCTCCGTCTGGTCACCAGATGACACGTCTGAGGTAAGTTCTCTGGCGAGGGGTGATCGAAGCCTCCCCTCTAAACACGAACCCCGCCGGGCGATTTATTGTATCGCATTGGAACCAGGGTTGCCAGATGAAAAATGGGATTTTTCGCCAAATTTGATTCACCATTTCGCCAAATTTCGCCAATTCCAGACATCAGTTTGCCACGATATCGCCAATGATGACATCTTACGATCGTAAGCCGGAATGTCAGAATCTGAGAAAATCACCTCGTGCGCTTAGTACCGGAATGCCGCACGAGTTGTTTTAGCTGATATAGTCAGAATATGTACAGAGTACATCATAAGCCTTGGTATTCAATATTGCGTTTTCCTAGAACGCACCACTTATTGCGGTGATGAAATTTACATCACCGAATCTAAAAAGACAGGATTTTTCTCAAATAGTTTTTAAGCCGTCAGGTAGGCATGTTTCTTATCATTCTTTTTCAATTAGTTATATTTTACCAAAAATTAGAAATTGCTCCGTTTCCTTTTTGGGACAAAATAAGGAATTTTTAAGCAGAATTCTCGAAATGTTAATTGATAAAAACATCAAAATGATTTCTTAACAGTTTATATAAAATATCACACAAAATATTTAGGACTTCTTCACAAATAGCCTTGTATCTCACTATTTGGAACCTCTGCGCCAGAAACGTCTTCGCTTCTCCACGTAAACAGTCCATAGAAGTGTCCACTTAAAGATAAAAATACGGTTAATTCCCAGAGCTGGTATGCATTTATAAATAAGCAAAAACTATAAATTTCTCGATATTTCATGTCTCAGCTGTTATCTTCATCTCTTCTTCCCTAGGTTCTGTGTTTTTGAAGCATGTAGGCATTCGGACATGCTTTAAATACTGCATCAAAATGTGACTTATTTGAACCATGATTTTTCTATCCAAGTGTTTAAAAACCTAAGGTATCATGCCTCACAAACTATTATAGCTGAAACACTTAACAAGTGTTAAGAACTCACTGTATCTGATTGTAAAATTTAAGCCTATGGTCCTGCTTGTTTGTTTGATATTATTGCATTGTTGTCAATGATGCGAACTGCTTTGTAAAATGTATGTGATTTTTCCTTGGTATTTTTTAACCTTAGATTGCTCGAGGTTTCATTAATGAGCTCTTGAAGGTTCAGTCGGTTGTGGTATAACACACTGTTTGTCAAACTGTGCTGTGTCATTCTGTGTTGTACTGTTTGTTACGTCAAAGTATGACATGCCGTGTGCATATTGCAAGGTCTATAAAAGCTATTGCTTATTAAACCAGTAGTTAATCAGCCCACTATTTTTTCACAGCAAGTTCACTTACTGTGTATCATTTACACTATCAATGTGCTTACACATATAAGTAATACCTTCTCTACTTTGAATGGGTTCCCATACTTTGTGTCTGGATTTGAAATTTACTTATATATCATGAGGCTGTTAAAGTCCCACAAAATGCACCGCAAGCTTCCCTCATTCCTGCTGTAGGTGCCGCGATATTGTGTGGGATTTTTCTTGCGGGACTGTGGTGCTTAAATATTTTGACTGTACAACCCCTCTCCTCCCCCGTTAACATTCGTTCCTAAATGTCTATAAAAACGCCACGGGTCATGGCCTACCCCAAGCTTATTATTCTCATATTTATTTCTCACGCGTTATGTGGGGATAAAAACGAAAAAAATATATCGCAACCCCCGTGCTTCTAATTGTCAGGATGAACATCCTGTTTTGGTGTACAACGAAAAAGTAAAATGACATTACATTGAACTGATTTTTTTAGAAAAAAACAGCTGTACTGTTCCACATACACAATAAGTTTGCCGGCGTAAACCGCTAAATTTGACTGATTTTATCTCCCATCATTCACAAAAGTAAACCGATCGCCAATTGAGGTCCGAAATCACCAACTTTGACTGTTTTTATCGCCAATCGCCAAACAAGAAAAACCGACTGCCAACAATGGTCCAAGATCGCCAAATTGGCGAAATTTTGCCACATCTGGCAACCCTGAGTGGAACTGTCGAGGAAGGTCTTCTTTTTCAGAGCGAAAGCTGTTTTTTTCCTGGGATGGTCGGAGAAATAGTTCTGCCATCCTGGAGGAGCATGGTTGATCTCAGTTTACGTTTTTACGATTTTTTCCCGAGTTGCCCCCCCCGCCCCAACGGCACTCCTGCGTCCGCCAATCTACCCGCGAGGCTTTTCCAATGCTTGACGGAATCATGATCTTTGTAAGCTTTGCATGCTTGGATAGAGAATTACATACATCCCCCCACCCCCCGCCTGTCGTAACTACATGATTTTTTCGAAAAAAACGCAAAAAGATAATTTCATTTTAAACAAGATGGCATTCTTACGCTGAATTCGTATACGCATGACCGCATCGTAGGCACTTTTATTAAACATTTTGCCTGTGGGTTTCGTCTAGGAAAGCAGTCAGAATACAAGTTGTGGTGGGCTGCCTGGCCTCTCCCTCGAGTGCCATTTGAGATGCAGGTCACGCGGCCCAGCTCAGCGACTGCTGGTGAGGTCGGGATAGGCAGAGACAGCCGCAAGCGGGGCCTCAGGAAGTGTCCATTACGGCAACGATCTGCATTTGAATAGGGAAAAGGAGGAAAGCTGGAGAGATTACAGAATACGAGCCTGCCGTGCGGTTGGTGGGACGGCCAGAATTGCGGCTCCTTCCGCACCGCGATTCCTGTACGACGGCAGAGGCGGATACATCTGGCTGTTTTTGTCTGCTGCTTCTGCACAATAGTGTAACACAAATAGATATGCACAGTTGGTGTATTTTTGTACAAGTTGTGGATACAAGGATATATACGGTCCCAAGCTTAGGAGACGACGTTATTTGCAGCAATTCATAGGCCCTGGCCCTGTTTATATGTTTGATGTTGTAGGGCTTTGTTCTTGGCTTACCACCTTGTGTTACTATTGCACAGCTTCGAGAAATGTTTTTACCAAATGCCAACCAATTAAAATGCATTATCACGTGGAGTACGGTTATTCTGTCTGGAGTGTGGTAATTTCCTCGATTGCCGCACGCGAGAGTAAAGGCTGGTTCACACGTACCAAAATCAGCGTCGAATCTGCCAATATTCTTGTCCAAAAGCAATCTTCACGCGTGATTTTGTGGTTTCAGTCGGCAGAAATATTGACAGATTCTGTGCAGCATATGCAAAGTGTGAACAGGCCTTGAACAGATATTGTATAGCTTACAAAGATGATAAACATATGTAAGCCCAAAGATGAATGCTTGTGTCTTTTCTTCTGTTTCATGTTCGCCCTCATGCAGGATAATATCAGAAAATAAGTTTCACCAAGAGACATTTCAAATGCCTAATGTATCATCCGTTAAACTTTGAACGTCACATGGTAAATACATTACCGAAACTGACCGAAACCCTGATGTCAATGAATATTTTTGGTCTCGTTGTTTTCAGAAGTTACTGCACTCGCTACGCTCGTGCAGTAACTTCTGAAAAGCAACTCGACCAAAAATATTCATTTACCAGCATCGTTCGGTTATTTATAAAACTACCACATGCCGGTCATTATTTTCATTTTTTGAAATACAGTCAGTAGGGGCACTCCACGACCAATCGACGTTTTATCGAACCCATGGAATACAGATACCATTCCATTACCTATTCTCATATTAGTATCTCTATTCCATGGTATGACCTAATGTCCGTTTTTAGTTTGACATAGGTCAAGAGTTTCACTAAAATTTTTATTTTATTTTAAATTTGTTTCCCGAGTATTTTCTGCATCACGTTAAACCTGGAGATGGTTGTTTTCTTTAATTATTATCTACAGTCTTGAATATCGCATTAGCAGTCACAGCTGTACCAACTATGCCGTAATGCTGGACGTATTAGCGCTGTGACTGAAAGGCGACGCACCAAAGTGGATCAATGCCCCATTCTTGTAGAGAATAAAAAGCTATGGTCGTGACCTGCCTATCAGCCCTATTTCTGTTGATGCGGGCGGATTCTGCCCACCCCTTATGTTTTCCCCGGCTACCTCCTAAATATTTATAGGGAAAGCCTCTGAAACGTTTGACTTTTCTGAAATTCAAACTGAGCAGATTTCCTGAAGCTTTGTGATAATATATTTCCCAGGGGAGAGCTTAACCCGCGCCCCGGTGGGCCTCCGGGCCATTTTCGCCATGGTGGGGGGTGTTTGAGCACCCCTCCCTCGAACTCGGCCCCTATGCGGGATAGCGAAAAGACGCGAAGGCTGGTGGATAGCTCATAAAAACTCATGAAGAAACTATAGCAGTCACTTTTTGGCTAAGGTCAATATTGAGGTCATGACAGGTCAAAGAAGGTGGCATTTTGAGCGGAGTTTTTGCGCTCTAGCATCTGAGCGAATTGAGTTAGAATCGTTTTTTAGGCACTATTCGCTTCCTCTCGTCACGGTGAATCGAATGCTGTATAATATGACCATACTAGGTCAAAACACCAAAATGATCTGGCCTCAGGTCAGTTCAAGGTCACTTTTTAACCTACCATAGTCACTATGCATACCAATCTACTCGCAATAACAATCAAAACGCAATTACATCCAAATAAAAGCTGTAACATCATCATTTCAAACAAAGCTATTGACCTAAGTCTGAAGATTGCTTAAATAGCCCCGGGTGACCTCTCAGAGGTCGCAGGTCAAAAATTGCAACATGAAACTGAAAAGGGTCCCAAGGTGCTATGATTGTGAGAACATGCAGGTATTCTCAGCTGCGTCTACACCAATACAGTCAAATTTATGTTTTTCCATGTATTTCCAATGTAGAGGTCATGGTCCGTATTTGACCTTATGTCATCGATATGAAAAAATCCCAGAACAAAAGTTACAGCACTCGGTGGTCCTATTTTGTGGTATAAGTTTCAATCCGATAGATTCCCCATTTCTTACTTATGCCACCATTTTTGGAGTTAAGGTCACTTGACCTGCACTGGTGACCTGACCAGAGATGACCCAACCTTAAAATTTTGGGAAAAGTTGTGGAATTGATCCAGGATAAGGTGTGCGAATTACGGCGGCGCTTCGCGCTGCCGTTTTTTCATGACACAGGAAAAAGTCCGAAGGGGGTGTTCAAACACTCCCACCGGGGCGAGGGTTAAGGCTCTTTATTTTGAGAAGATCTATTCACAGACCGTGTTTTATTGTGTACGACACGGCCCTCTTACAACAAAACAGTCTGTACCAGTATTGAGAATAGTTAGAATGTTTGAATATTTACATAATATCTCAGGTGATAATTCATTAACATTTTAATGTAATTCTTGTCTGAGTTAGAGAACCCAAAAGTGGGGGAGGAGTTCTGATTTGATTGGATTGCATACTTGTTGCATGACACTGTCTACAGGATAGCCTGCGGGACTAGAAGTGATCGTGCCGTAATGCTAGACGCAGTTACGCCTTAGCTTCCAGATCATGCACCGAATCGGATCGATAGTCAATTATTGTTCAGAATAAAAAGCTATGTCCCTGATCTGTATATCCGATAATGAGCGTAGCATTCTATGAAGCAAGGGCGGACCTGCCCGTCGTAGGCTTAACAGTATTTCAAGGTAACAAAAAGACGGTGCCCAGAAATGTGTGCTTGGCATGCCTTATACTTCATCATTACTTCATTTTCTGGCAGTCTCTAAGTTTTTAATTCTGTTTTATCTCAGGTTAGTTAACGCCGCCACGTCAGATGATTTAACCAGCCAAAAAGTGCGCGTTACTAACATGCACTTTTGCCAGAATTGTTTGAAATATAGCTTGAAGCTCAGACCACGTTATGATCTCCTCAGGGACCCACGATATGCAATCTAGAGATGTTTTCGATGACTAGGCTAGATCACTTCCCTGAAACTCCATGTAAGTGTGTAAAGTGTATAGATAAAACATTTTCCAGTAAATGTGTGTCACAAAACCTTGGGATTCGCATTAAGATGTGTTCTTGGGCAACAACCACGTGGGAACAACTGTTGTGGGGGCGGGGAAGACCGTCACCCTTAGTCCACCCTCCCAGCTTCATAGAGAGGAGCCTCCGCTCGTTTCTTTAACTTCATAATAACTCGCAAATTCTCGTCACTCGTCGAGAAAATTTTGTACGGCTTTAGCCGGTTCCTGCACCCGCTTATTTGTGTCCCCTACGCTATAAGACATATTTCCCTTTTGAGCTATTTTCAAGTCGATAACATAAAACCCGTTGGGGTCTCCCTGAGGTTATCTCTGGATAGATTTGAAATAAGTTTGAAGAAATGGTCACACATAGTCATTCAAATGTGTACACTATGTTTGCAGACAGTGGAAAGACTGGTAATTCAAGGGCAACCGAAGTTTAATGGGAGTAATCTGTCTTTTTTCCTGTTCTATCGGGATGAAAATCACTTTTATATTTCTTTAAAGTTATTATATGACCTCCTCATACGACTATAACAAGGTTAATTCGTTAAAGTCGATAATTTGGTGATTCAAGCGTAGTAGGTTATCTTTTTATGAAATTGTGTGATGAGGTCATAAAAATTATAACTTTATCAACTATATATCAACTAAATCAATATGCTTCACATTTAATAAATGGTGGAGCAGCTTTCATGTCCCGTTGAGTTGAAAGCTAGTGTGTTTCTTATAAATGGTTCACGTTTTGGAGGTAGCAAAATGCTGCAGATCCGTTCTAAGGGGAAGGGGATCAGTGACGGCGTTACAAGGCATTGTGAAAAAGTGATGCAAAACGAACGTTACGTGTGAAAAATGCATAGAGATCTACTATAACTAGAGAGGACAGCACACCTGTGTTGATGTCAAAATTTAACGTTTTGTTAGTACAAATCTGGACCTCTGTGGGGAAGCTCATGACTGTTTACTGAAACACCTCTCCGATAATCGTATTCAATTTAATTCAATTCACACAATTCAAGAAAAGGTTGCCATGAC
Organism: Lepas anatifera; assembly: GCA_034440635.1. Taxonomy (NCBI): domain Eukaryota; kingdom Metazoa; phylum Arthropoda; class Thecostraca; family Lepadidae; genus Lepas; species Lepas anatifera. The sequence continues at coordinate 750,774 of JAOTON010001975.1, read as the reverse complement.
AACGATCTAATGTGCCATGAATCCTTGCAATGAATAATGACTTTCTCTGCGAAAACTATTTAGTTGTGAGCTAAATCCAGAAGCTCTCATCGAAATTATCACGTGATTCTCCAATTAACCTGGCCAAGATTTGTACTAAAAAAACTTTCAATTTTGACGTCGGGGTATTGCCGTTTTGTACAGGATGTCCTCTCTAGTTATAGTAGATCTCTATGGAAAAATGAATTAAATCGTCTTATTTGCCTTGCTTAGCTCGTGATTTGATAAAGCTGGCACTGTTCTTAATACGATTCAGCGTTCGGAAGAGAAATCTGCTCAACACATGGTGGTGCGGAGACGGCTCACTCGCCCCTTTAAGGGGTTTTACGCTTAACATAAAAACCATGGGGCTCAGGACCGCTGTACTTGGTGGGTATAGATAGGTACATGTTATGTGGTCTTTTCTGCAACTGGTCACATAATTTTAGGCCAAAGGCATCTCAGGTTGTGTTGCCAGTCTAAGTTTAGCGACCTAAACATCTGGAAAATGTTTCGAGGTGCAACACTAAATACTGACTTAATTCAATGACCTGGGATTCACATGATATAATAAGATCACCGGGTGCAGCAGTCCAGACAACCCTTTGATTGTGCTGAGAGAAGGCTGCGGGTGGGCTGGGTGACTCACCGTTTCACCCAGCCCCGGCGTTAAACCTGTTCTACGGGTGGGCGGGCTGGGGCCGTCTTCCCGGGCAACGCCAGGTCTTGATGATAAGTACGATGCGATGCGAATGCACGATTAATACCATGCGGTACAGGGACAGGTCCAGGGGCAATCATCCACCTAAAACGTTCCAATTCTACTTAATCTCAGCCGACGTTGGAAAATTTTCTTCAAAACCACGATTTTTTCAGGATGTTGCCCTGTTTGTCCCCAACTCAAACGTTTCGCCTATATTCGCCTCTAATGTATGTAAATGTATATCCGCCTGTATGGTATATGTATCATGTGTGCTCTATTAACTTTCTGTCCCGATCTTACAGGAAATATCACGAGACGAGGAGGGATACATCTCTAACAAGATGCCGGGGTGGAGGGGCAGATCTTCCAACTATCGCAACGCGGCGAGCCGACGGGTCCGCGTTTCGCATCATCACGAGATGGCGGCAGTGAGTCTCGCCGGCACTCCGTCTTTTGCGAGGGCGCTAGCGTCGCAAACTGCTCCAGCCGACGCCGCTGACGCTGCGAAGTGTCGCCCTAATGGGACTGCGCATCGGAATGCACACTGTTGCGACATCAAAACACTTTTTTATCCGTCACAAATCCTAGCACGGGCGTTATGGCGTGCGACACTCGCCGGGCGGTACAAACATGCAGCGCCGGTGCTAGTGACGAAGTACGTGTGTACCGATCGGTCGCCGGATCTCACGAATACATATATAAACGTTGGATCGCGTGCGATAGTTTCAGTGGTAGTTTATGCCCCGGGTTCTTTCCTGATTCAAGAACCAAAGATCAAGGACAGACTTCCACAGATGATACAGTTAGTGTTTTTGCCGAGTGTTGTGCGGCAGTGCGTTACGGAGATCGGCGTGGTGGTTATGGTACTGCGTATCGACACCTGTGCGCCTGTCGGTTCCGTTTGTGAGTGGAGTGAGTGTGAGCTTCGTTCTCCCTTCGTTCATCTTCATCGGAAAATTGTATTTCAGATAAAATAGATATATAATACTGGCGCAAAATCACGAATTTGAGGAGACCATAGACAAGGTTAAGAGAAGGTAGTGTAAAGCTGTTGACCGTGATGGTGAATTGTGTTGAGTCCAGTCCTTGGTAAGATTGAGACCAACTTCGAAGTCCCGGCTGGTGGTCCCCGGGATGGTAAGCTCGTGTTTTGTGCTCATCCGTCGTCGTTGACTGGCTTACCAAAACATACATACATTCTGCCATCCAAGGAAATATTACCGAATCGAGTGTGCCTGAGTGCCCTTTCTTTTCAAGTACATTTTGAATGTCAGACCCACACATACATGCGGTTTCTGAGTATGAATCAGCCTCGGGCCTGGCCTCAGCTGGTGCAGGCTACACAGAGAACGTGCCGCGTCCAGAACAGGCAGCTGCGTCTACAGCACGTCCCGTTCTGCACAAAAACAGGTCAGTCGCGATATATTTATATCAGCACGATGAACAGCCATTGGTGGCAGGTCGATCCAGCCAAGGCGGATCGGGGAGAGGCGCCTCGATCGACCGGCGCCCAAAGTGATGGCGCCCCAAATCGCTTAGGATACGAAATCGGCGCCCACCGATAGATTTGGCGCCCACCTATAGGTTTCCGGTCATAAGTGGCGCCCCCTGGTCCGGGTGGCGCCCCGGAAGGGCCCCTCCGATCGACAATCCTGGATCGCCTATGGATCCAGCATGGCATGCCTGCTGTTGTTACCGATACTGTATGGTAATAGTGGTCATTTTTGGGCGATGTATAACGCGACCCCAAAAACGGGACCAAACATTCGGTGGCCATCACGTCGAGGTTTTGCGTAAGATTTTCTTTTATAAAATTTGTCCAAGATATCGCAAGTTAAGTTTCTGGATTCGCAGCCTCTCTAAAGTCATCAAGGGACTTGTCACAGAGACCCGGATCCCACCATATGAACGAGCAACTGCCGCAATGACGGTTTAATATAGAAGTCAACGACACGGATTTGAGTGGAGCTTTGCCTATTGATGATATATTATGCTAAAAGCATATCGCCAAAATATAATAACCACAGGCCTGTACCTCCTTTTTCCTTGTGACACTCTATATGCCCTACGCTTAAAGGGAATGTGGCACCTTGGTCGAATCCAGGAATTTAGTGTAATTAGGGCTATTTTTAGCCAAAAATCATGGAAACCTTCATTATTTCTCTGAAAAAATGTACAATGAGCTCAATATTTTGATTTTCAAAATGCTCCTTTTAGGTTGAAAAAGCAATTTCTGCCTGTGGATGACGCCATGATCTGGCAACTACTACCATATTCAATAGGCTTCAAGGACCTCAATTGGATGATTACTCACCGTGACGTCAGCGCTGTCGTCACATCAACAGCTGACAACTGAGGCTGCCTGGCTGGGGTACATGTGGGGTAAATTTCAGGTAGGTTTTTAGCTTTTCTCCACGGAAATTTGGAGTTTCAAGACAAATGATATACTGAGTACTGGGTTTTCCGGCGTGCTTTACAACTTGGCTATCTCAGTTGAAAACACGTTATAAAGGTGCCACATTCGATTTACTTCCATATATTTTCATGCAGTGGAAAAATGTCGCAGTAAACTGACTGTGCAATGACTTTGATCCTTTCTACTATTGATTTTTCTACCACAAGAGAGGTCCTGGACTCCTTACGTACACGCATCCCTCAAGGCAGCCCGAAGTGAAGAGATCTATGGGGTTTTCATGGGGTGCAAAGAGGGGTTGTTTCCGCTTGCGCTTCAAATTATTCGGATAAGACGGCCCTCAACCCCTCGAGTTCTTTGCAATCTCGACTGTACATTTCCTGGAGCGTTCCAAGTTGCTTTGACGGCTTCGATTATCTATCTGCATTTAAGTTCTCTTGGGTGGCGTGCTTCTCAAAATGGATCCAACAGTTCTGGATTTTATTCAAAGAGTGTAATTTGTGTCACAGTATTGCCATGAATTTTGCAAAACATTCCTGTGTTGTGGCAATGCTCCATCGCGTATACTTTTTGCTGCAGGCTCCATCGGTGCCCAACAATGTTCCCAAGGGTTTCACTTCTATTTTTTGGTCGCTCTGTACAGAAAAATAAACACTGAGCAAACGGTTTAACCCGTTTGGAAGACTCGAGTGTTTTTCTGCATTTTTTGCAAGGATGAATTCGAATGAGACAGGCTCCATCTGTTTCGGTTTTTAGTGCAATTTAGTGCGCATCAAATTACTTGTCTAGCCGATAAATGCATTTCTCTGTTTCCTAAACGTACTGGATTTCTCTCCATCTTAACAGCTGTGGCGCCGTGGAAGCTGCTGGAACATCTCCAACTTCTCATGCCTCAATGTGTCACTGTATGTTTTCCTTCAAGCGTCACTTTATTTAACACTCCATGCCATAGCTGACGATATTCGAATGAATGTCGCAGTACTTTTGTGGGATACAATACTTACGCTAACTTTATGACGTTTACGCCAACTTTAAAGTTCAAACTCGCCAAAAAGCGGTCCATTAGTGTTTGACAGCGAGAACATCTGGCTGTTGTAGTCCACTTACTCTAGAGCACTAAAATCCTCGAGGTCAGTATTTTTCTAGATACATTTTACGACCGCTTCCTCCTTGGATGTTGACATTTAGCTGGTACAGTTTATCTCCCTGCATAAAAATACAAATTAACTGAGCAAAAGTGATGCTCACGCCATCATCTGTTCTCATTCAACAAAAAAGAGATTATTGTTGGACAATAAACAACCACGTGACAACTTGACTGGTGCCTTATGTCCTAACACCCTGCAGGGCGAAGCCCTCCCACAGCTCTATCCTAGGAGTCTTGTTTTCAGCCCCATGTGTCGGACCGAAAGTGAAATAAAAGGTACCACCCACAACACAACAAATGCTGTGAGCGCCTGCGCGTGGGATTAACCAAAGCACACCGTTGGCCAATGCAGGAAAACACAACACACTCACAGATTTTAGGACACATTTAAAAAATATTGGAATGCTGAGGAAGAAATTAAGCGCATAATTAGTATGTTCTCACAGCGACACACCTATCGAGGGTTCAGTCAGCACTGATTGGCTGCACGTATAACCCGACTTGTCCACCACACTGAATTCCCATGGCCCCTGAGTCACGTAGAATGTCCCCACATCGATGTCGACCACACACAAACTGCTACGTCGCCAAACAACGAATGATCCTACGCGAAAATTCGCTCTAACTCCAATATGTGGCTTAGCCAATTTCCGTGACGTCATTTTTGCTACGTTACCCTCCCCCGACCAGACGACAATGACCCTGCGAACACAGTCTGTCCTCCTCGCTGCTGCCGGCTAGCCCAGGGGTGTGGGGTCCGGTACCACCGACACGCCGTTGACGGTGACCTGAGTGGGACGACTGATCTGAAGCACCGGCGTGGCTCGGTGCGACCAGCTGTTGTTACCTGCCTCGGCGTCCGACTCCGGCGTCTCCACTGGCGCCATCTTGGTCGTCTTTTTCCGCTTTGGCGCCACCGGCGGCTCGGGAGACGAGTCGTCGGCAAACTGCGGCGGCGCTGCTCCGCGCGGCGATTCGCCAGTGCTGCCATCGCTGGAACTGACCTCGTAGAGGGCGCTGGTGTCCACTGGTGGAAGCGGCGAGTCGCGGCCCACGCCAGGCTTCACCAGCTTCCCAGCGCGCGTCAGGGTGGGGTTGGAAATGAGGAAGATCTGACGTCCGAACGTCACGCCCCGTTTCTTTTTGTTGCTGCTGCCGTTTGCGGCGGCGCCGCCGCGGGAGCGCCGCACCAGACCGTAGCAGCACAGGCATGTGAAGAAGATGAGCACGCTGAGGACGGCCATGACCACGGCGACGATGGTTTCGACATACAGGGCCTCCTCGCCTTCGGGCACCACCCCGCCCAGCTCCTTGTCGCCCCAGTCGAAGGCCGTCTCGTCGAACTCGCCGGCTTCGTCGACGATCCTGACGTCAGCGCATGCGCGGAACTCCTCCTGCGGCCCGCAGCCGATGCCCTCTGTGCCGTTGGAGCACTTGCCCCAGTTGTTTCCAGCCACGTACCGCCACTGCAGCACGCACTGCTTACAGGTCAGCTGGTCGGGAAGCTTGTAGCGCAGCTTGATCTTGCCGTTCCACGCCGGCTGAGGATAATACCTGGGAGTCACGGAACAATTGTCAGACTGTGTGCACACCCCTTAGCATTGGAAGACTGTTAAGGCACTGCGACTTGCCTAAGGAGACTTGAAACAGTTCACTTCCCTCCCATTTGAACCTTAGAAAGTCGTTTACTTAGGGACGGATCATTTTGTGAGATCAATTGATAAATAAGAATGTTTAATGCCAAGCAGGTCAGTGACCTGCCGACGGTTTAAAATATATCCTCAGTTAGAGGCGTTGTATAATGTATAGGCGGCTCCCTTGTATATTGAACAAATTTCTGATGGGAGGGGGCACAGCCGTGGGGCGCCTTCCGGACCAGGAAGCACCGCTTTTGGGCTGAAAAACGTATCAGGAGGGCGCCAACTCCTAGCGCGGGGCGCAGATACTCGCATTCTGGAGGAGGCGACATTTCAGGGCGCCATCGGACCTTTCGGGGAGGGGCTTCGAGGATCAAGATGGGAGAGCAAGTGCTCCCTGGGTCCGCTTGGTATAATGTGTAAATCGAAGGCGGCAAGATGGTATCTTCGAAAAATCGTGCTCCTAAATATTGGTATGGTTTCATCGGATGAAACCAGCGAGTCGTGGCCCACGCCAGGCTTCACAAGCTTGAATGAATTGGTAAATGCAAATATTTCACAAATATTTATTGTACCAGCAACAATTTTCCATACTTTGGAAATAATTGGCTTTAAATTTGATGGTGCTCACTCTTTCCCCTCGTCCCACCGGGCCCTCGATGGCCCCCGACGGTTTGTTTCAGAATAGTAGAAAAACGGTGAGGTGCAGCACCGTGGTTGAGGGGTTTACCTCTCACCCCATCATTTTCGCACCAACCCTTAAATTTTCCCCCGTACCACACTAGGTCAGGTCACCAGGCGAGGTCAACCCAAGTCACCTTACTTCGACTTTTGAGCTCTACAATATCTATATTTCTAGACTGATAGATTATAGAACTTTCTACACTTGATAACCTCTCCAGGGTCTATAAAATTTCTATCCTGAATTGTTTAGATTTGCTGACCTTGGGTCAGTTCATGAGGTGACCTCTCGCATAGAAAAAGCATGGGGAAAAGCTGTCTTATGATCTAAAGGTCACAAAAATGATTGCAAATGCTCAGATGTCTCAGAAAAGCATTCTTGGCTACCCATTCACGGATTCTTGGGACGATGGTTTCCCTTTCACCTATCTGAGGTCATCACAGGTCACCAGGTGTCAAAAGCAGTATTTGGACGATAATGTTTTACCTAATCAAGCTAGAGCGCTGAATTAAACGTCGTCGTATATGTCTAGTTACTGGCTTTCATTTGATAAACAGCAAGGTCACTTTCTGACCTTCGGTGACCTCAGGTCATGCTAGGTCAATATATAACTTCTGGAGGTCAAGCCACTGGCCGGAGGTCATTATGTCCACATAGCGGAAAAGCTTATTGTGAAGTGTATTTTTAGCCTATCGTGCATATTTAACCCGCGCCCCACCGGGGGTCTGGCGCCACCTTCGCCCCACCCGGCCATCGATGGCCCCCACTCTAACTCCGAAAATATGGGGGTTAGCGCAAATCTGTAAAGTGCATTGGAAAGCTCGCGTGAATTCAGTAGGAAATTACTTAAATGTTTAAGCGCTCAGGTCAATAGTTTGACCTCCAGAGGTCAATTTAGGTCACGATATGCTATTTTCACTAAAATATGCAATGCTTAAGAAAACTGGGCATAACTCTTGGTGACGGTGTGCAACCGTCATGGCTGTGCCACGTACGCTACCGCGTCGCGTCTGTGCCACGTGTGCTACCGTCGCGTCTGTACCACGTGTGCAACCGTTGCGTCTGTGTCACGTGTGCTACCGTCGCATCTGTGCCACGTGTGCTACCGTCGTGGCTGTGCCACGTGTGCAACTCGTTTGAACTACAAAAAACAATTTTGATCACACCAGATAATCAAACCTTTTCTCTCAACAAAAACACTGTGGTTTGACGGTAAAATTTCATGAAAACGTAGAAACAGAAACAGACTCAAACTGTCACATATAGGCTCTGCCGCTGCAGTGCCCTAAAACTCCAATCCTCCAGACTCAAACAGCAGTATGGCAGCGGTCGGCAGCCGACGGAAGCATTCTGTCGGGACTCTGGTGTGTTGTGTCCCCGTGGTGAACATCGTGCAAATGCGAATAACACCAAATAGGGACGCCCAATCACCAGGGATGTACCAGCCACTTCCTCACTGGAGAAACATCGGGCGCTGACTCACGCAGAGGGTCGGCTCTGAGGTCACGCCTTATACTGTGGCAGGGCCGGGTGCGCGTGGGCCGAGCCCGCATTACCTCCGCTTTTTGGGAGGAGCTGCACCACTCAGCTATTCACGTGTCCAGGGATGGACACATAGGAAAGGGTGTAACGCGAGGTGGTTCGTGGGCACGTCTAACTTGGGTTATTGGTATAGAGCTCCCCTGAGTGATAATCTGGAGCATCCACTAATTCTAGAAGTTTTTCAGTCATTTCGCCATCGCGATTTGCTTCATTTGTTTTCCCAGATTCACCTAAATGCAGGGAGTGGATTTTTGGTGGTGCCGAAATTTGAAAGAATGTCAATAATCACCATATTGCAAGGTGATAGTATAGTATAAGGCCTGAACCACATTATATCAATTTGAAGACTTGGAAATGTACAATCCGGAAATTTAAAGGATATTTTAACTTTAGTTCGACGTTTCATTGGGGGTGCCTGGGGGCCTCCAAAGCCCCCTAGATAAAAATCCACAGCTCTGCCTAGATATACCATAACCAATGGTAGCAACATACAGGTTGCGAATAACATAGCAAATGTTCTTGTTTTCATAGATGGCATGACCTGATCGCGGAGCGTTCCGCATTTAAAATATCATTCACCGGACATTGTTTTCAAAAAACAAGTTTTGTTTGTTTTTTTGGGTTTTTGGATTTCAAACCCTAGTTCCGCTTCAACTATGCATGCAAAATTTGTGTAGACTTAAGTATCACCAGTACAGGGTGGCGCCTCACTCCCACACAAGACTGGTTTCTTTGAGGTCATACGGCCAGTTAGGCAAATGGTAATGTTTTGTTAAGGCATGAAAAATAGGGAAGCTATTTTTTTACGGATATGGAGATAAACAATGGATTTACTAGGTGTAATTGGCACGTTCAATGGACCAGCAGTGCTCCTTGGCCACACCCACCTGACGCCGCCTCCGTCCGACTGCTGCAGCTTGTACTGGTCCAGACACCGCTGCGTGGCCGGCGTCTCGTTACTGTTGATGGGGCACAGCCGGAACTCGAAGAAGCCCTTGTGGTTGGCGGTGAGCTCCACGCCGACCGGGATGTGCGAGCCGATGGCGTAGGTGCGGACGATCTCCCCCTGGCCGTACATGCCGCCCGCCTCATTCCTCCGCGGCTGCGGCACAGAACGCAGAATGCCAGTCAGAAACGGCCGTGTGAGAGGCCCACGTGTCAAGAACAACACAACGACGCGAGTACAGGTCACTTGCCGTGAAATGGAAGATTATGGGTGTAGAGATGCTGATCTCTAGACTTTTTAATACACAGGTGAAAGGCTTGCCGCTAAATTTGTAAGCACTGTATTGATGCGTCTAAAGCTGAACATCATCCCAACTTAGACGCAGGAACACACTACCTGTCTCGCAAAATAGGCGCTGTGTAAATTTTTTAAGACTAATGCACTTACACACGACATACATTTTGAACACACCAGTACCAAAATTCGGCTACAACAAGCTTGGCCGTGGGCCGAAGAGTCTGAACGGTCTGGTATTATGGATGTAACCTCAGGTATCACCAGTCCTACAGGGTGTCTCCTCACTCCCACACGAGACTGGTTTATTTGAGTTCATACGTTACTTAAGTAAGTGTAAGTGGTCTGTTGAGGCATGCTATTTTTAAGGATATGAAAACCAACAATTGTTTAGTATGTACCTATAATTGAACCGACCTGGTACTATAGGCACGCATCTTAGTTTAAACACTAAAAGCAAGAGGAGACATGGGACTGCAGAATGAAGCAAATGGAACACGGGGATAGGTACTATGATACCAAGATTCTAAAAAGGATGAGCAATTTCATAAAACGTAATTTGTGCGATGCCACATCTTAATAGCAGTCTGGGCCCGCGCTATCGAGCCAGCTCACCCAAAGCCAATTCGAGAATAGTCATGGAAGCTCGTTCTGATAACTGTAAAAGGGAAAAATCCCCGATTAAGTGCCGAAATTGGGGGACGTCCCCCTGCTCGGCCGCTCGGCAGTGGGGGGTCCGGATTTAAGGGGGTTACCGCGGACTTTTCAGCCCATTTCTTCCAGTCGACGCCACAGGGCATAGTGCTAAAATTCATCATTTAAGGGGGAGGGCGGCACGGTTTCCCCAAAGTTCCGCCGCCTATGCTGTTTGGGGGATTCCTGACCTGCCGTTTTTTATATTGCAATTTTCCAAACAGCTATCGACCTAACAGCCATAGTGGTGAAGAATGTATTCCGAGCGATGCTGAATGACTAGGCATGATTCATTTTTAACAGGCTGTTAACGAATGTATATACAAAAGGAACATCATCGCCAGATAGGCTTAAATTCTCATGGTCCACTCCCCATCGAGGGATTTGAATTTGAGCAAACCACAACCAACACGTTTGTGAGGCAACAAACTCAGTATGGGAATTTGTGAAGTCGGATGCCACTAACAACCTTACTTGGTCTGTCATCAATCACTGTCCCATATTTCCGCCAAGACGTGCACACAATTACACGTCGCCAAATTACTTCCGCCTGTTGCGGTCAGTTGCTCTGGGCGGTTCGCTAGCAGACACTTAGAACAGTCTGTCATGCGTGACACAGGACCATTCCTCCCTTCCCTTGTGCGGGGAATCAGCATTCATGACGGATTCAGGGGCCATGGGTCGCCTCCCTATCGACCCACCGAAACCCACCGCGGCCTCTACACTTCGCCCATAGAGCCGTTGCCGCTCCTCCTGCATCGTCGCTTTTTATCCCTCTCGCAAGTTGCAACTATTGGCGCGCCCACGGTGCATTTTGGAGCCCCTACTATGTGCCAAAACTTCCAAATTGACGCTCCTGGTCAAATTGGTGCCCCATCAGTCTCAAATGATGCCCTCTCTATGCCAAATTGTGCCCCCTGGCCAAAGTGCCCTTTCCATAGACGATCCTGGATCCAATACGTTACCAGGTCTGTCCCGACTGTCATTTCAAGACGGCGACACAGGGCTGCACGGGCTCCTGCGGGTCAGATCAGGTGACTGCCGGGCCCCCTTGGTGTGCTCGATGGAGCAGGAACGTACACCGAGCGCTGAAACAACATGGTGAGGGAGCAATGAACCCTACCATTCAAACTGATCTTTGGCATGATCTGTATTTTATCTTGAGTTGTATGGGACTTCACAGCTTCATATCTTTGGTTAGCTTTAAAGCACAGCATGCAACAAGCGGAGATATGGTGTGGATGTCCGCTCAGACGGTCAACTGCGCAGTAAGTTTGTTATTTGGGAGCGCCCATGTGACTGGCGCCTGAGCAGCCGGGAGCCGTGAGACCGGCGCCTGACGTCGGAGCCAGTGACTATAGCGCCCGGGTCGGAGCCAGTGACGATATCGCCTGAGCCGGAGCCAGTGACGATAGCGTCTGAGCAGCCGGGAGCCGTGAGACCACTATAGCGCCTGAGTCGGAGCCAGTGGCCATAGCACCTGAGTCGGAGCCAGTGACGATAGCGCCTTAGTCGGAGCCAGTGACGATAGCGCCTGAGTCGGAGCCAGTGACGATAGCGTCTGAGCAGCCGGGAGCCGTGAGACCACTATAGCACCTGAGTCGGAGCCAGTGACGATAGCGCCTGAGTCGGAGCCAGTGACTATAGCGCCTGAGTCGAAGCCAGTGACGATAGCGCCTGAGCAGCCGGGAGCTGTGAGACCACTATAGCGCCTGAGTCGGAGCCAGTGGCCATAGCACCTGAGTCGGAGCCAGTGACGATAGCGCCTGAGCAGCCGGGAGCCGTGAGACCGGCGCCTGTACGTCGGAGCCGGACGTCGGAGCCAAGACTATAGCGCCTGAGTCGGAGCCAGTGACGATAGCGCCTGAGCAGCCGGGAGCCGTGAGACCGGCGCCTGACGTCGGAGCCAGTGACTATAGCGCCTGAGTCGGAGCCAGTGACGATATCGCCTGAGCCGGAGCCAGTGACGATAGCGCCTGAGCAGCCGGGAGCCGTGAGACCACTATAGCGCCTGAGCCGGAGCCAGTGACGATAGCGCCTGAGTCGGAGCCAGTGATGATAGCGCCTGAGTCGGAGCCAGTGACCATAGCACCTGAGCAGCCGGGAGCCGTGAGACCACTATAGGGCCTGAGCCGGAGCCAGTGACGATAGCGCCTGAGTCGGAGCCAGTGACGATAACGCCTGAGTCGGAGCCAGTGACCATAGCACCTGAGCAGCCGGGAGCCGTGAGACCACTATAGCGCCTGAGTCGGCGCCAGTGACCGGCGCTCCGGCGATCATCCGTCCACGTCGGGTCGGCGCCGGCCCGAGTCTAGGTGAGCAGTGAAGCGTTACCAATAGTCACCGGCCCCGGCTGGCGGCCAGCACACGGCATACCGCTCACTCACTGAGGGGAGCAGCGCAGGAACCACGCTGGCTACACACCATCACGACGGTCACCGAGCAGACCGAGCTCAGCGCCGCATTGGTGGCGTCTGCTGTATGCTGGGTATATTACGTGAGTCAAACTGGGACTGATCGCTTCCGCCAATTAAAATGACGAGGTTAAATGTATTGGAATTTGATAAAATTGTGTAGCTGCACTGAACATATGGAGATCTCATACCTGTGCTAACGGTGCTCCTTATTTGTCGGCTCAAATCGAGGTCCACGGCGGGAATATGACAGAAACAATGGAACATCCATACGGTGCTTAACATATAGTCACGACTTTCACAGATGTAATATTTGCATTGCACTTCACACATCAGATTTCTGTTAACTTCTCTGTTTCTTTATTTTTATTTTCCGTTCTGCATCGGGAACAGAAAACGGTTAGATCCGTCGATTTAGATTACATTATGCGCTTCGGATAAAGCCTTCTGTGGAATTATAATCTTGACCTCGCGGGTACTTCTTTCTATTAAAACTTTTCCTGCGCAAATATCTGTCCCGAAGAGGATAAAGCAAAATAGAGGGGATTAAGAGTTATTCTGAGTTGTGAGCGATCAAATCAAGAATGAGGAAATACAACATCAAAATACGCGCCAGATGCTGAGTTTCCGGTGGTGGTAGCGTCCCGTTCCCTGGGGCGAGGGGAGGGGTGGCAGTATACCTGCTGGATATGTAGAACAGTTGGTATTCTGAAGCTGGGCCATGTTAGGACGGAACGTTCTTTTGTCACTTGGAGCGCTGCTCCCAGTCCCTGTTTCCCGCCTCCTTTCCCCTCTCCCCGTATTTTCAATTCCGCACAGTCCGATTCAGCTGAAGCAGCGTAAGCAAACAGTGAATACAGAACATTATCAAAGAAAAAACACCTAAAGGTAAGGTTTTTTACTAGCCATTGCAATAAGTTTTGCCTACCTATCTATAGGTTGCGCCACGCGCAGCTAGAATTGCTTTGCCAGGCGTGTCCCAATGCCGAAACTCGGCAAACCCTCAGCACCTGAGCTCGTGGGCAGCTGTCGGGGCGCGTGGACCAAGAAAGCTGGACGGCAGTGATGTTGACAGACTGGTGACTGGCGCGGCGTCCTCCGGCGGGACTATTCAGGCCAGGCGGTGACATATTTCACATATGTATACAGACGGCTGGTAACGGGACGGCGCGGCGGCTCACCCATGGAAATACCACCGTGAGACCCGCCCGAGAACGGCGGCTAACGCGGCAGGGCCCGCTGGCTCCCGGGGAACGATAAACACCTGGGAGGGCTCAGGGCGGTATTCAAAGGTTATGTCATAAGTGCAAAGAGCTGCCATCGGAGGTGAAATAAAGATCTTCGCATGAAGCAAGCCTTTGTGTGTGTGTGTGTTTTTTTTGTTTTTTTACCAACGGCCTCGTATGTTCTCCTATTGGTAAACAAATTCCGTTTGTTTTATTCTGACACACCACCACACACCTGTCCCTTCAGATACAGCGCTCTGGTGCGCTGGGATGGCCTGGCTCAGCCCTATCAGCCCGAAAGGCAATATTGGAGCATCCCTGGTCGAGCACAAAAGTGGGCACGAGTTACCAGACGCGCCACGCTTTAAAGAGAATGTGGCACCTTGGTCGAATCCTGGAATTTGGTGTAATTAAGGGTGCTTTCAGCCAAAAATCATAAAAGCGTCCACGATTTCTCTGAAAAATGTACAATAAGCTCAATATTTTGATTTTTAAAATTGCTCCTCTAGGGAAAGAAATAAATATATGCCTGTGGATGATGTCGTGATCTGGCAACCACTACCATATTCAATACGCTTCAAGGGCTTCGATTGGCTGATACTCACCTGTGACGTCAGGATATGTCGTCACACCAACAGCCATGACAACTGTGGCCTGCTGCTAAGGGTACATGAGGGGTACATTTCAGGTAGGTTTGAACTTCTTTCTACGGAAATCTCGAGTTCCAAGACAAATGATATATTGAGTACCGGGTTTTTCCGACTTGCTTTTCAACTTAGCTATCTCAGCTAAAATCACGTTATAAAGCTGCAACATTCTCTTTATCCCATGTCGATCACTTGTTCTAGCTCGCTACCTCTACCCGAAATTCCATATTGTAAGAAATGGGGGATTGGCGGGGTGTCCCAGGGAAGCAGGCTCAGCAGAGCTGAGAATTGCGTAGCAGCGTTTTCACTAGGGTATGGAGCTGTAACCTGTCTGGAGTAACACTGCTGTCCAGACTGCACGGACCGCGGCGCCCAGATGTGACAAGACGTAATAACGGTGACGACACCTGCCCGCGCGCCGCCGCCGTCACTGCCGCTGGTGGAACTCCCAGTCCTCTGTACATACCTCCGGTACTCTTGTAACGCGAAATACGCCATTTACGGAGTCAGCGGGAAGCATGCCGCAATCCTGGGCCCGATAGAAGACATCTTTTCGCAATTATTAGGTGGCAAAAGCTGTCTATTGATTTCCCCGTCATCGATAGCGTAAACATTCCCAAAAAGCACACGTTTGTCCCTATGTTTGCCATGTAACCAAACTGTCAAACAAACAGGACCTTTCCTTTAGTGACGAAAGTGGCGCCAAGTATAGGTATTGCAGCGAAAGACACAGCTGCAAGGCGTGATAGGAGGCATACTCCTCACGCAGTAAATCAGCAGCAGTACAGTGCAGTTTGCACGGTAATTTAAAGGGGCAAGGCACAGCCAGGTACGTGTGCCGGCGATGCCGGGACGATTTTTTGGGCCGGGTGGTAAGATAGGACTGCAGCGCGAAAAACGGGGACTTTTTCTGACTATAGCTTGCGTTCTTTGAGAACAGCAAATCCAGTGGGCTGATGAGACAAAATTGAATTGGGTTTCTTTCAAGAACACAATTTGTCAGAAAAAATGGTACCGTTTTTCGCGTTGTAGCCCTATCTTACCACTTACCCCAACAAAATCATCCCTCGGATCACGTTTTGGTTAATTCGCGTTTAATTTTGCGCCTTTTGAATTACCGTGTAAACTGCAATAGGGTTTGGTTATTCAAGGTATGAAAATATATGACAGAAGGTTATAAAGTTGATAGAATAAAACGTTCGTTAATGCAGATAAGTATATACGAGTTGCCAAAAACACGAGAACCTCTATTTACTGCGCCTTTTACTCAGGAGTGAATTTTCAGAGGGGCAGCGAATATGCAAACACAATCGGAGGTGTATCGTTTACACACATGTTTGTATCTATGGATAATAATTTTTAATTTTTGTTTTTCCAGTACAAAGTCTTTTGAAGCATCTATCCCTGTATAATATCTTTGGTTGCATGTGACCACACAACTCCTCTCCATATTCAACGCGCCAATAACCCCGGTCTGCGACCTGGATAACCCCCACCGGCGCAGGAGAGCCGCATGACAATGTGCTGAAATCAACCATATTTCATTCTCAATGTATCTCTTCATAAGCCTGTAGGTGTCATCATTCTTTTCTTTGAAATAAATAGTAAATATCCCGCAGTCAACCCCGGATTCGACCCGCGCACCCCTCATCACGAGACAGGACCTCTAACCACTAGACCACCGCGCCACACTGTACCGACTCCCACTAACCCTACACCTGTGACCCGTCAGGAGGTCACTGGCCGGTATCACGCAATCAAAACGATGCCGTGATCGTGGCGCCGGGTGTTGTGTTCGTACAGAAAAGGCATGGCATAAAGCTGTTTTTAGAAGACGAACCAAACATTAGATTCGCCTAGAATCACTTGTATCGGCGACCCAGGACCCTAAGCTAGCTTCATGCCAAATTGCATCCACTTCCATTCATTTTGAGGTCTTGAAACCATGGTGAGAAGCAAACATGTTCCGAGAAATTTAGCTCCTTGAAATAGCCTTTCGGACGAATTACTCGAAAGCCGTTGGAGATAAGTGGGTAGTGTAAGTGAATGGAATGACTGCAATTAATTTTCCTATTCAGCCATGTCAATTCTGAGCTTGTGAATGACATGTGCTCTGAACCGAAAAGCTGCAAATAAAAGGTTTTCTACTAAAATTATATTTATACATATAAGACAATGCATTTTAATATCACGATATCCATCTCCAAATATGATCAGGCGGAAGCAATGTTCTTTCATTATTTGAAATGAAAAGTCAAATCGGTGCATTAGATCGCGAGAGATTAAGATTTAAATGAAATGAGTAAAAATGTAGTCCTCCGGCAAAATGGCAAAAACTAGGTCAGAATTTTACGTTTTCCACTGGAAACTATGCCTAAGCACAAGAAAATTGACGTAGCTGCCTCCACGTGGCTGTCTTTAAACTAACTGAAGCGTGCCTTCTGACATTTCGAGATTACGAGTCGGCTGTCAAATTTCAATATCTTTTTGCTTGTACTAGAAATACTGCGTTTTGGCGTAATAAATATTGTCGGACCAGTTCGAACTTTTTCTTAGGTGGCCCCTGTTGCTTATTCAAAAGGAGGCAAATTTCAAGTTCGTCGCTTAAGAAATAAAAATGATAAAAATGCAAAATTGAAAACATTTGTTCCAAAATTTCTCAAAAACTATTTTGAATTTAGATTCGGGGCCTTAGTTTGGGCGTCTAGCGTAAAGGGCTATCACCCTACACAATTGCAGAGCCCTGGTATCATCTGTCAGAACGCCAAGCGGCCAGAATAGAGCCTCTTGAGAAATCTCAATCCGCTTCGCTCCATGGATTTCGTCATGCGGCTCTGACACTGACCCCACCCCAATCACCACATTTTCACCTCACCTTTGGTGTGGTCTTTAGTTAGGGTTATATGCAGCTCAACCGAATGATTTTACAGCAGTAGCTTCACCACAGAAATAAGAGATCAAGATCATAGATTGACCTACTTGGAGTGCTTGAAATCCAATTCCCTCGCATAAAATGCTGTGCATAAAATCTTGACAGTTATGTCTATCCACTTAAATAGTTTATGCAAAAGATTTATTTAGATGTGCAATGAATCAAAAGTTGATATACCAGTCGCTTCATGCATTTGGAAGACACACAAGATTTTTTTCTTTTTTTTTCCCCAAGCCCATTCTTTTGTACAGAGTTTACAGGGGGCTGTTCAGAGATTTAGTGACGTGCCTTGCGTCACGCTTCTCCGGCTGTGGCCTGTACCAGTACCCATGGAGAAACGGGTCACCAGTCCACTCTCGTCCAGCTCACCTGTTCCGGAATCCACGCCGCTGGAACCGGACCCGACAACTTTCAGCTGATTCCGGCCCGGGCACACTGGAGTCCAGATGTCTACCAACGCTCGTGCATCCGTGCTTTCCCATACAACTCTTGAACAATATGCAACAACTTGACCCAGGGCAAAACAGGAAAGGAATGTCACGAATTAACCTGTTTAAGATTAATGTTTGCGCGTGCTGGGCTCCGCTGCCGGGTCCAGTTTTGGCGCGCTGCGGCTGTTTCGGCGCCGCCGGTCGAAGCTGGCAAACAGTACAGGGAACCCGCGCGCACCGCCTGCTGGCCACATTCATTGTTGATGAGTATCGACTGTTCGGAGTATCGGCGATTAGCTTTAGCTGGAAAATACACGCCACTCGTGTTACCCTCTCCTGAGGCTTGGGGCGTATTCACGGATGTCGGAGCCCAATTCCTTGCCGCAGAGCACCTCTAATCTCATATGTTTTTGCATGTTGGGAGTGGGGACAAGCTTAGCCCGCTTCGCAGGTAAAGTTGCGGTTTCCAAAGTGTCCAGTCACATCTTTTTTAGAGAGGCACGATAACTGCACTGATAGAGTTACCTTTACACGATAAAAGCGCACCCTAACAAATAAAGAAAAAACATTCACCAAATGTTCCCCATATGGCAATGCCTTATCATTATAATAACGACAACTTATTTAATGACATATTGCAAATAAACCCGTGAACTTTTATTTCACTATTTTTGCTTCATTTTACTGGACGCAAACAAATAAAGCCGTATCCTACAGTACAACTTTGACGCATTCATTGTCAGCGCTGTCGGTCCGGGAATCATCCCTCCCGATGCCCTCCGTGAGGCCTGTTAAGTAGCTTTCCAGACCCGGATAGACTCCAGTCCGATCGTTCCAGTCCCACTGCAGTGCCATCCGACGATGGGGTCTTTGTAAATGGCTGAGAATGCATGTCTAACGCGGACCTTTAACACAGACCCAGGGGCCGGGGTGGCCTAGTGGCTTCGTTGCCAATCTTCGGATCGGATAGCATGGATTAATGTGGGTTAAATGCCCACAGCGGGAGACCGTCTTCCGTGTCCGATCTGACCCGGTGGAGAGGATCTTTAAGGACCCACGCCAATGCTCCTTGTAATTGGGCAAGTGTGCCTGTTGGGAGTGGCAATAATAAAATGAAATAAAATAAATAAACACAGACGTGAGACTATTGGGGCTGGTTCAAAGCCAATTAAAAAAACAGAGCTTTTGGTGGCAGATGTTTTGTCAGAAAATATCCCAGATAAATGACGGAAATAAGCGTAAAAATGCGCTATCATTATCTAGTCGCTGACATAGACAGGTATGACTCACTTGATACATAATTTTGCATTATCTATCTTGGGACATTTTCAACAAACCACCCGGCACCAAAAGCTTTTGGTTTTTGAGAGAGGGTCCGGAACAGACCCTGGGTGAGCTGCTGCTGGCGGCGCTGCCACTGCGTCATTCTTGAGGCTCCCAACACAGTACGCGGCGCAGGTCACGATTTCTGACGACAAATCCGGCGAGTAAAAGGGGCCCGCAACCGGTCGCATGGGAAAGCCGGACCGACGCGCAGTGCTCGCGCAGTGCAGTGCAGTCTGTTGTGCCTGCACGCTTCTGCGCAGTGTACACGTGTATTGACGGCGTAGGTCACAGGCCCGCACAGGCTGCGAGGTCACCAGCTGGTCGATGCTCTTCCGCTCGGCCGTACGGGGCACACGCGTACTGAACTCGTGACAAGTCTAGGACGTCTGGCTGATTTCTTACTTAAGCGCGCGCAGCGGAGACACTGGAGAGAGGTCCTCCCGCGTCCTGCGTCAACGCGCAGTGGAGGGACTAAGGTCCGAAAGTACCCCCTGAGATCTAGAAAACTCAGACAGTTAGTAAAACATCCACTTCGGGGTTCGGTGGGGTTATAGTGATATACTTCCATTTGACAATAATAGTATTTGGGGTTTTACGACGCACCAAATGCTGAGGGTCATGTGGCGTAGGAGGAGAAGGGGAATAAGTCTAGGCTTGAGCTAGGGCAGGGCGTCAAATCCTGTTTCTGGGTGGGCTCAAACCCACGAGACCTTGCACATACAGCATACCACAGGCCAAGCCGAGCGCGCGCTAACCGACTGCGCCACCCAGACCCTTCTTCCATGTGACATCCGCCTGACATATAATCTAAGTTATATGACATTATGACGTCACTACCTACCCAAGAATGTATGTCAAGTTTTTTCTACAAAAATAAAATAACAAACGATCTAGCCCACCAGAGTTTTTCTGCTGTGAATGGGTCCTGGCTAGTTTACAAATTAATTGGGGAATACTTAAGGGCCCGCCACTGGGCGTACTAAGTCGTGGTATACGTATGAGCATAGATGCATTCGCAAATCCAAGAAGCAGGGATAAAGAGGTATTTGCATTCCCAAAACCGGCTGATTTTCTTTAAGAATATTACTTTGCACAACATTGACTGTTCCACAAGTACCTTAGTCTTCCTCGTCTGGATCTGTCACTGTGTTATAAAAAAACACTGTTTGAATACTCCTCTAAAGATAAAAAAGGCAATCCGTAGAATCGAGATTTTAAACTGAAATCTCATCAATGCGAGATATGCCGTTATCTTTAATCAAGAATGCATAAATCAAAACCTGCTCCCAAACTACACCAATAAATAAATAAATGTATGTATACACATATGCATTATATATATATATATATATATATATATATATATATACATATATGCGAGTACTTCGGCAATTTGTCTTCTTTTAGGCAATGACGGTTAAAATTGATAGATGAGTCATATTTTGAGAGCTTCTTTTGATGATTTTCTATTTTTCGTATCAGGAGTCTTATATCAAGTGGTTTTTCGTAAATCAAAGATCCAAAATTCATGCAATTTCGACTAGTTTCAACTGTATTTGAACAATTATTTTCAAGGACCGTACGTCTCTGCTCTCAGTTCAAATATTTATATTTGAAAACTAGATGTGATAAGAATGAGCTAAAAAAACTAGGACACTTCCATGAGGCAATGCCAAAAGTTAACAAGTCACAATGGAATCATACAAAAATAATGTTTTAAACAATCATTTACAAGATAGATACGAGTCATTTTAAATTGTACATTTCATACATGAGGGTATGTTTTGCTCAGCTATACGTTAAGCATTTTAAGCAGATTAACAACACAATTAACACTGACGATGCATAAATACAATACAAATCACAGTGTACATTTCTTGCAATATCAGATACAATGCGGTACAATTAATTCCCCCCCCACAATGTGAATGCTTGATGCGTGTTAATCTGCATGTTTAGTGAGGGCTTATGTTCGTGTATGTGGAGTTCATCGAGAACTGCTAATTTGCGTGTGTCGTCTGTGGATGCGAATGTGTTCTGGACTAGTATTTTGCGAGTTAGCTCAGTGTTGTGTTCATCATGCATGTGTTGTGTGATTGCTCCGTGTTGTAGATGCATAGTGAGCCATC
The DNA here is from genome assembly GCA_034440635.1 of Lepas anatifera. Taxonomy (NCBI): domain Eukaryota; kingdom Metazoa; phylum Arthropoda; class Thecostraca; family Lepadidae; genus Lepas; species Lepas anatifera. Next base: position 729,594 of record JAOTON010001975.1, on the reverse strand, counting down.
GAGACAGAGTCGTTGTTGTGACGCCAATGTAGTAATCTGCTTGAGGTCTGCAACCCTCAAGTGGGCATGTGAATGTATAATAGTTTATACAAAAGTTTATACATACTCCCTTTAAAGAGAATGTGGCACCTTGGTCGAATCCTGGAATTTAGTGTAATTAGGCGTACTTTTAGTAAAAAATAACGAAACCACTCATGATTTCTCTGAAAAATGTAAAATAGGTTCAATATTTGGTTTTTAAAAATACTCCTCTAGAAAAAGAAATAAATATCAGACTGTGGATGATGTCACGATCTGGCAACCACTACCATACTTGAAACGCTTCAAGGGCTTCGATTGGCTGATGCTCATCGTGACGTCAGCATATGTCGTCACACCAGTAGCTCACAACAATGGCCGCCGGCGACGGGGGCTGAGGGGGCTGGTGTCAGGTAGGGTTTAGCTTTTTTCTACGGAAATATCGAGTTCCAAGACAAATGAAACATGGAGTACCGGGTTTTCCGACCTGCTTTACAACTTGGCTATCTCAGTTAAAATCACGTTGTGAAGGTGCCACATTCCCTTTAAGGATACAGACACCTCACCATTCTGGATCACACGATATATAGATGACATTTGTCTGGATATCAGGGACATTAAGCAACTAAAACGTCGCATTGAAAATTTTGAAACTAAGTCCATCTTGAAGTTCACGCATGAACTTAGTCATAACAACTCGCTGCCATTTTTGGACATTGTTGTAGAGGCCTCAGGATCAAAGTTTGAAACTGTAGTGCACTGGAAACCCACCAACAATGGTACAACTATGAACGCCATCAGTGAATGCCCTGACCGCTACAAACATGGAGTGGTCAGTGCATTCATACGTAGGGCTATCTGCCACTGCTCAACATATGAAAAATGAACGCAGAGTTCAACCAATCAAAACAACTACTAATCAACAACGGATTCGCAAACCACGAGGTAGACCACGAAATCAAACGCCGTGATTTGTATTGTATTTATGCATCGTCAGTGTTAATTGTGTTGTTAATCTGCTTAAAATGCTTAACCTATAGCTGAGCAAAACATACCCTCATGTATGAAATGTACAATTTAAAGGGAATGTGGCACCTTGGTCGAATCCTGGAATTTAGTGTAATTAGGCGTACTTTTAGTCAAAAATGATGAAACCACTCATGATTTCTCTGAAAAATGTACAATAACCTCAATATTTGGTTTTTTAAAATACTCCTCTAGAAAAAGAAATAAATATCAGCCTGTGGATGATGTCACGATCTGGCAACCACTACCATACTTGAAACGCTTCAAGGGCTTCGATTGGCTGATGCTCATCGTGACGTCAGCATATGTCGTCACACCAGTAGCTCACAACAAGGGCCTCCGGCGACGGCGGGCTGAGGGGGGCTGGTATCAGGTAGGTTTTAGCTTTTTTCTACGTAAATATCGAGTTCCAAGACAAATGAAATATGGAGTACCGGGTTTTCCGACCTGTTTACAACTTGGCTATCTCAGTTAAAATCACGTTGTGAAGGTGCCACATTCCCTTTAAAATGACTTGTATCTCTCTTGTAAATGATTGTTCAAAACATTATTTTTGTATGATTCCATTGTGACTTGTTAACGTTTGGCATTGCCTCATGGAAGTGTCCTAGTTTTTTTTAGCTCATTCTTATCACGTCTAGTTTTCAAATATAAATATTTGAACTGAGAGCAGAGACGTACAGTCCTTGAAAATAATTGTTCGAACACAGTTGAAACTATTCGAAATTGCTTGAATTTTGGATCTTTGATTTACGAAACACCACCTGATATAAGACTCCTGATACGAAAAATAGAAAAAAACATTAAAAGAAGCTCTCAAAATGTGACTCATCTATTGGTTTTAACCGTCATTGCCGAAAAGAAGATATATATATATATATATATATATATATATATATATATATATATATATATATATATATGTGTGTGTGTGTTTGTGTGTGTGTGTGTGTGTGTGTGTGTGTGTGTGTGTGTGTGTGTGTGTGTGTGTGTGTGTGTGTGTGTGTGTGTGTGTGTGTGTGTGTGTGTGTGTGTGTGTGTGTGTGTGTGTGTGTGTGTGTGTGTGTGTGTGTGTGTGTGTGTGTGTGTGTGTGTGTGTGTGTGTGTGTGTGTGTGTGTGTGTGTGTGTGTGTGTGTGTGTGTGTGTGTGTGTGTGTGTGTGTGTGTGTGTACATATTCATTTATTTATTTGTGTATTCATCAATATATTCCTTTATATATTATAGTAAATATGTTCACCTATAGGTAGGTGCAGCATGTTCCAGGCCCTGTACTCGTTCGGCAGAATTTTTTCTGGAGCCTAAATTTAGAATTCATATAATTAATTGTATGATTGATAACAAACAATGCAAGCGTAAGATCTCCATGCGGGCTATGCTGCCGCAGTCAGACGTGGGAAACGTCCCTGATGTGTGTGAACGTGTGCACAATCTTCGTGCCTGATGTGTATGAGCGTGTGCACAATCTTGACAAAAGTGTTTTGCTCACGACAGGTCTCACGATCCTGCATCAGTGATCTGGCTTGTCGCACCTTCCCGAAACTTGCACGCTGTTCAGACAATATTTTCGTTTCTTTCAAAACAAAGGCTTAGGACACGCTGGGAATCGGGACACTGCCATTCTCAAATCAAGGAAACACCATTGCCAAACCGGCATGCAAATGTTTACTGGGACCATAATTAGTGGATTTTTATCACAATAATGTTGCCCCGGCAGCAACTGGGAAGCAAATAGATCTCCTGCTAACTCCTAAACCGATTGCGATATGGACAATCTGAGCAATTTGCTCAGTCTGCAAGGCTACTGGCGATTAGAATGGTCCAATTCGGGCAGGTTTCGGCGATTTTCCCCACTCGGGATGTGGTGGATTGACAATGAAGGGATGTATGTCGAAGTGGTCCTTATTGGTCTTACTATCATGACCTTATTCGATCACCGGGAGGATTATTATTTCCTAATATTGAGCCATATGGACCATATAGCTAGCCGAACGTGAGTTTTACCCCAGCTACGTCATACAAACCCCTACTTTAAAATTGCCGGAGACAAACCTATTTTCTTTTCTCAGAGCTTTCGAATGATGTCCATAATTTGAACACAGCTTTCTAACACTTAAGAGTCACACCCCGCTTCGGTTCATCACGTTTGAGAAGCCCTGCCTGGGTTAAGTCATTAGAACTCACTGATCGGGCCTGACCGGACTTTGTTTCGCCAAAATTTTAAAAACTGATCAAATTGCAGCCATGCAGGGTGACTGTTTTTCCAAACAGCTCATCGTCGTTACAAAACAAAAATCCTAAAGGAGCGACGTGAGGGCCTGATGAGACCCTCAGGGGGTCTGTCTGGTGGAACCTCTGAGGGTCTGGTGGGATTCCTAATGGCCTGGTGGGACTCTCCGTCATGAGGCTTCTCCGGTTGACAACTATAAATCTTCTTCTGTCATCAGCATATAAAGAAACGCGTTCTCCCCCCCGTTCCCTCTTACGTAACAGTAACGAGACTTCCTGTTCAGCTTCAACAAAACCCTGTGGCGCCCATACCCAGTAAACGCCCATACAAATCGCTTCTATCATAAAGAGATGTTCATCTCGCTGACTCTCCAGATTGTCAATGACCCGTAACTTGACAATCCCTTCTCTTCCCGACTGCGGCCCTTCCCTGCCTGCGGCGTGTAAAAGGCGGGCCGCCGCGGCGCCGCGGAGCTGCGCCGAGGGGCGACAGGGTGTGCGGCGAGGCTGGCGCGGCCCGGCGTCGTCGTTCCGGCCAGGTGACCGTCAATGCCAGCTGCCTCGCTCCGGCAACGCCCTGACCATTCTCAGAAGACACGCTTTCGGTGAAAGTTAGGGAAGAGAGAGGGGACGAAAAAGAACAGAGAGAGAGAGAGAGAGAGAGAGAGAGAGAGAGAGAGAGAGAGAGAGGGGGAGAGAGAGAGAAGAGAGAGAGAGGGAGGGAGAGAGAGAGAAGAGAGAGAGAGAGAGAACGAGAGGACGAAGAAGAGAGAGGGGTGAAAGAGCGGGGAGGAGGAGAAATAGTGGGGGAAAGGAAAATGAGGGAGTGACTATCGATAATTCATGAATCAATTATCCTGAAAAAGGGAACCTTAGAAATGTCCAGGCCTCCGCAATACTCCGGGATAACCTGTGGGATGAGGTGGCTCAGCAAAAAGAGAGTGGAAGATAACTCTTGGACAAAACCGGCGAGAGCATCTTAAAAAAATAACTATATGTTCCTTCGATGCTGTACACGTTTCCATCCGGATCAACTAGAAGCGGGCATCGCTCTGCTTGGCCCATACGCCATATCAGTCATACAATGATAGGAAATTCACGACACCGTTTCCAAAAATGTTAAAGAAAGGCAACATAAGATATTGCAACACACCTGGAGGTTCATATGGATGACAGGGATATTCACATGTTTTCATTCTAATCATGGCAAACAGGGGCGCAGCCAGGGGGGCACAGGGGGCACGTGCCCCCCCATCGGTGCCGGGGTGCCCTTTTGATTGTCAGGTGGTGTGCCCTCTTTGGGCCGTGCCGCTCGAAATTTAGTACCCTACGTCGTTGAGCCTAGATGGAACCAGACTGCATTTAGTGATTTAAGCTATTGTTTGACAATTAAGTGCCTTTTTGGTCAGTTAGGGCATTCTGTCGCCTTTCCAAGCACCCGGGAAAAGTAAAGGCACGTAATCCGTTTCCAGATAATGCCTCATCGTCGCCAATAATCGTATGGGCAGAGCTAATCTGGTGCCCCTTGAGCTCATCTGGTGTCCCCTGAGCGCTGGTCCTGAACCCTGGAGCTGATCATGTGCCCTCTGAGCTGATCTGATGCCCTCGTAGTCAATCTGGTGCCCCCCCTGAGAAAATAATTGTTCCCTCTGAATCTATACAATGTTCTCTGAGTTATTCTGATGCCTTCGAGCTTGCCCGGTGCCCTATTAGCTGTTTTAGTGCCCCTTGAACTGATCCGGGCCCCTGAACTTATTTAATGCCTCCCGTAGTTTATCTACTGTCCAGGGCCGCAGCCAGGGGACACAGGGGACATGTGCCCCCATCGGTGCCGGGTGCCCTTTTGATTGCCAGGTGGTGTACCCCCTTTGGGCCGTGCCGCAGGAAATTTAGTGCCTTACGCCGTTGAACCTAGATGGAACTAGGCTGCATCTAGCGATTTCAACTATTGTTTGACAATTATGTGCCTTTTTGGTCACCTAAAACATTCTGTCGCCTTTCCAAGCACTCGGGAATAGTATAGGCACGTAATCCGTTTCCAGATAATGCCTCATCGTCGCCAATAATCGTACGGGTGGAGCTCATCTGGTGCCCCCTGGAGGTGATCATGTGCCTTCTGAGCTAATCTGATGCCCTGCCCTCGTAGTCAATCTGGTGCCCCCTCCCCTGAATAAATAATTGTGCCTTCTGAACCTATATACTGCTCTCTAAGTTAGTCTGATGCCTCCGAGCTTGCCTGCTGCCCTATTAGCTGTTTTAGTGCCCCTTGAGCTGATCCGGGCCCCCTGAACTTATTTAATGCCTCCCGGAGTTTATCAACTGTCCAGGGGGGCACAGGGGACACGTGCACCCATCGGTGCCGGGTGCCCTTTTGATTGCCAGGTGGTGTACCCCCTTTGGGCCGTGCCGCAGGAAATTTAGTGCCCTACGGCGTTGAACCTAGATGGAACTAGGCTGCATTTAGCGATTTCAACTATTGTTTGACAATTAAGTGCCTTTTTGGTCACCTAAAACATTCTGTCACCTTTCCAAGCACCCGGGAATAGTATAGGCACGTAATCCGTTTCCAGATAATGCCTCATCGTCGCCAATAATCGTACGTGTGGAGCTCATCTGGTGCCCCCTGGAGGTGATCATGTGCCTTCTGAGCTGATCTGATGCCCTCGTAGTCAATCTCGTGCCCCCCCTCCCCTGAATAAATCATTGTGCCTTCTGAGCCTATAAAATACTCTCTGAGTTAGTTTGATGCCTCCGAGCTTGCCTGGAGTCCTTTTAGCTGTTTTAGTGCCCCTTGAGCTGATCCGGGCCCCTGAGCTTATTTAATGCCTCCCGGAGTTGATGTACTGTCCAGGGGTGCAGCCAGGAAGGCACAGGGGACACGTGCCCCCATCACTGCCGGAGTGCCTTTTTGATTGCCAGGTGGTGTACCCAATTTGGGCCGTGCCGCTCGAAATTTAGTGCCCTAGCCGTTGAACCTAGATGTAACTGGACCGCATGTAGCGATTGAAACTATTGTTGGACAACTTAATACCTTTCTCGGTCAGCTAGGGCATTCTATCGCCTTTCCAAGCACCCGGGAAGAGTATGGGCACCTAGTATGTGTCCACCTAATGCCTCATTGTCGCCAATAATCGTACGGGTAAAGCCAATCTGGTGCTCCTTGAGCTCATCTCGTGGCCTCTCAGCTGGTCTTGGCCCCTTGAGCTGATTACTTGCCCTCTAAGCTGATCTGGTGTCCCTGAGTCAATCGAGTGCCCCACTGAGCAAATAATTGTGCCTCCTGAACCTATATAATGCTCTCTGAGTTAGCCTAATGCTTCCGAGCTTGTTTGGTGCCCTAATACCTGATTTAAGGCCCCTTGAGCTGATACGGGCCCCTGAACTGATCTCATGCCTCCACAAGTTGATTCTGTCTCCTAAGTCAATATGGTGCCTCTTCAGCTGATTAGGAGCCCCCTCAACTGATTATTGATGTCTCCTTAGATGGTCTGGTCCCCCCCGTGCTGGTTTGGTGGGCCCTGAGCCCACCTTGTGTCCCATGAGCTGTTATGTTGCTCCCTGAGCTGATTTGGGCTCCTGCCATAGTCTGGGGGGCTGGGAGCTGATCTGGACTCTGAGCGGATCGATCTGGTGCCACCTGAGCTGCACTAATGCCCCTTAGTCGATCTGGTGCCTCTTGAGCCCATCTGATGCCCCCCTAAGTAATCTGGTGCCCTTTAAGCTAATCTGGGCCTCCTTACGTGATTTCATGAGCAGATCTAAAGCCCTGAGCTGAGCTGGGCCCACAGAGGTTGATGAGGGCCCCTGAGATGGTATGGGGCTCCTGAGCTGATTAAGTGCCTCCTGACTTGATCTGGTATTCCCGAGCTGGTCGGGGACCTCTGATCTGATTGTTTGTCCCCGGAGCTGATCTGGTGCCCTATGGGCATCTGGTGTCCCCCGAGCAGCTATGGGGCTTTTGAAGTGATTGGGCCCCGAGCTTATGAGGGATCCCTGAGCTGATTTAGTGCCCCTGACTTGAACATGCCCCCTGTGCTGATCGATCTGGTGCACCCTGAGCAGATATACTGCCTCCTGAACTTAACTAATGCCCCCTGAGTCGATCTGGTGCCTGCTGAGTCATCAATGTGTCTCCTGAGCCCATCTTATTGCCTCTGAGCTAGTCTGATGCCCCATGGCTAATATGGTGCCCTTTAAGCTGACCCGGGCCTCCTGGGTTGATTACGTGATTTCCTGAGCAGCTCCCAGGCCCTGAGCTGAACTGGGCCCACAGGGGCTGGTGAGGGCCCCTGAGATAGTATGGGGCTCCTGAGCTGATTAAGTGCCTCCTGACTTGATCTGGTATTCCCGAGCTGATCTGAGCCCCGAGCTGGTCGGGGACCACTGATCTGACTATTTGTCCCCGAGGCTGATCTGCTGCCCTATGGGCTGATCTGGTGTTCACTGAGCTGCTCTGGGGCTTTTGAACTGCTTGGGCCCCGAGCTGGTGAGGGATTCCTGAGCTGATTTAGTGGCCCTGACTTGATCCTGCCTGACCTGACTTGAGGCCCCTGAACTGATCTGGGGCCCCAAGAGCTGATCTGGGGCCCAAGAGCGGGTCTAGGTTCTGAGTGTACCCTGAGTTGGTCTGGGCGCTGAGCTTGTGAGAGCCTCTTAAGTTGGCTTGAGGCCCCCTGAGGTGATCTGGCGCCTTAAACTGTTCTGGGGCTTCTTGAACTGGTTTAAGGTCCTATGAGCGTATCTGTGGCCCATTGAGCTAGTCTGATGACCTCATCTCTGGGACCAATGAGCTAGTCTAGTCCCTGGGTGAAGCATGAACTGCTCTGTGGCCTGATCTACATCAGGGGCCCCTGAGGTGGTCTTGAATAGACAGATAATAATAACACAAGGCCAACTCCCATCATTTCGGGGCGGGGTCACTGAGCTAGTATAGTCCCTGGAGGCACAACTGGGGGATGGGGGAAGCTGCTCTGGGGGCCTCTGATCCACATTTGGGGGCCCCAGAGCTGGTCTTGAATAGATGGGGAATAAGAACACAATGGAAACTCCCCTTGTAAAACGGAGCTAACGAGGAATGAGGAATCTCTAAAACGGCTTGTGATACCTAGGCACCCCAGGTTATATAAATTGCTTATTATACTGGTGGATTCTGGGAAGGGATGATAAAAAGGCATGTGCCCCTGAGCTCAGAGCACAGTCCCCTAAACCAGGATTTCTTCTAATTAATTTAAATGAAGAACTAGTTGTTAAAAAATTTTCAGCCCTGTCACACCATCCCCATCTAAGCCACCGGTCTGTTCACCTTTTATTTACTCTTAACTGGGACCGATCCTTGAGAATATGGAACTTCATAAACGAGTTCAAAAGGTATCTCCCAAATTTTTCCGGCAGCAAAAATATGTTCTTCCAAAGACACTATGCCACTCCTCGTCCCACGGCGATTGTGGGAGGCAAGTAACTTAATCCGCGTTCAGCCAGGGCTCACTCGTCACGACAAAACCAGTGGGCATAACAAAAAAATTTTCGACTCCAATATGCCTTAACCTGCACATAGTAACAGATATCACATGCTCCGCTGATGTTAAGTACTTGCATGAGTTGGCTGTCATTAAATATATCCCAAAAAAGTAGTGTTTTTGCTACTTCCATGGCATTTTGGTGATATTTTGTTCCTTTTTTCGGTTTTAATCGAGTTTTCCTTCTCCGTCAATGATTTCTTTGCATTTTTATTGAACCAAAGATGCCCAAAAATGATATAAACAAAGATATAGTAAGTTTTTAAGTTACGTTAAAAAGTGCCCTTTTTCCCCGGGTGCCCGTCAAAGTTGGTGTGCCCCCCCCATACGAAAGCTCTGGCTGCGCCCCTGATGGCAAATGTGAATCCTTCAAAAAATTGTACGAACAAGATTCTTCTTGGTGATGGAATGAGATTAAGTACTTAGTATGATTAATGTGGTAATTATAGTAAGGTGTGCATAAAAGGAGAAACTATCGTACTTGTACCAAATAAAATAATCTGCAACCACATGTTTTTTTAGATAACTTTCTGCAGCACATAACATGTATCGTGGTTGGTGAATGGAAGCATCAGTCTCCTGAGCCATGGGTCCCGGGTTCAAGTCCCCATGACCTCTTTGAATAAGTGTAGCCTAATCCCCGAAATTCATCCCAACAGATTTAGAGTTGGTGACATCGTGTGACGTTAGCAATTGGCGCATTGCTAAACCTCAGTAGATATGTGGTATGTACGGATACATGTAAAAACGGTTAAAACACGTACGTGTACACACGTAGGCAAGATGTTTGTTTTCATATACGAAAACAATTTTTCATTCATTGCAGTGAACGACTTATCGTGCAGAAAGGGCCTGGATTAAACATATTGTTCGGCAAATTACAGAGTTGAAAGAAAACTTTGCGGAAGAAAATTGCAGGTCGTGATTTATTGTCTCTTCATGAGATGGCGGAGTCAATTTCAGGGCGAAAAGTACCACTGGTGGCTGGCGACTGAGGACAAACAAAAAATACCCCGAGAAGAAAATATTTTCCAGGGTCGCTTTTCTCAATTTTTGCTCCAGTTCTACTTACTTAACTATCTTTTCAGAAAAAATGATCCATGTAAGTAATGTAACCCTTAAAAAAATAGCAATAATGAGTCACAATCGTGTCAAAGCCATTGTTGTGACATCACCAACAGAAAAAAGCATAAGCCCTAGTGGTCGTGTGGATGGCTCTTGAAGCCAATCATGTGGCGTTTTGAGCGTGTCGAGACATTTGAAACGTCGGCCGTTTTCACACGCTCGGCCAGATCGCCGCCTGCGCGTGACGAGCGGCATAATTCAGCGTCTTGCCGCTTGTGCTGAGGTGAGCCTGGTCCAAGGTCCACAGCTCCGCCCGGGCCGGCCGACTCCACCCTTTCACTGGGTTTGTTCGGCTCCAGACAATGAACGGTACAAGCGACCTTTGCCTGGGCAAATCACCGTTTTACAGTGGCCGAGTCGTTGCATCTGTTTAGTTGTATCCAGTGCCGCGGGCAGCTTCGTCCCGGAGAGGGACAGGGGTGGCGGTCGGGAACCTCCTATCCGGGATATATTTTTTAATGGTGTTTAGAGCCCAGTATGTGGATGAGAGGCGGTGTTACAATTGGGCTCCCATGTGAGAAGCGGAACCTTATGGATAGCGCTCCTTGGGGGAGGGGTGTCTTAAAAAAACGGTGACCCATTCGCTCTGCTATCCGAATTTAGCTGCTTTTTAACAGTGATGGTAACTAAAGCCTAATCCTAACTCGTTCCTCATGCATGCATGTTTGGGCTTCAGTTCATTAGTAAAAACTAGGCGTTTAGCCTAATTATAACGAGACACAGGTAAAAATCGACAATGGTAGACACGAGTATCGAGTTGCTTTCATGGTTTTGTAGGCATATACATGTAGAGTATTTTTAAGCAGTTCAGCGTCTATCTAGATTTAGCACCTCCCCTGCTGTCGCCACTCAATATGCATGCTGAGACATGGCAGCAACACTGACCTGATTAACCAAAGACCAGGGAGTTTGGCGCCTGCAGAATCTTATTTTAAAGACGTTTGCCTTTCATAATTGTAGTTGCAGTCCAGAGGGCTGCAATGCACTCATTACTAGCAGTGAGTGTGTACTAGCAGTAGTGTACTCATTTTCAGCAGTGAGTTGACTTAGGACATTGTGGAGGCATGATGTGATGGAGAAGATTAGCGTAGGGGGTGCGGTAGTGGAGCAGTCAGAGTAGCTGGCTTCCACACAGCCGACCCGGGTTCAAGGCCCGGCGGCTTCCCTGAAGAAGGAGTAAGATGGTTTTCGAGAAACCCTTCCAATGAGGGAAAGGGTTGGCGGCGCCATGTGGTCCTGGCAGTTGGCAGAGTTGTGCGTTTCATAATTTTCTTGAGTCGACTCAACTCAACTCAAGTGCTGAGAGTGGTTGACTCAACCCCGACTCAACTCATGATCAAGAGTTCAGTGAGTCAACTCAACTCTGACTCAAGGCTAAATTCATCCGGCTCAACTCTGACTCAACTCTGACTCAACTCACGACTCAACTCAACTCAAACTTCCACTCGTTTTAAAAATTAAATCAATGATAAATATATAAATAATATTTTTTAAATTGAAATAAATCAATAAACCATAAAAAACAAACTGTTGAGAAATTCTGACACCAAGCAGAAGATTAATAGAAGCAAAAGTAATTAATTGGCATTCAAACATTGGTTAACAATTAGCCAGCAGTCATGAATAAACTTTGTAATTCTTCCAGACTGTCACTGCCTAAAAAGCTACCACATGTTGCAATTATTTCTAAAAAGAGCATTGCATATTAAACTAGGTAAATGAAATGGAAAGGAACCTAAAAGGGCTAAGGTTGCACCAACACAGGCAAAAATTGTGCCTCCATACTGTCAAAAAAATGTCCAAGCTAAAAAGCATGATATAAACTGTATTTTTAGGGATGGTACAGGTATTGTTTTTTTCTGTTAAAGAACGATGCTAGGTAATTTTTATAAATTAAACATTACTATGCCAAGGTTTTAATCAAAAGTTAAGCAATAATTACTAGAGTATCTAGTTGCAATTACTAATTCTAAGAACTAAAGCAAACCCTAAGAAAAAGTATACCATATATGACAAAGGACAATAGAAATGGAAATTCTATCAACGTGTTGGATTTTGATATATTCATGTTTTAAACACAATCGAATTTTTAGCTTGAGAATCTCCAATACAGTACGTACCTACCGCTCTTCAAAATTGGAGCACGAGGTTTCATAGAAAATTTATAATGTATAGCTTTATAAATAAAACACGGACGCCAGGCGAGGGTCCCTGATCAGACGGAACCAGCAGCATGAAATAATTGCTCCGATTCTTGCGATAAACGCGTCTAAACATATCTGTCCAATCAGAGGTCCAATTTGTCTATGCTAATAGCAGTATCTGCTTCTAATAGGCAAAATGAAAAGAGCGGCGGCCGACGGCGCATTTAGGACAAAAGAAACAATATAACATGTAGGTATACAAATATTTGCATGGCTTTATGAATTATCACGTGATATTTACACTCTTTGCCTTGAGGCTAGTTAAGCTTGAACCTATACTCTGTTGAATGTGTTCTTCAAAGACAGCAATGGCGCACACACTATTCTCAGACGGCGACCACTGACAACAATAACAATCAGCGACGACGACGCGTGTTGTTGGAGTGGTTGAAGTAAAGAAGCAATGTTAAATATTGAAGATGAGAAGTTTTTGATAGATTTGAAATGTACTTTTTGGTGCGTTCCAACACTTCAAATGTTTAAAACAAGGCCAGTGATAGGAACCTGTTAAAGTTTTCGAGTATATGTATTATTTGTGCCTAGGGATTCCTTCAGACCGGATGGGCCTTTAAAATAAGCAATTGAACCATATAATTATTGATATATTGAAACAAATTGAAACTTTGATTTAAACAATTGAAATTCTGGAGGGAAAAGGTATTTGAAGGAGGTTAAAGGAGGTTTGCAAAAGGAAGGCAATGTTAAAGAATGGTGAGCTGCTCCGAGTGTGGGCATATTATCCACGTTTTTTGCCCTACTCCCTGCTACATACTAAACTGTAACACATGTGATTTTTCACCTTACTATGAGCCCCCAGGCAGTCAACAGATGAGTCTGCCACGGTGCTATTGGACTCACTTTGTTGTACTGTCGAGTGAATGTGTGATTGAATGTGTGATATGGGTACCCTGTACCAGTTTTATCCGTTTTAATACTCAGCACTGGGGGCTCTAAAATGACTGTTTTTTTCTTTCTTCTGCCCTTAAAATGTTGAATGGGCTGTTGTCGGTTGGGGGTGGGGCAATCAGTGGACTGCCCAGGTAGACCATTTAAATGGTCTTAACATCATTTGTATGCTAAAGGAATACAAATGCTGTACTGATTGGAGTGGCTGCTGAAAGACGAATCAGGACGGGTTCCTGATGGTCGTTTGAGGTGAGAGTTGGGAATACCGAGCCGTGGACTAGTGAGCACTGTAATGAATATAAAGATTGCATTTTTTCCGCCTGTTGGGCCTGTGAGCCTGTGGAGCCTCCTAACTTTTTTTGATCTTTTGGAATATTGAGAGGCTGACTTGCACGTTGATGCAGGTGGTGTTCGGGGAAGCTCAAATCTGTTATGATTTGTATGATTTGTGTCATGGAGATATTTATTGTCAACATGAGCGCCTTCAAAGAGCCTTGAAATGCATGGTATTTCAGTCTTTTTTCAATTCTGTTTGGGCCAAAAAGATTAGATAGATGATTCTCATTTAGAGTTATGATTTAATCAAATCCCTTTTGCTATATTATGTCCCTTTGAAATATGTAATTGCCTCTTATTTGAACCACAGCTTGTTCCAGTGCATGTCTTGAGTCACTGGGGGGATTTCTTTGCCCTCCAAACCTTAATCTGTACTCTCCCTGCCCACTCACGCTTCCCCTGCCCTCTATATGCCCTTAATTTATTATGTTATGTTGTCCGCCGCGTGGTGCGACACTAGCTTCGCTGCGTTGGATGTGGGCCGTAAAAGCTGGGGTGCGAGACTAGGGACTTAAGGAGATCATCTATTGTCGAAGACGATCGCTCTGGGGTTGGGCTAGACATGGGGTGTCGTCCAGGAGCCCCTATCACTCATTCCAAATCATTTTGTTTTGCTGTTCTGCTGCGTTTGTATGTTGTGTGTATGCGTTTGTATGCTGTTTCCGAGTGTGTAGCACCTTGGCACATGCGATGGTTCTAGTTTTGACAAGAGGAAGAAGTAAAAGGTATAGTATATTGCAGGAAAATACTTTTCGTTATAAATTGCCTTTATGTTTTTTTATAAAACATTCATTTCTAGTCTTGCCATATAGAACCCAGTAAACCTAACACTTAAATGAGTTCAGAAAGTGACATTTGCAATCCATTTAAATTCTGTCTTTCCGATGAATTGACTGAGGATGACAAATTGTTTGATTCAATTTCTAAAAACTGCCGCTATCATGAAATGCCTGTTTCGGTGAACACCTATGGAAGTATATCAATCCTCCACATTAATGCTAGGTCTGTTAAAAACAAGTTCGATGATATCAAGCATATTGTATTTAGTTCTGGTATACCATGGTCTGTCGTTTGTGTTGCAGAAACCTGGCTAAAGAAAGAAATTGAAACATATTTTGAACTGCCTGATTATAATATGTTCGCATCCAGTCGACTGGTTCTTCAGGGAGGAGGTACAGCCGTATATGTAAGCAAGAAACTTATTTCCAAAAGAAGAGATGAACTGGAAAGCAAGTTAGTTGAATCTACTTTTGTTGAAATATTGTCAGGGGACCCGGCTGTAAAGAAAAATTTGGTCGTTGGAGAAGTCTACAAACCCCCTAGCCTTAGTATCGATACCTTCCTTGATGAGATGGAGAAAATTTTGCATACACTAGACAGGACACGTTCAACAGCACTGATTTCAGGTGACTTTAATGTTAATTTCTTGAGACTACCCAGTGATAAGGGTGCCCTTAAATTCTTTAATCTAATTACTGCTTATAATTACCATCCTCTCATTTCGAAACCAACGAGAATACAAAAACAAAATGAATCTTTGATCGATAATTTTCTTACTAATGACATGTATCAAGTCTGTTCTTCCGGAATTATTTATGAAGATGTCTCTGATCACTTACCAATCTTTGCTGTACTGCGACGAGAACGACATATGAGGCACGAATTTGATAAAAAGACCATAGAAGTATTTGACAAAACCAAAATTCCAGATCTAAATGAATTCCTTGTCGCCCAACTTCAAAATTTTCAATCAATAGACGACCCAAACCAGGCTTGTCAGCTACTGATTAATACATACAAGCAAGGAATAAAAAAGTTTTCTAAATCATTCAAGTTTAGCAGACGAAAGACTCCAATCAAACCATGGATCACACCTGAAATTTTGACCTCCATTAACCATAAAAATAACCTTTATAAAAAATTTATACTATCTAAAGCAAGGCATAAATCTGAACACTGTGAACAAGTTATGGAAACTGAAGCAAGATATAAACATCACAGGAATATTCTATCGAAAGTACTAAGAGATGCAAAAAAGAACTACTACGCAAACTCCTTCCACACAAATAAAAATAATGGGAAAAAAACATGGATGCTTCTGAACGAAATTATGAACAAAACATCATCAAAAGAAAGATCATATCCGGTAACCTTCAATGAAAACGGAACAAACTTCAACACTACAAAGGAAATTTCAAATGGTTTCAATACTTTTTTCTCGGAGATCGGAACTAAGCTAGAGCGGAACATTCCAGCATCGCAAGTGAATCCAACTCACTACTTAGAATATACAACTAATGAACCTTTTGACCTAAATCTTGGTACAACCTCGGAACAAACTGAAAAAATTATTACTTCACTTAAAGCAGTCGGAGGAGGCATTGATCAGATCAGTTCGTTTATTCTAAATTCAACCTATAAATCATGCATACACCATCTCGTGCACCTCTTTAACATTTGCTTAAGGACCGGAGTATTCCCAAATTTGTTAAAGATAGCTAAAATTATTCCAGTTTTTAAGGGAGGCAAAAATGATCAATTCACAAATTACAGACCAATTTCTCTGCTACCAATATTATCTAAAATTCTGGAAAAACTTATATATTGCTACGTATTTGACTATCTTAACTCAAACAACGTCCTCTACTCCCTTCAATTCGGCTTTAGGAAACACCATTCAACTTATATGCCCATTGCCCTTATCTATGATGAAATAACCAAAAAATTAGAAAAGGGAAAATTCATCTGCGGAATATATTTGGACCTAAAAAAGGCATTTGATACCGTTAGTTTTGACATCCTTTTGGCCAAAATACAGCACATTGGAATTCAAGGAAAACTTTATGAAATACTTTGCTCATACTTATCAAACAGAATTCAACAAACAAGCATTGGGAACACTACATCAAATGCAATGCCGGTTGTTATGGGGGTACCGCAAGGTTCCATCCTAGGGCCTCTTCTATTTCTAATATATATAAATGATCTTCATCGAATTACTAATATTTGTAAGTTTTACCTATTTGCAGATGATACGGCCATTCTGATATCAGCTGATAGTGTAAATGAGCTACAGAAAAAGGTTAGTCATGTTCTTTCGTTAACGTCCAAATGGTTTGAATCAAATAGACTGTCACTAAATGCTTTGAAATCAAATTACCAAATTTACTCTCGGAACACTGTTGCGGATATAGACTTAAGAATAAATGAAGTGAAAATCCTGAGACTAAAGCAAATTAAATATTTAGGAATACTAATAGATGAAAACCTCAAATGGGACTCTCACATAACATCTTTATCATCCAAAATAAGTCGAAATCTCGGAATAATGAGCAGGGCAAAACATTATCTTTCAACCCGTGAACTGATGTGTCTATATAATACGTTGATATTACCTCATTTAAATTACTGTGCAATTGTTTGGGGAACAAATTACGAATCCAGACTCGACAAAATTGTTAAATTGCAAAAAAGAGCAGTCAGAATTATCGCAAAGAAACCATATTTTTCTCACACCAATGATATTTTCTTAGAGTTAGGCATCCTAAAGTTCCCCGATTTGGTTTCCGAACAAAAGATCATAATTCTGTCAAAGGTTGTTGCTGGCTTGTCACCTCCTATTTTGAGTTCACTTTTCCGTCGTCAAAATCCAGGGATAACCAGGTTGGTTCAACATTTTGAAATTCCCCTTACTCCAATTAATTATCGTAGATTTTCCCTTTCATATACAGCTCCGAGTGCATGGAACGAAATTATATGCTCGCTGTTTCCCAATATTGATGATGTGCCCCTGAACAAGGCTACTCTAAAAAAACAAATTAGAAACTTCTACCTCCTGAAATATCGCAGAGATAATGAATAGTCAAACGTGCTGTGGTGCTATAGTTCTTGCGTGTGTACGTGTGAATGAGCCGTGCGTGAGTCTCTGTTGGTGCGTGTGAAAAACGTTTGTTTCTTTTTTTGTATGTATGTGCATGGTTATGAGTGTCATCACTTATCTTCGAATTTCGTCTTTTGTTTTTGTTTCGTGGTGATCTTTCTTAGTAAATTCCCGCTTCCTTGTCATTCGCCTTACAACTATCACTTTCCCCCGCAAATCCCCCTCAGTCAACCCCTGTTTTCTAGTAGATGTTACTAGTTCGTCTACCTGTCTGCTAGATTCCAGGGAATTACTAACTTAAATCCGCATGGGGTAGTCTGCATGGAAATGAGCACTAACACTAAACGATTAGGTGTGATTAGTCTCTCTTTTATTAACAGTGGGTTAATGGTCGAGGCTTTTGTAGCATTTTACAGAAGCCTTCTTTAAGCAACCTTTTTTTATAACAATTACTCAAATAGTAACATAGTTGTTTTTTGCTATCTTAAGTTTTTGCTTCATTTCCTAGCAGGGCGTGCCGCGACTCGTTTAAATTTATGTTTCTGGTGTTAACGTAAGGGTGCTGTTGTCGTTGGGATCGCGGTGGGGGCACGCCTGGCTGCCTTTTAAAATGGGGTGGCGGACCTTTTAGAAAAAAAAGGCAAATTCAAACACTTTTACTTGACATCATGTTTACCTGTTGAGCCAACTTTTTCGTCAACTCATTTGACTCCCTGTCTTCACAACTCAACTAAACTCATTGACGTGTTATAAACCGACTCAACTCAATGCAACTTACTTGTCAAATTTTTTCGACTCAACTCAACTCAACTCAGAATCGAATGACTCAGGATTTGAGTTAAACTCCGACTCTGACTCGCGAGTCGCACAACTCTGGCAGTTGGTGCGCCGATAAGCCCCAAAACTTGTTATTGAGAAGGTGAGCGTATTATATCTATTCGTACCTGAGTTTCTTATGGTTGGCCAAACAACTCCTTCTAGTATCAAATCTTACCTGAAGTTTGCAAAACTATGAAGTCAGGTGCCCACGTTACGAAAAAGTACTTAACTCTTACTTTTTATAGAAGGTCACACATATATCGGGACCATCCCTTATAGTACAACTTGGAATTATTGATTAAGGCCTGTAGTTATAATTAATGGATGGCATACACAAATCAAAACATGCAATGACATGGGTACACGAGCTTAAGTTCATGGGCATGGAAATATATAAGACAGCATTCTTCAAAGCTAAGCAAATACCATTATGTACTTTTACATATTTGCAGAAATAGAATAAACCCAATGAAAAAGGCTTCCAACTGCTACACTCCTAATTTCCCCAACATCAGAATGACGTAGTAGTATGAAAACGAGTAATTTATTATAGGCGTAAATTCGCTTTCGAAGTGTGCATGATAGAATTAAGTGGATGGCTTGTTGAAATAATTTAATATAGGCTCAAATCATTTGCTTTCAAGCACGAAACGTAAGAGCTCAAGCACACGGAGCACGTGTAAGAAATGAAGCTCGGGGCCTTCTCAAAGTAATAAGTATCTCCTTGGTGGCAGGATCGCCAAAAAGTTTGTATGGCATCCACCATAAATTCAATGCCCAACCTACAACTCTATGAAGCCATAGAACCTTGATTTTTGCGGAGAATCAACTTGCTTCCTCCTGATAAAGATCAATAGTCAATGTAATGTCATAATCGAGTAATGTTTGCCATCACGGTACAGACGAGTGTGGACTATATAATATATATTCTTGGACATTGTAGAGGAGAATCCATTGAACCAAACGCAGGGTATTGAGTTACCTGCATGGGCCAGGAAAAGACAAGAAGTTCTACCCCACCGGAACACCATCAATAGTTATTTCCGTGGAAGGAAGGTACACTCCACACATTCTATTTTGGGAACGCAGGCCAGGTGACCAAAGTGTTTTTGTGGACTTTTTTTCGTAATAAACGAATGAATGTCAAACCCTTCATTGATCTAATTTGACCGGTGCATCACCAGAGCCGGATGTGAGAACGAATCAATTGTATGTATTGTTTCGTACTAAGAACAAATGTTGGCACCCCGTTTCCCCAATTCTTATATCGGGGACCTTTAACACTGTGGGTGCTGATAAAATCAGTCTTAAATATCAACCCATACATATTTTTTTATAAATTTTGTTCAAGTCGTTCCTAGTACGGCTGCTGGAGTCGGAGTCTCACTAAAGTCATCAAGGGACTTGTCACGGAGACCCCGAACCCACCACCCGAACGAGCAACTCCCTCAATGGAGGGTCAATTTAGAAGCCAAAGTTTAACGTCCCACAAAGCACAGGGACGGCCGCCCCGCTCAGGTCACCCTCTCATCAGTCAGTTGCCAGCCGACCTGTACGTCGGGTAAACTATTGAGCGCCGGAGCGTCTCAGGGGAACCGATCCCAAGCCTGGACATGCACTGCCACTGCATGCTTCTGAGCAGCGGGCCGGAGCCCAACGCTCTACCAACTGAGCTACCGGGGCGGCATATGTAATTACTTTTCGACGTATGATTCACATTTAATCTTTTAATAAGTGAAAAGACTGTTGTGCATACCTTTTGGTATTGCTTTGTTTTGGCAATTTTCTAAGCATGGCATGCTCTCCCACAGATTTGAGTAAAATCAGCATGAAATTGATATTTTGCGCATATTGGGAATTTGAAAAAGTGAATACATCACTTGTAACTGAGCTCTCCAACTGAAGAGATATTAGCTGTGTGTCTGGGCCCTTGGTTAAAATGGAATTAATCTACCAGCCATTCATCGACATATCTCCATTGGTGTTCTATGGAATAACGGAAGGCTGCAGCACGGCGTCGGCAGATATGGCAGATATGGCAGATATGACAGATATGGTACAGCGAAGGACGACTCGACTTCCGTGAGAAGTCGGTGCAACCGAC
Organism: Lepas anatifera; assembly: GCA_034440635.1. NCBI lineage: Eukaryota > Metazoa > Arthropoda > Thecostraca > Lepadidae > Lepas > Lepas anatifera. The sequence continues at coordinate 709,432 of JAOTON010001975.1, read as the reverse complement.
GAGGTCACAGCTTAGCCGCGTGGGGCCGCTTGCCTAACCACCTTACACGGTAACGAGCCGTTAGACTGTGTCACCAATTGATCGCTCATTGGGCAACACCTTCGTCTTTTTTACGTAGCCATTGATAAATCAGACTAGTGACTTCATTCGTAGTCTGAATGGGCCGGTATAGGTATGTCTCTCCACACATAACATTCACGTTATAAACAAAAACGAAAAGTTGTAGCTAAGAACTACAGCCGGCTTCAAGATACTTTATGTATTTTATTCAGTTGCACATGAGTTTCATTTTGGTCATAAGCAGATCCAAGGCCAAGGGAGACTTCCCCATCGACCCTCAGTGCCCCCTGAAATGGTCATGGCGCTGGCCTGAAAAGTCAATAGCGTCCCTGAAATGTGACTTTCCACCCCTACCCCCAGCCCCCAGGATGCAACTATCACCGCCCCCGCGATAGGATTTGGCTCTCACCAGATAGGTTTTGCCGCCAAAAAGTGCCTACCCCCTGGTCCAGATGGCGTCCCCTAAATGATAAATCCTAGATCCGCCTATGATCCTGATTACTAAATATTACCCGTCCATTGTCCAGGATGGTCAGAAGTTGTTGTTTTGGATACTTTTCGAGAGTAAAAGAGAGTTTTTTCTTGTACCTCTACAAGAACAAGGGAAGGGGAAAACCCAAGATAACGGAACCTCACAAGCTCGTATATTTTCCAGTGTTGCCGAACGGCGATATCATTGCAGCTCCTGATGCAACGTTTTAGAGAGGGAGTGAGCTACGTTATCGGTAAATTCCGAGTGCCATTTTGCACCGCAATATCTAATAGGTATGTGAGCTAGAAAGTGGGTGAACCTTCGTGACGCGAATCGCAATCCCAGCACGTGCTGGGGTGGCGAAACAAAGCCAACAAGCAAACACAGCCGGTAGTCACAACCACACGACGCGAATCCCAGCTGCCATGATCTCTGGCCGACCGACCAGTGAGTGGGTGGGAAGAGAGAGGCTCTCACCTGCCGGGAGTCCCAGGAATCGCCGCAGATGCCGCAGCGACCTTTGTTGACGACCCACTGACGACTGAAGCCACCACAATTCAGCTCGTGGTCGTTGTCGTTCCGTGGTGTGTTGAAACCGTACCTGAAACACAACAACAGGTAGTCCCCGTTTCGTCCGCGTTTAGACACTTGAACTGTGTGTAAGAACAAATCGGCACTTGCTCAGCGACATTTCTGGTGACAAATCTCACCAAAGGAGAGCGAAGCCGTCACGTTTTGGAGAAGGTAAGCGGTGTTAAATCATACAGTTGTATGGATCGCCTTGGCTACACGGCGTTGCATTTGAGCACTGTTTCCGCTGGAATCCAATAAGTTGTTGAGAGGAAGCAGGGTCATACCAGCAAATATTTGAGACGTTTCTCGCCAAATCTAGGTATGCTTCAGGCAGTAAATATAATGAACCTAGCTGAGTAGTCCATCAACTAATCGAATATTTCGACTCTAGATGTTATACACGTTCATGGTTAGTGATAAACATATCTATATGATTTTATATATTGCAGGCATTCATAATACATCAGATATCTTTTGTATGTTCAAATACTTTATATTTACATGTTTGGTATGTTTACACATTAATCAATTTGTTACAAGACTGTATCACAATGCTATATATTGTGCAGATTTTATGTTAGTGACAATATATGATTTCCTGTGTTTTGATACTGCTATTCTTCAATAGCCTGGAGTCACCTTCGCGATTTAGAGGTTAAAACCACCACTGTATCCAGCTACCACGAACCACCGCGTTACATCCCCGGGGTGCAATTCAGCTGAATCTCCACGGAGTGGTCATTCATTCAGTTTTAGGGTGTTTAGGGCGCTTCGACTGCGGTGGTCACTTTGCGCCCACACCCGCGGAGTGACCGACACGGAGGGCGGGCGGCATTTACCTCCAGGCGGTGGACCTGCCGGGCGGCTCGTAAAGTCTTCCGTGGCCGCTGGAGAGGTGCACCAGGCAGCTGAAGACCACGCACCAGCCGATGACGCCCGTCTTCATCGCACTGGATGACGCGCTGCTCTGGCACCTCGCCAGAGAGCCTGCGGTAAAGGCGGCCTGGTCAGAAGGCCTACCTGTCGTGATGGGTATAGGTAACATTGCAGACTTGATACCCGTTTTCCATTCTGAAGTTGAATTGAATTGTATTTTTATGTAGACTTTCACTTGTGCTTAATAACCGTCGGAGCAAACATTATATTTATGACTTCCTTTACTTGTCAGTGAATTGTAACTACCTTCATCTTAGAGTACCGCGTTTATTATTCACGACTTACATGCAAAGGGATCATACAAAAACCAGCGGCTTCATGCCGCAGCTTACCATGCTTCAACGATAAGAATGGAAGTAACTCATGATCCGCTTAAAGCTTACTCTCACTGAGGTCAAGGCTCAACCGGAAGACAATTCAAATCTAATGACAAGCATTCTCAGAAATAACCTTCCGAATATTGACGCAATATTCGATAATAGGATGAGTCTCAGTGGCATAAGTCGTCAGCGTTACTAGTCCCGCTGTCGGAGTCTCCCTTTGACTCAGAGTCCAGCCTCAAGGTCTGGCCCCGCCCAGCTCACGGGCTGGCGGGCGCATCGCCTAATCCCAGTCCCCGCCGCTTCCAGATCCGCTCCACTGTACCGTGCCGTGTCTGGAAGGATGCTCGGCATTTTCCCACGAGACCTTGATCAGCGCTTCAGATCCGAGGAATGCTGTCATTAGTCATCGCAAAATATCTGTTTGAGACAGTACCGATAAAAGTCAGGGTGACTTCTTTTGAGGGAAACTGAAATATGAAACAGGCTAGTGGGTGTAAAGGGGTATCTCATGTCATTTGCAAGCGTCGAGTGTGCAATCTTGTGCAGAAAAGAACTTATGTGGGGTTCAAAAGCGATTTCCTTCGCAGACTTTCAGTAGAGCTTATTCCAACCGGCGTCAAAGGTGAAAGAAATTCGCGGCCACATTCCCTAACCCACTAAATCATGCCTGTGACGGTATCGCTGGCAATCTCGTGTCGCAATAGTGAAAATGTTTTGATTGAGTTCTCCTCAAACCCAAGATTACTTTGCATATGGTTGATCCATCAAAGGAATTCCGTTCCCAAGGTGACGTCACACGGCGATATGGCAGCGATATGGATGCAGAAACTACGGCGTAACTTTTATGGGGGTTGCAGAAATAACTTTAGATGCACATATTTTTATTAATTCGAACTAAATCCCTGTAAAAAGGACACATTTCGGCATTAAATAGAAGCTAAGATTATGTTGAAATAAGAAATGAACCACTCTGGGGTACAATGTACATACATACCTGTCTAAGAATTTCAAGCTGATCTTTGAGAAGGGATCCTATCGGTAAAGGAAAATACCATCATCACCGTGACGTCATAGCAATAGCGGCTCAGGATTGGTAGTTGGGGCTGGCTGACACCTACATACATTTGAAATTTTCATCATTGGCGCTATTCACGCATATATATTATCCTCCTTTTGCATTGTGGGCCCAAGAAACACGAACACCTCGGTGGTGAAAGTCTTCCTGGATCCCACATGGTGTCGTTGCGATTTCAATACATATACAACTAAGCACCAGTGAGATGTGGCAATACTAGTTTGATCTGAAGTCGCTAAGAGCCTATACAGAGGTGCGGGGCGTGCATAGATGTTAGGGTAATCACTCAAATTCATTCCGATTTCACCACGGCCTCTCAAACATAATTGCAGTAGTGCAGAACGTAAGCATGAAAACTTTATAAGTCGCTCGTGAGCCTTCCAAAGCTGGCCCAGGGTACGGAGCTGGGTGTCTGGGTTTCTTTTTCTAATTGAAACTTTTTCAGCAGGTAAAAAGGAACTGGTCTTGTAGAGCAGATCTATATCGACTTTTTATCAAACTAGACCTTAATCAAATAAAAAAGCCCAGAACACTTTACCTCGGTAGAGCTTTGGGAGCTTCCCCAAGCTTTTCAAAACTGAAACTGTTATACAAACATTCATTCACTAACAAGATGAACGCCATACAAAATACAAACAATGTTATTCTGCTATGGTCTTAGCGACCTTAATCCATTGAGGTAGACATTCCAGCAGTTTCCCACATGACTCACGCTTTATGTGCACGATACTCAGCCTCTTCCTTTATTCCGGCGTATGGACCATAGTTGGTTTTTATAATTACGGTGATTACATCTCGCTTAAAAAGTTATGAGTCCTTAAGGTTTCCCCTTACAAAGAGCTCTCCAGATACATCATAACAAACAAAAATAGAAGGATTGGGCACGATGAGAAAGGAAGCCAGCTGCCCGCAGAGCCTTTTGCAGCCTTCAAAGAGCTAAGCCATCGTTCCCTCGTGTAGTGTTTTCAGTCAGAAATACAAGGGCTTGATTTCCATTCCTTCCTTAGCGAGAACATAGTGCAAAATAAAAATACATATGTCGGGAAAAATTTCATAAAATTCGCTTTCATGTGGTACTTAACAATGTAGATGTCACTTAATTTTGGTACACCTTGTAAAGGTATTGGCGGCACACTCATACATTTCACGGAAGTGATACAACACACCACTTCCAAGGACCTCCGGTGTGGCCAGCATTCGTGCGAGGGAATACCGGCGAATTCACACCATAAACACCGTCCCAAGGTTCTCCAATTCAGTCGCTCGTTCTCACCGCAATGAGTATCTGTAGGGGGAAATCGTTCGGCACGTTCTCATGAACTGCGATGAATAATCTCCAAAGAAATGCATGTAAACTATAGTCAGATACTTGGTCCCCAAATACCTTTGGAAACGATTGGATACATCTCAAAGTTTGCATTTAATCCCGCTTTTAAGCTTACGGCGAAACTAAGAGCCCTGTTATGGTTTTATTGTATTATAAATAAGTATGCACAGTGCATACTTGCACTGGTTTTAAAAGTGATAAGAACTAGGTTACAAAGTGCAACGTATCACCTTTATATAGAGACAGCTTTAAAGTGGCATGGGGAGAGACAAACGACCAGAATGGTAAAACTATTTATTACTTTCTGAGAAAATATTTTAAGAATGCCGGGTGGCTAGATGGCCGGACTGCCTGCACTGGATCAGGCACTGTTCGCATTGCTGGCCATAAGCGGGGAAAATGAACGCGTATGCCTGGAAAACCTGGTGTTTTTGTTCTTGCTTTTATTTTATTTTTACCAGGACCCCTCTGAACATGCACACTTCCCAATTGAAGGGAATATTGGGTTCGGTGTTTCAGGATCCTCACCACCGGGTCAGATCGGACATGGAAGGCGGTTTCCCGCCGTGGGGATTGAACCCACGTGAATACCTGCTATCCGATCTAAGGCTGGAAATGAAGCCACTAGGCCACTAACAAGGCTTGTTAACCCGTATGGCATAGCTCCAGGCCCTCGTCGTTCCTCCGAATGCTAGAAATATGCACATATGTTCTTACAAAGGCCAGCACTCAGCTTTTCGGGTCTGGTTATGAATGATTATTCACCCACGGGCTTTGACGGACCGAACATTTTGTGAGTCATACCTACCTTGAGCTCAAAAAGAAAAGTAGCAGAAGACAAAAAACACCAATTAACTATGTTAAACGGAGATTCAGTTGCATGATAACTTAGCATAGTGTTGGTAACTATGCTTGATATTTTTTATGTTTGTGGAATCATCGCTTGAAGTCTCAGAGGCGTGAACTTTCGAACATGATTAAGGTTGCCTATGTTTAAAACAATGACATGTACCACCATATCAAAAGGTAAACACGTGATATAGACTGTTCTAGCCTGCTTACAGCCCTTTTGAACTGCATAATATCATTTTAACTATTTAAAATAAAAAGTTTGAAAAATTAGAGCATATTTTAATACTACTTCGACGTTTCAGTGGGAGTGCCCTAAAACAGATATAAATATGCAGTATACACCCATGGGAAGTCTACAGGCCGATGCAGCACCTACATACAAGCTTAACAGCACCATTGGTAGGAAGGAGAAGTAAACAAACTACGACCAAAAAATGGTTACGAGCTGACGAAACCTTTGGCGCTTTGAGCGTGTAACCCTCCCAGTCACTTTAAACATGTGACTATGAAGACTAAGTGACAGGTACGCTTCTGTTTTTTTTGTACTTTATTACAACGCAGCATCCTCAAATAGCATGCATGTATCCACTGAATTGGTTTCCTGAGAGTTCTCCCAGCCTTTATCCTCCAACTATGGCAGACCTGCTCCCTGGACCCAGCATGAGTGAGGAGCACTACCACTCATCCTCGTCTCAATAACGCAAGTGGTGAGCGAGACGGCAACTGAGCTTGGACGGCTCGTGATTAGGCTCAAGGAAGATGTGTGTTATCATCGCGTCGAGTGCGATGCAGTGTGAAACACGGCGAGTTGGGAGGGAAACAGCAAGAGGAGGAAAGTATTTACAGCTGCAATTACCACGTAGCTGTAAATGTCGTAACTCTGGATCTTGCAAAACAGCACTTCTTCCTCTTCCACATAAGCCCTTAATGATAGAGTTATGCTCTGCCCGTTCTTGGGCGCAGAATGGTTGTGTTCTGCAAGCTGAAGTAGGCAGATATAACCTGCGTTATGTTACAGCAGAATTTTTGCCTGCGTTAGGTTACGACAGTAAATTTTGCCTGCGTTACGTTACGGCAGTATTTTTTGCCTGCGTTACGTTACAGCATTTTGCATTAGGTTACGACAGGAATTTTCCCACGTTACGTTACGGCAGTAGTTTTTGCCTGCATCCCGGGGAAGCACGCTTCCAGCTCATACCGAGCTGGCCCACACTAAATGATCTTGAGCCAGTAGCCATGGCAGAGTGATTAGACACCCCGTAAAGAATGCCATTGAGCGGCACGTAGTCCATGCCGATTGCCGCAGTGCCCCAGCTGACGTGCATGACGCCTTGGGCCGTGGCGCTTTTGAGAGTGCTGTAAGGGCTTTCTTACAGAACGGCGAATGATTCATGTTCATGATTTTGTTATGTTTTATGCTTAAGTTTTTAGGCATGCGTACGATCTACCTATCTCAGTATTTTCTCTTCACATGTATTACTTTACCCCTTTCAAGTGTACCTACATGACGTGCAACTGTGAAAAGCCTTAGCAGATCAAGGATGATTGCGAAAACACTGATTCTGGTTCTGATTCGGAATTCATGCGCTGGGTTCGTTAGGGCGTGTGCTTCGGGGATTTTCCTTTTATAAACCAGGTTGTTCGGTCTGTTCGATTGTAGAGTTTGCGTGAACCATTGCCAAGAAGTGATCTGATTTGGTAAAGTTCCAGAGACCCTTCGACGGCTTCTGCCACTTCGTGAACTGTGCGATATTCATCTTTAAATTCCGTGATTAGGCCCTGAATATCGTAGTACGATATATTTTCGACTGAAGCCGTAGAAAAACTCTTGTAATACTATAGCTCATGACAAATATCGTAGCTGTAATGTAGTTTTGTAGTTTTTGCTAAAAAACAATAGCGTGGTATGATTCCGTGACATAATAAAGTGTGGATCTTGCTGGAAGAGAGCGTTTTTAAGTTACATGCTGCCAGTTAAAGAGTTGGTGCACTCCAAGTCTTTACCAGGTAAAAAAAAAGGATTAACCATAAACATTTGATTATTTATAGACATTGTTCTACACATTTTCGTGCGTCATCGAATCCAAAAGTGATACTTTGCACGAGTAAAATATTTGCATACTTTGTACATGTTCAGTATATGATTTGCCTTAGGCATACGGAGCTACAAATCAAAATATCGTGAAAAGGCTATAAATCAAATCAGTTCCTTCAAGGCGGAGAACATAAATACACTTGTCGAAGTTTGAAGCAAAAATGCATCTATGATACAAGGCAGAGTAATTAGGTGTACAGCGATGGGTAGACTGGAGAGGACGCACATGTGGGACTGGGCTGGTAGATGCTATGAATAAACTGAAGCTGAAATAAAACTAAACTAATGGGCTGAGGCACCATTCCATTGGTCTCTTAATTCCACCCCGGGCTCACAGAACAAAGTTCTGGTGCTGCTTGAACGCGTCCGACGGATCTGCATAGCACCAAGGCGACCTGTTCCTCTCCCCAGCTCCCATTTGGCTTTCACTCCGTGTCATGCCGGAGTTTCGCACCAGACCGACGCTCTCAGCGGTACAGGCAACAGTTCGAGACCAGGGCTGCACGACCAGTGCCGAATTTCCCTTCGCTTTTACCGGTTTCGCTCCATATCTCGCAGCGCTATAATGCAATGACATGGCGTGCCGCAGCATGTTAGCACTTCGAGCCCATCAGAAAGTGTCATAATACTGGAAACACCACAAAACCACCGGCCCGCCATTGCCAAACTTCCGCGCCCCATGTAGAATATCATGCTAGTTAGGAAAACAACCACCAAACTGTTACTGATTTTAGCCGAAGTTTGCAAATAACACGAACATATCGGCTATCTGCTACCACGGGCGTCGGCAGTGTTTTTGCTGGGTGAAAAGACGTTCCATCACAGCAACAACGAGAGAGACGAAACCAAAACCCAGCAGAGGTCCGGGGGAGCGCCGCCGAGGCAGTTCGGCTTGAACGAATCCGGGAACATAAAGTCCACGTTTAGAGACATGCGAAACGGCAAAAATCATCAATCGACGAACGCAAACTATGGGAGGGAGGACAATCCCTTTGATTGGCCAATTCGGGGTGGGATAGGTACTTTCCCCAATCTCACTCTTAAAGCCCAGGTTTTCTCACCGCCCATGTGACATTAAGAGCAGAAATCCGTATATGTTAGACGAGTCAGCAGGATCAGAGGCCATTTATTTTTCGTTGTTTTTGGCAACAAACTATGTTGTTGTTTATTGCAACGGAATGCTTGACCTTTTAAGCGTGGCTTCATCATCCCGATATGTCAAATAACGTTATCTAACCAATTATGTAATAGTACCTACATACATGCCCACATGGGTTAGTCCTATACAAATTAGGGAAATGTACTTTTTATCAGCAGCACAAGAAAGGACGCACCCTTTTCTTACTTGGATACAACGGACGTGTTCCTTTACGTAGACCAATTTGAATTCAGCCCAAATCGGACGGTGTGTTTTTGAATTGTAAATTTGACTCCTATCGAGCCACAACGGCTGTTTGAGGCGGGACGAGCAGCCTGGCTCCCTGTCTCTTTCATTACGAACGTTATCCCACAAAACTGCGTTCAGCCACGGAAAATTTGGTCGATATGGGCAATGACGTTTGAACTATTTTCGGGTTCATGGAACCAACTAAAAACTTAAGGGAGATGGTTAACCTACTTTTAAGGCCGGTTTTTAAGCAGTGTAAACAATGCTTTATGCAGACCCAAGAATGCCTCGAATCGGGATAATGCAGATTTCACAAGCTCAGATCGTTGCGATATTATTTACGGTGGCAAGGAGTTACCAAAATAATGGAAATACCTTGCTTTTTAAGACAACTGTCCGACTGGGTCCTACCTCAATGAATGGTGCTGAATAAGAAATGTGGATTTATACAAATATTTGGGAAGTCTGGCTTTTACACCTTCTCTGTGCGATCACGTCAATGTCGTCGGCTCCTCTCAGCTGATTCCATGAGCGCCACACCTCCTCTCTTTGACAGCGTCCGCCTACTCTACGACACTCAATAGGGTTCTTGGCTAACGACCCGTTCTCTCTACCTGTGGCATGGCCACCGTCTAATTGCCGTCAGTTGTACAGCCGGGGGCGGTGGCCGCACGCAGTGGCCCGTCTCCAGTGACCTCGGCGGCGGCCGGCCGCTATCCGCTCACTTTCACTGCCGCCTGCCGAAGAGCGGACGGACGGGCGGCATCGAACCGCGCCCGAAATGACACCACTGGTGGCAGCCCCGCTCACTGACCTATCAACTACTAACTAAATAACTAACCAGCCAGTGGTCACCACCAACACTGCAGACATGGAAGGGCTCGTCTCTCAGTGCATTCAGGGCGCAGACAACTATCGGCATCGTGCAGGGGCGAAAGCCTATTGGTGTCCGTTAGTTAGTGTTTGGGACTTATTGATGCAACAACTGTCAGGGTCATATGGCGTCGTCGACTCTTTCCCTGTTGGAAGGGTCTCTCGGGGGCCAGATTGTTCCTTGTTCAGACAATCCGCCGGGCCTTGAACCCGGGTCGACCGCGTGGAAAGCGAGCGTGCTGACCACTGCGCAGGGTCGGCACCCTCGCCCTGGACCAGGCTGAGGTCACACTCACCCAGTGATCTACGCAGCGTTTTCATCTATGGACTCCTCATGACCAAACAAACACTATAAATACAAAATAAAATTACGCAAGTTGCAGATTGTTGTCTTCATGACAGGATGAGCTTCATATTTTGTTGCGCAATATGAACTCAGCAGAACTTTTCAGCAGAAGCTTTACCCAGCATGAACTTTTCAAGGTGGTGAAACTTGACTTGGCCAGGCTCATCAACGGATCCGGGGGCGAGGGATGCTCCCCTCGGATGCGAGGATGTTCCCCCTCGGATGCAAGCATCAACGCCCGCAAGATAAGATCTGGCGGAAATATTGGACCCGCCTATGGCCAGGTGCCCCCACCCAATGGATCTGAAACTAAAATTTTAGCAGCGTTACAGTATACATCAAGCAAGAGACATGTTTTCTTGTCGGCAGCGACGTTTTAGGAAGCGCCAGACCGAGGTGCAAGGGTGTCGCTGCCGCACGGTGGGAACGTCGGCACTAAGTTGAAAGGGAAGCTCCTTTTGGTGAAAAAGTTGGCCGACAGCGCGTGACAGTTCGTAAGCGAGCCGAACATGAGTCATATGTGTTACGAACGGGCAGCATCCTGTTTTGGAGGACCAGATCGCAGCGCCTGCCGCCGCAGACTTCCGGTGCAGATTCGCAGCCGCGCACCGCCGAAACGCCGCAGCTCAAGGCTGGGAGCAGCCGCCTCTGGATTCCCGTCCGAAAGCACATCCGGCCCTAGCGATTTCAATGATTCAGACACAAAGAATAACGCGTAAAAATGAGGAGATGGCACGCTCTCTGAAGGCGAAATTACAGTGAACTTTTCGTTAATTGAAAAATAATGTCAGTTTGTTTTTAAGCGTGGTGATGTTTCTTATTAGTTGTAAAGAGAAAGTCCCATCAAGTCTATGAAGAGTGCATCATTCCTAAACCATTATTCTAAAATATGCCAACTCTTGCATTCATTTTTTTAAAAATCAAGCTCGGGGTGTCCAACCATCACCGTCAAAATCGCACGAACGCATGCTTGACTACCACCCGTATAGGCGACATTAAATGTAAAAAAATCGGATTGACTTCGATTCACTCAAGATGAGTTCAAGGCGAGGCCGTAAAAAATGCGTGACCTCCGTTTTTTTGCCATTTGAATTTCGAAAGGTGCTCATAACATGTTTTCCATCTATGGTGTGTAATATCTTACGGTCTGCATATTTTGCCAGCTCAGAGTCTGCAATTAGTTTTTTTTAGAAGGTTCTCGTTCTTAAACATGAACTCTATGAAGACCCACACATTGATCCTGTTGCATCTCAAGTTAACTAATGATGCATAGGCACAGTTCTAGCTGTATAGTTTTTCACATGTGTGCTTTGAAATATAGTTCTCGCTTAAAGTATTGTGTGTGCCTGGTGCTCACCGTGCAGAATGCCTTATGCTTATGGATCTGATACAGATAATAACTGGATAAACATGTTTTTCATCACCAATAAAGCAAATCAACAACAAAAGAGCCAACAACAACAAGTCTCGAGGTTGAAAAATAACTGTACCCATATGCCAGTTTTCAAGTAGAACCTGTGCAGGAAATACATGTTTTGTCAAAAGGCATCTCAAGCCCAGTAAAGCGAGGCTTGTATCAGATGACAGGATGTTATTTGGTCATCTCTCTCTCTCTCTCTCTCTCTCTCTCTCTCTCTCTCTCTTTTTACTCTTCGAATCCGAGCTGTAGAGTTGAGTAAAACAAAGTAGGAGAGGGTCATAATGCGCCGTGTTCGAATATGCGCCCAGAGACTATTTTGAAAATGCTAGAAGTTTGTCAGCTCTATTATTGGACTATTATTTTTCCCACTACTATTTCCCCTCTTTTCCGGTTACCAAAGCAACTGGAAGTAGCGTGCATCTATGCTAGACATGTTTCTTTCTTTTGCATGCACTTTTTAACCATGACAGTGGTTTTCAAAGCATGCATAAAAATGTACTATGATAGATATTGTGTACAAGTGAATATTTTCGATATATACATTCTTTTACTTTATTTATGAACGAAATCATCAAGGATTTCTTTGCATACATCTGCGCCACAATTTTGTTTTACCTGGACCCTGCTGGTTTTAAAATGCGCACTACCAAATTGCGCCCGGGGCGCATTTTGGACCGAACGTTTTAGTCATCACAGTTTGAATTGATGCTCTCTCTCACGATTCCAGAATTGGTAATTAGGTTTCCACCCAAGCTGCTTACCTAACCAGCTTGATAAATTGGTGCTGGCTTGGGAAATCAGCATTTTTGTGACATTTACCAAAAATCTAAGTGACCTAGGTACAGAAGGCGGTTTCCCGCCGTGGGGATTGAACTCACGTTAACCCACGCCCCACTGGGGGTCCGCCGCCAGCTTCGCCCCACCAGTGCCATCGATGGTCCCCGTACGAAATAGGTGATTGGCAAAATTCAAAAACATGGAAAGCTGAATCCGTACGGGTTTACACATATTTAAGCTCAGGTCAACTACTTCAGAGGTCAAGTTGGACGATAGGCTATTTCCACTAAAATAGCAATGCTTAAACGCAGCTTGCCATCAGAGCTAAGGGGTTAAGAAAATTTTATAGGAAAATGCCAGACCTTTTCCGCTATGAACGTAATGACCTCCCGCCAGTGGTTTGACCTTCAGAGGTCACCTCGGACCAATATGACCTGAGGTCACGAAAGGTCAGGAAGTACCTTGCCGTATATCAAATGAAAACCATTATGAAACATACACAATAACGTTTAATTTAGCGCTCTAACTTAGTTAGGTCAAAAGTTATCGTCGACACATACCCACTGTCTTTGGCCCCGGGTGAACTATATGACCCAGATAAGTCAAAGTTAAATATTGCCCCTGGAATCGGAAAGGGTCCAAGAGTAAAATTTGAAAATCGAGCATTGAAACATTTTGGTGACTTTAGATTATAAGACAGATTTCCCCATGCTTTTCTATAGGAGAGGTGGCCTGTGAACTAACCTCAGGTCACAAAATCGAAAAATCCCGATATAAATTTTGTAGACGAAAGGGTCATAAGTGGAAAGTTTCAAATCGATGAGCTTAGAAATGTAGCTATGGTAAAGCTCAAAATTTGAACTGAGGTGACTTTGTTGACCTTGTCGGTGAATTGACCTATTATGGCCCCGAAATTTTTTAGGATGGTGATAAAATGATGGGATGAAAGGAAGAACCCCCAGGGTAAGTGAAAAATCTGAATTCTGGCTAGTGTGAGGAGCGTGAGCATTGGTTTCACGAGGTCTACTCCGGCGGATCCAATGGGGTTACGTGATTTCTGTTGTAAATGAGGTCGTTGCTCACTGGAAACAGGGCTGTTCGATCGTTAGCTTTTGTTCCGACTCTCAACAAAAATACAGTCTCAGTCGCAAATGACATGCCCTGGCAATGCATTAATTTGTGAGCAACACGAACTCAGACAGAACAAGCCATCGACATATATAAATTGCTTCTGTGTTACTTTGACTCCTTCCACAAGGATTGTTTTCACTTTCATTCCACTGGAATTTCGAACCATGCTATCGTCCATAATCCACCTGTATGCTAACGCCGACTTCTCGAAATACTGACATCTACAAAGGCTTCTAATGAAATTCAACAATCACTCACAGTCGTATCCGAGGCATAATAAACCGGGCGCATTTATAACCTTAGTAGAGCATTTTAGATACCTTGTTCATAATTGCGCCCTTTGCAAGGTTTTTTCAAAAAGTAATGCATTCAAATGTTTGATCAACTTAATACGTTATGGCTCTCAAAAAAAACAAATAACACAAAATATTTTCAGGTTAAAAGTAGCACCAATGCAACCATAATTTGGCAGACGATTTTCCTTAAGGGGCGCAAATGACCATCTTCCCTAAAGTCACGATTATATGGTGAACTCCTTCAGAACTTCGCTCGTCAAAATATTAATAGGCCTCAAATAAAGGCCTACCCAAGCGATCAGGAGGGCAAGCGGCACCGCCCCCCCCCCACCCGCGGTCGACCTTGCGCCCACGAAATGTCACGCCCCAGGTCGATGGTGCCCCTAAATTTTCCCCCCAAAGTACGAGTTTGGCTTCCCCACGATAGATGCGCCCACGCCAAACCCACAGCACCATAGGTTTTCCGCAAAGCCGCCCCGGTAGCCAGTTGGGAGCGCGCGCCCCTGCGTGGGCATGTCAAGCTGTGGTCCGAAGCGGCAAGTTTACCCGGCGTAGGTCGGCGCACGCCGGTGAGAGGTGACCACAGGGCGCGTCCCGTGCTTTGGACGTTAAACTCTTAAATCAACCCATCATTGATTACTCGTTCGGGGGGGGGTCGGGGTTGACAGTCCTGACTAGTATTGACACACCGAAAAAACTGACAAATTTATAAACCCGGGTAGATCCGATCATATGCCATCCCCATATCGGTAAACCATCCGCCTATACGTAGCTCAAGTTCACTAAATCAAGGTTCACCTGCTCGAAATAGTGTTTGAGGTTTATATGATCGAATAACTCCGTGGCATATGAAGACCTCCAAAGCGAGATCGGCACCCTCAGCATTGTTTTTTTGCTTCCAATCACCTTCAACGTTCTAAAGAAGGGCTGTGGTTGAATATGTAACCACATGTTTTTTCCTACCTTGGAATCGAGGAGGTGGGCCAAGTAAAATCCATAATGGTATCACCATGTTTCTCGCTCCGGCTTTGGGGAGGTTTACGTCAGTGCAGTCAAACAGGATGTCAGAATATTATTCAATCAATCATCATTTTCTGTTACCGAGGGTCATGGGAACCCTTAGCTTGAGAAAGGAAAGCAATGGGAGTTAAGTATTTGTTAACAACATGGGAATAAGCTTAACTCTGACTGATAAGTTCTCGGAAGGCCTGCAGCAGATATAGGTTGCCATAAATCGCAGTGTTTTGGGAATCACCTAACACCCTGAAAAGATGATAAAACAGAAGACAGTAAAAGCGCTAAAAGACTTAAAACCCACCCGTCGGCAAAAAGGTCAAAAAAACTAAAATCATAGGACGAAGACAGCCTAAAAAGCGAAAAAAATACAACGTCCAGAAACCGAAAAGTCTAAACCCTTAAAAAGCCCAAAAAAGGCTAAGACAAGGTAAAGATAAAGATAAAAAAGCGTGGAATGAGGTAAGCACATCTGGTGGCACATCTGTACCGGTGGTACCGATCAGACAGCCAGGCCCAACCCGCGACAGCAGCAGCGGTGGGGGTGGCACATCTGTACCGGTGGTACAGGTCAGACAGCCAGGCCCGGGCAACCCGCGCCAGCAGCAGCGGCACCTCATCCCACGCTTTTTATCTTTATATTTTCGTTTAGCGTTTTTACTGTCTTCTGTTTCATCATCCTATTAGGGTCCTAGGTCATTCCCACAACACTCTAACTTGCACTAAACAAAACAATAAACAATTTTAGTGGATGCTTTGTTCATCACTTCCACATGCTGCCGCCGGGAGAGATTCAAGAGCACGTGTTCATTGTCGACTCCCGTTACAGTCAGGTGCATACGTCACGTGGGTGGTGGTGACCAGTACACGGCGGAGGCGGCGGAACCAGGCCGCCGTGGTCTCTGTAGCCTCGGCTAACGGACGGTTCCGGCTGTACAGGCCCGCCGCTACCGCGCCATCAGCGCTGCCCACAACGCAGACCAAGACGGCAGCACCCGCCCCGGCCACGCAGCGGCGGCGCCGCGGTGGCACATCTGTACCGGTGGTACCGCTCAAAGACAGCCACGCCCGGGCAACCCGCGACAGCAGCAGCGGCGGCACCGTGGCACATCTGTACCGGTGGTACCGGTCAAAGACAGCCACGCCCGGGCAACCCGCGACAGCAGTAGCGGCGGCACCGTGGTGGCACATCTGTACCGGTACAGCAGCAGCGACGCCGTGGTGGCACATCTGTACCGGTGGTACCGCTCAAAGACAGGCTCATCAGGGCAACCCGGGCCCCATCTCACGCCGGCCCAGTCACAGCTCGTGTTCCAAGTCTTAATACCAAGGGAAAGCAGCTCCCGGAACCATACGCGTCGGAAAAGGGGCCAGGGGCCTGGCACCCCACTTTTGGCCAAAAATTTCACGATCCAGTCAAAATGAGAGAAACCCGGACATTCTTATATCCAGCCGCTGCGGTAGACAACGATGAGTCCAAATTCGAACAGTTTTTGATCCTGATGTTGAAAGTTTTTGTCAGCATCAGGTTGAAGTTTGCTGGCCCCCCACTTTTTGCCGGTGGCGACACTTATGCCCGGAACAAATGTCGGCGCCAAGTATGGATGTATCATTGCAAGTAATAGGTACGTGAGGATGTCATCGTCACGTTTTCTGAGGAGATCTTACACACAAAGCAAGTCTTGCAAACCTGAGTTCTCTAAACTGTACACTGAGGACTTTGGTGAATTGATTTTATCTGACCTGTGCAATCCTGACCCTGAAACTTATCCCCCAGGCTAAAAATAAGAACTGGTTTTGCAATCAGCTCAGGTCAGTGCTTCCCAGCTCGCACGGCAGGATAACTCCTGTTAAGAGCAAGACAACTATATAACTCCACCCTTAAAAATAAAACTGATTGATAGAAAAAATTTAGTGAATCGTTAATGTTTTGCTTCCACTTTTTATGTACTTTCCCAAGAGCTTTGGTGGTGGTTGGTGGTAATTGTGATGATAGTGATCAATAACCAATAACATTGAAAGCAATGACCTCTAAATTTGGGAGTAGGTACCTATATTGTGTGGGCTCATCCCTTTATGACCTTTGGACCATCCCTCCCTAACCTTAGTCGGCCTTCAGTGAATTTGGGACACTTCAAATAATCACGGAATTTCTTAATAGATCCCCAGCCTGGTCCAGTGTCATCTTCATGACCCCCGTTTGACCCGGAATATATTTACCTCGGTCAATTGGGATTAGCTATACTGTGGTCGTCATAATACCCAAAAACACAAACTGAAGACTTACAAACCGTCTTGTTTTTTAGATCCCAAGGGAGGAAGCTTAAGAATACCTATCGTGCTGCGAATCAACGTCACACCTCTTTCCACTACGAGTGCTAGCATTCCCTGTTTATGATTGGAGCTCATGGCACGTCAGCTGCTAAGGCTATATAGTTTCCAAGTGTATCAGATTGAAACAGTTCTGAGTCGTCTTGGCTAGTTTCAGAATCCATTTTTTATACAAATTTTGTCCAGTTGTTTCAGTTCGACTGTTGGAGTCGGAGTCTCACTAAAGTCATCAAGGGACTTGTCACGGAGACCCCCGACCCCACCACTGAAGAGCTACTCCACAATGAAGGGTTGATTTAGAAGCCAAGTTTAACGTCCCACAAAGCACAGGGACGGCTGCCCCGCTCAGGTCACCCTCTCACCAGTCAGTTGCCAGCCGACCTGTACGTCGGGTAAACTATTGAGCGCCGGAGCGTCTCAGGGAACCGATCCCAAGCCTGGACATGCACTGCCACTCATGCTTCGACACGGGCCGGAGCCCAACGCTAAATTGAGCTACGGGCCATTTGGGGGATTTCGGGACTAAAATGCTCTGTTGAGGCTGCAGAAATGTATCATGCTACACTGTAGGTATTATCATGACCCAAATGCGTAAGCGCAGGAATTTCCCAAGTTGGGGGGGGACAAGAGTTTTCACGCTGGTGGGGTCAAATATGATTCGGCCTATCACTCGATTTGTTTACGGAAAATATCCGGAATCGACGTAAAGTTGGGGGGCACTGCCCCCGGCCCGAAAGTTGGGGGAAGGCAGCCGTCCCCTGTCCCTCCCCGGTTCCTTCGCCTACGCCCAAATGTAGGACTGTATCCTCATGATCAAAATGTAGAACTGTGAACTGTATCCTCATGATCCAAATGTAGAACTTTAGAAATGTATCATCATGACCCAAATGGGTCAAGATCCACCGTTTAGGAACCACTGGTTTAGATACACAAGGCCTTTCATGGTGTGGCTTTTCACTTAAACTCGGTAAATAAAGCGATACGATGTTTTGATCAGCATGGGAAAATGCCACGGCACACACCACTGTAGCAGTTTTGGGTCTAGTTAGCCCTGAAAAATGAGACTAGGATGAGAATAACAGGCCCATTGTGCTTCATGATACCCCATGTCGATATTATTTGGACCCCAGAAAATATATGAATGACAATGTCCATCACCCCAATGCCTAGACTTGTTTCAGACTTAATGAAAGAGAGGATTCTCTCTTGGTGGTCCATCACCGCGCTTTTTTTGCAAAAAGGTGCATTTCGTATCCAATCAACTATGGACATCTCAGTAAATTTTAGCACCATCTCAGTTACATTTCAGGATGCTTCAATAAGGAAGGTCTAACTCGCCCTGACACTCGACACTCGAACTTCGGAGCAACAATCTGAAAGTAGCCAATTCCAAATCCGCGAGAAAAAACGTTCAGCTTGTTGAAAAAAACTGTTTACTGAAAGCTTACTCTTGGGACAACTGTCATCAAAGAAACCAGAATTCATCTGTCGATTTGATTAACACATTTTTAGGTCATGTCAAATTGCTGTTGCGGCTTCAAAATATCTAGCCATCACGTCCGTAATGGACTAAAGCCGTGAAAGATCCACCGGGCTACATGCCGCATACTCCCATGATTATTGTCCCATTAAACCCACCTGCCATGTTTTATCTGAGCGGCTCTCAGCTGAGGGGCCGCGGCGGCTGGCTTTCACGGAGGAGCGGCCGACTGATGGTGCGTCGTTTCTCCTGGGATGGACACCGCAGACGAGCCGAGAGCGCGGGAGATCGATCCCGGACCCGACACGTCGCCAGCGATGACCCGGCCCGACTCGGTGGGACTGATTCGTCCCGTAGCGACTCCCAGGGGCACTCCGAGAACCAGACTAGGGCTCCTGACCGTGCGGAGAACCAGACTAGGGCTCCTGACCGTGCGACACGGACACCAGTGGCAGTCTTCCTGGGCGTCACTGGTTACACATTTACGCCCGGGCCCGTAGCTGCAGACTACTGCACGTCGTACGGCGCGTTACCACACTCCCCGCGTCTGACTTGTACACCAGATCACCACAACTCACTGGTCCAGCACGACCTGACTCCAGCTCACCAGTACTAGCCCCACACTGCGCCAGTCAGAACCCCTCTGCGCGCGGACCCTCCCCCCACTCTGCGCTAGCTCGCGACTGGCGCCGCCGTCTTCCTCCGGTCGTCGCGTCGCACCACGCGCATGACGCTGCGCCCGAGGCGACGCTCGGCGGCGGCAGCGGGCTGAGGCGCGCGTGAGCAGACGCCAGGGCGCATAGCCGCACCCCGCAGCCGAAAAGGACGCAGTCAGGATGCTGACTCATCCGCAATCAACGGAGACCACAGGAGAAAACCTGAATCATTTTGCTGCCCACCTTCAATGAGAACAGGGCTTACGGATTATTACTGTTCCGTTTCTCCTGATTTTGTCGGCCAGGACTTAATTCGCTCGCCCCAACAGCTAGGCTAATTCAGCGGTATTAGTCGGGAACACAGTGATCGGTATCAGCCATTTCACGCAGATATTTAAAGAGCAGCAGAGGGCCATAACTAATAAATGGCTAAAAATGGCTATGCATCCCCTTCCCGCAAGAAGATACTAAAATAATGACGCCAACTTTGAAAATCTTGCCTCGATCCGGGAGTGAGAAGCCCTGGATGGAATAAGACTGCAACGTTACCACAAAATTGGGGAGGATCCAGGGGGACGACTTAGACCATGATTTACCCGTTATACAACTGTCCCGGATTTACCCTACCAATATCCGCTTTTCTTTCGAAGCACCGTTTTCACGATTGTTCGCTGGCTCCCCAAACGTTACATCTAGATCCACCTCTAATACAGCCCATACAAAACCAGTGAAGCCCCCTTCGCCCGGATCTCCACTCATGAGTGGCATGATAGAGCGTTAAAACATTCTTCTCTCTGTCGAGTATACATCGCTGTTGGCTCTCCACCTGGCACGGAGTCATAGGCGGATCCAGGATTGCCGATGGGGGCACCTTCCCAGGGGGCGCCATCCGGACCAGGGGTGCCACGTATGACCGGCAAAACCTATCAGGTGGGCGCAAAATCCCGTCGGTGGGCGCCAACTTTCGTATCCTGGGGGAGTGGGAAGCGACATTTCAGGGGGCGCCATTGACCTTTCAGGGGGCGCCGAGGATCGATCGGGGGCACGTGCCCCCCTCCTTGCCCCCTGGATCCGCCTATGCGCGGAGTACACATGTCAGAGGGAGACAATGTCGCACCCCGCCCTCCAATCATTGCAAAGTTTGCCAGCGGCCGGCATGGGTAATAAAGGCAGTTACGGCGTGCGACATGTGCGCATCTGCTGTGCGACACCTAGACAGGAGGCCTCGAGACAAGCCTTTCGCACCTGACCTTTTCGTGCTGGCCCAATGCGTAATTCCTCAGTTCTGATTATTCTCCCCTCTTCCAATGTTGTGAAGATTGAATGCAGGTGCGCTGTAAAACCAGCGGTGGGTCTGCTGACGCCTCAAAAGGAGCGGCTTATTGCGGAAGACGAGATATTTTCGGAAAACGAAGTACTTAAATCAGGGAATTTTAGGGAACTTTGCCCGTATATTCATCCCCTGATTCACTATCGTGGGTACAAGCAACGAGCGTTCAATGCGACGACATTCAAGCCCTATGATATCAAGAGAGCACTTGTAGAACTACATGAGACCAGTCAGAGGAGCGTGGGTCGGGTACTCTAAAATCTGGGAACACGGGTCAGGCTCTCTGCCCATCTTTCAGAATGATCCTGAAAAAGTGAATACCATCCAGGCTAATTATAAAATTCAGAATTCAGCTCGGGAACACGTTGACAAGCTGCAAGATGTGCCTGGCGTAGTTTCTTTATTAGTTTTTATGAGCTATCCACCGGTGTTCGCGTTTTTTTCCATCCCGCATTTTAGTTTTATTTTATTAGGGTCACTCCCAACAGGCACACTTGCCCAATTACAGGGAGTATTGACGTGGGTGTTTAAGGATCCTCTCCACCGGGTCAGATCGGACACGGAGGGCGGTTTCCCGCCGTGGGGATTGAACCCACGTTAATCCATGCTATCCGATCCGTAGACTGGCAACGAAGCCACTAGGCCACCCCGGCCCCTGTATAAGAGTTGAGACGTAGGGTGAGTGTTTGAACCCCCTCCCTCCACCGGGGCGAAGGTGGCTCGGAGACCCACTGGGGCGGGTGTTGATAGTTGACTATAGAATCAGAACTCCAGACCAACGTTCCGCCGCCTGAGCTGCCGGTGTGCGACATTTGGAACGTACGGCAGCCGCGACCACCAGCGTTACGGCATGGCGTCGGAGTAGACGTTGGAAACCAAGAGCTATCGGCATGCATGCTGTACAAGAACGCAATCAACGCACATCTGGTGTCGCATTTCATTAGGGACCACACCAGGCCTTCTCTTTTTGCTAAGGGTCTCCCGGCGCTTCGACGAGGTTATACGGCGTCAATTGGGGGTTGGAATGAACCAGGTTCGGGCTAAGGCAGGACGCCAAATCCTGCCTCTTAATGAGCTCGATCCCATAATTCTTTGCGCTGTCCGACCGCGCCACATAATCCGGGCACAGGTACAGGCCTCATGTTCAGGCGGCATCTGTACAATCGGCACCTGCCAATCATGCCTATATATGTGAGAACATAGTTATCTTTAAAATCAGGCAACGGAGTCTATGAACCAGCTCCAAAAAAAGTTACGAAAGATGAGAGGTACATACATGAGGATATGACAATTCACCGGGAAAGAAAACCAAAATCATTGAAACATTATGATCCACGTAAAAAGTTGGTTTAAAAAAATCGCACTTTCTGATCAGCAATTCATAATTATTGGCACCATATAACTACGATATGCCTGCATCGGCGTGAAACACGTCTGTATGGACATACAATGCAATGTATATTCGCTGCATTTCAACGTAGACACGGCCAGCCATTACCCCAGACGTCCAGGCAGTCCACGGTAGGAGCCGCCGCCACTAGGCGGCGCGACACTGGAATCCCACACTCCCAGTCATGCCTTCAACAAGCAACAGCGCTTCACCTGCTCTCTCTCTCCCCGGCAGTACCAACACAGACACTCATTCCTCTGCCGCACCATGGCACACCGATCTGGAATGTATCTACAAAACCGAACAGAGCCGGCTAAAACACCCGTCCTCCCATGGGGCAGATAAATAATCCCGAAGCTAAGATTCTCACTCGATCTGGCATCGCCTCTGGCCTCCAAATGTCGCCACGCATTATTCGGTAATTTCACCATGAATCACTTAACACAGGTATATAACGATAATATACGGATCTGCAATAGACGTGGCCTATGCACAAATGCACATTATATACAGAACAGACTCACGCACCAGCTATAATTCAGACGTGCTTCACTCACACCACTGTCTAAATTTTATCTACCATATCGATATTTATCTTGAAGTACACATATGGGTAGTATTCACCGGTACCGAAGCCTAAGCCAGGAATCTCCATCACCTGGGGGCAGATAAGTACATTAACGCAGACGTCCTTGTGTACCGTTGCTGAGTACCTATTTCATTCTTTGTCATCCAAAACCAGACGTTTTTTGTCCATGCATAGCGCCCCGGCTGTCAAGATCACATTGTTGCGTTTACGCCCAGCTTGTTGGGAGGATTACGGTGATCAAATTACACACACTGGAAACAAAACACCGCTGATCGACGACAACTGAGCTCACACTGTACCGTGAGGAAACACGATCTAGGGAGGGATCTTGAACCAAAGCTTGAAACACCATACGTGCTTGGGCAGATTATTGTCTCAGAATGTCCATTATAATATCTTGCGTCAAAGCTGTAAGTCAGATCTTACGAAGAATACGTTACATTGATCGGATTTGAGCTTAAACGAACATCTTGTCCTGAAAATCTCAGGTTTTACATTTCAACTGGCACGAAGTCCTTCCACTGTGCCCCAGGACGTTGCCAGAGATTATGTACCGGGGAGCTGACCGCTCCTGCTACAATGGGGCGAGGCATGGTCAAAACTCAAAGCTGTCCGGGAGAGTGGTTTCAAGGACGTTCACCTGCAGCTACACTTGAGAACATTTCAGTGGGCTAACCTTGATAAGCAGGAAAGAGTTAACTAATTGGATGTGCGCTAATATTTTGGGCGACGTCCCTCTGGTTCGTCATTTGGGAGACACTACCCCATTTCCCGCCTTTGATACCCATTACTACAGGGAGAGCAGAGTAGACAGAGTGGGAACAGCTCATTCACAAATATGTGCAATGCTCTCCACTGAGGGCACCCTGCTCCGGTAGCGCTTATTTCCTCCCAAACGGCGGGCCCTTAGAAAGATGAATTATGACACCTCTAAGCGTTTCCAACTTACAGCCTTGTCATAAAAAATAATACGTGTCTTGATTCAGCCCTTGATCCACGCCAGGAAACAATTACAAGCCATCCTTGTTCAGACACACCCCCACCCCCCGCCACCTAGTCCGAGAACTAAGGTGACTACAAGGGGACAATAGTAGAAAGTATCCTGATCAGTTGACTTATTATGTTACAAGCGTACAATGTTAGAACTCTAGAGCTGTGACCTTTCCTGGTAGGTAATGCCTATGGAGGCGCAATTATTTACTTATGCTTGGTGTATCCCTATGCTGCTAGAAGGAACTCAAAAGAAAAACGGTTTGAACATATTGCCATGATTGATCTATTTCTTGATCTATAAATTTGAAATTTCTTTATTTACATGTTAAACATAATTTGTCACATTGTTTTACTCTATGCATTGTTTTTATTATTTATGCATTCGTATTTATGAATTTGTTTATTTGATTTATTGCTTATTAATCCATTATAAATTATTGACTTATTTATTATTATCTATAAATCCACTTTATTTTGAACTTGAGTCAAAGTGTAATCGGTTTGAGTTTTGAGTTGAGTCAGAATTGAGTTGACCAGATTGAAGTTTGAGTCAGAGTTGAGTCGCTCACTAAATTTCTTCTGGTGAATTGAGTTGGGGTTGAGTCAACTATTTTTTGCATGCGACATGAGTTGAGCTGACTCACCAAAATTCTGAAACGCACAGCTCTGGTGCCTGAAAACCTTCCTCATCTCTAAAACCCAGAAAGCTAAAACTTGTGATAAAATGCATTCGAAAGCGTTCAAAAATACGCTCAATACCATTTTTTGATGCCTCCAAAATCTAACACACTACAGTTTACTCAACACCATTGATCTGCAAATGTTTCTTTGGGCTAAAAATAGCATGCCCTCGATTTTAACGCCAACTACAAGTCTCATAAATGGTAGAACTAATGTTCCGGGGGCATTTCTAAGCTCCTGGGGCAGACAAATTGACACCATACAAAAATGGCTAAGGAAGATGTTCATTGAGACCAACTGGGGCCACATGTGATCAATAAGATATATAATGAAAGTTCACTTCCTCTCGCATGACTTCCAAACGAGACTTGACAGAGATTTTATTGAGGCACCATTGTTAAATCAACCGTCATTGCAAATCAAACCACACGCGGTAATGTTAGTCAAATTCAAAGCTTGAGTTCAAGTCAGGAAAAAGACATAACAAGGTCGAGCTTAGTCATATTGAGTATCAATCAACAAACAACTTTCAACGATAACAAGACCAAACCCACCGGAACACGAAAGCTCTAGCTTAATCAAAGCATTATTGCCTCAAGAATAGCATTTTCTCTCAAGTCCTCCCAGAGGCACAGGTACAAAAAAAATCTAGCCCGAACTTCCAGAACAGATAAAAAATTAGGGCATTACAGATCAAGTTTAAGGTTCGTGTTTGAGATGCCCCAGAACTGAGCGGGCGCTATGCCATCGATACGAAAAATCCCGAAAGCACAAGAAACGTTGGGCACCCTCATGACGCAAACCAAATCACAGATCAATCGCGAACCAACACCAGTTTAGAATTACTGGACATGAGGCCATTTGAGCTAGCCCTGAGACCTGCCAGCCTTAATATGAAATTCGGAGAGAAGATGCAAAAAGATCAGGTAAAACATATGATAAGACAGCGCTGCACACTGCTGTTTCATCGCCACCTCATAAAAACCTGGGGGTTTTGAAAATTTGACCCACCCCCACCCGGGCAAAGTCTAAGAATGCAGTTTTCTATGGAGGAGTATGCCAGAAACGGTATGAAATTCGCAACACACCACACGCATACGTTAGATGAGTTTGATACCAACCGCTGGCATTCTCATGGGATTTCCCCATCTCTTGCCCAGAGAACCCTACCACCACCAGATGCTCTGGATAGGGGCCTGCAGCGCGCCTCCTCAGCCACAGCTCACCTCGTGCTTTTCGCCGGTGGAGGCGGTGGAGTCGAGGTGGGCGTACAGCTGGTTCAGCACCTCCCGCAGCCGCTTCTGGGTCTTCTTGGAGGGGTGCAGCAGCATGGCCTGGAAGTTGACCGGCAGACCGTACCTGCCACACACGCCCATGCACAGTCCGTCTGACAGGCTGCCATCGAGACGACCGGAGATTTTCGTGCAAGAGCCGTACTGTCATCACTTCAATGAAGTGGAAAATATTGTGCTCAGTAGCTATGGATACAAATCGGCTTATGCCGCTGATGCCCCAGGCAACAGCTGAAGACTGGGGCATTGATTGGTTTGACACCATTTTTAAAAATAACCAAGTTTCATAACAGATTAGAAACGTCAAATCCTACGCTGCCAGCTCGCAATCCCGGTCACAGGAGAGGACGGCCGAAGGAGACCAAGAAAAACTAAAATGGTACACTTCCGTTTTCCTCTGAGGTGTGATGTGAAATTGGATACTGAAGCAAAGTTGCCTTGTTCAATATTACCATAAAAGTGTATCGTCATTTCTAACATTGGATATATGTGCTTACTTGCAAATATTGCCACAACGTAGAGTAAATTCAAAGGCCTAAATGCTGGCAAAATATACCAGCGGAAACTAAGTCCGGCGTATGAATATACGTGCCCAACTGACGACACGGCGCTGATCATATCATACAGAACAGCCTTGAAACATGCCAAATTCACGATTTGGAAGTTTGGAGACAGTAGTACGTCAGACGCAACAACATTGCAAAAACTGCACGTGCTTTGCGGCTTGACAGAGCAACCGCGCCCATACCTAATCCTGTTGAAACTTGCTGACTTTTACAAGCTGTCCGGCCTCCAACAACAATAATAATATGCCTCACGGGCATCGCAGCGCCTAACACACAGATCAAGAGTCTCCGATATCATAAACATCCCAATAATTCCCCTACTTAACAGGGAACTGTGGACGAAAACTATCCCGTGATGCTGATGCAGCTGCCACTTCTGAGTGGGTTTAGTCGTGATCACGAAGCCGTGACGAAATATATTGACTCTTTATTTGTAATAATTTTAGGTATATTATGGGCATCAGCCCGAAATTTCATATCCTATTTTTAATAATGCTCAAGAAAACTCTACATGCAAGCAATTAGCTCCAGTCACTAGGATTGCGAATGAGACCAAAAATTACAAAACAAAACTGACAAGGACTGGCTGAGTCTCGCACAGCACTGCACAACAACATAGCAAACTTCCCACCTCAGCACTGACTCCACGAAGACGCGCAGCGCCTTGACGTGGATCCACGCGGTGAAACACTCGCTGAAGTTGACCTTGAGCCAGCGCACCAGCGGTCCCAGCTGCTTCTTCTTCTCCGAGGCCAGCTTGTAGTACTCGTTGTTGCCGGCCGCCAGCTCCTCCTCGTTGTAGGTGAAGTCCCGCACCACGAACCTGCCGCCAACAGTTGCTACAGTCACAGCCCAACAGACCAGCAGTCACAGCTGCGAGCACCGCACATCACCGGCTGTTTTAGTGAAAAGAGGGTCACAACGTCCATCTAAGCAAGCAAGGACGAACATGTGAGATGGCCATTCATAGCGTGTCAGACACAGTGTCCTGAAATACAATTTTAAGTGGAAAACGTATCTTTTCAGATTTATTTAGGGCTCACCAGGGACTTGTTTTGACCTCACTTGGCAGAGGAATCCCGGGCATGAAAACCGGTATAATACACATCTAAATTATGACAGTGAATACCCAAACCATATAAGTAGAATTCCCAACCACCATTGATGTGATATCTTGCCTAAATACGTCCCCTCGCCAATCTCAAACGCCAACACTACCCTCCCACATACACCAAGAACGATATGACAACATGTTAACGCCGCACAAAACATAAAACAACCCCGGACTGCCCCAAACTAAAATAAAAACCCACAGAAAAAACACCAACGGTGACATGGAACAGTGAGCTAACAAAGGTTTTCTGGAGGTATAACAAACTTTGTCATGTCACAGAAGTTTCTGGCCCTTTCAAATACAAAAGATGGTGCATACTTTTGCCTAAGCCGGCTTGGGAATGGCTGCTACCAGATTTTCAGGCGAAGGAAATACTTCATGTGGGTATTTTTTCAGTGAGGCCGATTGGATCGAGGTGCATTCGTTTTCGTCCACTTTGAATTTTCAGCAATTATTCGCACTAGAATAGGATACAAGTCACATTTGAAAGGTTCAACATGAAACGTAGATTCCTATAAAGACCACCAATAACGGAAATTAATCTTATAATTTCCAGGAGGCTGCCAAAGTCAACCCTGATTTTTGGACTATTTTTTAGTGTTGGTGACATTGAGGAATAAATTAGGATATATATTATTTTGCTGAACAAAAGTTGAAAGTAATACATTTTTCTTCAAGAAAAATAAATAGGTAATTTCTAGGTATTTTTATTATGCGGTTTAAGAGCTTCCTTGAAATTTTCAAACGCTCAGAACAACATTGTGATTTCGGTAAAAATCTCCACTTTAAGTGAGGCCAATTCCACCTTCAATATATTTCGTAAAATACAGATTTATTTTTCTTTTTGTTGGTTATTTCAAGTTAAAACATATCTTAGCAGCATTTCTAGCGTTCGATTGTCCTCAACCGTGCGTTTATTAATGAAAATGGGATTCCAAAGAGATCCAAGTACCGAATTGGCATCGGTGAAAAGGCCTCAGCTGATTTTCGTCCATTCAGAACAATGACGTCACTTTGTCGTATTTGGGGGCCGAAATGATCTCGGGCGTCATGAATGGGTGCGCAAGTGCACGCGGTGAGTTTTTAGTTACTTCGGTAACCCTGGCGAGCCCTGTATTGAGGCGGGAATATCACCAAGGCATAGAATACAGAATTTTGAGGTCAGTATGGTTGTTGGAGAAAAGACTGGAAACTGAGTGAGTGCGTGGAAAGAATTTGAGTTTGCTGTTGGAAGGGATATTGTGGATGAAGGTTCATTTCTTATCTCTGATACTGCAGCTTACCTTTCCGGAAATCCACAATTAATTGAAACATTTCTCCCATCTTAGATATCTACTGGAGATAGGTGGGTACCTACCTACTCAGTTCAGTACTGGGTGAGGTACCTCAGTACCTTGCAAAAGTTTTCC
This sequence comes from Lepas anatifera, assembly GCA_034440635.1. Taxonomy (NCBI): domain Eukaryota; kingdom Metazoa; phylum Arthropoda; class Thecostraca; family Lepadidae; genus Lepas; species Lepas anatifera. The sequence continues at coordinate 680,644 of JAOTON010001975.1, read as the reverse complement.
ACAGCTCGGAGGAAGGCTCAGACTGTACCTTTGTGGCTCATGATTTTTAAGGCTGGGTATGTTTGCTATTTTAGGCTATATAGGCTGGTGGTTCTCACACATTGAAGCAAAAATAATCCTGGCAGAGGCTGAGTGTTTAAACCCCACGTCTTGCATTAGATAATGGTAGCCTGTGTGGTGCTTGCATGGGGAAAGTTGGAGAATATCAAAATAAGGGGAAGAGGGATTTTATCTGGTTGGCTATTTACCATGGCATCAGGGTCGAATAATTTATTCTATATATAAACATTAGAAATCATGTAACTTCCTAGTTCTATGTTAATGGGTTAGAGATTCAGGTCATGAGATCCTATCTATGTATATATGAGGTACCTACAATTGCGGAGTGTCAGAATGTTTTCATTCCACTAGGAGGTAGCAGAATGATGATTCTTCACTTCCATTCTACAACAGATATTTTCATCTACTGTCAGTCAAAACAAAAAAGCCGGTGGTTGTTGTTGCTTGTATTATGAAGGCACATAAATACAGTCCTAAATCAAAGTATTATCCTAAAAAGTATTGGTTTGTTAAGAAGCAATAAACAGGTCCAGGAAAAAGGCTGTGATGGGACTTGCAAGCCTTTAAATACTAAACAAAAAAGGTGCATGTTAAGAAAGCAGGGATTTTGGCCTCTTTTGGGATTTTGGCCTCACTCTCCACCTTGCGTGAAAGTAATTTCAGGACCCTGGTCAGACACACTGCAAGAGCCTCTCCCAGAGACAAATGAATAGCAAAAGGGCGACAGCAGAAAGCCATTTCATTTCTAGCGACACTGGGAACGCACGCAGCACAAGTGATGACAAAATGAGGCCTTTTCCCGATATTTATAGAACTATTTCCTAGAAAAACACATGCCCAAAAGTTAGCTAAATTGAATATAGCAGGGCAACCACCAGCCATAATTGTCGCGGGCCTACACGAGCTACCCCTGTGTCAGCTGACCTGTTTTCGCGGGACTTCTGCTTGAACTCATCGACCACCTTCTTGAAGAGCGTCACGGTGAACAGGCCGTGATCGTTGTCCTCGAACACGAGCTGGGTGGACCGTGGCACGATCATGTCTGTTAACCTCTCGTACTTGTTGTGCCAGTCTTGGAAGTACATCCTGCCCACCGAAAGTGAAGTGAGAGACGCAGGAATTAAGCAAGGATGTGTAGATCAGCCAGCGCCGAACAGAATTAGACAAGAAGGGTACACTATTTAAGAACTAGATCACATTACCAACAACAGCAAAAATACAACTATTTAGTCAATCCTGGAATTACGCTCGCTTTTATCAAAGCCGAAATCTCGCGCAACTTTTTGATAATAAAAATTTCCAATGTCCATTCACTGACCATGCCATACTAAAATCGTTACACAGACTCAAGGTGCGACTCCTTGCAACAAAGGCTACTTCCCATGACACATGACAATAAGTGATCTCAAGCAGACTCGTCCACACAATAAGTTAGGACAAGTGGGTCTCCTTACTTAGGCACAGTCATCAGCACAACTGGGTCTCCTTACTTGGGCACAATGTCAGTCAGGAGAAGTGGGTCTCCTTACTTGGGCACAACGTCCGTCAGGACAAGAGTGTCTGCTTACTTGGGCACGTCAGGACAAGTGGGTCTCCTTACTTGGGCGCGTCAGGACAAGTGGGTCTCCTTACTTGGGCGCGTCAGGACAAGTGGGTCTCCTTACTTGGGCGCGTCAGGACAAGTGGGTCTCCTTACTTAGGACGGTGTCAGGACAAGACTCTCTCCTTACTTGGGCACGACGACGATCACCGTGGTGAGGTACTCTGAGCTGTGCACGAACTGCTCCTTCTTGACGAGGTCGCCGATGTTCCGCGTCAGCAGAGAGCCACTGCACACAACCCGTGCAACAGGTCAAAGGGTTCCCGTCTAATTACTTCCAGACCGGGGGAAAATGCCTGCCCCGGGACACATCGTTATCCTTTACCTGGCGTAACCCAATGGGCATTCAACAAAGAATGTAAGGACAAGCAAAGACAACGGACACGTCAAAACAATATAATGGTTTAGTTTACGGACACTCCAGCTGCGATGCTTATTCGTCTACTAAAAACACGAGTATTGTGCACACCCCGAGACGCGGTAAACATGCTACAAACCGGAGAGAAATGACCGCACAACCTCGCCTTGATGAGATCAAAGTCGTACCACTAAGGAGTGTACAAGAAAACTCACTGGGATAATGTTCATGGTTGCTGACTCTTCTGCGGATCCCTTTACGACCTTGTTCTCTTTTCGGACTATTATTTCTGCGCTGACCAGTTTGAGGGTCGGCCAAATGACACTCACGTCTGCTTGCGCTCGATGTTCTGGAGGTTGCTCTTCAGGTTGTTGTACTGACTCGACTTCACCTTCAGGTCACTCTCGATCTGCGACACCTGCTTACTGATGATGTCCGAGATGTTCTTGAGCGACTGCTTGGTGGGGTACTTGGCCATGTCCCATTGGAAGCGGGTGATGTACGTAGACAGGTCCACTGTCGAACAGGGCGGCGGTGGGATGCTTCCCTTGACACACATTCGAAGCAAAAAACGGAAAGTTTCAACGACATGCATTATATGACAATCTGGACGGGAGATCGAAATCGAAGAGATCCAGCCAACCTAATTTAAAATGTGTCACTCTCGTGAAGAATATTCACCTTTAGGATAATTAACTGGTCTCAAAACATAGGTGCAAATGTACATATTGATCACTACAGATATCAATACTTTTATAAATCACGAAAATATCATCAAACGAGTCACCAAATCAGCAGGATCGTTCTCTTTGGAAAACATTTTTCTTCAATAACACATCAGACCAGTTATAAATATCCATTATAGCTGCAAACATACCTCCATTGGCGAGCAAGTTCTCAGACAGTTTGTCCCGCTGATCCTCCAACACGTCCCCCAAATAGTTGGAGACCTTCTTCATAACCTGCTCCACGAATCCATCCAACTTGCCCAGGTCCTCCGACAGCCCGACCAGCAAGTCCAGAGTGCCAACCTGCAGAGAGGTGACATCAAAACACGGTCAGGCCCAGCGACACCTGTGCACGTTGCTCAACAAGAGCATCGGGGCTTATAGTTAGTGTCAAATTGACTTACATCAACACGATTTCTGAATTTGGGTCAACCCCTAAACATTGTTCTGCGAATCATATAAAATCAAATAGTATTAAAAACTGAAAAAGCTACGGTATATCCCAGAAGTATATTGCTAAAGACACCCCCCACGCAAGACTATATAATGCAAATTCTGCATAACTTCCTACCGCCAATCGATGCAAAAGAAATCGTGGAAGACCAAAGCCTAGACAGCAATCCAGACCTGCCAAACCCTGACGGTGACCGGAAAAATACTGCAGCAGCTTAGTCTGCCTTTTCTTTTACCTTGCCTGGTGCTGCACCCGGAAATTTACGAAGCGTCCTTGACTATACAGACAAGCCACCTGAGACATGTTCTTACTTGCTACATACCTTTAAGCTCCTTATATTGGACCTTGCAGATATCGTTGCGGAGAAAGGGAGTGACAAATTTACGAATTTCCTCTCAAAATAATTATGTAGTACTGCATTCTTTATGCTGGACCACTTACCTTCAGGTCAGGTATATGAAACTTCCAGTTGGAAGAGAGGTCAGCCTGCTTGGCGGTTGCATTTTGCAATGTGTCCCAGGTCTGCTGGCAGGTCTTTTCACCAGGGGCTGAGATCAGCCAGTACTCCATAGTTGGAAAGTTGTACCTGTGATGACAGAGTTTCAGTTTGTCAAAACTAAAGGCACTACAATAGTCGAAAATGTTGCACATTGTTATAGAAAAAGGGTGATCTCCAGTGTAAAATACTGCCAAAACTATTCACAGATCAAGGATATCCGGCAGGGTAGAAGGGAGGGCAGTGTACTAGTAGGCAGTCATATAATGCCGGACAGGACAGAAAAGAGGGGAGGGCAGGGTACTAGTATGCAGTCATATAATGTCGGACAGAGCAGAAAAAGGAGGGCAGGGTACTAGTAGGCCGTCATATAATGTCGGACAGGGCAGAAAAGAAGGGAGGGCAGGGTACTAGTAGGCGGTCATATAATGCCGGACAGGGCAGAAAAGAAGGAGGGCAGGGTACTAGTAGGCAGTCAATATAATGTCGGACAGGGCAGAAAAGAAGGGAGGGCAGGGTACTAGTAGGCAGTCAATATAATGTCGGACAGGGCAGAAAAGAAGGGAGGGCAGGGTACTAGTAGACAGTCATATAATGCCGGACAGGGCAGAAAGAAGGGAGGGCAGGGTACTAGTAGACAGTCATATAATGCCGGACAGGGCAGAAAAGAAGGGAGGGCTAGGCACTGGTGGGTCTTTAGGTATAGCTGGACAGGGAATAGAGGCAGAGAGGGCAGGTCCCTAGTGGGCAGTCAGATACGGCCGAAAAGAGAGGGCAGGTCCCTAGTGGGCGGTCAGATACGGCCGAAAAGAGAGGGCAAGTCCCTAGTGGGCGGTCAGATACGGCCGAAAAGAGAGGGCAGGTCCCTAGTGGGCGGTCAGATACGGCCGAAAAGAGAGGGCAGGTCCCTAGTGGGCGGTCAGATACGGCCGAAAAGAGAGGGCAGGTCCCTAGTGGGCGGTCAGATACGGCCGAAAAGGGGAAGAGAAGAAGGGAGGCCAGGACACCGATGGACAATCAAATAATGACGGACAGGGCAGCGAAGAAGGGAGGATATGACACTGGTGGGTTATCGGGTACAGCTGCACAGGGAAAAGAGGAGGATAGGGCAGGACGTTAATGGCATTCAGATACGGCCGGACAGGGCAGAGAAGAGAGGGCACAGCAGTTGTGGGCAATTAAATACGGCCGGCCAGGGCAGAGAAGAAGGGAGGACAGGGCGCTGGTGGATCGTTAGATACAGATGGACATAGATGGGAGGAAGAGAGAGGCACACCACTGGTGGACATTCAGAAATTTACGGACAGAGCAGGACACTGGTGGGCATTCAGATAAGGACGGATAGGGCAAAGAAGAAGGGCGAGGGCACTGATAGGAATTGGCATAAAGCCAGACAGGGCAGAGAAGAGAGGGAAGGGCACTGGTGGCCAATCAGATCTGCCCGGCCAGGGCTGAGAAGAAGGGAAGACAGGACACTGGTGGGCATTCAAATATGGACAGACATGCAGAGAAGGGAGGACCAGGCATTGGTGGGTTGTCAGGTATGACCGGGTACAGCCGGACTGGGGAGAGAGGAAGAGAGACCAGGGAGCTGGTGGGCAGTCAGATACAGTCAGACAGGGCAGATCAGAAGGGAAGGCTTGAGAACTCTTGGACAAGCAGATAAAGGCAGGAACCTACATAGGCTATGGTGGGTTGTAAAATGTGACATTAGATCCTTGGAAACTGATGAATGAACAAAAAACTGACACTCCATAGCGCACAGTTTTAATTGAGGTAGCAAATATCTAAAAGTCTATATAGTAAAATTATCTATAAATATCCACATTAGTCTTAGTGTATACAAGCATAACTTGTGATCTTTTTTGTCTTGTCTTGATCACACACCATCGACTGGTGGTGTATATCATCGCAAATATATGTATGGATCTGAATGAAAAAATCACTGGTGGGCGATGGGTTGTTCACTGGTGGGCCAGTGTGCAAAGTATGGCATTTTCGACGAGATCTCGTCGGTGTGAGTGCCCTTGAAGACAGGAGCGAGTGGTGCGAATTTTATCAGCCTGGTGCGAATTTGCAAGACTGGTGCGAGGAAGTTGACACTGAAAACTAAAAAAATTAATGACTGAATAGTTAGGAAGACACATGAGGGGCCTCATAAAAGTCCTTAACTAACTAATAAGAGAGGTAGTATTGCATCGTGTGGGTAGGAATGTGTGCGTTTTTCTCCCTGGTATATGGCAGATTGGTGCGATTTTTTTAGGCTGGTGGTGCGATAATTTTGGATGGCTGGTGCGACTCGTCGGGCCTGCTGCCATACTTTGCAGACTGGCTGGTGGGCACAGCATGGGGGACTGGCAGGAAAATGCCCACTAGTTTGCAGCTTAAAATATGCCCTATCATGAACAGCTTGGCAGTCTAATAAGTATAATTTTTGACCATGAAAACTGCAACAGCAGGGAGAGAGAGAGAGAGAGAGAGAGAGAGAGAGAGAGAGAGAGAGAGAGAGAGAGAGAGAGAGAGAGAGAGAGAGAGAGAGAGAGAGAGAGAGAGAGAGAGAGAGAGAGAGAGAGAGAGAGAGAGAGAGAGAGAGAGAGAGAGAGAGAGAGAGAGAGAGAGAGAGAGAGAGAGAGAGAGAGAGAGAGAGAGAGAGAGAGAGAGAGAGAGAGAGAGAGAGAGAGAGAGAGAGAGAGAGAGAGAGAGAGAGAGAGAGAGAGAGAGAGAGAGAGAGAGAGAGAGAGAGAGAGAGAGAGAGAGAGAGAGAGAGAGAGAGAGAGAGAGAGAGAGAGAGAGAGAGAGAGAGAGAGAGAGAGAGAGAGAGAGAGAGAGAGAGAGAGAGAGAGAGAGAGAGAGAGAGAGAGAGAGAGAGAGAGAGAGAGAGAGAGAGAGAGAATGCCCTGTAAATCAGCCTCACACCATTCAGAGAAGACAGATAGATGATGGACTGACAGAAACTGATCAGGGCACAAATCTGTTGATACATTAAAAATAATCAATGATAAATGGAGACAATCTAGCTTTATACACAGCAGGAGTCAAGCACTTTCATCTCACTCAGTTCCAAACTTCTGAGGGTGCCACCTGTATCACCCAAAACAAGTGAGCAGATAGGTAGTAAGCAGGCAAGGGGCCAGTCTGCAGAATGTGGCAGATTTCGACGAGATCTCGTTGGGGCAGCCTCGGGGCAGACCTACCGATTTGGGGCAGCTTTTGGTCGATCTTGGGGCAGAGGGCGGGCTCTTGGGGCAGGAACCAGTACTTGGGGCAGCAGTCGGTCCGGGTAATCACCGAGGGAAGAAGAAAAAAATAATGAAAAGAAACGACAATCATTAGTTAAAGTTGCGCCGTAAAAGCTGAATTGTCGCAAAGCGTCATATTTGTCATCAAGAGATGTGGCCAAAAAGATACCAAATGAAGGAAATTTCTAATAGACGTAAAGTCAAAGTTCCTGGAAATTAATAAAAAAGCAGGCAACAGGCGCCTTTCTAAAGCAAAGTTTAAATTTCTTTATAAATTTGTAATCTAAACCTAGTTTGAATTACAAAAAACAGTCTTAGAACTCAAAATAAAATTTCCCTGTATGCAGTTTTTTGCATTTCCTCTGCTGTTTTGATCGCCAAAGGCCGGCAAATTGGGTCTATGTCAAAAGGTCCACTATTCAAAGGGTCCACCGTTCAAATGGTCCACACATAAGCAAAGCATGTCAACCCCTCCCCCCAAGAAAAATGCAGGTCAGTGATGTGACGTCACAAGAGCGTAAGGGAATCTTTCTTCGCTTGGGTCTTGTGAAAATATTCCAAATTTTTATGCTTTCATGCAAATGTGAGAAAATGCAAGGGGAAAAATGCTTTAGCTTTGGAAAACATTATTCTTTATTGAATTTAGTTATCAATTGAAATAATTTTTTTAAGTATTGATTATACGCAGTGAAAGCAGTGGCAAATGACGTCCTTGGGGGAAAAGACTTTGCTTGTAAATATACCTTTGAATAAATGTATTCTTGAAGTCATGCATCATGAATGCTAGACAGCTGCTGCTGTGCGTGGAGGGTCGTGAGTGCGTTGTCGTCGGCGAGTTGGATGCACGGCTTTATTTCATTTCTGGGTGTTACGTTTAAAATGGAGTAGATAAAACATGTATCGGTAAAAATACCCCCCCCTTTGGAGGAGTCTGCCCCAGCATCCAAATTTCTGCCCCAATTGGGGCAGGCTTTGAGCTGCCCCAAGCGCCTCGTTGAGTCGCCTGCCACGTTCTGCAGACTGGGCAAGGGGTGGGACCAGGAAATATCATGACTTGCATTTGGCAGGAGCCAAGGGTGCACTGAAGGTGATTGGGCTAATAATGTGTTGACTCACATCAGCCTCACGACCAGCGAGTGCAGCCCATGAACCCTGCCAAAACTCAGTTTACTAGTGTGATCATTCTCTACTGAGTGCAGTAATTCAATATAAGACTATCACTGTAATTATCCATTAGGTACCAAGTCTTAGACACTCACTGGAACCATTTCAGGTATCTGATTCCAGATAATGACTCAGATAAATACTTTCATCTGGAGCTCATTGAGAATGGGACCTGCTGGCCACAATTTGAATTTGTAATGCAAGGTCTTGTTTCCTGGGTACTAGGTACCTATGGCACTGGGGCTGGGGGAATTAAAATTAATAGACCCAATGACTCCAATGAGTATCCTGACCGAGGGACTGGTCCCGATCGCAATTTCACCATGGAAAACAGGCACCTAAGCTATTGCAATTGATACAAATATATCCCAATGACTACTTACTTACTCCCCCTTGTCCCACACCAGCCTCGGAGCCCCAAGCTATTGCTGGAGCTTCTTGGCTTGCCTCCAAAATGAAGAAAAATAGGGCGGATGAAGCCTGCCAGAATCGTTGAAATAAATAAATTAAATTAGACACTTTTACCAATCCAGGGGCTCACCTCACCAACAGCCACCTTTACAGCCTTACCTCAAGATTTCTCGTCTCATATTTTGAAGCATTTGTATACAAATCAGCTGATTTTCACGTGATGCTCAGCTGCCTCAAATAGATCTACCAAATAGTCGCAATTAATTTCGTCTTTGAATCAAACGTTTAGTAACTAATAACCAAAGAAAGACATGTTTGGAGTAATTCTTCTTCTAAATTTGGCTTTCTTGTTGCCTGTGAATAAAAATTACTACATTAAATAGTTCTGATTGATAGGTAGTCTAGTTTTCAATCTGGCTTATTTTTTAGCTCCCACTAAGTTCCTCCTATTGTTATTGTCTCATTTGCGCTAAGTTCGGTCTAACATTTAGAGCCGGCAAAAATAAAAGACGCAAAACACATCCTGTACAAGGGCGTGCAAGGGCTATATTTTTAGAGGGGGCATTGTATGAGAGGATCGTGGTGCACGTTTTGCTTCGATGGTGGAAGGTTGTTAGATACTGCATCGTGGATAAAGTAAGCACTCTATCCTCTGCTTCTTTTCATCTTATCTTCTTATCTTATCTTCTTTTCTTTTCTTATTATGCTATAGCGCTGGGAAATGACCCTTGATGGAATGGATTGGCAATTCAATATGAATAAGGATCACAATTTGGCCATAGACCCTAGGTCATGATCTGGTAGTGTGATGGTAGACATATAGGATAAATATATTGATATCCTTTTGAACCAACACTGGAACTGTGGCCTGTTGCCACTGCTCTTGTCAATGTCAATGACCATACATTAAACAGCCTCAGAAACCTAATGCTAAGCTCTCTGCTCTCCAATTAAAAATCCCTCTCTCATCTAGCACCCCCTCTCCAGTGAACCTGCTCTGCTCAGCCTTGCAGGTTGGTAGCATGGTCTCTAGAGGGCTCAATGTGTTTTCATGCTCCCTCTGGTGCACGGACACGCCCCTATGTCAGTGGGGAAACTGTGGTCAGCGTTCCCAAGAATAGCTACGTTCCCAATAATGGGAATATTGACCCATATTTGGGAACGCTTCTTCCATAAATGGAAACGCACGTTCCCAAGGATGGGAACGCCCGAACGATGTTTTCAGAAAACACAACAGGAGCTTAGAAAAGACAAGGGGAATCTTTCTACCTGGTCAATTTTAACTCTTCTTAAAATTTGAGGGGGAGTTCTACTTTGAATTAGAAAATCTGTCTTTGAACCCTCCCTCAAATATTCGTCTAAACTGCGCGATCCAGCCCCAACGGTAAAGAACGATGGAAAGATTGCTCTGAAACTGTGCAGCCAGGCAGGTATTATTTTTTAGATAATTTTGGGGAAATTCAATGAAAAAATAGTAGTATAAAACAAAATTCCAAAATTGTAGACGGAAAAAATATTTCTCTTGGCGTCACACATTTGCTGCCTACCATGTGCTGACGAATGAGGAAATAGAGGAAAACCGTGCCTTTCATCTGTTTATGAAGTAAGTAGTGCTTAAAAGTGGTATTTTTACATTTTTTAGGCTTTTTTATATTGATTTGTATCAGAAAGTTTTTAGATCCTGTAGTTTTTGTCCCCAAGATCGTTTGAATTATTCCGTAGTGTTTTGATGAATTATGGTGCGCCGATGCACCACTTCGATATTTTCTACTGGGGTGCTTCATTCATAGGCAGATCCAGGCGGGGAAAGAGGGTCATGTTTCCCCGATCGACCCTCGGCGCCCCTCCCCGATCGACCTCGGCGCCCCTCCCCCATCGACCCTCGGCACCCCCCATCGACCCTCAGCGACCCCCTGATCAACCCTCGGCGCCCCTTGAAATGGTCACGGCGCCCCCTGAAAGGTCGATGGCGCCCAAGGCCCCTAGAATCCCAGGTTGGTTCAAGTTTTCTACTAGTAAAATTTTGGTTGTTTTCTTGGTATCCACTAAGAAAGGAAACATCGCCTTATTTTGAGGGTTAAAATTTAAGGTTTTTGGATAAATTAAGTTTAGATATTTAACAAAAGAGCCATGGAATACACTTGTTTGCACTTTAATGTCTGTGAAGTGAAATATGTTGACAAATCTAGTAGCTTTAGTATGTTATACTAAAAAGTATACTAGTCTGGCAATCCTACTACGGTTTTTACTGAGCCGCAACACTGTAAAAGAGAAACATGACAGGCCCGAGAGAGAATAAAAACCAATGAAACGACATACAGGGTGAAGGGAGTGGGGTTGGGCAAATATGGAAATAGTAACGATAGTAGGAAAGATCGCATCTCAGAGCCCGTTTATAGCCGCAGCTCAAGGCCTAAATGCAACACGTGCCGATCGCTCTAACAGTTGCAGTCATGGGCGTCGAAAGCAGCATGGACGTGGGATGTGCTCCCCATTGGCTATTGTAGGACCAAATGCCCCCTTGTCTCCTAAATCCACCAAGTGCCAACTCTTCCCCCTCCCTTGTCATCATTGCCGGACCACTCCTGTCCCCCAAAAAATTCCCTGGCTACGCCTCTGACTCACCCCATTGAAACCTGTAAATGTGATTTAATTTTACCCGAAGTTATTGTAATTGGGCTGTTTATATATACTGGGCACTAGTCATAGGCGGATCCAGGATTGCCAGTCGGGGAGGCAATTCTTCCCGGGAGGAGTGTCAACCAGACCAGGGGCTTTATTCGGACCAGGGGGCACCATTTTTGGTTGGCAAAACCCATCAGGTGGGCGCCAAATCCTATCGGCAGGCGCTGCTTTCCGCATCCTGTGGAGGGGGTGGGTGGGGGGTGGGAAGCGACATTTCAGGTGGCACCATCGACCTTTCAGGAGGCGCTGTGACCATTTCAGGTGTGACCTCGAGGGCCCATCGGGGACACCCGCCCGGGCTTTGTCCCCTGGATCCGCCTATGGTACCAGTGGCGGATATAAGGAGGTTCTGGGGCCCACGAGCCTCCTAAATTTCGAGGGGACCCCTCCGAGATGTCTACTAACATCTGTATAAGCAAAGGCTGTTCGGAGGCTACGGTGGGGGACAGTGGCGGGTACAGGACTTTTTGGGGTATGGGCAAGGGGGTTCGAGCCTCCTCTCCATTGCCTCACATCAGCATCGGCCTATGCATTGACTAGATACTAACATTGGGGGGGCTCGAGCCCTAGTCCCCTTGTATCCGCCACTGGCAGTGGGGAGGTTTGAGTTTTCTAGCCTCCTCAAAATAAGTCCTGGACCCGCGACCACGCGGTACCTCAAACAATTTGTTCGTCTCGCTAAGAAACCTCCATTGGAAAGACCCGTACTTCATATTTTCATCTAAGCAACGATGACGTGAAGGATGAAATTACAGTGCTATTACACTGATAATGACTCTTAAGAGCAACGGAACATCACTGCGAGAAAAGCCCCTGAAGTCCCTGCAGGCTGGTCTTAGGGCTGCAGAAACTCTATACTGGCTAGAAATATGATCAAACTTGTCAACTAAGCCATTATTGACGTATTTCAGTCATTTGCAAGCTTTACTGACCATGTCAAATATGCCCAGTTTGCCGATACTTCAAGCCGCAAAACGCCTGCGGCATCGCGGCGATGACGTCACCGCCGCAAAATGCCAGGCAACTTGAACGGGGCTGGATGGCGCCCCCTGATATGTCGCTTCCCACCGCCCCCCAGGATGCGAAAATCCGATAAGATTTTGCGCCCACCTAATAGGGGTTCCCTAGGGTCTCAAGCTCCCCCTCAAGATATCAGAGTGCATGTAGTAAAAACATACGCGGAGACTGATCGAAGGCTATGGCGGGAGACGCTTGAGCCCCTAGCCCCCCAAAGAAGTCCTGGATGTGAGAATTGGCCACTCTATGATATAATTTGGCACCCCCTGCTCGGATGACGCCCCCTTTCGAAAAAACTTGGATCCGCCTATGCCTCCTTCTACTCCTTTGAGCCTGCTTCATGCAGGGGTAGGGGTAGGCCTTTATACTTGGGCCGCTATCATGGGCGGATCCAGGATTTCCGATCGGGGGACGCCTTCCCGGGGGCGCCATTCCTTACCGGAAGACCCTCTCGGATGGGCGCAAAATCCTATCGGTGGGAGCCGATTTTCGCATCCTGGGGGGAGGGGTGGGAAGCAGCATTTCAAGGGGGCCTGTGACCATTTCAGGGAGCGCAGAGGGTCAATCGGGGGGGGCACAAACTCCCTTTGCCCCTGGATCCGCCTATGGGGCACGTGCCCACTTTGCCCCCTGGATTCGCCTATGGCCGCCATATTTTTCCGGAAAACTGACATATTGAAATAATTCGGTAGATATACACCTTTATTTAGTTGAAGCTGTCTGAAATTCCAGTTTGAATCTACGATGGCAAATGCGTTTCCAAATATGGGTCATTGTTCCCATTGTTGGGAACGTAGTCATTCTTGGGAACGCTGACCACAGTTTCCCCCACTGATGTTGCACCAGTTATGCCCCCTGTGCTGCTCTGTTTACACCCCCTGCACTGTCTTGTGCTGCTATCCTACCTGACTTACACTGCTGTGACTGGCTTAACCAATGGAGACTGTGGCTCTGCTGGTCACAGCGGTTTCTTGAGCCCACCGGGTGACAGCGTTGGTCCTGCCAGACAGGCCAAAGCCATTTTGTTGCCTAGGTACCAAAGTTTACCTCCTTACATGGATATTCACACAAAGACGAGCAAATGACACATACACAAGCATGGCTTAAAACAGAGTTTCCCTGACCAAATCCCCAATCACTTCACTATAACTCTTGTTGGCCAATTCCTTACTTTGCCACCCTCACCCAGCCTCAATTGTCAAATTGTGCAGAGAGCAACCTCACAATAGGATGTCATAATCACCTTCAGATTTATGGGTGGGTTTCCTGTTCTCCTGTCAGCAAACAATAAACTTATACAGTTTCAAATATTCTGCTTACAGTGCAGAAGGTAAAGGGGAATAAACTACAGCTGGTGAGGCTTTCTCTGCAAGTTTTGGTGAAGGGAAAGTGAAGGAAGCTAAGGGAAACATCACAGGTGTGTCAAAAAGGTACACAGAATTGAGATTGAAAACTTATCTTGATCAGAACTTTGTGTGATGGCTCTATCCTCATTGAATCTTAAGTGTTATGCAAATTGCATAGTGCTTACAGGGTACACCAGCCACCCCCCGGGCGCCGGTGCCCACGGGCCACAACAGCACCCTTTGGCGTCGCCTTAAAACCACCCGCGGTGGCACCCAGCGGCCCGCGTCCGGACAGTCCTCGTCCCGGGCCAGGGGACCCCACCGCCGGACGGGGAGGACAACAACCCAGACCAAAGCGACCCCCACCAAGCGGGAAATCCCGTGCCAAAATATTTTTTAAATCAGTCTTAGCTAGATTTTGTGCTTTATTACACTACAAATAATTGCCATTGATTGGAATTTACAAAAATTATTAGGTGTGACTGGGGTGTTTGAATTTGAAGCAGTGTCGAGTGTCACCATACTAAACAGGATAGATATAACAAAATAAGTGTTACATTAGCAGTCTAACAGGTCTTTTTAAATGCATAAATTCAAGTTGAACCATCAAATTGAAAGAGATGGAAACCTTAAGCAATATATTGACGATAATACTTGTACCTTTCATAAAGAGCGGGCTGGCCAGGCAAACCCCTTATGTAAAACTCAAATGTGTGTTGTCTGCCGAATGTGTCCTAAAAGAATGTGAGTTTTGGGGAATTCAAGACCATCCATGTTCCATTTCCTGAGCACTGTCGCATCCAGCAGGTGTGATGACCAGTATGGAGCTGGACCCGACGTTCGTGCGCGGTCTGCGGTTGCTGCACTCGCGCGCGCGCGACTCTACCGACCAGCTGCGCGCGCTGCTGGACGAGGTGCGGCTCCGCTCCGGACGTACCGCCGGCAAAATCTCCCCCGCCAACATGAGTCCGCGCTCCACCTCCTCACTCACCAGAATGGACACCTCGCTCAAACGCAGTGTCGATAAGGTTGGTCTCCGGTGCAGCCTACTAAAGCTTTGTGAGAGGGGAACAAATTCAGCTGCCTACATCTATGTTCTTGTTAGGTATTTTCTCTAGTGTCTCCTCGGTCCTCGCCTGTGTTCATTATTTTAGGGACCATCACAGTGGAAACCGATTCACACTCGATGAAGTCAGTAAGGTATTAACCAGGTCTGACCTTGCCCTGATAGCCTGTTAAATGAACCATGTGTTTTGAAAGAGCTAGGTGATATTTACTTATTTTATTTTAGAAACAAATTTGTGAATGGCTGCTCTTCTACATGATCAGCTGAAGGACGATCTGGGAGAGGCCAGCACGAAGCGGGCGCGAGTGGACTCGCCTGTGGCGTTCAAGTCCCACACGCCGTCCCCGACCATGTCGCGGGACTCGGACACCAGTAAGAAGTCGGACGACTCCGACCTTAACGATACGGCCGGCCTCGAAATGGACTTCATGAACCAACTCGCCTGCGTGGTGTGCAGGTGCGTATTTGGATGAACTGGGCCTTGTGCTGATTTCGCGGGAAGTGGGCATGTTACGTTTTGTGCCAGTTTTATTGGAAATGCTCAAGTTACACCGGTAACAGCATGCCAAGTGTTTTTTTATGACGGGGTACATTGCCTTGATGCTATTTGTCATTCGATAGCATCAAAACTGGTAGGTCTAAATTTACTGGTGACGGCAATTTTCAACTCAAAGCTCCTTCACGGCAAAGTTGAATAGAATAGAGAAGATAAATCGGCTACAGGTGAGCAAGAGCGTCTTCACGGAGCTTCTTCTCGAAATGTGTGTGGGTGTGCGGGGGTGTGCGTGGTTTCTTGCGAAACCTAAAGTGAAAGGAAGCTGAAAGAAAACTACCTTCTTTAAAACATAAGCCTCGTTTGATTTGAGTTCCCTGTTACCTTTCGCGCCTACTCCTGATAAGGTGTGCTAAAGCCGTGTCCCTACCTGACTACAACGGTGAATATTCGTATGAGAAGCGGGAGGTGGCTCACTGCACTCCCCCTTAATCCCCATGGGGATGTCATTGTAAGTGAACTGCCTGCATTCTTGAACATTGTGTGTTGCTTCCCCTGTTTGTCTCTGTGATCTTAGACATGCTCCAGTCATGCCCTATTTTTCATCGACTGCATTAAATAAGTGAAGTGTTTCTGACCTAGTCATGGAGTACAGTGCGGTGGCGTTTGACGAACGTGGTGGCCCCAGGAACATGAGCGTGGGCAGCGGCAACCAGCTGATCGAGTGCCAGGACTGCGGCAACCTGTACCACCAGGAGTGCCACCGGCCCACCATCACGGACCAGGAGCGTGGCGACACCCGCTCCGTGTGGCGCTGCGCCAACTGCCGCGACCACGCGCCGCCCGCCGCCCCTGCCGCGGTCCGTGTACCCGCAGCCGAGTACCGCTCAGGGGCCGCCCGTGAATTACGTAATTTTCATTGCGGCATTTTTGTCCCCCCCCGTCGCCATGTAAAGGTTTTTTTGGCGCCCATGTGTTTGACAAGGCTGTGGCTGACCCCCACCCACCCCCGTACCCCCGGGCGTTACGTACTTTATGGACGGCCTCTTACTCGTAATAGCTTTACTATTGATCCCTGGAGATCTAATTCTACTGACGCTTCTGAAGCGTCTGATTGTGGTTCTTGTCTTGACTGAGATGGTTTGCCGGCCCTGATAGCTGCTGTGCATATTTGAACGGGTTCAGTCATGGACCACTACCTGTCTCTGTAGTGTTCTGTGGTACAGTTGATTGAAATCTTTTGTGACCCGCAGTGTAATATGGTGTTGTACTGATATTTTTGGTTACAGAAAGTGTTATGCTCTGGAGTCGGGAGCAAATTTTTGACATTCGGCTGTGCCTAAATGCCGCATAAAGTTTGTAGTATTCGCGCTTGACAGTTGTCTTGATTGAACCGTATTGACGTGGAGTTGTGTTCCAGGCCGCGGGCCGATCTCTTCTGAAGCCAACGGCGGTATCTGGCGCCGCAGGGCCTGAGAGAGAAGTGAAGGTAAGTTTGCGTTTCTGCAGACCGATGAGTGGAGCGAGGGAAGGGGACAGGGTATGCAAGCTGTGCCAGGGAGATCGTAATGTGTGGTAGTCCGCTCCGGTCGTGGAAGACGACGTAGCTTCATTGATTTAATGACAATATCTAGCTGTCAGGGGTCGCTCTGGTTCGAAACCTCACCTTCGGGCTTTGCAAAGCCGTCTCAAATAACATGTTATTCGTGGTGGTTGCGAGAGAGTGGCTTCCTGCCGCGCCATCTCGTGCGGCTCAGTAACAGTGTTCGGCGTCGAAGGGCTCTTCCTCCAGGCTAGACCCCGGTTCCAGTGTTTCGAGCTCTTCTACCGCAGGGACTAGTCGACCTGCCGGTGTTAGCCTGCTGAAGAGCAAGGCGGCAGTCAAGTCGCTGACTTCGCTGCACCTGCCGAAGGGTGGGGCACCAGCGGTAACTACCTCCGTCAAGTCGTCGATAGCTGCCAAATCAACAGGTACAGGAGCTGTGATCGATTCCGGGAACACGTTCTTTGATTCGCCAGTAATCTCACTTCTGTTTAAACTTTGATCGTGTTGGTATTGTGGCGAGATTTTTTGATTTGCGAGCGCCATAGAATTCGAATAATTTTGGTCATCAGGCTGTCAGGCTTATTGTATCGGCCCTGGGTGCCTTCGATTTTTGACAAAGTAACTGCCACCCGATTTCCCGTCAGAGTTCCGGCGCTGTGGTTCCTTTTCTGAGATCAATGTTACAAATTCGGGCCAAAAATGAATATCGTTTCAGGTCTCCGTGTCATGGTTTTATTCCTAAACCCGTCCGTAGCGACTTTGTTCTTGCTCTGAGTTTTGCTCTCGCTCTAAGCATTGTGGTAAACTTGGACTGGCGTCTAGTTCGGCTCCAAGGTGAGCTAGACCGAATTTCCGTGTATCGTTCTGAAGGTTTAGACGATGCCAATCGGTACGCTATCGGAATTTTTGGGGGCAGCTCAGTCTCAGCTATCCGACGGTCTCTGATGTCATGCCTATCGACTTATTTTTTTACATAAAGCCTGTTAACGAAACAAAGTAAAGCGATTGCTTTTCTATCAAGGGCGAAGTAAATGATGTATGATATAGCGTTACCTGGTCCATTTTCATATTGGTGACGTTAGGTCAAGATCATCCTGACGTGATCGAGCCGTGCCGCGTGCCGTTTGAATCGTTGCGCCATAAGACAAGACTTTGATGCCCTGACCTGACACCGTAGTTGTGGGGAGATGTTTTCCCAAATTTAACTAATGTTTTGTCTCTCTGACGACTTCGGTCAATAAATGGGGTTCAAACTGGGTATGATAGATGAGGAGGAGGGGCGCTCCAGCGTCGTCCAGGTTGAGCTGAGTCATTATTGGTTCGGCAGTGACCCACAGCTGCTGGTGTTGGTACGTAAGGAGCCCCGGCATTGCCGTATTGTTTTTAATCGAATTGCCCAGCCTGTTCTTGGATAACAGCGGCTTTCATTCAAATATTTTCTCTCCGAGCTTGCTTCACAACTTTTGCTCCGATATGACCCTTCAGCCCCAAATATGCACCGAGGCAATTCACTCACTGTATGCTTCGAGAAAACATCGGAGTTTGTTGTAAGGAGATGGAGCGCCCGTGTCGGTACCCGGCGTGGCCTGTGTTGCAGCGGGAAGTCGGCCGGTGCCCGGCTCGCCCTCCAGCGCCAAGGCAGGCGTCGCCACCGCCCACCCGCCGCCCAACTCCATGGTATCCGCCGAGCGCCGCATGCAGCTGATGAAGAAGAAGGCGGCCGCCAAGCTGAACGAGAAGAGGAAGAACTGACCGGCGTCCGGTGTGTGCCTGGCTTCCCACCGGTCTGCACGGGCTTCAGCATCCTCAGCGTCAGGCGGCTGCTGGTATTACCTAGTCGAGTTGAGTTCCCGGCGGGATGTGCGTAGGGAGGTGGTTCAGCGCTCACCTAATGTATCTGCGGGCCTATTCAGGTACGTGGTGGCTCGAACTGAAGGTAACTGATGGGCACACACATCGTCACCCCGAATTCTACATATGGAACACGTCTATTTACGCTTCACCGGACCTTTCCAGCTCACGTCCTAATAGTCCTGTCTGCACCTGCTGCGATAAGGATACATATATCCGTGTAGGCGGGCGCCCCGTCACCCATGATGCACACCCTCATCCCGCTCTTACGCGCAGCTTCTATCCAGAAAGGTCACACTACGCGTTTTTCCGCGTGGCATGAGGAAGACTCCGTGAAGACGCAGTCACAAAGTTACGTAAGATTTAGTCGGGATACATAAGCGGTTTCAGTACGTACCATTACCGCACTGACCGCAGGGCCGGACTTATCAACTCGGGTGTTGTGTTGGTTGTACCATTCTGCCTCAGACCTCTCCAAGGACTCTGGGGCATGTCCTTGCATTGTAGAATGAAAACGAATGCACGCTCGATAAAAACAAGCGGAGACAACCCAAACTCGGCGGGACGTAAACATGGGGAGAGGTTGAACGAAAGTGGCATGACGTCATTAGTACGTGTTGAACTCGTGTAGCCAGCTTTTGATAGTACTGGCTTGAAGCATAGTAAGATCCGCTCCCTGAACGGACTACTCATGTATCCGGGGTAGTTCAGCCCGAGTTGTTCGGGGCCTGATGTCTACACCGAACGGGACGAGTGGAGAAGAACCGAGTCCGCCATTAACGAGTCTCAAACTGTCGACTGCCCGTATTCTAAGCTGCCATTGGGGCGTATCGGACCGAATGGCGATGAACTATTTTTACCGGGATGGTGTCAGCTCGGAGCGAGTACGAGTCGCTTGTGTCCGTTCGACTGAGACTTTACCTAGAGCATTTCCGTTGTTTGCGAATGATGCACATATAAATGTTTTGTAATCATGGTATTGTCGCCTTGAATCTCAGTTTGACCAAAGTGTTTGGAACTCAATCACTTAAATCAACATGTACTGCAGGATAAGGGGCTCGGGATTCATTTGTAAATTTTACTGTTCATAGCAAATTTCTTCGTATGAACGCTTACTCAGGTACACACTTATTACGCCTCTCTTCATGGAAATCTTCGTTCGAAATTTTTCTCGACAAGTCTGACCAGCAGTCCATTGATGAAGTTGTGCGGATCACTTCTTTATGGGATCAGGTACCATTCAAATGGACAAGTAACTCCGTTCCTTGTTTGGGTAGTGAAATTGCTATCGATTGTTTTTTTTGTGTCGATGGACACATTCTCTTTCTCGTTGACGCGTGTCGATGGACACATTCTCTTTCTCGTTAACACAGATCTCTTTTATCATCTGCTGGGAGTCGAAAATTATCAATTTGCCATTTATTTTGCTGGAGTAACAATACGTTTTTAACGTCGTGGGCACGATGTAGCCAACGTAGCCGTACGTGATAACCCGGAACCATATGCACTGGCCATATACATTGTGAGCTGTGAGAGTTAGGTCCGGTTGGTTTCATGCATCTTCTTTACTCCCTAGCCCATTTGATATATGGATTGTATCACTGAAATTTCCTAAGATATGTACCATTATGTCTTATTTATTTATTTTATTTTATTTCAACCACAACTCATCCATTACTATGGCTATTAGTGAGCCCAGGTCGGTAGGAGACAACATAAAGATCCACTCCGGGACACATGCATCCACTTGTAACAAAAAACATATTAGAAGCTATACATCGGGCCGATTTCACGTATGTCTTTAGAAGTATTACAGGCATGGTTGATGAGAGGGCTTCTGAACACCATCAACCTAGCTACAGCTGTCCCTGTGGCCTTAACAGTGCTGATGCGACTCCTCCGGGTGACCTGCCACCACCCTGTTCTAAATCCCCTGGCTGGCCAGTGCACGTGACCGAAGGTGCCAAGAGTGTTTTTAGTGGCAGACCTGCCCAGTCATAGATGCCCGCGCTGGTGTTATGGCATTTCCATGCTCTTCGCTTCGTGTTGGGTTCTCCGGAGGTGGAGGAGACACGTCGACACCCGCACGGGTGGAGCCGGCGGGACAGGCTCCGCCGGCTTTCACCCGATGTAGTTAAGATCTCATTCTAGGCAGATCTGATAAATATTTGCGCGAAAATAACATTCAAGATCTATGGAAGAAATTCACGGACACTTATGGGGTTAGCTTTTTCTCTGCTGGTTCGGACCCGGGGCTGGCCGCAGTTGACTACTTTCGTAACGCTGGTTTGGGGAGACGTGCTTTTTTAAAAAACAGCCTGAAACATCTGGGGATTGTAAGACATTTGCACCCCGGATTTCCCGTATCTCGAGGACCCGGTTTTCGTGCGCAATGAGGTGATCCGGATAGAGCTGAGAATCAGGATACAGCGATCGCGGTTTCTGACACTGGCTTGGATGCGGATAGTGCTTAGAAAAAAAGAAAAACAGGTAAAATAATCTTCAATCTCAATTCTGTTCACATTTCTGGCGCACCATTGACGTTACCTTTCCCTTCCTCCCTTCTCTTCACCCAAATTTACCATTTTGTATAATGAATAATAGTTTTGCTTAATGAATGTTGTTTTATGAACAGTTTTGTTTAAAGTTTAATACAATTTTGTTTTGTTTAATTTTGTTTAATAACTGAGAAAGCTTTACCCTCTGCAGTCTACTCTCATTTACCTCTGCACTGTAAGGAAAATATTTACCATCACGCTGCCATGTGCTGCCAGACCTGGCTGTATACGGATTGACGAGAAACGAATTGAAACTCGATTGCCATTGCCAAAAGCTCTATCCGTATCGTAAATGCATCCTGATGCATCGTGCGATCCTGATTGGAATTGAACATGAAAAGTGGGTCATTTTTGGAGGTGCAGGTGCAATGTCGCCCGATCTGGCACCTGTCTTCTATTTTATAGCAGATGCGGGTGGGTCCAGTCTATTTCCTCTCTATGTTGCCAGATAATTGTTTCGGGATACTGTGCCCTACTGGATTTGTTCTGAAATGCGTAATACGACTTAGAATAGGATATGGTGTATTATTTAGGGATGGTCTAGAATACCCAGAGTATTAACGCTGGGAAGTCCAAACGCTGTGGTGCGCCACTCCAAGTATTATCTACACATGGGCGACGCTGTCAATCGTAAATCGTCGAACGTTAACAAAGTATAACAAACATCCCTGGAATGCGGTGGCTCAGCGGTGGCGCTTTTGGCTTCCACGCCGCTGACCCGGGCAGATCCACAACGGGAATACTGAAGGTCTTCCCGATCCCCATTATACCCTTCCAACAGGGTGAGAGTTGGCGACACCACGACCTCAGTATTTGATGCGTCGTAAAGCTCCACAGCTTCTTTCCTTCTAATTTCATCGTTCTAGAGTCCCACCATGCAGCAGTTGCGAGTATGATCCAAGTGTTTTACCGAGGCATTAAGTCAGTTCAGAATCTGGCCTTTCCTCAATATCAATAGTTGACCGGTTCTAAAGGTCAGAACACAACGTATCACGCGACTAGTTTTGTGTGAAAACGCTGCGTTAACAGGTGTAAATTAGGATGTCACATGTTGCGATGCATCTATTAGTCATTTGATTTTGATTTACCTACGCGTTATGGTGCGAGAATAATGCGTTCTAACTGGGAAGATGATCTGTGCAGTGAATGCCACTGGACTATGATGTGTCGTGTTAGTCAACCAGCACGTTAGACCCCGATGATGACTTGATTTTTGTACTCTGACATGTGTAGGTCCGACTTTGTTGGTGCCGTGTGCCGGATCACGATTTTCGACTGGCGATTAGCGGGCCAGCAATGACGTGATAAGATACAAGTCGCGAGAGCTGGGCCATCGCCGGGCATTCACTGCCGGACCACTTACGCTTAATGGGCGAGTCTGCGTCCTGAGCTGGACTGGGAGGTTCGTTAGCGGCGTGGTCACGTGTGACCGGGAGTGAGGACGCAGCGCGGGCTCTCCGTGTGCAACGCTCTGCGTTCGTGGACTAGCTGCTTTTCATAGAGCACAATGGTGCAGTAGGAGGCTCTCGTCTGACGCACTTGAATACACCCTATGGACCTTAATAATGCTGAAGAGTGTCACCAGGCGAGAATTAGCGTAGATTTAGGATTGTCTTATCGGTGTGTTGTCGGGTTTCGAAGGCACAGAAGGCGAAGTCTCGCCTTATTTTTCTGTACTAAACGGGGATTTATCACCACAATTCCGCGGGGAGCTGTCTTTGCGGGGAGGGAACAGTACGGCACGCAAGATGCGACTATTTGGTCAGTGAACTGGATTGAATCTGCGTTAAGTGGTCTTCATTATGTTTGTGGGTATTTTATCTACGTGAGCCGAGCGGCGCATACTCATCTCGGTAGTGTTAAAAACGAATTCGGTTACACATACTCCGTCGCTATATTATATCACAAACAGCCAGCCGACCCATCGGTGGTGATCCCGGACAACGCGGTGCAAAGCTCCTTCAACCCATTTGGCATGCTTATCTTCAATTCAGCTATTGCAAATTCCCCTTTCAAACGGAGAACATCCCTTATACATCGCTCCAGACAAGGCATGTTTTCAGGGAGATTGCGGCTGACATTGTCCTCATTTTTGCGACTCCCTTTGGAGTTTACATCGCGTCCATATAAGCGCACGCCGTAAAGCTCGCGATGCCCCAATGATGTGCCTTAAAGGCGGCACCCTCTTAAATGCAGGTTCAGTATCGGCGGGAGGAAGCGCCCCTAGTAAAATAAAATCGTACCTGCTAAGCCGGCGGACACGGCGCTCCACCACATGGTAAACATACTGGTCAGCTCCTCCCTTCCGCGTCTGCGAGGCCCTCAACAGCGGAGGGCCTCGCGCCGCTGAAATCGGGGTCGCCCGAGCTCTACAGGAGCCCGTAAGCAGGTGTGTGATAGGCGGACCAGCAACCATATCTGTATATGAGCCACCGTCAACAGCACAGCCGTACCAACACCAAGAGATACACGTGATCCGATACAATTTGCTAGCAATGTGTTTAAAGAAGGGGTACAAGTGTAGCCCACCCGGCAGGTGACCAGCACGCCGCGGAACTGATCCAAGCAGACAGAGATAGCGGTCCCGGCTAGACCAGAAGGCGCGATTATTCAGAACATACTTCACATCTGCAGACAAACCGACGCCGGGAGCTGTTGGTGACGCTCCCCAGGCCCCATTGTGCTCACTAGCTGAATACCTGTTGCATGGCACTGGGCCCTCGCGTAATTGCAAGCCCTTGCAATGAAATCTGTACATAACTAGCTCTCGAGTTTCCGACTTCCTGATAGCGAACAGTTCTTACTTGGTCGCGATTCAACTATGTCATATCGATTTTTCGATTGCCCCAAGAACTATACTTCGCAGCCTCGTGGTTTGACATCATTTTCTGTTGCTCTCCCGCGATAGACACTGTTTTTGTAAGATATTTTCATAGTATGAGACTGCCGCATACTGGTGGGTATACAGTTTTGAAGCTAAACACGTGAAAAACATAGGTTGTTTGATGTCTCAAGGCAGACTTAGCATCAGGTCGCTAGAAATGAGCCGAGAACCACCGAGCCTGTTGCGTACAGATTTGCCTGTAAGGAGCCCTACACGAATTCGGCGCGGACCGCACGAGATGGTCCTCGCGCCAACAGTTTGGTACAGACCCCAAGACAGCAACCCGTCGTGATATATGGAGCGCCGCGGAGCAGCCACCCCCGGAACACCCAGCTTCGACAGCTGACAGTACAGCCGCAGCGCCGCCGCCGGCCTCAGGGCGCGCTGGGACGGAACACCCAGTTCTGTTCGTGCTGGTAGAAGTGGCGCGCCGTGTGGCCCTGGCCGGCGCGCCGCCGCTGCGCCGCTTCCAGGGCCTCCTTGTGCTGGTCGGCTGCGCTGTAGTCGCCGGCAGTCAGCGCCGCCGTCACCGCCTCCCAGACGCGCCGCGACTCGTGCGCCGCCTGGCGGGCCGGCGGCCGTGTCCAGCGCTGCGCCGCCGCCGCGTCACACTGCACCGTCTCCGTCGCCCCCTGCACACCCACACACACGTCACCCGCCCGGCCGCCAACACTAACCGGACAACAACTCAGTTTCCAGCAAAAGGCTCCAGATTTGCGTGAAGTCAAATCGGTGTATGAGCTGGTAATGCTTTCTGTCAAATTGAGCCTGTTTGATTCGCGCCAAGAATGAATACTGGTAAACATGAAGCGATGTTAGCTAAGAGAGGATGCCATTAGGAACCGAAGGGATATTTATCATTTTCTGCTATGTTTTCTTGATATACGCATTTATACCCATTTGACAGTACCAAAGTCATGTTTACCTCATGGGTTTTAAAGAGGTCCAAGCAAGAAAAATGTGTCCGCGCAGCACGCGGCCACACGGGCCAATCGGGGCTTGAGCATAAAATCACTATCCTAGTATCGCCTCATGGGACGGAACACCCCGGCAGGACAGTAGGGGGTGAATCATGTCCTTTTCATCTGCGAACAATTAATAACGTGGCAAATAAGACATCGATCGTTTCTCAGCATACCCTACCACATGCCTATATCGGTTAGAATCCCATTATGAAGGTGCCAGATTCCCATTACTCCGTGGTCGTGGGTATTGTCCGTAGCCCGCCGTAATGCCTCGTCTATAAGGACGAACAGCACCCGGGCCAGGTCTGCTAGCCAGTCTGACCTCGGTGTGTGTGACCAGGACCTCGGTCTGCCAGTTGCCGGCCAGCCGGGCGGTGACCTTGCCGTCAGCTGACCTGACCTCGCCCGTCACGCGGTGGCGCTCCCCAGAGTCGGACATGGGCTGTAGGACACACGACCCCCACTGTCAAACCAGCACCGCCGCTGGCCACTTAAAGGGAATCTGTCGAAATTCTAAAAATAACTCTGCATGGACCAAGTAGATCTGAAAATCACGACACCACATTTTGTTTCCATCTGCAATCGTTCGAAAAATGTCTCTTTTCTTACTTCCCTGCCTTGCCGAAGCGTCGAGTGTCATTACGAAGCTAAGCGGAGATGCAGCGTGTAATATTGCAAAGCCATGCCATTTTTCATATTATCACGTGACATACATTGACAAATGTAAAGGGATCCCGACATGGTTTGAACCAGGGGTTGCGCTCCGGCTTTTAGCCTATGCCAAAATGGCAACCTCAAATCTGGCATTCACCATGGTGATGACGTCAGCGATCGCCTAGAGTTGCTTAGCAACGCATTGTCGCGAGCATTGTAGAAGACGGGGCATCAGGAGATAAGTTGCGTGTTAGGGCAATAATACTGTTTTGAGGACGTGGGGTAATAAATCTTGGGTCTACCTCGCCAGATGCATCTGAAACCGAAAACACCCACGATCGGAGTCGATTCTCATGAAAAATAGGCGGCTCCGCCTGAGAGCAACTGCTACGTCACAAACCTAAAATCTCTATAAATAGAGGTTGCCATTTTTGAGAGGGGCGTTCACCTCACATTTAAAGGCCTTGGTTGAACCAATGCCTAGGGCGCCATAGGTTCGTTCATTCAGAACTTTAAAGTGTGCGGTATTTTATAATAGAGAACTCTGGGTGAACTGAAACATGCCAATAGTGGTTTCTCCAGGCGCTCTATGAAACTGGTATCTCAATTCAAAACACAATAAAAGAAAATTTTATTGAGTGTTATGGATGACGAGTGAGTAAGGTTTTTGTCAAGACGTTTTATAGTGCGGGACATTAGGAATAAGGGCGGCCACTGCTGCCGAAGGAGTTCCACGAGAGCCACATATTCATATCATCCGAGACACGAGTTCACGACGGATCTCTTATAGACTCCATTTGTGTGGTTTGAGAGTAGGAGTATGGGCGTCTCACCTTGGTGTGGAAGGTGAGCGCGGCAGAGTAGCCGGTTTGCTGGCAGGAGAGCTTGACCTGGCCGCCCAGCTCCACCCACCGGTCGTTCAGCAGCGACCTGCCCCGCAGTCACGCTCCTCCGTCAGCCCAACGCACTGACCCCCTCATACAACACTCACTAACAACTGCGGCTCTGAGCAGGCATGGCAATTCCCCTGCCACAGCTTTGATCAAGATAAATGCAACTTATACATAAACTCGCGGGGTAGATACGTAAATCTGAATGCCAAGCCATGATCTCACTCGCATCAAGTACACAATGGAATCTACCGATGCACTATTGCTCTTTTGATTTCAGAAAGGACGATCGTTACATTTTCCAAACTACCATACCATCCAGAATAATGGTTCGTGTGGCTAGTCGACACAGGGCCGTATGGCATCGCCAACTATCACTGTTTTGGGGAATCAAGTATCTGCTGGCCCAGGAAATCCGCGAAATCCGCTAGGCTTTAAACCCGGGCCAGCCTCGAAAAAGCGGCGCTTCAACCGCGGTGCACGGCTTTGGGGGTTCAATTACTACTTGGTCGCCGGGCTTTGGACTCGAGTCAGCCGCATGGAAAGTCTGTGCGCTAAGCAAGGCACCACCGCTCCCCTCCCTCCGTCACAAAATTTGGTTTCTTTCTCCGGCTTGAGATTGAATGAAGTCAAGTCTGCGAGTAGCGGGGCAGTGCCAGGAATTTCGCGCGCGATAATAATGAACTCCTAAGAACATATACGAATAGCGGATCGAAAAAGCCAACAAAAAGCCAACAAATAAGCCAACAAAAAGCCTCAGCCTTTATCGTGTACGTGTGCTCTGGTGGAGGATGCTCGGGGCGGGCGCTGGCGGTGCACTGGCCTGATGTAGAGGGCCGGGTAGTTGAAGGCGTAGGTTTCAGCGCGGGCGGCGATGTGCAGAGTTGCCTCCCCGAGTGAGGGAGATGCTGGCTGAGTTGATGTACTGCGCGCGGCACCCCAGCGTCGCCTGCAGGCTCATCTCCGGCTCCGAACAGCTCACGCACATCGCCGTCACTGAGAATCGAACACGCACGTCAGATACACGTCATACACACGTCAGATGCAGTGATGTCGCCG
Organism: Lepas anatifera; assembly: GCA_034440635.1. Lineage (NCBI taxonomy): Eukaryota > Metazoa > Arthropoda > Thecostraca > Lepadidae > Lepas > Lepas anatifera. The sequence goes on along the minus strand of JAOTON010001975.1, from coordinate 653,120 downwards.
TCACTGAGAATCGAACAACGCACGTCAGATACACGTCACATACACGTCATACACACTTCAGAAGCGGTGACATCGCCGTCACTGAGAATCAAACAACATCAGATACACGTCACATACACGTCATACACAGTCAGATGCAGTGATATCGCCGTCATTGAGAATGAAGTGCACAGACATCGGCACCACTCAGATGAGGTTTAACATTTGAGGCTTGATTGATGTAAGGAAGAATATACCGATGTTTAGAACCAGTATCACTGCTGAAAAGCTAGGCGATTAGTTAATTGTACATTAACACGCGCATTGAGGGACCGCCCCCTCGGGTTTTCGGAGATGGCAGAAAAGCGGCGCGTAGCGCCGCCGTACGACATACCTTTCCTCATCATTTTACAACTTCGTGAAAATTTTAAGGTTAGGTCATCTCAGGTCAGGTCACCAGTACAGGTCAAGTGACCCGACCTCAAAAAGTTTAAGATAACATAAGTCGGAGCAGGGTGAACTTATCCGATTCAAATTCAACCACATAATGGCCCCACCGAGTTCTCTAACATATATTCCGGTATTTTGATATCGATGACCTAAGGTCAGTACGAGGCATGACCTCTCCATTGAAATACATGGGAAAAATGTTTTTACGGAATAACTCAGTAACGGATGGTGATAGAGAATTTATTTAGCTGCATTAGACTCGCCTGGGCTTTCGGTTCTAATGATATGCATTTATATAAATTACCACCACCTCAGGTCAGGTCAAATCCTGATTGACCTAGCAAGGTCAAATTATATATCATTCGATTCGGCTTCGAAAGGATTCATACAGTTCAAGTCGTTTTGCCATCTTACTCTCAGATAAATGGCCGAAAAACTAATACTGTTATCCCTATGACGGCATGTTCTACCCCGTAACCTTGAATGGACCTACAAAATAGTTCAGATGTTTCGATGGAAAGTAGATGGGCAGCCCAACGCCGTTTACCGTTTTTCGCACCACCGTGGTTCTCGAGATCTTGGGGGCGGGGCGGGTACCCGCCCCCCGTCAATGCGAAGGTGGCTCAGACCCCGTCAATGCGCGTGTTAAAACTGCGCAGCAACAGGACGAGATGCGGCGCCTACAGTCCGTTAGCGCCGCATCCTTCGTGACACAAGTTCGGTTTTTACAGTTCACTCGCGAACCCTGATAACAGCTATCTCAACTTGAGGACACCAACCGTAAGGTGATTAGCGCCCATCCCATGCCTGACTGGTTCTAGGAGCGACAGGTTCTCCCACGTGACCTGCCACAGGCTTGTGCCTGTGGGCGACCCATCATGCCCACTCACCGGGTGGGTGGTGGGACACCTGCTCGGCCAGGAAGCGCACTCGGCCGCCGGCCTCCAGCGGCCACGAGCAGACGAACACCTCGCCCAGCACCGGGTTGTAGGGCTTGCGGGATCGCGGGCAGCCGGCGCTCAGCGCCGCCAGGTACCACTCCAGCAGGCGACACATCCGCTCCGACCCCGTCTGGGCGGCTCCGATCCTGAGGCAGCGCCAACGGAGACCGTCAACGACATCGCGGGTACAGGCGGCGCACGTGTAGGACCGCAACAACGGCATCGCAGGTACAGGCGGCGCACGTGTAGGACCGCAACAACGGCATCGCAGGTACAGGCGGTGCACGTGTAGGACCGCAAACATCGCAGGCAAGGCGGTGCATGAGGACCGCAACGACATCGCAGGTACAGACGGCGCACGTGGGACCGCAACAACGGCATCGCAGGTATAGGCGGTGCACGTGTGGACCCAACAACGGCATCGCAGGTACAGGCGGTGCAGTGTGCGACCGTAACAACTGCATCGCAGGTACAGGCGGCGCACGTGAAGGACCACAACAACGGCATCGCAGGTACAGGCGGTGCAGTGAGGACCGCAACAACTGCATCGCAGGTACAGGCGGCGCACGTAGAACCGCAACACCGGCATCGCAGGTGCAGGCGGTGCACGTGTAGGACCGCAACAACGGCATCGCAGGTACAGGCGGCGCACGTGTAGAACCGCAACACCGGCATCGCAGGTGCAGGCGGTGCACGTGTAGGACCGCAACAACGGCATCGCAGGTACAGGCGGTGCACGTTAGCACCTGGGCAACGGCGGGGCAGAGAGCAAAACCTGACCAGAACAATCATTTTTAACTCAACGTGAAATACACCTAAAGCGGAACCGCCTTTCCTTTTAATCGAACCCAAGTGGAGAAGTGTGTCAGAAATGGCTGTGCGACTTATAGAATATCGAACATGCTTTAAATCAAGCACCAGTCCACAAAAGCGAGTATTGTTTTTGGAATTTCATACGGACATTTCCATTAAACTGCGGGAACTACACAGAGAACTTTAATTCACGACCTCTTCTAGGGTCAGCCAAAACCTTCCAGAAACTTTAGCAGAGAACACCACGGAGCGCAGCCACCAGGAGCAGCGTCTGACCTGGCGAAGAGCAGCGGGCGGGAGCAGAGCTGGCTGTAGACCTCCAGCAGGGAGCAGGTGTCCAACAGCGCCGCCGGCAGCCGCAGCCGCGTCAGGTCCGCCCCCAGCTTCAGCGTCGCCAGCAGCGGCCGCAGCGTGGCGCTGGCGTCGCCGGAGGGCCGCGGAGCCGGCGCCGCCGCGCCCTCCTCTTCCTCATCAGCGTCATTGGTCGGCCACGCCGCTGCCGGAGCGGAGCGGGCCTCCGTCATGACTGATGCAATCCCCTGCCTGGCAAGGGACTCGGATCAAACCCGACACAGCAGACCGACACAATGTGAGATACAGGTGAAAGGCACGCATGAGGGGCAATCGGACCGGGTCTCATGATTTCCAATCTGTTTCGTGTGTTCATTCCCGCTTTGTAAGAGCCTGGGGTGATATATGTCGAGAAAGATGGGCCCGACACTGAATAAATCTAATTGCCAGATGTTGCCGAATATCAATTCCCCAGCTCAGATAACATGATTATAGATTCAGGCGGATGTGCCACGGCATGTTGATTTTGAAGTATCTATTTAGGATGCAGAAAGGTTTAAGTAGAAGCTTACAAAAAATGCCGCAGAGCTTTTCTACAGTTGTATTAAAGACTTATCACGCTGACGATGTGAGCCGATTGGTTAGCGCAGAATCATTGGTACATATGGTACAAGAAGATCCGTCTAACGCTGGGAAAATACTTATCAAGTTCGACGCGAGAGTTTAGCTAGGTAATAGCTTCCTTAAACCCTGTTTCGACATCTGAATCGAGGCGCTTCGTCCCCCAGGGCCTCGGTTTTAACGCATTCCACGAGTAGATATCTTATTAGGTTTTATGCAATGAATTTGTGAGATGTATTTTAGGCTAAATTTGCATAAATAAAGCAAATCGTTCAGCTAAAATTCCGAAAATTAAGCAGGCTGTGGCTCGGAAAACGAACATTCAAACTCAAAACATGCAGACGCGATTCAAATCCCCAAAACAGAATTTCACTGGATTCGGTCTCTTTTTCACCTAATGATTAATTCATCCATCAATTGTATTGGTCCAGTATGACATTTTGGGGAATTCTGAGTGCCCCTGTATGACAGGTCTGGATATGACCAAAGCAATCACACTACGATCACACTCTTCGACTACGTTTGGTTTGTACGGGAGAGCAGCTGGGGACCAAGATACATTCGACTTTACAAGGTACGTTCACAAGAAACTGCTGCTATGTATAACAAGGTACGTAATATTTTGGGTTCAAAAATCCAAAGAACGTATCAACTCTGGGTTCATTTCTATTAAACACCAATAATAAATCATTACACTTGTATTCATTTGTCTTGGGTGCCTTTTATATATGTATCCATATGATGTGTTTTTATCGATAGGCTGCCTATCCACGGGAAGTGAAAAACCACCGTAAACACCCTGCGCTATAGTCGAATCACCTGCGCCAGTTACTCTTCAGTATGATTGCAGTGTTATGAAGTTTACTGATTCCTCCTTAGTAAACATCCGAAAAATTCATGTGCTGCCTTGCAGCGCCTTTTTGAAGGCATGTAAACTACAACCAAACGGCATGTTGCGGGCCATTTAGCAGAACAGAAAGGACTAAAGATCGCAGAATAGTGCCGTGAAACATGCCTTTTACTCTCTGAGTGCTGGCAAAACACTTCCAAACCTGATAAAGTCTTCAGTGTTGAAGATAGGTGAAGGGATTTTCTGACGCCCTGATGACGTCACAACGTGTCGGCCCGTGACCAGGGCAGTACTGGGGACAGCGAAAATACATTTCTGCATCCGCATTAGTGGCATGTTTCCAAAAGTGGTGACCGCGCTGAACTTTCCCGATGGGCTGATGCAATAAAATTACCTACTCCAGCTCCAAAGTGCTTAACTAATTACAACCACCCAATAATCCTGTGAAATTCAGTGCATGATTGGCTCTAACACTCTCCAGGCAATTTCAGAAACAAACGACGGTATATGAAATCCTGACTTGAAGGCTTCGCAAACTGAATCTGCCGATGCCCGCTCGCTACTGTAAAACGTAAACAAAAGTAACTACCACAGGGCGATGATCCCAGTGACGGGGACCGCTAGTACGATCATGCCTCTTTTACCGCCAAATGTAATTGACTTTTGACACAATGGGGCAGGTTGTACCCGATACAGGTTACCATTGACACAGGGGGCGTACAGTGGGTTCAACGGCCGTGACCCAGGCTGACTACCTCTCACAGGGCGCGCCGCCGCCACACGCACCTCCGCTGGCGTCGGCCGTCTGCGCGTCGGCCGCCGTCGGGGGCGGCGGAGCCGGCCGCGCCACCGCCGCGTGAGACGTGAACGACGGCTTGCGTTGTCTGCGCGCGCACCAGCAGTGTTAGTGAGCTTGCGCAGCCCTCCAGCGACCGTCGGCAGTCCGCGGTAGGTACAGCAAGCGCAGAAGCAGCAGGGGCCCCGCTCCACGCACGGACGGTATGGCCGACAAATACAACACAATTCCGAACTTGATAGAATCACGGTGACCTAGTCCTATGTCCGCTGCATCTAAATAATGGCCCTGGGAACGGTACGATGATATTGAGCTCCATGCCACATGCCAAACGTGTGCATCGGCTTTCCAGGTTGGCCACAATAGTTTTTTGTACAATAATTTTTTCTTCACAAAATTCGACCACGCAGCCCCAATCAGGATCCAACCCTGGGGTTGCTCCCATATGTGCTGAACAGACCCTCTGCTGCTTTGCTTGGGCGTTCAAAACAGGTGGAAGGCCCAAACATGCTCTGCGTCCAAACCGAACCAATTAAAGCGCATCACACACGGTGGATGATCCAGCCAGCAGGTTTGGGGGGCGAGTCAATATAAAAAAACAAAAATAAAAAACGTCACCTGGTGAGAATCTATCACAATTTAACGCGACGGTAAGTTTTGGGGGGTTAGCCCAAGAGACGATTAGCAAAAAAACGTCGCCGGGTGAAACATATGGCCACAGGATGATTGTTTTTGCTATCCAAGGCCCAATGTTTACACTGAAGTTGACAGGTTCTGTTTGAAGTTGAGATTTGAAGCACCAAAACCTTGCGTATAAACTAAAAGGAGTCAACAAAAAGGCGGTCGACGGCTTTGGGGGAGGTGCAAAACATAGTTTTGCCCCAATCTTTCCGTTTGGGGGAATTACTATTGCCCCCCTGGATCCGGCACTGATCACACAAAACGAGACCTTTGCCACAACCAGCTATTCACAATGTTGAAGCAGTCGGCGCACTCACGCCTTGCTCGTGCTGAAGGTGGTGTCGAACCAGTCGGCGACGTCGGAGAGGAAGTCCTTCTCAGGCCGGTGCCGGGTGGCGGCCAGTCGGACGCCGGCGCGGTCTCCGGCCGGCAGCGGCGCCCCGATGGGCAGCGCCGCCGCCGACCGCTGCTGCTGCAGCACCGTGTAGCACTGCTCCAGACACAGCAGCGTCGCCTGCGAGGTGGCCAGCAGCAGCAGCAGCTCCGGGTCCGTGCTGGTCGTCTGCACGTCCTCCGACGCTGAAACCGGACGGCGGCGTCGCCGTCAGTACAAGCCGAGCCGAGCATCGGCGGGTACGTGACGGGAGCGGGCTGGTGGCGCTGGTGTGGTCTCCGCCACAACAAGAGCCATGACACAGCAGGAGCACCACACACGCTGTTGATAGTACGGCGCTGCTGTGATTAGTATCAATACAACTTGAACACAGAGCAATGAATCTGCGGTATTCCGTCCACCGTTCTCGACGTTAATTTGGCATGTAAACCCTATTTGAGGGCGGCGGATCAGCCCACGCGGACAGTGAATCCAGCGACACTCTCGCCCGGGCGGGCGGGCAGTGGCGGTTACCGTGAGCCGGCAGACGACGCACGGCCTCCGTGAGCGTGCCGTGGGCGGTGGCCGTCTGCTGCAGCGCTCCGCTGGCGTCGTGCAGCGAGCTGAGCACCGAGAGCGGCGCCTCGTACTGACGCGGCGACTGCGACTCCTCGCCCCGCGGCGGCGGCGTCCCGCTCTGCCGAGCGTCAGCACACCGGTCAACAAATACACACCGGTCTCCACATAACCGGCGGTCATCTCAGCACAGTATAATACCAGTGTAAGACTGCTGGGTATCTACACAGACAGCTGGCAGGCCGGGGCACTGACCTCGGCCTGGACCCGGTTGAACATCTCGGTGACCAGCCGCAGCCGGTCCACCCATTGCTGCCGCTGGCGCGCGTTGGTGGCGCGCAGTCGAAACAGCTCGCCGCTGGCCGAGTTGACGGAGAAGGTGTTGGAGTCCTCATCGCTGGGGCTGACCACGGCGCCGGCCAGGTGGATGGAGCCCCGCGCCCGCGACGACTTCTGTTCGTCCACCTGCCGCAGCGGCCGGCCGCTCAACTCTCCCATATGCGCCTCTTCCTGCCATGCACCAGCCCCGACATTCCACGACTAATGGACCAGATTGCCTTCATCGCAGTTCACAAAAATCACCCTGATAGTTACTTACGCCGTGGCGTCTTAATTTTATCTAACGTTATCTTTCCGTTATGTAAAGCCTCCGATAATTATCAAATGTCAGCCAACAAAACTAGGTATCCTCAGATCCCTTATACCTCCAAAATTACAGTGGCGCCGACCAACGTCAATATTCCGAGCACAGGAATGAATAGCCACGAACGGTTGAACTTTTAAGTTTTTACGTGACTGGTAGATATCAAATCGGCATGCAAAGCAGCTGTAGACAGCCATCATTACCCATTGGCACACGCGACGCTCACCATGTAGTAGCTGAGCGTGCCTGTTTCTGGGTTGAGGACAAACCACCGGTACTGCCAGCCTTTCATAACATTGGTGTATTTTGACAGCTGTCCCTCCAGCACTTGCTTCATACTGTTATCCATGTTCTCCACATGAGCCAGGGAGCAGCCCCGGGCGAAGTGGACGACTATCTGCTGTCAACCATTCACGTTGGTACAAACGTCACGATGTTACAAAAGGCTCAGAGACATATCATTGATGGAGTGCTTTTTGTTAGCCAATATAATGGTTGCAAAGTAAGTGCGATATTGCAAAACGGATGTGTTGTTACATCGGTTTTCAACTCAAAAGTACATACCAGAACATATATACACCATACTACAGATATATAGAACATATGCGTGAGGCACAGCGTACAACCAGGTTTTCGTAGGGCAATCAGACAAATGGGAAAAACATGCATATCCACGACGAAATCGATCCAAGAATGAAAAACTTCAATTCCAGGCATCAACAAGTATTTTACCATTCCGTGAAAAACTATGGGGGAGCTCTGGGCCTAATCAGAAAGTTAAATAACGACTCTTCCACAATCATTCCTCAGATTTCAATAAAGCTTTGCATATTCAGGGAAATTTTCTCGGGGTCTGAGCTCCCTCAGTTCCCGATCCGACCCCGGGTCAGCTATTAACACGCGCATTGACGGGGGTGGGTACCCGCCCCCTCAGGTTTTTAAGATGAAATAAAACGGCGGCGCGTAGCACCGCTATACTTGAAATACCTTTTCTCTGATCATTTTACAACTTTAGGCAAAATTGTACGGTTGGCTCGTCTCAGCTCAGGTCACCAGTGGGGCATTCCACGACAAATCGACAAGTCGATAACACCCTCATGTCGCAGATTTCGGTGTATTTTTTTGTCAGGAGGGCTATTGATGGGGCTGATGACGATTTTCGTATTCATTTTCCTCCCTGACTTACGGTTTGAAAATTATAGCCTTAGGCATTTTGACCATACCCACTTGCATGCCATTTTTAAAGACGAAATTTTACCTGTATGCTCCTACAAATGCCATAAAACTTAATCTAGGTATCTTAAGGACGAATTACGAATTCTGGCTCATTAGAAACATAATTCAAACGATTAAATCTTAACCCGCCCCACCGGGTCGGCGCCACCTTGCCCCACCGGGGGCCATCGATGGCCCCCTCTAACTCCGAAAATATGGTCGTTAGCGCAAATCTGCAAAGTGCAATAGAAAGCTCGCGTGAATTCAGTAAGAAACTACTTGCATGTTTTAGTGCTCAGGTCAATGGTTTGACCTCCAGAGGTCAAATTAGGTCAAGATCGGCTATTTTCACTCAAATATGCAATGATTAAGCAAACTGGGCATAATTCTTATGTCATTAGAGCTATTGAGGCCTGGTAAAGTACATTTGATAGCAAATTGCCAGTACTTTTCCGCTATGTGGAACGTAAAGACCTCCCGCCAGTGGTTTGACCGCCAGAGGTCACCTCGTGACCTAATATGACCTGAGGTCACGAAAGGTCAAAAGTGACCTTGCCGTATATCAAATGAAAGCCAGTGACAAGACAAACACGATGGTGTTTGTTTCACCCTCTAGCCCAATTAGGTCAAAAGTTATTGTCAAAATACTGTTTTTAACCTCTGGTGACCTTGGATGACCTTGGAAAAGTCAAAGGGCAAATATGACCCCTGGGATCCGTGAAAGGGTGTCCAAAAACGTTGTTCTGAGCAGTCTGAGTATTTGCAATCATTTTTGTGGCTTTTATATCATGAAAAGCTTTTCCCCATGCTTGTCAATGTGAGAGGTCGCCTCGTGACCTGACCTCAGGCACGAAATCGAAAAATCCCGGATATACACCTTGTAGACCCTGGAGGGGTCATGAAGTGTAGTAAGTTTCAAGTCGATCGACTTTGAAATGTAGCTCTTACAGAGCCTAAAGGTGAAGTGAGGTGACCTTGGTTGACCTCGTCTTGTGACCTGACCTTGGGTGACCCGGGTAAAAATTTCAGAAATGATGGAAAATGATGCAGTGAGAGGTAGAGCCCTCAACCGCGGTGCTGCGCCTCGTCGTTTTCTGCTATCCCGAAAAACCTTAGGGGGCCATCGATGGCCCCCGGTGGGGCGAGGGTTAAATATATCATACATTCTTCAATTTTTCAAAATCTATAAAATTATTTTCCTATGACTTATTTTAAACTTTTGAGGCTCACATTACTCTTTGGATTTTTTCTATAAGCGAAAGCAAATTTGGAATGGAGACTTTCAGAAAGCGAGATCTGAGCTCCCAAACGTCCCGATCACCACTTTTGTGAGGTTCGTGCGCCAGCGCGGCCCGCCGTCGCTGCAACTATCAAACGTCTCTGGTCACGAAAAAAGTGTCAATGGTGGAATTGGTCGGCAATGAGGGTAAGGATGTAATTAAAACAATAAATCGTAATCCAATGTCCCATTCCTTAACACCCGCACTGGGGAGGCGTCCGACACTTACGGGCACTGGAGGGGGGACTGGTAGGCCCCCTGAGCTCTCGGAAACTAGGAGGCTTAGAAAAACTCTGGTTAGGGACTGGGTGGGAACTATTGAAATCTATATTATGACTGATCTTAATTGACCTACGTCAGTATCGTCAAATTCAAACGAGGTCATAAAGGTCAAGTAGTAGCCGTGCTGGGTATTCATCCGGAAATGCCGTGATTAAGCTCAAAGAAGTCCAGAATGCACTAAAAACAGAGCAAGGTCATAGTGAGAACGTCCCAAGAATTGTAAACCTAATTTTTGGGGTTAAGGTCATTCAAGGTCATTGACCTATGAAGTCACAATATGACATATTCCCCTTATTTACACCATGACTAGCACCATAGCAACCGTTGGACGGGAAATGAGCATTGTACTTTACCCATGACATTTTAATTTGACCTGTGACCTTGACCTCTACATTGATTTATCATTAACTATGACGCCGTAGCATAATATACGTCATACTGGGTAACGCCATGCGACCGGAAGCACCGGACCAATGACTTTGAGAATGCTGGTATGGCCTTGAAATGTGACCTTGACCTTCACGAGGGGTGAAATTGACATATAATCTCGTTTTATATGGCACTATAACGTTGCCAGTTGGTCTTTGATGCACGCGAACTGGTGCGACCGCGCGATTGCAGCGATCTCAAAATGAAGGGTTTAACTTTGAAAGCCTATAATTACAAAATTGGGGCCGATTTTCAAGGTTATTTGACCAATCGACGTGCCATTGGATATTCTCAAAAGTAGCAAAATAGCGTTTTTTTTGGCCACGAAGGGTTCTTCGGCCGAGAAAAAGTAGGGGGGACTCCGAGGCTCCGCTCCAGTGTGCTTTTTAACACGCGCTGGTATGAGGCCCCGGGCCACCCTTACTGGCAGGAGGGTTACCCATCCCCTTACGATCTCAGCAAACATGCTTGGAAAGGGGCAGGAAAGCAGTGTTCCATTGCTTGCCTGGATCTCTACCCAAAATGCTTCAACAAAAAGTACCCAAATTAGCTACTGAGCTCTGAAAACGCTTCAGTAAAGCAGTCGCGAGAAAAGGAACATTGAAGATTAACAAGTTGGTACCGGTTAATTCGAAGACCGTTATTGTGAAGACCGTTATGTCCATGAGCTCTCGAATGACGAGGGACAGAAGGTTCGGGTTTCAAATTGAATCTGTGAAGTTCAATGGCACCAAGTGATGGAGTCATTCTTCCGATCCGTGGGTCAGATCTTAAATAAAGCAGCATGTCTTAATCTTATAAGTTCGAAAAGCAGTTGTCGGCGTGAACGCCATGTGGCTTCTGGTTTGTTATGTGTGTTTTCTAATATAAATTGAACTGGGATACGTGCAACTTTTTTAGGGTATGGGTAGAAAAAGAAAACTATCTAAAACAAACCTAAGACAACAGTAATAATCGGCTTCTGACGCATAATCCTCCCACTAAATTTTCCACCAAATGCACCAGAGTGTCGAAATTGTTCCGAATGTTCCGGTAATACGTTCAGTTTTTTTCAGAACGGCTCAAATTGTTATGTTAACAATAGTAGCCTCCACACCACATCTAGTTCATTCGCAATGTCACTGAAGCGCAGTCTTGCTCAGTTCTCCCCTCCCCGTTACCCCACTTCCAACCGGACGCGTCTATGCGGCGTGCCGACTGCAGGCTGAGTGGCCGGCGACGGTGTTGGGCTTGGTCTGCAGTGCTCGTTACTGATTTTTCTCTGAAGTCTCCATTCTTTTTATTGGCGTTATATGCAGTTTAAGCAATGCTCTTTCACATGAAGTTGTTTTGAAGTCGATAAAAAGATAGGAAATATGTATGCTTATCTTTGCAAATGTTTGGAATTATATTTTATACATATTCGTGCCAATTAATATAATTAAACTTACATATTTGTATTGTTCAGACTTTTGTAATTATTTTCATGTAACCTCTTGAAGGAACACCTTTAATTTAAATGGCTAAAAACTCAAGCGAAAAGTCCGATGCACGCGACCGATGCTGGATTTCCCGAGGCTATAACTCCGAAACGATTATCCGGACGAGACTAAAAATACCACAGTCGTTTTCAGCGCCACTGAGAACCCTAGTCCCAAATTTTCATGAAAATCTGAGATATGAGGGTGTTATTTCAACCCATCGATTTGTCGATTTGTCGTGGAATGCCCCCAGTGCAGGTTAGGTGACCTCACCTCAAAAAAGTTTAAAATAACATAAGTCAGAACCGGCTAAACCTATCCGAATGAAACTCATATCACATGATGGACCCACTGAGTCCTAAAAAATATATTCCACTATATTTTGTATAGATGGCCTAAGGGCAGGCACCTACGAGCCATCGTCTCTCCATTGGAAATACAGGGGACAAATGGTTTAAACTGAATGACTTACTAATGAATGGTGGTAGAACGTTTATTTTAATGGCACTAGGTTCGGCTTGTCCTTGCGGTTCTAATGATATGTATTTGACCTAACATAACCTTTAAATGACCCCAGGCCAGGTCAAATACTACATTTGACTTATAAAGGTCATAGTACTTATCATTCAATTCGGCTTGCTGTGAGGATTCCAATGGTCTAGATTGTTTTGCTCTATCTCAACTACTAACTAGTTCAGATGTAATGACTGAAAACCTTCAGTTAGCATGTTATCCCTAGGGTGGCGTGCCTTGACCTCTTGTGACCTTACAAAAAATGTTTAAATGCTTTTGATAGAAATTTGGATGGGCTATCCAACGCCGCTTACCGTTTTTTTTTGCTCTCGAGATCTTAAGAAGGAGGGGGGTGGGGGTGGTGAGTACCTGCCTCCCGTCAAAGCGAAGGTGGCTCAGGCCCCAGTACATGCACGTTTTAAATGTCATTGAGGATTTCAGAACTTTCGTCTGCATTATCATGCCAAAAATATGATAAAAAATACCAGTTATACTGGAAAGCAAGGGAAAATAACCTTATTCTATTCGCATTATGGGCTTGTTTGAGAATGAAATATAAAATGTTCAAACTATTAAATTTGATTTTCAGTTAGTTGAAACATAACTATAATTACCCCGCATTGTCTCTGAACAATAAAAAAAGTCACAAACTTCATCAGTGATAATAATTTTCAAGTTTTAACTGGGTAAGAAAGTCAATACATGTCGCAATGTCGACCTTTTCACGCTTCAAAGGTCCCAAACTCGAAGGGGGAGTTTCGTGGCCGTCCGTACACATCTCCAGTTGAGATGAGACGAGGTACCAATTTACCTTGTGATGATCGAGCATAAATTGTGATCCTTCATATGTATGATATAATTAAACACAAATACCGAGTCAAACTATCATAAATATTCCCGAAAAGCCAAAGGAGAGTAATGCATCAGATCCCATTTCAATCTTATGTTGAGACAAATGGAAGGTATACATGATATCCCTTGACCCTAGGCATAATTAAATATAAGTGATGTATTCAAGCTAAAGGAAGCTTTATCGGCCAAACAAGCGCTTTTATAAAAAGACAACGCGATGCTCAACGAAATCGCACCAAACAGTGACTCATGAGCAACTGGAAAGTGAAGAAACCAGAGCCGAAGTAGCCGATTTCTGGCCCGATCACACCAGCAGGATCGGGCAGGTCAAAGCAATTGATTTCTGGCGCTTTACCAATGCAGGATGGGAACCAGGAAATAAGGCAGTTGGAAAGTAGAAAACAACATTTTCTCCTTGACGACAACGAAATTAACCCGAGGAAGCAGGATTATAAGTTTACTGGACGGTGCCAAAATACTGCGGGCTTGCAAGAACCGGGTATTATATAGGTGAACTGTCCATTCCGTGCATCGAAACTGCTGTTGGATTATTCAGGTGACCGAATATCTAGGAGCTGATGGTTCATGGTATATGCTATCTCAGTAATGGGGGTTGCATGGCCAATAGCTGGTAAATGGCTCAGCAAAGTGCCTGTGCCTTGTCTGTCTACATACCCTCCGGCGGACCAGTCACGTGACCGAGTGACCGGGCGCCGGCCCGGAGCGGGTAGCCAGTGGTCGGTTGTGCCGGTCGTCAACCCCCCCCCGCGTAACAAAAAGCGCCGCACACAACCGCGGTTGCGTCCATCAAGTCACATGTGACGGGGGACTGGTGTCTGCCATCGTCACCGCCACTGGATCCCAGCGGCCTCCAAGGACCTTCGTCACCGCGCGGGCCCCTCCCCAGAGGCCGCCGCGTCAACGTCAAGGCACTGCCCGACACCGGTGCCGACATCATTGTCGCCGGCCCAGAGTTGAGCTCGGCGAGCCTATGGAGAACTTAGCCCCGAGAACTCTGAACCCACGTGCCGCAGACGGGCAAACAATCAAGTCGGCCGGCGTCCTTCCAGGTGTTTTGGCACTGGAGGAAGCTGTGGTGGAAGAAGATGTGCACATCCTCCCTGATGTGGACGACGTTCTGCTATCCTGAAACTCCACCAGAAGACTTTGGCTCATTTCACAGGACTACCCAAAGTAGGTGCAGAGGGCTGTGAAGCCTGATGCCGTGGCTCGCGTTGGTCACGCTGCCTGTGCGTGGTCGGGTAGTCCCGGCATGCGATGCCTCAGCTCGTGGTCCGAAACCAGAATCGACACCTGCCAGTATATCTACTAAACATGTCCAAACAGCCACCAAGGGTGGTTCAGCAGCATCTCTTCAACGTCTGCATGGCAGCCTGCCATCGCTAAGCTCACCAAAGTTTCCACAGGTCTTTGACGGCCACATCCGCATCATGCCTGGAGAGGAGTTTCGGATCAAGCTCCGGGAAGACGCAAACCCTTTCTGCATCAACACTCCAAGGAGAGTGTGCTGTCTCTTTGTCATCCGCTTAGGAAAGAGCTGGACCGCCTCGGAGTCGAAAAGCGTCATCCGACATGTCACAGAACCATTGAAGAGGTGCGCTATTATCATGATGTCGCCAAAGAAGGACGGAAAGAGCATCCGGTTCTCTGTGGATTCGTCGCACCTGAACCAGACTGTTCGACGTGAGATACCAGTCTCTGACACCACTGGAGGAGGTCACCTCGATCACTGCTTCAAGAGCTCGCTGGTTCACCGTATTTGACGCGCTGAAAGGCTATCACCAGTATCCTCCCTCCCCCACCAGTAAGGCTTTTGACAACTTTCATCACACCTTTCGGGAGGTATGCATACCAGCGCCCTCCCCCTATGGAATCACCAATATCAGTGAACACTACAACAGCAGGATGGAAAAAGCCTTCAAAAGAACTGGAGCACCAAAGACTGGAGCATCAAAAGGACTGGAGCACTTCCGAAAGTTGGTCGACAACATCATCAGCTTAAGCCGGACCAGAGAGGAACACATGGCCCACATTCTGACCCGATGCTGGGAGGGACATCTCACTCAATGAAGTGACAGTTTAGCTGGCACAGCAGACCATGAAGTTTGCTGGCATCCTCCTCCATCAGTAGCAGCCAGACAGGATGTGGAGTCATCCAAGCCAGCTCAAGTTTCTTGACAGACTGTGAGAAGGCCTATGCTGTCATCAAACATGAGTTTTTAGCAGTGACCTGGGCTATAAAGAGGTGTCAGCTCTTCCTCTCTGGACTACATTTCCAAATCATGATTGACCATCAGTCTCTAGTCCTATCCCTCTGTAAAATTACAGTGACTGATATAGGATGAAAAGACAACATGTAACACATGGGGAGATGGGACAGATGACAGAAGTAGCAGTGCATAAATAATGTCTCATAATGATGTCAGGTGAAATAATGTCCCATTAATACACTTTAGGCCCAATTTCAATTTCTGAAAAAAATTTCAGACAGGGCCTGAATTACCCTGACCATATTGTTCAGTACCCACTTGCCTGCCACATTCTTAAACACATGTACATTGGCAGTGTAGATGTAGGTATCAGGTGTAGATAAGAGCTGATATTTAATTTCGTTTGATCACTTTAGAAACTAAAATGTAAATTTTGAAGGAACTGAACCTAACCACCTAGATCAAGGTGCACTAGGTACCTACATGTTTCTCAAAATGACTGCAAGAGAAGTATGATACAAACTGGAGAGGGTGAAACTTTAAAGAAAAAATTACAGCCTATTTTCACCAATTACAGTACATTTTAACCTTGCTCCACATATTTCATTTAGAAACCACAACAGTGAAAAAGGAAAATCAGGGAGTCAAAATTTTAATTAGTTAGTACACCACCATACTGAATCCACTTAGACAACTATCACAAGACACAATTTAACTTTATTTTGCTCTGACAAGCACATGCACTGCTCACTGGCATAATTGTTATTGTGGGTGTATTGGGGGATTCGACTTGGCTAAGTCGCATAATTCATGTCCTTTGCTTCTCCCTATTACATTTCTACCATTCCCCAGTGAACTGAAAATTCAAAGATTGGAACTTACTGGCCTCAATTCTCCCGAAAATAAAATAATAATAGTGTCTAGCGACGAGGGCACTAGAATGAAAAAGAAAGGACAGATAACCCTTGTTGCCTGTTGCCGGAGGTTGTTTCCTACAAGAGAAAAAAATTGACAACGCCGGTTTCATATCACAAATATATAGTCTCTAGAACTTCATCTCTCTCTAGATAAAGCTGAATACCTCCAGGATCTCTTTGGAAAACTCTACAAACCAATTTTCGTCACTCCTACAGAAGGCGGATCCAGGGTTCTGGTAGCGGAGGCAAAAGTAACATTTGCCAACACTCACCAGCGGGAGAGGGTGCACCCAATAGGCACAGAAACCATCTGTCCCCCGAAATTTTCAGACTGGGGGTAGTGTACGTAGTGCCCCCCGACTTTGAGCCGACTGACCTTTTCCGTTAACAAATGAAGTGCTAGATCGAACTATTTTCGACCCCACCCGCGGTAAAAACTTTTGCCCCTCCCCCGAGCTTGGACATGAGCATCCCCACCGGCATAAATGCAAGAGGCAAGTCAAATTGAAACCTGCCGCTGACAAAAAAACGTTCACCTCCAGAACAAAAACTCACTCAGGTTTCGGGCCATTGTCTGCAGGGGCCAAAAAAGTGTTTCAGCGTGTCACCATTGGAAATGTCAACACAATAAATTTGTCACCAGACCAAGGTGCAAAATAGGCACGTTTTGCATTAGTAGGAGGCTAATGGACACTTGTGGACCATCTTAGCTGTTGAAAAACATTGCGAGCTCAAATTACAGGTGCCAATTTCAGCGATTTGTTCCTGTATTTGGCTGGAGTAAACATGTCGGCTAATTTTTGTCACCTTGTCCACCTTGGGCTGTCGCCATTAAGGATGACAGAATGGTAGGTTTTTCGATCCCTGATTGTTTGATTTCGCAATTGCTTGCGACAAAATTATCCGACTTCTTCCCAGCTTATATGAAATCGGGACATTTTTGGATTACGTGTTGGTTGTGAGGAGGGGGGGGACAGACCCCCGACCTCCTGCTCACTATTGCGAAGCGTATGGCTCATACAAATTCATTTCCTCGAACCCATCGACCCATTCAGTTCCAACGACTGTCACTGATATTTTTGAAGGTATGCTCAGTACCCTCAACATGACATGACCTGACCTAACTCCAGCCGCAGTGCCATTTCCAATAAAAATTATACGCAAAAATAATGACAGGGTCCAGTTACACACATGGCCGCGCCCTCCCGAAAAGAAAACAGTAGTGTCCAGGTCAGTACCAGAGGGCGGCTCGCAGCGCAGTACGGCGGGGCTTCATACACAGGCGGCCCGCAGCACGGAGGGGCTGCACACACAGGCGGCCCGCAGTACGGCGGGGCTGCACACACAGGCGGCCCGCAGTACGGCGGGCTGCATATACAGGTGGCCCGCAGTACGGCGGGGCTGTATACACAGGTGGCCCGCAGCACGGCGGGCTACATACACAGGCGGCTCGCAGTACGACGGGACTGCATACACAGGCGGCCCTCAGTACGGCGGGGCTGCACACACAGGTGGCCCTCGGTACGGCGGGGCTGCATACACAGGCGGCCCGCAACACGGCGGGGCTTCATACACAGGCGGCCCGCAGCACGGCGGGGCTGCATACACAGGCGGCCCGCGGTGGGGCTGCATACACAGGCGGCCCTCAGTACGGCGGGGCTGCATACACAGGCGGCCCGCGGTGGGGCTGCATACACAGGCGGCCCGCAGCACGGCGGGGCTGCATACACAGGCGGCCCTCAGTACGGCGGGGCTGCACACACAGGTGGCCCTCGGTACGGCGGGGCTGCATACACAGGCGGCCCGCAACACGGCGGGGCTTCATACACAGGCGGCCCGCAGCACGGCGGGGCTGCATACACAGGCGGCCCGCAGTACGGCGGGACTGCATACACAGGCGGCCCTCAGTACGGCGGGCTGCATATACAGGTGGCCCGCAGTACGGCGGGGCTGTATACACAGGTGGCCCGCAGCACGGCGGGCTACATACACAGGCGGCTCGCAGTACGACGGGACTGCATACACAGGCGGCCCTCAGTACGGCGGGGCTGCACACACAGGTGGCCCTCGGTACGGCGGGGCTGCATACACAGGCGGCCCGCAACACGGCGGGGCTTCATACACAGGCGGCCCGCAGTACGGCGGGGCTGCACACACAGGCGGCCCGCAGTACGGCGGGACTGCATACACAGGCGGCCCGCGGTGGGGCTGCATACACAGGCGGCCCGCAGCACGGCGGGGCTGCATACACAGGCGGCCCGCAACACGGTGGGGCTGCATACACAGGCGGCCCTCGGTACGGCGGGGCTTCATACACAGGCGGCCCTCAGTACGGCGGGGCTGCACACACAGGTGGCCCTCGGTACGGCGGGGCTGCATACACAGGCGGCCCGCAACACGGCGGGGCTTCATACACAGGCGGCCCGCAGTACGGCGGGGCTGCACACACAGGCGGCCCGCAGTACGGCGGGACTGCATACACAGGCGGCCCGCGGTGGGGCTGCATACACAGGCGGCCCGCAGCACGGCGGGGCTGCATACACAGGCGGCCCGCAACACGGTGGGGCTGCATACACAGGCGGCCCTCGGTACGGCGGGGCTTCATACACAGGCGGCCCTCAGTACGGCGGGGCTGCACACACAGGCGGCCCTCGGTACGGCGGGGCTTCATACACAGGCGGCCCGCAGTACGGCGGGGCTGCACACACAGGCGGCCCGCAGTACGGCGGGACTGCATACACAGGCGGCCCGCGGTGGGGCTGCATACACAGGCGGCCCGCAGCACGGCGGGGCTGCATACACAGGCGGCCCGCAACACGGTGGGGCTGCATACACAGGCGGCCCTCGGTACGGCGGGGCTTCATACACAGGCGGCCCGCGGCACGGCGGGGACCGCATAAACAGGCGGCCCGCAGTACGGCGGGACTGCATATACAGCCGCGTCAGTATAGTGCTCCACCATGACAGATCGTGGAAGTCCAACATAAGAAATAGTTCAAACCAAAATATATTTTCAGAAATAACTCTTCTTTTTATAATCCAGAAACATACACACACACTTTAGCTGAATTTACCTTCACGGGCAGTCTCCTGTAACATCACAAGAACACTTCCACAGACACAAAAGTCAATGGACGGAAATTCATTTTGACACGAAACTTGTTCAGATCTCAAATTACACCTCCGACTACAAAGCCTGTATCCTTTAATTTACATATCCACAAGCCCCGAACCGCTCTCCCCGAAAGCTAATAGCACTATCAAAAAGTCTTCCTACACACACATCGCTTCAAAGAAACAAAGAAAAGCCAGACCTCTTTTGATGTTATGTGCTAAACGCTCGCATTAGCCAACAGTAAATATCTTTTAGCACAACAATCCGACATGAGACCGAAACATTGGCACAGGCATATAAATCCGAGGTAAACCATAAAGAGACATGGTTCCATGCAAAGACTTAAACAGTACATAATCAACATCAGACTTCAACAGTACACAAATAACGTCAGTAACATAAAACAATAAGAATTTACCAACAAAGCAATGCAAAGAGTTAGAAAATCAGCTTGATGCACATGATCACGACTCAATGCAGTCGTGATCATGTCTACTGCACGAAATATATCGGCTCCTAATTTGTAATAATTGCATATAAGTACCATGCTGATTTTTTATCTCCTACTTTAAAAATGCTAAGAACAACTCCCCAAGCAATTATTTTGAAGCGATAATACACGGTTTTATCAAAACATCCAGTCATGCATGGTTCAAAATCAACACAGATCTGTATACCCAAAGTGAAAACTTAATATCATTCTAATGCCATTTCAATATTTGTGCAGGGATACCAATGCATCTCCCAAGAAAAAAAAGCTCAAAACAATCGTTCAGCTCTAGCATATTGACACTATTCCCCACATTAACAACCAATGCTCAGCACGCGCTCGGCGAGGATCCCTGGCATGACACACCCCACTGGAGCGAAGCGGGAGGGGGGCGAATTTCGCTGCCTGCTTATCTCACTTCCAGAAGAAGAAACAGCATTGTTGTGTTGCTACTGGGTGTTGACGCTGGGTTGTTCGGGTCTGAGGTCAGGTTTGGGTTGGGTTTGCGGCTTGGGCTCGGATGTGGAGTCTGGTGCAGGTTTAGCTCCTGACGACACATTACACACTTTGTTATTAACTACACTAACACCAAACACACTCATCAGGTCTAGCCCCATCAGCGGCAACCCATGTGGCACAACATACACATCTACCTGAACACTTTGACCCTTACACTCTACATTAACACGCTTCTTCCCCAGTACCTGGAGTTGGGTCCCTCCATAACCACACAGATCCCTGTCTGATGCGTCGAGGTCACCCCCTCACTAGGTGCCTTGGGAGGAGGGAAACTGGTGACCCAGTGTCGACTACCAGTTCCACATCCCTGCCCCCTACACTGGCTGGGACCCTAAGTTGTCCTGCACCCACACTAAGTACGGTTAAGTGGGACACCGACTTGACACCAGCCGCGCTTCGCTTTCCATGGCAGTACTTGGCGAAGTGGTTGTATCTACCACACTGGTGGCACTGGACCCCCTTAGCTGGACAGCTGGGGTGGCTAGCCCGGTGTCCTTCTCTTCCGCAGCCAAAACACTTCTCCTTAGCTGCTTCAGCTCCTTGGCTGAATCTTGACGTCTTCTTCGGCTTCTGCTTCTTCGCATGGTGTACGGCTTGCACTGGAACTAAGTTGGCAGATCCTGAAGCTGCTGGTGCTCCCATAGCCTGAGCTTCTCTCTCAGCAGACTCTTGGGTGTCTGCTATGGTGAGAGTCGTCTGCAGCGTTAGACTGCTACCCTCCATCAACAAGCGTTGACGCAGCTTGTTTGAAGACGTCCTTTCCACCACCTGATCTCGGATGAATTCTTCGGTCCTGGACCCATAGTCGCAGGTTGCGGCTAGCTGCCGCAGGACTGAGACCCACTGGGCAGTGGACTCACCCACTTGTTGGGCCCTACTGCGGAAACGGTAGCGCTCCGCGCACACGTTTTGTTTCGGGCTGAAGAATTCCGCCAGTCTTCTTTTGGCAAAGGCCAACTCCGTCTCTGCTTCAGTCTTCACGGCAGGGGGGAGTGAGTCAAACACCCTCTGGCCCTCGGCCCCGAGGCATGTCAGCAGAATGGCCCTCTGACGAGCTGGGCTAAACTGGTCCCCCCTACTGCCAACAGATAATTCTCAAACATCGGCAGCCACCGGCTCCAGGGCACGGCTGGCTCTAGTCCCGCCGACGGAAGAAATGGCGCTGGGGCCCCCGCAAATAAATCCATCTTCAGTCGTAAGCTTCAAGTACCGTCACGCGTTCGAATCAATGGTCGCCAATGTTGTGTTGCTACTGGGTGTTGACGCTGGGTTGTTCGGGTCTGAGGTCAGGTTTGGGTTGGGTTTGCGGCTTGGGCTCGGATGTGGAGTCTGGTGCAGGTTTAGCTCCTGACGACACATTACACACTTTGTTATTAACTACACTAACACCAAACACACTCATCAGGTCTAGCCCCATCAGCGGCAACCCATGTGGCACAACATACACATCTACCTGAACACTTTGACCCTTACACTCTACATTAACACGCTTCTTCCCCAGTACCTGGAGTTGGGTCCCTCCATAACCACACAGATCCCTGTCTGATGCGTCGAGGTCACCCCTCACTAGGTGCCTTGGGAGGAGGGAAACTGGTGACCCAGTGTCGACTACCAGTTCCACATCCCTGCCCCCTACACTGGCTGGGACCCTAAGTTGTCCTGCACCCACACTAAGTACGGTTAAGTGGGACACCGACTTGACACCAGCCGCGCTTCGCTTTCCATGGCAGTACTTGGCGAAGTGGTTGTATCTACCACACTGGTGGCACTGGACCCCCTTAGCTGGACAGCTGGGGTGGCTAGCCCGGTGTCCTTCTCTTCCGGTTACGTTACCACGCGGTAAACATGTGCGTCTATTAATCTCTCGTCTCTGTAGTATCTTGTCCCGCTCTAAATTATCCAATACATTGTCTAAGCTAGTGTATATCTCTCTGCCGTCACTTCACGCGCTGTAAAGATCGATTAGGCCTACTAGGTGTATTCCAGCGTCAACACCCAGTAGCAACACAACAAGCATAGAACACAATTTCGGAAAACATTCATAAATGTTTGACCAGGTAAGCAAAACCATACCAGCCAGTTTTAGGTCAAGCCAATCCGGAGATCACAGGGGTAGGAACTGGCGGATTCAAGAGAGGGAAACAATTTACAACAGTATTTACGGATTACAGCACTACAACAATGCATTGCAGATTGTCTCCTATTGAGCGTCATTAAGCAGAGCGAAAACAGGTAGTTAGGTGTCATTGGAGTCATCTCATCGTGACCAGGGTGGCGGTTTGGAGATTACCGGTCAGCTGATGCACCGTATACGCCACCTCAAACTCATGATTTTGGGCTGTGAGATTGGGTCAGGTGACCTGAGTAACTTTCTGACCTAACATGGCTTGGTCCAAACAATTTGGTGATATCCACCAAACGGACCATGGATACGACACCATGGAGAGCTTTTATACCGTCTCTTTTAGCATTATCCAGGTGAAACGAGATGAAGGGGGGCTCCGGCTACTAAACATC
This sequence comes from Lepas anatifera, assembly GCA_034440635.1. Lineage (NCBI taxonomy): Eukaryota > Metazoa > Arthropoda > Thecostraca > Lepadidae > Lepas > Lepas anatifera. The sequence goes on along the minus strand of JAOTON010001975.1, from coordinate 630,287 downwards.
CCTACAATCATTGAGCAGATCTCAATACTTAGCCAGGATGTGGATTTATGAAAAAAATATTGGGGGTGACAAAATTTGAAACAATGTGAATAACCACAATATTATACTACAAGAGAGAAAATAACATTGCGTTTATATTATTCTTCCCATACCTCTTAAATATATTAAAATGAGTTCAAAGTCATTACGCATGTAAATACAATCCCTGAGACGAGGTCCAAACATAATTCGTGAGACAAGGACAAGGAAGACACAGTAACTGTGTCCATACCACGTCCAAGCATTTCTCATTCTGGATACATAATCTGAGCAAGTATTACCCGTCAGAGAGTGTCTGATTAAAGATAAATATAAATATATGATTATGCATCGACATCATTCTAAACATAAATACAGTTCTTGACTCAACCTTATTCCTGAGACAACGTCTAGACATAACCCCTAATACAACACCAGAGCACAGAGAATTCCTGAGATCGACAACGTCGAGGCAATTGTTGAGAAGATGCGCAATCGCCTCTCACTCCCTGAGACAACATGAGCAAACATCCCTCTGTAGACAATGCTTGAGCAGAAAATACCAGCTCGGAGAGAGGATGTGTAAAGTGAAAACCTAAAGCAATATGAAAAATATGAAAGTTTGGCACTATAAAATGATGGCAATAGCCCCCGTTCATATTTCCCTTCCAATATTTGCACTTGAAGTAACCCGCGTTCTAATTCACATCTCGAAAAACCCCGCAGCAATGAGAGGATTCTTCCTGTTCCTTTCTTCCTCCCTCGTAATAAGACACACCGGGGACAGAGCCAGAGCTGGCCAGCGCGTTCCCACGGGAACTCGCAGGCGGCAGGGTCGGTGCCGGCGCCTCCAAGCTAACCTCGCTCTCCTCTGAGGCACACAGATCGGCCAGTAGAGTGTCCAGGAAGCGGGCCCGCGTGCGGCCGCTGCCGTGGATGGCGTCTCCACACTCCCTGCCGTGCCGGTCGGCGGTCTCAGGTGACCAGGAGGACATGGAGTCTCTCAGCGGGAAGCACGTCCGACGGGTGAAGTCGGTGTTGGCGGGCAGCAGCGAGGACCACACCTCCAGACCCGGGACCTGACCGGGCAGAGCGAGGCTGCGTCACAACTCGACCATTGACCGATGCGAATAATCAAAAGGCAATGACGCTAACAGTGGCTGTGCGATGTAGCAGCTATGGTTGTCGGCCCAGGAGTAGGGATCCAATGATGCTGATATTGGTACAAATTGGGAGAAGTGTGTTAACAACTTAGATCATGCTGCAATTATATGACCATTCAGAAATGTGTTTTTCATATTATTAAGCCGATATTTTTAAAGTACAATAAAAATAATACATTCCGAGAATGCTCACTCTAAAAAAAGATGAAAATAAAAAAATTAGGAAAGCAAGTGGTTCGGTACGTTTTATAATTTTATGTCGACTTACCTACTTGCGATCAGATAACTACATCGGTATTTCAAGCATTTTCAAATAATAATCTACCAATTACATTTACATAGTCATGTTGCATGTCCGACTAACTACCGCCCTACCGGACTACCAATAGCTGCGAAATAAATAACCTATATAAAAGACGAAAAAATAGGTTCATACGGTCCGAACAAAATCATGTTCATACTACTGAAGCTCATAGGACGAATGGTGAAAAAACAAAAAAAAAACACTTATTGGCCCGTTCCTCACGAAATATTTCCAGAAAACATATCACGTCGGTTCCCACTGGGTATAAAGCTAGGAGTTGAGACGAGCATATATCCCATTCACCCCGTGGATGCCCTTCAGCGGAACGTCACCTGTGTGTTTTAGCTACTCTTTAACCACTTTATATCCTCCACCAAAGAAGGTACGCATGTTGTAACGAAAAGTGCTATCTTGCAGAGGGAGAATCGGTAACTCTAACGCATTATATATCATACACCTCTTTTCCTTCAACGACAAAGTGGTTTTTAAAGTGTAAGTTCGATTGCTTCGAGTGACTCGGGCAGGACAGACCAGTTCAAGATTGTCTAAATATCTTCTAAAGAAGTGCACACAAAGACAGTTCGGACCAAGTACCTTAAATATTGCCAGAATACACGGAAACAGGGCATCAATTCATTTTTACCCGCTTCATCCTGCATTGAGACAGGAAAATTAGAGCCAGATGAACGCCTCCTCTTCATGCGAAGGAGGGATGGTTCTAAGGCCCTCGTCGGCCGCAGGCGGAGACATACCCTGTGATCAAGTACCGACGGGTTTCCTACATGTCATCTGGTCTCTACAATCCCTCCCACAGGGCGCGTGTCAGGGGTCTGGGTGGCACGGTCGGCTAGCGTGCGCGTTCGGTTCGATCCCGTCATCTTTGCAGTGCGCAAATGGTGAAGCCATCGAGCCCACCCACATACGGGATTTGGCGCCCTGCCCTAGCTCACGGCTACTTCATTGCCCTCTCCCTTCGATGCCATATAGCTTCCTTACTGTGTAACATTGGTGCACTGTAAAACCTGGAGTAAAGTCACGGGTTGCATCCTTTGGAGGTGCAACAATAATGCTGGTGGTGCAATAACATACAAACAATAAAACTTGTATTACCGTTAGATCTCCTCTCTGACCGGACATACCTCCGCTCGCAGTTCGTAGACGAGGCCGTGAAGAATAGGCAGGTGAGGCAAGCCGGCTGGTTCGGAGTGGGCGTAGAAGGAGTCGAAGGCAACGCGCTCGTCCAGTCTCCACACAACCCGCGTTAGCTTGGCCAGCCGTTTCAGTGGCGCCACCACCAGGGTCATGTGCTGACGGAACAGCAGCGACATCTGCGTGTTGGTCACATTCAGATGGTCGGCGATCACAGGCGAGTACCACATGCCAGCGTTGATGATCAGTCGGTGCGGGCAGTCTGATGGTAACCTCTCACAGTTGTCCGCCGCAGCGGAGAGAAAGCGCACAGCATCCTCGTTCAGATACGGCCTCCACGCAAAATGCAGCTTTAAAAGTGAAGAGGCAGCACTGAAGTCAGCCCACTGCGGATTAATTTTCCGCCACAGCGACAGCGGCGAGAGCCAGGTCAACTGTCGTCTGGCCTGCTTGTTAGCCGTGTACTTTTTGTAGTCTGGTCCGTGCTCGAAAACAGCGGCCCGTTCGCCCAGGTCTGAGTAGAGGTGCCGCAGCCGGGAGTCGCCCACCAGCAGGACGGAGGTGGGCCGGCGCTGCCGCCAGCGCCGCTGTTGGAGGCAGCGCCGCAGCCGCTGTGGCGGCGGCTGCGGCGTCCGACAGGCCAGTCCGGCGTCGGCGGCGACCGGCTCCTCGTGCCCGTGCAGCGCCGCCGATATCCGGTAGGCGGCATCACAGCCGGCCTCGGGCACCGCGCCCTGCTCCGTCGGGAGATGCCGATCCAGGCCTGAGACAGGGTCCGCTCGTCACCTCACACACGGTCACTGTCTACAGACTTACTGGCAGGGGTGCCCACTAGAGTACAGACTCCAGCCTGGCGGCGAACAGGGGGTAGGGTGGGATGGGGTAAATCCAGATCTGAATATCTCGGATGCTGTCATGGCATTTCACACATAACGAATTTGGGGACATTTACGTGCTTAAGCCCACATTGATAGGCGGGAAGAAATATCTTAATAATCAGTCAGGCTAGAGTGTTAGCGAGACGATTCCTTGGTCCACCAGTTCGGGGTAGCGCTGATACCGATAGGTTTATATACACTGGTATACTTGGGCATCATCGACCACAAGGAAAAATTAAAAGGTCTTGCAACTCTACCGTGAGAAGCCGTACCCCAGGGCCGTAGCTACAAAACCATTAATTTTCGGTTTTTGGAGTCGTTGGGAGGTTCTCGAAAAACCGCGCCTCATGATGTAGTGTCACATTTATATTACAAACACGAATCACATTAATTTATAAAAGGCCTTTTTAATAAAACTTGGGCAGTGTACGAGCAAATGCTTGACTACGAAGTGAATGAAACCAAGAGTAACGACTTTTGTCTGTACAATGCATGAATCATGAGAGTTACGGTCTTTTGACTCATTACAGGGTTCTTTCTAGCAGTATTGAAGTTAATTCCGTTTATTTGAGATGGTAAATCTCCTTCCCATTATTCCCTCCCATTACGTATTTTGGTACACACAGGGGTTCAACCACACAGCAGAGACACCAGTTGCGGGCAACGACACGGGGTACACGGGAACACATTGTCACCGACACCATACATATTTCAACGCAGCCAAATGGGATTGGCTGGAAAAATGAGCTTAGCACACTGGTATTTTCGAATTAGTCAGGATGTTTTACTTTTCCTGACCTAGACTGGTTGGGAGCGCACGGTGGACGGGGCACAGGTCCAGGCGCACTCCCTACCCGTTTAATTTGAGGGCTAACTTTTCAAGCGATTGAATTGTATGAAATATCTAAATTCCTGAATATTTTGGTAGACCCAATAGTTACTGACAGAACCAAACCAGGATCATGAGAAGATAATAATGAAGACCATTACGTTGACCTAACCTAGACCATAACACATTGACTACATGGTAAATGTACTGTTTTGAAAGTGTATACTTACCAATATATGTGTAAAGTAATAGCACTGCTAGTAAACATAGAAGTGTCTTTTCTTCTCTTGTGATGTTCCTACTGTGTCTGCACAACCGGCGCATACCTGGTCTCCATCCCATCATCTGCTAAAACAGAACACTGGTCTAAAATGTACAGCTTCAACCATGATGAAGAAGAGAGTAAAGGCGATCCTTATCCGTCGCATTAAATCATTCAAATTGCAAGCACCCTCAGCCAGACCGGTCCGGCGGTTACGCCCACAGCGCAGGGGCACAGGCGCACTTCGAAGGCAAATGCCTTCTAAACAGTTGTTGTTGTTGGTGGTTGGGGTTTTAGGGCGCTTCAACTGCATAGTCATTTCGCGCCCCACTGCGGTTATGTTATGAACGAATGTCGGGATAGCGAACTCCAAAGCATAGCAGCATTACTGTGTAGACAGGGCAGTCAGTACCGACAGAATATGCATGCGATAAAATGCTTTACTACGTCTCTTCCAGCTCCTGTCGTCAAACATTTCCCAGACGCACCAAGCCGTACGAGCGCTCCGCTCCGGCGGCGGTCTACCCATTCGGTCCGGGTATCCAAGACCCTTACGCGGAGAGCGGCGCAAAAACAGTTGATTTTGAAAGCGGAGTTATTATAGGGCAGGACAAGCCAAAAATATATCATCATTTTCCTAAAACTTGGCAGGCTCGGTGGCGAGCCATGGCTCAGCTGCTTGCGAGGCTGACATCCCCGAGTGTGTCGGTTGTGGTAGCGACCATGAGGCATCGGTGCACACTTAACCACGTTCCTCTATGAGAGGGAAAAGTTGGAAGATAGGCTCTGGGAAAGTCTCCCAAAGGCGATACAGCACGAAGAGAGCTGCTGCGAGGTGTCTGGCTGTCTCAGGCCGTCTGTGGTGGAGGGAACTACCGCGCGGTCCTCCCCCTACCGCGACGCTCTTGTGGGAGGGCCCGAGCGAGTGAGATCTTCTTTCAGTCTTGATTCATCTATGCGGAAAGTAATGCACCTATCGGTCCATGATTCTATGTACCTTTTGGGCGGGCTGTTGCCGCAAGCTGTCAAACACTTCAGTACCCAGACCTGTGAAACCAGGGCCACAACTGAGAAGTGTATTCAAATGGACCCAATGGGGAACTCTGTACCAGTACCACAAGCCGGCCAGAGGGCGGCTGGCGCGGATTGCGATTTTTCTCGGGAGCGTGGGGAGCGTCACACGCCAGTGCGGGCATTCTTCCTGGTGTTCGTCAGCGTCCCACACAAGCAAGGCCTTTTTATCGGTAACGGCATGCTGGTCGTCACCCCGGCCACTGGTGACCGTGTCAGGGCGACATTTAATCCGGAGGCGCCCGGGGAGACGTGTAAATGGAATCCCCCCAATGAGGAACTCACTCTAGCGGATGCATTACGATACTTGTTTTACCCGTTTAAGACGCCACCAAGCTGCTATGGTGAACATGTGTATCATCTCGAGTGTGACTAATTGATAATGGATAGTCAGCCACACGGGTAGGAGCCGGGAACACTTACATGACCGTGAGACAAAAAGCGGAAGCTCGTATCTCTGGGAGCGATGTTGTCGCTAAAGTTAGGTAGCGTCATACTTTGCTAGTGAAGACGGTGCGGTGTTAGGCTTAGCTTGGATTCCATGTAGGTGACACCAGGTCACCCGATAAAGCAAAACGTCAGTAACTTGCCCGACCTGCTGACTTGCTGGAGTTGCTAGTAAAAGCCTTTCTTCATGCAAAACTTGGTCGTGTGTTTGTCGATCTGTGACCAACTGTGAAAGCAAATGGGCTCCTAATTGAATGTAGCTGAAACCATATGAATTATTAAGTGAATTTGATACCTACTGGCTGTAGTAATTGGTATCGGACTGGCTAATTTGTTTGGAATGTGAAAATAGCGCAGTGTTTCTGTATGTTCTGGAAGGGTAAATTTTGACAAATTAGTATGGCTACTTTGAACACTGAACGCCATCTCCATGCTGTGGCATATTATCAAATCCCAATATGCCATTACTCGGCCACGACCTCGATTGAGGTGTGCCGAGTAAGGATTGCCATGTGAACTACGATGAAAATGAGTGACTGAGTGTAAGAGTGCTGCCGCTGGATCGTGGGTTACATAAACACGTCGATTGCTGCTGAACGAGGCTGATGACATCCGATTGACTGTGTAGCATAGACTGCCTATACTTCCTCCAGCTTCTTAAGTTGGGCCTCTAATGAGATGCAGTCCAGACGCCACCCAGCTTGCCACTTTTCACACTCCCATACTACTGTTTAAGAGCACCCTTAGAGCCGCCATCGGCGCCATCGGAGAGTGTGGTCGGAGAAAGGCTCCTCCCTCTACAACAGAAAGCCTGTGGAACACAGGAATGTTATCAGACCCCCTTCTTCAGCTGCGCCAGGCGAGCCTGTGGGGCTATTGAGGCGCCGCTGCACCGTCGCAGATCCCCAGGCTGTGCGCTGGGGACGGGTGTTTGGCTGGAGGCGTCACCCCGACCTGTTGACTGCCCTGAAGGGGCACTGCCGCGGTGCGAGGCAGGAGAGTTGATGGGTGGGCCAGCCGGCCGGCCCACTGAGTGTGGGACGACGGGAGAACAGTGGGACGCCCGCCGGTGCTACTGGCCGTGTCGGCTCTGTCCGGGCGGAATGACGGTGGCGAGACTGGCCCTTTTGGCAGCCTTACCGCACCCATCTTTGGCCTTGGTGAATGGTATTTTGATTCCGCCCCAGTTTTGGCACTGACAGTCTATGACTGACCTGGGCGTATCCATGCAATTATAGTGAGGTCATTGGATATTTTCCACGTACATAGGTGTGTGTGGCAGCAATAGCTGTAGTGTAAGCACAATTGAGGGTATAAGACAAAACAGGGGTGTTTACCTTCATGAAACTCTGACTAAAAAACAAAGTAGCCTATACCTTGAAGTGTTTATCTAAAAAAGGATAAAGTGTCTCATGCATGCTAGTTATCTACATCATCCATATTCGTAGGGTTCTAGGCCATGATACCCTCCAACCGTCTTGAATGTATAGAGCATATGTTATTGGCCTTATGGTTAGGTGCTCACAGGTGGGAGTTAGGAGGAATTTTGAAGGCCTGGGCCCGATCTGCTGCTGATTTTAGAAGCCCCTCACGAGCCCTCGTTATGGAAAAAGTGGCTTATCAAGCCCGGGAAGGCCCAATATCATGGAAAAACCATAAAAGGTTACATACAACATGTATTTACTTTAAAGCTGTTTCAAATGTGCTTTAAGCCAATTTATCCTGGAAAAAGTTTTGGTTGCACCCAAAACCATATTAAAAAAGGTGCTAGCAGCATCAGTACCCTCAGATATCTTAATAATTCAGCAGAAAATAGTAATGAAAAACCACACAGCATGGAACATAACTTGCTTATGATGCAAACTGACTTCAGGTAATGACAAGCATCACCTTCTAAAAACACAGGACATTTTAGATAGAGGTACGCACATGGCAGCTATAAGACTCAGAATGAAATAAGTCCACTCATATCAGACATTTCCTCCATTGTTGCATTTTCATAAATCATGATGTGCTGGCACAAGCCTCATAATTGAGTTCCAATAATGTTGATGAATAGAGGAGAGCGCAGTGACAAGTTTTCAGCTAAAATATTTCAGAATATCATGGCAGAATGACTGTGGATGAACCAAAAATTATTCACATCATCCCTCTATTGATACATATTTTGAGTATTTTCTCCTAGTTTAGTCACTAGACAACTTGGAAGATAGTCAAAAGATTGTTCTGCTTGGGTCAGTCTGGTCTGCAAAGTAGGTAAGCCAACAAGGCCCACCAGCCATATAGAATTATCAAACGACCAGCCATACAGAACCACTAGTTCTCCACAGGTTCACACCAAACATGGAAGAAAAAGATTGCAATAATCTCCACAAAGAAGTTAAAATTGATGCAAAAAACCGACAGCAGCCCACCAACACCCCACCACCATGCGCGGGCTTGAACACTATTTCTATTTGTTTTGTTATATATTTTGGCTTGCGTTTGGAAGATATCTAAAGCGCCATACTTGTCTACATTAGAGCACTCATTAGGCCATCTATTACCCTGCTCATAAGTGGAAATTGTTTTAACATTTATTTTGCAAAATGTTAATTTATTGCAGTGAAACAATTCTAAACTGTTGAAAAAATATTTAAAACTTCATAGATCTAAAACTATAAGCAAAAAGTTTGTGGCGCATTTATTTTGTTCCTGAGGATAGGCCACCTTTCTGCGCACTTGTTTCATATATGACGCTTTACTGACTTTGCAATTGCAAAGATTTACAAGCTGCTCCGCTGCCCTGCTGCTCCCCAACGGTCCAAGGCCGCGGAATTTCGTGGGGTAGGTATCTAAGGGTATCTAAAGTCTGTTGTACCCAGGGCGGCCAAATCACGTGACATCAAAACAATTTCAGGCCAGCTGATGAAAAATCCGCCGATTCAGGAGATACCCGAGATAGCGTGTGTTATAAAAACGACAGGGGCAACGGAGCCCAAAATCGTGAAAACATATGGTTTTTGAAAAAAAATCGAGCGGTAAAGCGGTGGCAATGGAGGGCTGAGGAAGGGGGAATTGCCCCGTTTTCCGCCGCGGGCCACCTTAGGGCAGGGGCGGATGCAGGCCGACGGTTTGGGGGACAACGGGAAAAGAATCGTGAAACATGTGGTTTTTGAAGAAAATCAAGTAAAAATCGGCAAAAATCGGGGGCTTTGGGTGGCGACTGCCCCATTGCCCCCTGGATCCGCCACTGCCCTTAGGGCAACAGAGGGGTAGAGGGGGCGGGGGGCAACAGAGGGTGGGGGGCAAATGCTTTTTTCGTCCCCCTGGTCAACGGGTCTAAGCAGTGGCGATACAAGGAAGCTAGGGAGGCTCCAGCGCCCTAGCTCCACGGGCGGATTCAGAACCGCCGATCGTGAAGGGGGGCACCAGGGCCGGATCAAGCCCGAAGCTTGGGGGAAACGGAGCCCACAATCATGAAAAATATGATTTTTAAAGGAAATCGAGGGGCAAAGCGGTGACAACGGAGGGTGGGGGGTGTCCACGTTTGTCTCCCCGGGGGAGCCACTTGGCCCTGGGGGCGCCAAATCCTGGGGCCGATTTGCGCCGATTTTGGCATCCTGGGGGGTGGGTAGGAAGCGAAAGTTTTGTCTTAGGTTCCGAAAAATCCCGGCATTTCTCGGTAGGTCTCCAACACGGCCAATATTTGATATTTGTGACCTCGTTTGACCTTGAATATATTGACCAAGGTCAATGAAGCTTGGTAAAAATGTAGGACAGCTCGGCCACCACTAACCCTTAAACGCACGTTTTTTAACTTTCTTAGTTTCCGAGACCTTAGGGGGGCCTACCAGCCCCCTACAGTGCGCGTAAATTTCAGACTCCCTCCAGTGCGCATGTTCAACGTTTCGTATACTTCTGTCACTGTTTCTGAGGACAAAGCGAATATTACGTGCCTTGAACGCCTTGAAATATGCGAACTGTGCCGTTCGGTACAGGCGCATTGAAATTCAATGAAATAATACTTTTCAAAAACATTGTATTTACTGAGTGGAGGCTACGAGTTCTCATTCAGCACGCAGCACAACATACAGCAAACCGCATACTCCACTTCATTCGTCAACAGTTTCTGATGCAAAACTAGCGATCCCTTGAACTGCAGCTACATGCCATCAAAACTATCAAAAAATTTAACACAACAATTCCGAGAACTTTAAAGACTGAAAAGACAAATAACAGAGCCTTGTCCATGCAACTAAGCACAGCGAATACAAGAAAGCAGACCACATTACCATTACGGGATTACAAGACCCACGAAGTCTTGAAGTCATGAGAAGTAATAACATCCGTAACATTATCACATAATTGGTCTTCATGAGCCATATCCCTTCTGTAAGCCCAATTCCACATACTAGTCATCCACAGAGTTAAGCAAGAATAAATCACAGCTCGATCAGCACCAAGCACACGCCCAGATAATGAATTCATCCCTCCTTTCTCAGGCAAAACACCTGTACCACTTGTGTTCTCTAGTGCCCAGTCAACTCCGGCACTCCGCAAACACCTCTGCGTACATCTCCGCTGAAGACATGAGGAAACCAGTGCCCAGTCAACTCCGACACCCCGCAAACACCTCTGCGTACATCACCGCTGAAGACATGAGGAAACCAGTGCCCAGTGAGCTCCGGCAGTCCGTAAACACATATATGTACACCACAGCCGAAGACATGAGGAAACTAGTACCCAGAGAACTCCGACACTCGACAAACACATATGTATGTATATGTGCACATATATACACCCCCGTTCAGCACCAGGCTGAAGGCTTCGGGCGTACAGCAACCTGCGCGGGTTCCCGGCGCCGCTCCTCTGCCTCACTTGAGTGTGCTGAACAGGAACATCCTCAGGTACCCTGCAACAGACATTGCTAAGTGAGAAATTAATCCTCTGGGAGGATCTCAGACGACAAAAGAAATACATTTATCCATCTTTTTACTTAGAAACAATGTATTTCAAGAATTGCTAAGTAAAACAACCCAAATGGATTGCTTCTATGAAACCATTAGCGTGTCAATGTTTTCCTGAAGAAGAAATAGAGGAATGATCCTTCCAGCCTCACAGTGTAACAAAGTTACAGGACTTTAGAGAGACCACCACCCAGACATCTCAACTGACCTATAATTCTTGCGATTCAGAATACTAGGGAATTGGCATTATGGTTCCAAATTATGGAGGGGAGAATTTGAAGCCTCCCCTGAGGACGGACAAACAATATCCATTACAGGCTTTACTTTAACAGCCCCTTTTATTCATAATAAGCCCTCATAATGTGAGGAGAATATTTTCAGGTAGGCTCTTTTCACTACAGCATCATTTTTTTTGGCAACACAATTTCCTGGTGTATTTTTGCGACATTGCTTATCAGCAGTGGCTGTCAGGGCAGGAATTTTTTTATATGCCTGGAATTGATCAACACGGCAAGCCTCTTGCACACCTTCACTAGACAATTAGCATACCTTTTACCTTGTATACGTACACTACAGCATACATATACACATACATACACTAGACAATAAACATATCTAAAAAGGGCACATTTCCTTGACTGCATTTTCACAGACTAAATGGTATACTAATAATCAGTGCTGTTCAGTTAGGCTAAGTTAAGGTAGGTTACGGCCCACATATGTTCCTAAGTTATATGTCCTACCTGATAGCATTCCTTAGTTTTTTAGTTTTACACGGATTACACGGATTGCAGGGCTGTAGTCCGTGGACGGTGGTAAATCATGTTCTTTTCTGAGATATCTGAGCATTTGCAATCATATATATAACGTCTACATCATAACACAGATTTCCCCATGTTATTTCAATGGGTGAGGTCACCTCATGAACTGACTCCAGGTCACCAAATCGGGAAATCCCGGATATACATTTTGTAAACCATAGAAGAGCCATCAAGTGTAGAAAGTTTCAAATCAATCGGCTCAGAATTGTAGCTATGGTAGAGCTCAAGCGCTGAAGTTGCCTTGTTTGACCTCACCTGATGACCTGACCTAGAGTGACCCGGGGTTAAAAATTTCGCTGATTTTGGGGAAAATGATTGGGTGTGAGGTACAGCCTTCAACCGTGGTGCTCCGCCTCAGCGTTTTCAGATATCCTGGAAAACCTTAGGGGTGGGCATCGTTGCTCCCCCCTGTTGGGGCGAGAGATAATGACTGTGCGATTCGCTTCATGTTAAATGGTTACGATTTCTAAATATCAGTGGGCATGGCCCACCTGGCCTCTGATCCTACACCTATGGTGATATTTATATCTTCGGAATTGTCGTGATAACTGGTGTATGTTCTGAAGTGGTGTCTGAAGAATTGTTTCTGTAAGATTTTTAAAAGAAACTATGGTCTAAAAGCAAAATTCTTAAAGCCAAGTTCAATCGGAGACACTCAAACGCCTCCCCTCCCCCACCCAGTCTCAGACTCAATTTCATCCCAATAGCTATCAGACTTCCAGTCAGTGGCAGAATAGTCTGTGGGTTAATTTTTACGGCTTAGAAGCAAAAGCTTAACCATCGATGGCCGATCACGGAAAAAAATTGACGGAATATTAATTCAGAATTAAATCAATATTCCGTGACTGCGGAATCGCGGTCGCGGACCATCCAATTTTCGATCGCGGAATAGCGATCACGGACCACCTATCTTTCGATCTCATGAACAGCACTCCTAATAATAAATATATCTATATATATTCTAGGCCATTGAATATTTCAGAAATGGGATTCAACTTGAAAAAGCACAGAACATAAACATGATATACAAAAGGGATTTTGAATAATATTTTCAGTGGTTGACTTACTTCAAAATGTCCAGAAAGGTGGTTTTGATTGGAACAGCAGCCTTTCTCAGAATGGTGCGGCCGGACTTCCTGATGAGGTCGCTGGGAATGAAGTGCTGGGAGCACACTCTGGCCCGCTCATTTCCAATCGACGCTCCCAGGCCTCGACATGCTCAGACCCATGCCTGCAACCTGCCAGAAGATGAAATATGCATGTACTAACCATAATAAGACAAATAATTTTCTGTGTGACACATCCCAAAATATCTACCCAAGAACAATTTAGCAATCTTCTTGTTGCATCTCTAACTGCATTTCACATTTAACCTTTTCAGGATCTTAATTAATCTATGTAAGATCAATTCAATTAAAAACAAAAAGTTCCAGAGACAATTAGATGAGGCCAAAAACACAACAAGCTAGCTACTTCCTGCAGCAGCAGAGTACACTTGTAGGGTGATCTCAATGAGCATTGATAGGCCATATAAAAAGTTAATTAATCCTTTGCCCAAATTCAGTCCAACAAGTGCAAAAAGTATTGTTCTTACAAAGCACAGTAAATTTCATGTAGCGTAAATTTCCTAAAATGCTTAAAGTTTGCTAGCAATTTATCCCAAGCATCAACTGGACGAGCCAGAGGACATTCGGCTTGAAACTACCAGCGCTGTTCATCACAGAATTTTTAGTCCGCAGCTCCACAATACCACGTTCACAGACAACAGACAACTGGCGCGTCTTTTCACAAGGTTTTTCAAGGTTTCCTCCATCTTTCCCCGCTTTTGCCCTCTACCCTGATGATCACTCTGGCATCAGGGAACCAACCAGGTAAGTAAACCAGGTAAGTAATATTTGTGACTTCTACATCATTACACAGATTTCCCCCATGCTATTTCAATGGGAGAGGTCATCTCATGAGGTGACACTAGGTCAGCAAATCTGAAAATCCTGGATATACATTTTCTAAACCATAGAAGGGCCATCAAGTGTAGGAATTGCGGTTGCAGACCATCCAATTTTCGATCGCGGAATAACGATCACAGACCACCTATTTATTGTGTGAACAGCACTGGAAACTACTAGCCTCCTTACCTATTACCTATTGGCCAAATTATTGTCATTGAAAAAGTTGAAACTACTTATACCCTAATATTAAAGTAAGACAAATTCTTGAAAACACTGCTTACCGAGCTGGTTCCTTGGGAATCCTGAAGAGCACTATATCGCTTCCCTCGTCTTTCCTGCTGCAGCTCCCTGGTAGGCAGCAGTTGACATATTTTTCCCAGGAAGACTTCATCATAGGATAGGAAAAACAGAATTTAGGCACGAAATGAACAGTATATCACCACAGACACACGCATAAACTCACACATGAAGTCAAACGACACAGTAATCAAAGCAACAATAGAGAGAGAAACTGAAGTGCCTTCAATGCGCCACTTTGTATGCGAAAAAGCTCCTATTCCTTCAACACGTGAGCCAGCTTTGTGCCAGCTCCATAGACAAAAGCCCTGTTCCAGCTGTCAGCACAGTTTTGTCAGCACCAATCAGCGGGCCGCGTTGCGCCTACGTCACAGGATTGTAGCCTCTACCCGGGAACTAGTTCTAGAGGTTTTACGGGCTGATGGCCTGCTGTTTGCGCTGATGAAAAATAGTAAGTGCACGAAGTGGCAGCCTAATATTTTTTAATGGTATAAAGGATTAATTTCCCTTTGCTTAGCACAAACAAGAGGCGATTATGCCACTGATGTTACTTTTCTGGAGGAGAGGTTAGAGGTGCTGCTGACAAAACTGGGCTGACAGGTGGAACAGGGCTAAAGCACTATTGTGCCAGCACAAGATTTGGCCTGGATTTAAGCTATAGAAATTTCTCAAACTTGTTTTTTGTCTATCAAATATGATAATGTAATTCAAAAAAATATTATTTTCTACCTTTAATCTTTCAAAGATGTCTTTTTGTCCAAAGACGATCAGCAATCAGCTGTAAAAATGAAACAGGCCTCCAAGCCTGAGCAACGGAGCTTCGGTTTACCTTCTTTCTATTACCTTGGTTGTACCGGTTGTACCCAAGGGCTTTGAGAGAGTTGTACCCAAGACCCTAAAATATACCTGATTATACCTGATGGTTAACCTGTTACTTGATGGTCGCTCACTTCCAGATCAAGATGGTTGTAATTTGGGTGTTCAGTTTTTTGTGTTCGGTGTTTCTATGTTTCTATGCATTTTTTAGTGTGGTGGGAGGAAAGTGCTGTTATGTTCAAAGCTTATACCAGTCTGCAAAGTATGGGAGCAGGCCAGACGAGTCGCACCAGCCATCTGAAATTTTCGCACTGCCAGTCACCAAAAATTCACACCAATATGCCATATACCAGGGAGAAAAACGCCCTCATTCCCACCCACACGATGCAATGCTACCTCTCTTATTAGTTAGTTGAGGACTTTATAAGGCCCCCTCCTATGTCTTTATAACCATTTAGCCATTATTTGTTTGAGTTTCAGTGTCACCTTCCTCGCACCAGTCTCAAAAATTCGCACCAGGTTCATGAAATTCGCACCACTCGCTCTTGTCTCCGAGTGCACTCGCACCAACGATATGTCGTCGAAAATGCCATATTTTGCACGCTGGAGCTTATAATAGAAGAAGTTTATTTCATAGAGGCCAGGGAAGTATCTCCACAAGGTAAATGCAACAAATAATGTCAAGTGTATTCATGTTTTGGCACAATTTCAAGGGTTCCTTCTAAGGCTGACCGCTCTCCCCAGTATCTCCCCACAACTGACTAATCTATGTTTTGAAGTACTTTCATCAAAAACATGTTTTCTTTGTGCCTGTTCCTTTGCTTATACTAGCCTTTTCTGTGATTCTGTATTTTTGGAACCATATGTTTATTAGAAACACATTGCAATCAACAGCACACAACGGAACGTAAGTGAGGGAGAGCCCCACGTTCAAGGGAGGAGGAAGGTTTATGACACCGTTCAGTTGGAGATTCGGCTAATTGAGCGCAAACATGACTCAGCGGAAAAAATTTACATCCAAAACCCACCGAGTTTTATTTTTGATTGTGCCTCACACCCAGCCAGCAGAGAGAGCACCCCCAGGACAGAACCCGAAGCTTGCTTCCCATCCTTTCCTATAGTGCTTCAGTTGAGCCTTTCATTTGCGGTCAGAAGTCCCGAGCAACATCAAAACACTTGTATGTCAACACCAGAAAAGGTGCAAGGTACAGTCGGTGAACAGCAGTCCCACTCCATGTATTTTTTGTCCATATGGTTTTTCCCCCGATCACTCCCCGCCCTCAATCCTCCGCTCCGCTCTCCGCTCCCGCTCTCAATCTTTCCAGCAACAAAAAATATTGGTTCTATGTGTGCTGGAACAGTTGATTGTGGGTAAAGCTGTTTTCTCTGCTCTTTTTCAGACACTTTAAACTATGTAAAGGATGAGATTGCATGACAAGAACTTGGTTGCCTTTGCCTCTTCTCCATCCAGCATTGACCGAGCTGGGTATATAGAGAAAAGAGGGGAATTGAACAGAGCTTTTCAGAAAAGGTGGTTTGTCTTGAAAGGGAATCTGCTTTTCTATTTTGACAAGAAAGATGACAAGGAACCCATTGGAGTCATCGTTTTAGAAAACTTTGCAGTTGGTGAGTACATTAGAAATTATTGACATTATACCTGGGCGCAGTGCATGTTGTGGGCAGGTGTAGAGTTGTGACTAGCTTTCGCTATTCTGCCCATACTACTTGTTTTAGTTTCTTACATGTGTCCTTATTGTAAAGTATATGCATATGTAACTTGTACAGTACTTACTTATTCACCCACGCACACTCGGTCGCATCGCTCACTTCCAGATCCAGGCGCTGATTCCCAGCACCAGTCGTTGATGGTTACCCTGGTACCTCCGCAAGCGTGGGGAGTCTAGCTCTTCGCCGGTAAATACAAAATCCAACACAGTTGGCGAAAGCCCAGTTCAGCACATTAATTCCCCTGCTGGGATCGAAGACTGACTGTTATATTTTCCGCCGTTCGCTACTTCCTTGTCGGGCTTGCACTATGCGGATGGAGAATTATTGGGGGTGTGGGTTTGACGTGTGAACGGCATCTGCTGCAAGAAGTGCGGAAGCGTGGTCCTGAAACTGGTGCCGCGCAAAGTGAAGTGTGTGGCATCAATTCCAAAAGAAGTAAAAATCGATCTCTATTATTTAATACCAAAAATTCGTTGTCATGCATTTTTCAGGCAAAGTTTCAACAAGTTGCACATACTGAAGTTTCTCGGGATCCGTCCACTCCTGTTTATCCAATGAAATAACCTGTCTGCTTCTCGATTCG
Organism: Lepas anatifera; assembly: GCA_034440635.1. NCBI lineage: Eukaryota > Metazoa > Arthropoda > Thecostraca > Lepadidae > Lepas > Lepas anatifera. Next base: position 613,023 of record JAOTON010001975.1, on the reverse strand, counting down.
GTGTTCAACTGATGACCAAAATGGCCTCTGGAGGCTAAAAAATCGGACCAAGGTAGGATTTCCACTCAGAAATTTCTGATTTCAGGACACTGCAGATGAGAGCCATTTGGTCAGAATATCCGTCCTTTTGGCATTCCCCCTCTCGTACAGGGCGTGTCGGCGCAGCCCTACTGGTGTGGCAGCACTATGTGGCTCGCTCTTCAGATCAAACCTCCCTCCAAGAGCAAGGGTTGGGCCGTGGTGTGACGTCATACGCTCATCCTCGGAGGATATACTATGGGTGTATCAATACTATGCAGAATATTCCAAAAAGACAGTCATACTAAAACACTGAATCTTTTATTTTTACATTTGGAACAGTTGAATTCATTTTGTTCTCTTGCAGTTACAAGCGAGAATCAGAAAATTTGAAATATTTTCACCAAACCCAGCGTTGGAAAAATCACTTCACGCCTGGGTGACGTCGTTCAGGCGTGAAGGAGACTCTCTTGAACCTACCTTTAAAAGAATTTGTTTTTCTTCCGAGGCTGTGTTGGAATTGGCTGCTGCCGCTGCTGACCACAATTGCTGGCTCCGAGCAAGGCGTCTGACGTTATGATCGGGTGTGGAGCCGCTCTTAAGTCTCTTGTCTGGCGTTGTCGTCTGCAGCCTATTTGGCATATTCTGCTTCACCAGTTGTACCTGCATCATCTCCCGCCTTGGGCGCAGATTAGGCCTATCTGGTGCGGGAAACATTTTGTCTTGAGAGCGATGCTGCCATACTGTGACAGCAGAACACTGACGATGCCGTCAATGATATCAACAGCCGCCGAATACGGAGGGTACATTCCTAGGCTGCTGCCCTGCGATGCTCGTGGCCACTTGCTCTGCGCGGGCGGTGCATTTGCTTCGTGCAGGAGACCGCACTGCCGTCGAACCTGTTGACCTAGTCATCCACACATGCTCACATACACCGCTCTGTGTCGGATCCAGAGACTGAGTCCCGTCACCACTGGTGACTTACCAGCCGCTGACGGCCACCTGGTGGCTAATTCAGGAAGTTCGGGGAGCCGGTGGTACTTAGGTGCCAAGAACAAATCTGAGGAGATGCGAATATTCAATCATGTTGGGCTTGCTTAGACTTAGCCGCAGGCTTGATAGTTAATTTGCTGTTTTTTCTGTGGGTTTCCTGATTATATGACTTGGCTTATTACTGAATTGATTTGTGACCTTGGTTGTTCTCCGTTCGGATGATGTATGGCGCCATGTGGTTGACACGTACACTTATCTCCTGGATCGACATAATCGGGTAGGCGTGTCTGGAGCCTGGACGTATGGATGGATGGACAGCTTGTCTGAGCTGGGAAGGAGACGGCACGTGTCGCAATATATTTGGGGGCTATTTGATGCTAATTTTGGAGATAGAGATGTTACAGCAGCATTCTGGCCAGAGATAACATCTAAGATGTCTATAACTATTTTTTGTATTTTTCTCGAAAACCTGTTTTGATGGGCGAATGGCGTTGGATCTCGTCTGCCGGTCTACCATCGTAAAACAGCGCCACTAACAACGGAAAATTATTGGCCAGCCCCACTGCTCGGAATTTCTTCTTAGAAAAGGATATATATATATTTACTCGGAGGTTGCTTTGGCTTTCGATGCAACATCACTTCTGTTAGTAACCACTGTTGATTTCAGTATGAGCTCAAAGATCGCTTGTGAGTAGCACCCCAATTTATTTATTCCAAGAATATTCGAGGACGATATTGTGTTCTTACAATTGAGTGGGGACAGTTTAGGCGAGTCTAACAACTGGACCCCCTGCCGCAGACCTGTGCGACGACGATGACGAATACTCCTTCAAGGTGGTGTTCCTGGGCGAGGGAGGCCGCGAGTACATCATGCGCGCCGAGTCGCAAGAGCAGATGGAAGCCTGGATGCGCTCCATCAGCTCAGCCAGCTACGAGTACATCACCCTGATGGTGGCGGCGCTGCAGAAACAGCTGGACGAGGTCACAGGTACAAACTGAGGTCTGCCCGGCGGAGCGCTTGTATGCCGTGGCGTGGTTTTTGTTTGTATTGTTTCTACGGTAGTAAAATCCAGAAATATGTGGATCCTGGCTGACGGCTCCTGAGAGGCATGAAGAGTGAACATAAGTGTCGGGTATTTATTATGTATATCAAGGAGCGAGGGAACGTTATTTTTATGCATGCTTCCTTGTATTTAACAGTATCCCACAAGCCTGTGAAAGCATTGGAAGCCTTTTTGAAAACCTTGTTGAGGGATGCGATTCGTTAATCTGTTTGGTATTTGGGTTTAAAGACGCGCCAACTAGTGCAGTTGTATAGCGATAGCACCCACGCGATTCGTTAATCAGCACATGGTATTATCTATAAATCAATCATCCTGTGCGTCTGAGTACTGACTGGCTACCCTGTGCGTCTGAGTACTGACTGGCTACCCTGTTTCCCTAATTCTTATCCTCCTTCCACACTCTTCTGACTGGCTACCCTCGCTCTGAGTGCTGACTGACTTCACTGTGCCTTTGAGTGTGGACTGGCTACCCTGTGCGTCTGAGCTGATTGGCTACCCTGTGCCCCTGAGTGCTGACTGGCTACCCTGTGCCTCTGAGTGCTGACTGGCTACCCTGTGTTTTTGTGTTGGCCCCGTGCCCCTGAGTGCCGACTGGCTACCCTGTGTGTTTGATTACTGACTGGCTACCCTATGCCTCTGAGTGCTGACTGGCTACCCTGTGTGTTTGAGTGCGACTGGTTACCCTGTGCGTTTGATTACGGACTGGCTACCCTGTGCCTCTGAGTACTGACTGGCTACCCTATGCATCCGAGTACTGACTGGCTACCCTGTGCCTCTGAGTGCTGACTGGCTACCCTGTGCCTCTGAGTGCTGACTGGCTACCCTGTGTTTTGTTCTTTTCCCTTTTTTGTGCTACTACCTGTGCGTTTGATTACGGACTGGCTACCCTGTGCCTCTGAGTGCTGACTGGCTACCCTATGCCTCTGAGTACTGACTGGCTACCCTGTGCCTGAGTGCCGACTGGCTACCCTGTGCCTTTGAGTACTGACTGGCTACCCTGTGCCTCTGAGTGCTGACTGGCTACCTTGTGCGCCTGCAGCGGCAGCGGCACCGGGGGCCCAGCTGGTGGACCTGAGCGAGGCGCCGCCTGTGGCGCCCCCGCGACAGAAGCGGGTCAACCCGTTCCACCAGACGGTGGCGCCGGCGGCCGCCCGCTGCGCCACCTTCCGAGAGCTGCACGACGAGGTGGGCAGGGTGATACAGTACGACCGGGCCAACTGGTGGTCCCAGCACGGGCGACAGCTCGCCGCCAGCGAGCCGCCCCTCATCGACCTGTGACCTGGCCCGGCGCTGCAGCGGCTGGCAGGGCCGCATTGTTACTCTCAAGTCACATTACTCAGCGTCACGGCAGCAGGTAGATGATAGCATACCGGGGGTTTCTATTTAAAGGCGTCTTTTGCGTCGTGTGTTACGTACTTCACAAGTGTACCTGATGTGTTGTGGGACAACGGTGCCGCTGCAAAAAGACGGATTTCCACAGATTGGTGGAACTTGCCTTGTTTTGTTTCACATTATTGCGGAGTTAGTGAATTTTCGACATTGCAGTCATATCTTGCGATGCCTTGAGCAAATCACTGAAACGAACGGAAACAATGTAAGCTCGACCTCAGCCTCCAGCCCGGTAGACCAGACCGGGGCGGAACGCATCGGGAGGGAAAGCCTCTGCGAGTAGGTCTAGACGACATCATCATCCAATTACGGGGGCTCTATTGAGGAATGGGAGTAGAAGCTTCAGTAAAACCAAATATAAGAGGAAAACATCACAACGGGGAGAAAAGGGTGGCATTTGACTAGGACCCATAGAAAATGGGGTTTACGGCACTCTGGATGAATTGATACAAAGTTTGAATGGTGCCCATGGTCCGTTACGAAAATCTTGAAGCGTCAGTAGTGCTGAGCGTCGTGGAAATAGCTATAGTTTGCTAATCCGCGACCGCGAACTACCAAAAAATGATAGCGGAATCTATGTCGAATTGGTTTTCGCGAGCCATCGCGGACATGTTTTTGTTTAGAAATCTACGATTCTAAATCACGACCCAAAACTGTAATGGGAAAATGATTATTTCCGGCACACCCCTGTGCTATCCCGGTGCCCAACACTGATATTGAGCAAATGTCTGGAGGAAGTTCCTGACATTTTTGAGAGGGAATCTAAAAATAATCGGGCCGCAATCCCTGTAGGCTTTAAAATTGGGAAACTTGTAGTTCTGATGGAGCCTAACATGTTCTCCGGATTTCTGCATTGTAAGGTTTTGAATTAAATACCAGCCCACTCTCCGGCTTGTGTGAGCGCAATTGTTTGAGGACTAAACGTAATCGTAAACTCTAGGAGCGCGGTATTGCTGAGACCCAGACCTCCAGGTTACAGTGGGAGACCTCGGCGGTCTGTGTGTTCACAGTTGCGGGTCCGCTGACCCCGGGACTCACGTCTGAATGTACCCCGGGACCCACGTCGGACTCACGTCCCATGGTGTAATTTGCGGCTGTGTTGTCTTTTTGTTGCAACCTTCTCTCGATAGCTGTCGGTGCGTGTATCCTCCATAGTTACCGGCCCTGGACTGCACCCCAGTGTAGTGTCGCATTGTTGGTCTGCTCCCGCTGAAATGCTTACAGGCAGAACATTTAGTCAATTATGAAGTGGGTAACTACCTGAATGTGAGGTGAAAGTGCATAGGGGATATTGGCCTAAAATGTGATTTGTAGAACAATTTTTATCAGCAGCGCCATCATAGCGCTAATGGTTGAAATAAGTTGTTCGGGACATATCCTCTGGTCTCTTCACCCGTACGTCGCATGTATTGTTTCACCCTGTCTCAGAGTTCCGCTGATTTATCCATAAGCTTACAATTGTATGTAGTGACTGATCACTGTGTCTCTTACTTCACCATACGATTAGAGTTAGAATTCTGGCACGTGGTCCTCTCCCTGACAGCTGCTGTATCATCCGGTAATGCCACAGCCCTGTAAATACTGCTTCGCCGCTGGGAACCATTTAAATCCGCCCCTTTTTCTGATGACCATATTCCCCAAGATCGCGATCTTATTCGACGAGTAAAGACCTGTGGTAAATGGTGGATCATTGGGGTTGATTTTCGGCAATGCATTGCCAACACGCGTTAGCCGGTAACTCGGGCCGCAGCAGTGGGGTTGAGCCCCACCCGCTGGGACGTGGCGGGCTTCTGACACCTGGTACCGCTCTGCGCTACCTCGGCTCCCTGGGCGTCATCATCCCCAGTATTAAAACATGGAACTTCAGTGGTTGTACAACGGCCGATGCTTTTGCTTGTTTACGCCCTCTATCGGAACGGAACCACAGCCAGAGGCGTGGTTGATAAATCGAGGGAAGTCCGGGAGGGGCTTGGATAGTCAGATCCAATTTGCAACCGAGCTGTAACTTGTCCGGCTAAACCGAATATGGTCCCGACTCAAAAGTGACGCAGTGCAACGCTTAGTGGAAAACCATCACCTTGTTCATAGTCTGCTACCTGCAGAGACCACTCTCCACTTCTGCGCGTTAGCATGACTAGTGAAGTATGGCCTCAGAATGCCTTCTTCCATTTCAGCGCCTCAAAAATTAAATCGCTTCATGGGAGGAAGCCCATTTGTGCCAGTGTTGGTGGAATACAATGGAATATAGTTGTTGGAAATGTGTCCAAGAGGCTGGGGTTGGTGGGAGCTGCAGTTACACAATGGGTACCGGGTTCAGCTGCTGGCCGGCGCGGGCCACCATTCCCTTCATTCTGTTGTCTTCGCTCCGTGTACTGGGGATCTGGTGATGAGGTTTGAACCTGAGCAATCCAAACACGCCCGTTCTCCACGGTCACGGTTGTGCATAAGGTGTGTGACAGACCCCGTTCAAGTTGTTTGGCAGCATTACGTCATCATGGTGGAGGGCAACAGTCACTATGCAGGGCTTGGAGAAATCACTTTTCGAAGCTCTAAATAACCTATTTAGAGCTGTATCAACAAAACTTATATGGTTGAAAAACTAAAATATTGTATTGGAAACCTCAGACGTTTTGCAAAACTCCAGTGAAGAATATTATTTTTACAAATTTTCCAGAGTGTGTCAAAATAAGGACAGGTTCGGCACTAACAGCTGTTTGCAGTAAGACAATCTCGATTTTGATTGGCAGTTGATTTCGACCTTGATTGGCTTTGGTGGTACGAAGAAGACAATAAACACCCGATTTGATCAAAGCAAACTTATTTCTCTCAGCTATCAAGTAGGCCTGAGTTGATCAAATAAATGCATGCCTTTTCAACACATTCTTGAAGTGTTATGACTTTTCATTAGATTTACGTAAATACCGCTCCCGTGAGATTAAGGTTACTATCAAATGGTGAAACAAGTTTATTTAGATTTATACTAGATTGCTGCCAAGTACGCCCAAACTTGGTATGTTCCAGCTGATCCTCAAAACTTAGTATAATCTAGAACTAGTAGGAAAGGGCGTGACGTCACCATGGGAGGACTATATTTAGTAGGAAACTGGTTGTACCCGTAGTTAAAGTACCCTGGTGTGTGATATCGTTCGGAGGTCGATACAGCCAGCAGAAGCGGATGATGTAGCCTTAAGATTACATATGCTGGTATGTCGATATGGACTCGGGGATGGGTTGGCTGCCACATGTACTGAAACAGGAATGTGGGTTCTTCAGGTGATTTTATGTCCTACGTCACGAGTTCCTGGGGACTGACCTTGTGCTGTACCTATGAAGTCGGAGTCGAAGCCGAGAGCTTTTAGACCACAACCGTGACGAACCCCGTTTGGAAGTCAAATCGAAGAGTGTGGTCAGTGGCGGATCCAGGACTTCATTTGGGGGAGGGGACTCTAGCCTCGGAACAGCCTCCGGCTATGCATTTACTCTAGGCGCCCTTGACATTTGGGGGCCTTGAGCCCCTAGCTCCTCATGACCCGGCACTGGCTTGGGCCGTAGTTGTGGGCACTTTGTTTGTAGTTCATGGGAATGAAGGCCTCGGACAGAAACATCCATTCATTCTGCCGTGAATTTTCGCATCCAGTGACCTTACAGCGTGCCTTGGCACCTCTGTGGCTTCACAATAGCAGGAAACTCGGCTGGTTTTTGAGGACGGGTGTTACTGGAAGCAGTAGAGGAGAGCAGTCAGATCGATGTTGGTCCCCTAGAGTTAGACAAATGTGTGGCGAAGAACGTAACGCCTGTTTCCCGTCGAGCAAAACATGGAGAAGTGATGCGATTGGGGCTCAACACGTGATGAATCTAGTTGTTCACGCCTCGAGTTACTATAGTGCCCGGGTTTGCGTAAACCCAGTGCATGTATGGTTTTAATGCAAGCAGGCGCCTTCAGGCAAGGCAAGGCAGTCGCGGCGGGAGCTGGTTTGCGGAACTCTGGCATCTTTGTCCGTGTGTTGTGCTGGTGGCTCTCAAGGTAGTGTGGATTTCGTATCAACCGTGCCAAAGCTGTTAATTTAAGCGTGAGTGCCTCGCGCGGTATGCTACGCACCCTTACATACCCCGGCAAGTTTGCATCTTCCTGTGCCCCAGGACCGGTCAAAATGGTTTGTTGGAATTGTGTTGCTACGCTCATTGGCGGGATACTTGTTGACCAAACCACCCGGAACTTCAGACCGTGTTGGATACGATTATACGATTACGCTACTACGAGGGAACAAATCGGCTCATGCATGCCAATACACAACCGCCGTTCCAAGTCTTCTTCAAAAGAGTGCTTCCGGGTATGCGGAGGTCTACCCGGCGCTCCCAAACCTGGGTGCACGTTATCGAACTTTTCACGGCCAATAAAGGTTTTAACAAAGGGTTGGACCGCGTTTTCATGTATGTATTAACGGTTGAGGAATTAGAACATATATGCACAATTAAAGCAATAAATAAACACGTAGCCGCCTCCCAAAATACTTCTCAAAGTTTGCTCTACCTTGCATATTGTGCAGTCTGACCCTGGATACTCCGTAACAATGGGTCCAATCTGACCCTCCGAGAAAGGCTCCAGAGATGCGCGAAAGCTGGCGGAACCGGCGCCATTCAAAATCATAACGTCGGTAAAACTGAGAAAAATATATCACAATCACAGCCTTCAAATGACCAGATCTTCAGTGGTGCCTTCAACTGGACTCCAACCCACCCACTACTGGAATGACTTTCCAGCTCTCAATAAAATATTGCATGCACCTGTCCGTCGGACGCGGCGTCGAAACGCCGCGCACAGCGTTGGTACACAAATGACTACGTACAGGATCTCACCGATCCAGACGACTGGCACGCAAAAGCACACGACATCTGAACAAGCTCCCAGTGAAAGACACAACTGCGCAGTTCAGGAGCATAACAGTGATCTACTGGTCTCCGGTCTGGAAAAGTCAGGCGGCCGGCTTTCGCCACCTGCCGCGCATTCTCCGGAACCTCAGCTCGTTAGGCGAACCTTCGTATGGTTCTGTCTCGGAATTTCGTCCTTAGGGTCATCGCTTCCTCCAACCATCTACGGTGTTCTCCACCTGAATCGGATCCTATGCCACCACTACCCCTCCTAGCTATACGCTCAAACAAAGAAACATCAACTACGACAATGACCAACATACGGTTGGTGAGACATAAACGGCGGGAGAGTGCCTCGTCTGCGGGGGCGGTGGCGGGCCGCGCGCTGGGCAGACAGACGGCAAAATCAGGAGCAAAAGAAGCGTAGGGAAGGCGCCCTACGGGGCATTGCTGTCAACTCGGGTGTCGAGCCGTGTGCGGTGGTGCGCCCTGCCGGCCGCCGCGGCCGCGGTGACCTCCCCGTGGGTGCCGGTGGCCGCGCGATCCGCCGCCCCTGCCCGCCTCGCCGCCGCTGCCGCGGGACCTGTGATGGTGGTGGTGGTGGCTGTCGCGTCCGCCCCTGCCACCGCGCGCCGCAGGGCCGGCGGCCGGCGGCCCCGCCGCCTCCTCCCTGGCAGCGCCGGCTGCAGCCGCGGCGGCTGCTGCTGCGGCTGCGGCGGCGGCCGCCGCGCGGCGCCGCTCTGCTCGCGACGGCCGCTGGAGAACGCACGTACGGTCAGAGGCGGAGGTGACAACTCGGGAGAGGGCGGAGAGTCCGCATTCATTGTGCAGCATACACGTCCAGAGAATTTGCAGCAACACACGAAGAAAACGACAGTGTACCAACTTAGACAAACTTGAAAACTCAAGAGTCTGGAACATATGGCTGTATTTCTCGAATTTGAATGTCGAGTTGCACGTCCACCCAATGTTCTCTTTGTCTGCGTTTACATCGTTATCGCTATGCTCCAGCACTCGCTGGCCCCTAAGAACTAAACTCTAGTCCACTGTAGCAAAATGTAAGGATCATTTCACCCATCTGCGCCCGAACTAAAGAATAGGGATACCTTCGGTTCAATTTACACTCTAAGCCAGCCACACCAGGCAAGAGCAGCCTTCTCTCACCTGCTCCTCCTCGGGTGCCGTGACCAGCAGGTACTTGTTGCGCTCCTCCTCGGGGTCGATGAGGCCGCCGCGCTGCTGCTGCTGCAGCAGTAGGCTCGACATGCGCCGCTGCAGGGCACGCAGCTCGGCCGTCACGCGGAACTCGGCCGCCAGCTGACTGAGCTGCGGCGGCGGCGCCTCCCGCAGCCGGGTCAGGTCGTAGACGATCGGCTCCCGGCATACCGGGCACACCACCTGAACACGTCCGTCCGTCAGTTCACCCGACACAAAACCTGAACACGTCTGTCCGTCAGTTCACCCGACACAAAACCTGAACACGTCTGTCCGTCAGTTCACCCGACACAAAACCTGAACACGTCTGTCCGTCAACTCGACCGACACCATCTCAACACGTCCGTCCGTCAACTCAACCGACACCAACACTTCCATCCGTCAGCTTACCGGAAGTGATGGGAACAACATACCTCAAAGATCCTGGTCCAACACTTTTGCAGTCGAGGGGGTGTCTACCTCTTGTTTATTAGCTTGGGGTTTACCGACACACCAACTACGAGGTTACACAGCGTCGAGGGGGGAGGCGAACTACCTGGGCTGGGGCTAGAACAGGGCGCCTAAACCTGCCTCTGGGCGGGCTCGATCCTGTGATCCTTGGCTCAGTGCAAAGGCCACGTGATCGAGCCGAACACCCGCGCCAGCCGATTGCGCCCCACAGACCCATTGTATCTAACTAGTATCCCAAAATGTTCATTACTAAGAGTGTTGAGGGATCTGCTGTTTCATTTCTAGCTTCGCAAGTCGCGATGTAGCATTGTCGCGGTAAGTTTTTGGGACCTGAACTTTGTCCTCGCACCATTACTAGTTGGCGTCTTTCCAAAGTCTCACCAACACATAATTTTAATATCGAAGAGGAGCGTACGCCAGGCTCGAAAAATACGACAGGAAGTAATGCACGTTTTGTTTGGTGACTCCTCAAAAAGGCCATAACATACCAGTGTCTTCACCCAAAAACTACGGAAATCTGATTGAATTCTCCGCATCGTCTCGCATCCCCCCGCACAATGTATGAGAACATGAATATTATTGTACATTATTAGAATTAGACATTACTTACATTATTGTACATTATTGTAATGCGTGGCATTTCTTTGCGGGTACCTCTATGGAGTTTCGTCGGTGATAACAGGCTGGTTCCCCGTCATCCCACGTAAGCGGAACTAGAAACGTTCGATCACGCCTGGGCGGACTACCGTCGAAGTACAATGTCACAGCTGTTTCCCAGATAACACTCACGTGTTTCATTTTCTTCTCTTGCCAGGGCAGCTGTTCCTCTTCTTCCTCCGAGCTGAGAAAGTTCTCCACATACCTGCAAGGCAACACGGTGTCAGCACAGAACGCTAGGATTCTTTCCTAACCTCGCCTTTTGAAACAATATCGAACCCAGTGCAAATTTTGCCATCAATCAGTGACAATCAGAATCATCAGCGAGAATGAACGCCCGCGATCGAGGTTTCATATGATTCGCCCCATGCACACCACTGCCGCAAATCGTGCGCAACAGGACCCACCCAGCCAAGACCATGAGAATCCCAAACCTGGGGCACTGTTCCGCCATGTCCCGAACTGGTCAAGTGTCTGCAAGAAACACTGTGTTTCGGCGAATGCCTCGCAAATAAGTATCAAAATTTATCTACCTTTCCTTTTTTGCTTTTGGAAAGGGTGTTTTAAGCCATTTTTAGCTCGTCGTAGCCTTGATCCATTAAAGGTAATGTTTAGCGCAAACACAGACCAGTTTCAACGCCCGCGCAGGACAGCCTGTCAGGTGCATACCTGCCCAGGCACTGTGCGTGGAAGTAGTGGTAGCACGTAGTCTTGGTGAAGACGTCCTCCTCGGTGAACTCGTACAGACATATAACGCACGGCACCGCCGGCACATTGCTCTCCGTCAGAAAGTCGCGCGCCATCTGAGGATCGAACCCACCGCCGTCAGGTTGCATCCAAGCGGCGACCGCATCAGACCACAGTGGCCAGTACCAGTCAACCGCTCGCGCTGGAGGCGCCACCCTACGGCGTCCGGACACACTCTCCCTCTGGCATCGGCGTAGGAAGCGCGTGTATCGTTTAAAGTGATACGGAAAAATCGGGCATCGGTTCTACGTTAGAAGGCACTGCTCCCAGTCAGAAAGTTTTGGACGGAACGACGGGAGGGGGAGGCAACCACCCCCTCCCCCACCACACTGACAGACGCAGACACAGACACAGTCCCTTCGGCTCCTTCGTCTATATACGAATTTAAGTTTATCGAAAAATATGTTGCTCCCGTACCCTAAAAGTATATGGTCCTGCGTGTGAGCATGTGAAGATAGTAGAAACCACATTTAATCTTAGCATTGAGTAGGAATTGCACGACATGTAGATTGCAGTTGCCTATTCAAACATTTTTTAGCGCAACACCGCCAGCTGAGGGGGGACAGGGCAAAAACGACGCTGAAGCGACGCACAGCTGCCGTCGACTGGTTCGACATTTTGGTGGCTAGAAATAAGCTCCGCGTACATGTACAAACTCCTGAAAGAAACCTTCAATATCACAGCTGCGTCATGTCCAATGCCAATACCTCAGCGCGATACAATACTGAATCAATACTTTTAATCCACGGCGAGGACAAGTGCTGAATATACACACGCCCTGCCTACTACGCCAGGTAGAGCACGGCACGCTAACACCTGCGACATCAGATGGCGGGTGCGCTGAATACGCCTAGAGCAGCAAACACAGCTGTGGACGGTAGTCAAATCTGCCGTCCAAAGGCAATGAGACGTACGTGCATTTTTGCTACTTTTCAGGAGAGCAGATTTAGTGTTTGGCTCCGTAGTTCCGAGAAATATTGATGGATTGCCGTCAAATTTGTACTGAAGGTGTAACCGGATACCATAAATTTATTACTGAAATTGTATTTAATTATCCTCATTTTTAATCCTAAAAAAGACGAGAAGGCTTTTTGCCATTGTTTTTATGAACCTGGGCTAAATAAACCCAAGCTAAACGGACGTGTGGGAAAGAAAGAACAAATCATACAGAAATACTAAGGCAGAAGGACGTATCCGCAGCGTTACGCCCTTCTGCCTTTGGGAACAACTGAAAAACACATTGATGTTTTGAGAAATGAGTGCATATTCGCTGTTATGCGATAGTATCACATGTATTGAATAGTTAATTTTGGGCTTTCACTAATGTGTATGTACGGGATATGGCATGTACCTATGTGCCAGGAAAGGTTGCACTTCGACGTCCATGCTGAGCTCACTATTTCAGTGTTCGGGCCAAAAAGAATAAAATATGTTGTAAGAATACAGTAGTGAGCGTCATGAAAGTAATCCTGAGTTTTCATGTTTGTTTTGAGAGTTTCGAATGTATCCTCACCGCAGCTGTTGGGTACCTTAAGTTGCCAGCTCTGTGGTCTGTGTTTAGGGATGCAATCCACCTTCTAAAAACTCCGCTTCAAAACAAAGTCTAGACTGATTTGCACAGTGTAAGATATGAGCGGGGCGTAGTAAATGATGCTGACATAGCGTAGCAGAGATGCCATATCGAACAACAGGGATGGAGCTCAATGTCTGAAGACTACTTTTTCTACGGGTTACTATGGTATCCACTTACTGGTCGGAATTGTATATATGCAAGAAGGGAATTGTTTATTGTGATGGTGTATTTCGCAGAACTGCATCATAAAGCATGTTATAAGTTGGTATTTTTTTCATTGGCCTGTCTTCTTGAATCCTGTGCATACAATTGTGGTAAGTTCACCGGTATTATATACATCGGTCCCAGCCCTTCACCAGAACCATTCAATTCGATGTCTTGGTTCACACCATAACCAATAACGTTTATCTGTTATCATCTGTTATCTGTTTATCATCTGTTGCTTAATGAAGATTTTTATGAACGCCTGTACCCGAGCATATAACCAGAGAAACCTTCTTCCAGGATTTGATTAGACAGGCCGATAAGTGACTTGTCAAATGTTTTTGATCAATGTAGAAAGTGTTTCCGATCTAAAAACTACCATCTCCAATCGATAGAACGACGTAAAAATAATTTTTATGTTGCCGACCTAAGCATTAATCCAAACCAAAAGGACGTATGTTCTGCTTGTACGTCTTTTTCCTGGTATATATTCGGAAAATGGATGCGTTACTTAAAAGGCAAACAGACTTATAACAGGTTATACGTCCTTTGGCCACATTGAATGGTAACACATTTGCTGTCTTAGCCATACCAACCACGGCAGAAAAAGACGTATCCTGTCAAAAAGACGTACAATTCCGAGCTGTCTTTTTGCCTTGGTAGGGATGTCCGATTTCTTTGCTGGCCACGAACGGAACCACCCATTTACGTCCTTTTGCCCGCAATTTTCTACGCATACGTCCGATTGCCATGGTTTTCCCGAAACATACGTCTAGGGGAAAAATTGTTCCCCCTCTGGTACCCCCATTTTTCGGAAGACGTGTCTATAATTTTCGGAGGAGACGCGTCTCGTCGAGACGATTCGAATGATATAAAAACCGAATTTCGAAAAAATGTCGATACGTCTCATTGCCTTTGGACGGCAGAAATATGTAGTGGGCCCGCTACGGACCCGCAAACACAAACAGAGCGCCGGGTCTCGGCGAACACAGAGAACCAGCTGCGACCGGGTCACGGACCGCTGTCTCCCCCGCCACGCTGGCGGCTCGTTCCGTACTGGCTTCTGTGCACCGCTATTGTCGCGAATAAGAAGATACAAGCTTGCGGCAGGTATTCGTTTACGACCCAAGTGCATGCAAATATAGCGGTTCGTCGACGCATTCCATTGCTGCACTATTTCGGGCAGTTGGACGTGAAATATTGCGGGCATTCGTCAAACGCTCTGGACAGTCCCAAACCTGACTTGCAGTCACAGATTACCCGGCTAGCAAATAATAGCCCTGCGTCACTGGCCCAATGCTATATCCCTGGCGTTTAATAACATTCCTGAGGTCTCTCCACATTCCCTCGGAAGTTTAGCCGTTCTGTAGTTTGCCGGTTCTGTAGTTTACCCGCTCTATGCCTTACCAGGGATGTAATTTCCCCGGTCTGTATTTTATCCGTTCTGTGGCTTACCAGGGATGTAATTTCCCCGGTCTGTATTTTAACCGGGCTGTAGTTTACCCGGGCTGTAGCTTACCAGGGCTGTAAGCTACCTGGGCTGTATTTTACTCGTTCTGTGGCTTACCAGAGCTGTAGCTTACCTAGGCTGTAGTTTACCCGTGCTGTGGCTTGCCAAGGTTGTAATTTACCCGGGCTGAAATTTACCAGGACTCTAGTTTACCCGAGCTGTGCAACAAAATAATATAGCTGCCCGTGAGCAAAGCTCCAGTCATTGCTTGCATTCAGATGAAAACTACCCTCCTTATCAACATGGTACGAGCGGACGGCGATACTGGTAAATAGGTCAGTGCAACTCCCTACCCTTGGTACTAAGAGGGCCCCCTGGTCACTCAGGAGGCTGACCGGTGCGGTGCACTCACCTCAATGATCATGTAGAGCACGGGGTCGCCGCGGTACTCCTCCATCTTGGCCTGGCACTGGGTGATGGCCTGCTGGACGGTGACCTCGCTGACCCCGCGCGGGTTGGTAATCACCATCTGCACCGACGGCGCACCGTCTCACACACATACTCACGGCCTGGTAGTACAACAATGGGCCAGTATCGTCTGAGCCGGGCAAACTGATATCGACAAAACTCGTAAAATAAACCAAACTTATATATACAGGATATTCGTTACTTTATTCACATATAAATAGAACACATTTTGATTCAGACGGCTTTTTTGTTCGTTTCAGTAGCAAAACAAAAAAAGATGAAACTAAAATTGAGCTGTGATGAAATTGAAAAAACTGCAATCACTATAAAGTTAGCGTTTCCATTTTCTCGGCCCTTGATTTGTATATGGGGTGCATATCTAGTACAGAACCGTCCGTAATATTGGGAGTTTTGAGTGCGTCCACAGCCTGGATAATTCAGTGTGCGCAATAATCATCTAAAAATAAGGCTGTTAATCATCACCATTTTAGCCGAGCTTATGATCTGATCGGAGAGGGTGGGTTTGCTTCCGGCTGAATTTCAGGCAGACTGACGAAAGTAACGTAATTTGGTCCGTGTGCAGCTACAAATAGCCTAGCCAGGGGCATTACTGGGGGGTTGGTACAGTCAGCTGGTCATACGTGAAACCCAGCCGACGAAACCCAGCGATGGAGGGTAGAGCGCAGCACTGAGAACGAGAGCGCGGACAAAGAACAGTGCGATGAGCTTCCTGGTAGGATATTGCTTTAGGCAAATAATCTAATCAACATTGGCAACAACGGGCATCTTCCGACTCCTGCAACTGTGGATGAACTCTGCATTCGGTCCCAGTCAGAGCCAAACCAATAATACAGCAGGTGCCACAGGGTCTGCATGGGAGACACAATCAAGGTCTCACGAAACATCTAACTCTCAGAATCCAAACCTGACCACTTTCTACCACGGACTCGGTACGTTTTGCAGACGAATGGAGGCATGTGTGTCCAACCTGGGGTTAGTGGTACTGGTGTGAACTCCGACATTCCGTGCATCAAACTGTGGGGCGACTTTATCATCAGAATATCTCTCGACTTCGGTACTAAAGACTGTACCAGGACCTCAGGGGTTGTTGGGTTTCATTTTGTGTTGTCATCACACCACAAAAGATCAAGTCATTCCAAACGAGTTGGTCACATGTCGTTAGCGCCAGGAATGCAGCACAGTGACAAGCAAAATCGCTCGGGGAAAAACTACGAATGTGGAAACAAACTTTGAAATGTTATAAGTACAAAGCGCTAGCAGCGGATTCCACGTAGGTGATCACTGCTGAGAAAGCAACTGGCGAAAACGAGTTATGACGAACAATTCTGAACGCATGAATACCATCAGTTCTGCGAGGGCGAGCCTTCAAGTCTCGACAGAATGATCATTAGATAAGATCAAAACAAAATTAGGAATTATGGAGTTAGTAATTATAATCTTATGATAATATATAAAAATCCATAAATTTTCAGCGAATTTTCAGGATCATCACGATCACAAACCTGACTAACTACAAATAGGAAAAGAAGCATATTAACAAAACCAAATATTTTCTACAAATGGTTCCAAAAATACTGAAAATGACAAATATGAATGTTTATCCGTCTATTTAAATTAACTTAATTAAGGAGACTCTCAACTGCAGGCCCACTTGCTGGATTACATGGAGCATTGGTATAGGTATTTACGGAACCTCTCCATCGCGCCAATGGGACTTCGGAAGCCGTTTTCCCGCCGTGGGGATCGAGCTTACTGCTAATCCATGCCATCCCAATCTGGAGACGGATCATGAAGCCACTAGGTCACCGGGCCCCAATACTGTAATACATTGGCCGCGTTAGAAACTAATTGTTTTTAAATCAGATCCATTCCTTTTCACCGCTGAAGTCTGGGCACCAGCGTCCGCGAGCGGCTTGTTCAACCTAAGCGTGAAGTGATCCCCCAGCACGGATCGTGTATGTCCCAATGATGTGGCAGTTGTAGAAATCGCAGCCTGCGAACTATCGGATACTTCGGCCTTCAAAGATCTCGCAAAGAATAACAGCCGGCAATACAGAGAAACCGTTCCACACGAGACAAAATACAGCGCATAGCCGGGTTCTGGCATTTGAAGGATAAAGCAAATATTCGAAACGGAACGAAGGCACAGGCCGTGACACAACCCAGTGTTTGCAGCGGGCACCACCCCGAATAGAAATCGCCATCTATTTCACTTGAACCTAAAGACATGGCCCGGCGTTTGCACGGCCGAAATGCCACGAACTTCCTCACTCGTTGCACAACGCCGACCCGGTGAAAGTAAAGCGCCGATCATAGCAGCGGCGGTGTTGTAATATGCACGCTGCCGCCAGGACCCAGCCCGGCATCTGGCTGCTTTAATCGGCCCGAATGGCGCTCTTCCTGTACGGCGTGAGGGCCGGCGGCGCTGGATCGGAGCTGGAAAAGCTTCCGGGTGTGACGGCCCCGGCAGCGCCGTCTCACACCGGCCGCCGGCGCGGCTCTGGAGGACATCCGCCGCGCCGTGTCACGCAATCTAATCAGCAAAACAGCCCGCTTTTCGGCGCCGCTTTGCATCCGACGCACCTTTGTGTCGGTAACGGCCGGTAATGTGAGGCGGCAGACACGGACCGACACGGGCCGACGAGCCAGTGCGGCACTCTGCAGTTATCTCCCCGCATGACAAGAGGCGTAAGTCGGCTGGGTTATCGGTCCCTTTGACTTGTGGTTGATTTGCGATTCATGGAGCTATACGGAGACCTCTGGATATGCGCTGAATAGAGACATGACATGTCGATCGAAAAAACATACATGCTCTGAGATAAAGTGAGCGGGACTCCTGCGCTGAGGGAGTCAGCGACGATTCCGATTACAACGAACATTGGAAACGGCGTGTACTGGGCATGTCGAGCAAGTACTCAGCCCTATACATGTTGAAACGACACCCACCGCGCCTGTCGGGGTCTTGTAGAACCACACTAATGGAGGCAGGCGACGCCTCATTATACGTAAGCACGACTGTAACACATCTACTGATACATTTTTCAGCATCTATGGACGAAGGTCGATACCGGGCATTACACGTGGGCGCGGATGTAGTACATACACTCAAGCGTGTCGGTGCCGTCCTTTCCCGGATCCAAGCTCGGACTCCAGCAGTTATGTACGCCCCGTCCCCACTGATCCATTCTTTAGATTGTTGTTACATGAATCTGTCAGTGGCTGTCCCAGTTCAGGGTTAAAAATGGTTATCCCGGCGTGGTACCCCGGCTTAACGGAGGCCATCGCCGTAAATTCATTCAACATTGTTTACTGACGTCAACACAAAGACAGTTCAGGAGGAGAACAGGGAATGGAGCTGTTCGAGGACAACGGGACCGCGTGCATCTTCCACGACCGCGGACTCGCGGTAATCCTACCGAAGCGGGTATACTATCAACGCAGAGAAACATTAACAATACCAGCCAACGCGTGCTAATGTAAACAATACCTCACTGGTGGGGACACGAGGCAGTTCAGGTAGCCTATTTATTTAACATCCGTATTTGATTTTGATAGGCAGAAGGCCGCAAATGTTCGCCAAAAAATCAAAGAATCACTAAATCATGTCGCGCGAAACCTATGACGTGACCTCTGCACCTAAATATTGTCACACCTCTGTTGGGCATGCAGAAAATAGTGAAATGCTTTTACTGGCGATTACCGAGCGGACGCTTCAGCTTCTAGATGGGACAAGAAGCTTGGCTTAACTTTACTTGATGACTCATCGTTACCGTCCAATATAAACGAGACGAAATCGCAAAGCAAGTCCCGCTGCTTTAAATACATGCGTTACTTATAACCAATTCACATGGTGGACAGAGACAAAAATCGAAGGTAAATAATTATATTTTACCAGACTACACATGAAATTGTATTTCGGATTGGACTCCGGCGGTAGATTTATCCCGCTACCGAATGGTACGACCTCACCGGTACCGATCCGATACCGAATGATCACCGAATGACTTTTGGTGTTGAATTCACACCACCCATCCGGCCACCCGCACGCCATCGACTACAAACGAGACGGCCTATATCACCACAAGAACAGGTTGATCAGGAGATGGTGGAAATCGCCAACAGTGTCCGGAGGAAGCCACGGCAACACTCCCCGACCGGGGCCGGGCCGACGCCACCGCCACGCCAGCACGCCCGGAGGAAACAGCATCAGCCATCAAAGGCAGGACCAGGACTGGGTCAAGGGAGCACCCGGGCCACCGGGAGGCCTGGATCAAGCTGTTCATCCGGTACAGCCGCCCAGCTCGCGGCAGCGGAGGCTGTTCACCAGCGGGCAACATCCCCGCCCCAAGAGGTCCTCCGACAGCCAGCAACTCAACAGCGGTCCAAAACAGTAAATGTTCAAGGCCGCCCAAGGAGGACCTCAGAAGGGCCGACACCGTCAGGAGTAAGAAGAAGAAGAAACGGCAAGATCAAGGCAGCTTTATTGTGTCAAAATTGCTCTTTTAAATAGTTAAATGTAAAAACGTGCTATATAATTTAATCAACAAAGCTTCACTGCTAACTTTTTCCAGCTGCATAGTTATATAAGAGTGTTGCCGAAAAAATTTATTAGTTTTACGATTACAAGGTCTTTATAGGCTTGAAACATTAAAAAATGTTCAAAAAGCTCTAAATAATCAAAAAATGCTTAGGGGCTCAAAATGTAGTAAAGGCTAAAAGTTTTTAGCAATAAATGTATTAAAAGGCTTTAAGGGTTTTTATAAAGAATTTTTTAATCACCGAACCGAAATACCGAATACGAATCATTCGGTAGATTTTAAACACCGAATACCGACCGATGACCCGTTTCATCTACCGAATACGATACCGGCGGTGAAAATCTACCGAATCCAGCCGTATTTTACTTAATTTAGATATAAGCCTTGCACTGGCGTGACCGTCGGGTCGGGTCGGGTCGGGTCGGGTCGGGTCGGTCGTTTGTGAAATTTTGTCAATGAGAAGGGAGAGGCCTAGCGAACACTGCACACCCAGAAGATGCGTAAACAGTTAAGAGAATATCAGCGCGAGTCAGATCACTAGTATATTTCCGTGGTAATAGTTACCGAGAAATTGTTGTAACGCAGGACCTCTGCCGGTTAATACCGTAACAAATTTCAGATGGTTTGGTACCCAGCATGAGACAACTTCTATGCAGTGTTAAAAATATACGGCAACGGCCGGAAAAGAAGAAAAAAACACGGTAATGCATCTCCCAGACTATTTATACTTCAGTATGTGAACTAAGTTTCACCATATGTGGGAGGTAACACACAACAGCGAAGCTCCACGCGTGGGCCTGGAAGCCAGCTTGAGTGCAGCCTACATCTTTATCGCTTTCAGTCTATTGTGGGCAAAGGTATAAAAAAATACAATTAATGACATGAAATAGAACCATAAGGCAAAGTAGCGGGCAACGCATCTGGGCACTTTAGAACAATAGGCACCCTTCAAGTGATAAATAGAAGTCATACAAATTATTTACATGACCTTGGAATCGGCCGCATTGCTCTGGCATTGGTTGCCGGCGGCATTACAGTGCCACGTGGAATCGACCGACAGAGAACTGTGGACAGTGGTCCCCGTGGTTGGCGGGTACCCGGGAAATGTCCAGAGGTGGCCTGAGGGTGGAGGCCCGGCTGCTGCCGGCTCCCGTCTGAAGTCAAGTCCTGGCAGCCGCATGAGGACGCAGGCAGTCCCGCCTCAGCCCGACTCACTCGGCACCACGCATCTGAGTCCCCATGGCCTGACCACCGTCGGAGGCCGTCCACCGTACAACTGCACCGACACCCCCGTAGAGGTGAAACGGCCCACTACCCTCCCACTCTATAGAGCCAGTGCCGGCGGACATTTGGACATGAGCGCAGGTGATGAGGGAGGGCCTGGCGCCCACAAATCCATCCGCACAGTCGAAGTGGAGTCGCACCTTGCGACGCTCCCAGAACGGGTGGTACAGGCATGGCGGAATGGTTCCACCGATGTATCAGACTGCCGGGGTGGCGGCGGCAACACCGGCCACTGAGAGAAGCGCCAGTCGAAGAGGCGGCCGCCCAGCAGTGTCCCAGCACCGAGCTCAGTACCCTGCGAGCCGCTCTGACGGACATTGAGACCAGGTGAGGCCCACCGTCGTATGCAGAGGACCACGCTGACCCGGTGGGCGGGGGGCGGGCGGGGCTGCCGACCCCACCAGACCAGACACTGCGGGGCCGACGGCGTCTGATAAGGACCCTCGCGGACCGGAGAGGTCAGCCGCAGAGGATCCAACTTACCGCAGCCTCCAGGGAAAGGAACGGGCCGACACCCGGACCAAGAGGCCTCCAGCCTGCTCCGAGAGATCGCTGGTGCGGATGTGAACACTCTTAAGGACGTATCGCTTTAGCATCGAAAGCGGAGGTGGTACAGGCCAACAACCTGTTTCAGATAACAGAAGACCGTGCATCGGCCCCGGAGACCCTGGCAGACGCCGCAGCTGTGGTGTGGGCGCACCAGCTGCGGGCCGGGCCCTGAGGGCGGTCTGAGCAGAACCTGCATCCGCGCTGGGCTGTGCCCCCAGGTGCGCTGTATCGTCCGCCCATCAGAGTGCGGCGCATTCTCTATCCCCCGGTGTACCAGCTTGGCCGGCATCCGACCCAACCCGCTGCGGGAAATCCAGGTCCAGCGGATGCCGATGAGACGGCGACAAGGTGGCAGCCTTGACCACCGGCCAACTTCACTTCATTTATTCAGGCTGGTAAACAACGCGTACAGGCCCCCATTACAGCTGAAGTCAGTTTCTCAAACAAAATAGATAAATAATTAATAGTAGTAATGCATTTCCCACAGTGAAGTTTTGGAGGCCTAAAGCTTCAATGTGGTGGCAAACCCTGCAAGAAAATCAGCAACAACTTCTGGCAAGAGATTGAAAATGTGGTCGGTCTTTTCACTGAGCGAAGTAAGTCAAAACATCTCGCAAATCATCGAGCACACAATGCAAATTATACGCTAGTCTGGTTTGTTGGCTCGGTACCATCTACAGATATGAGCAGATCACGACAGCGCCCGAGGCCGGTTTAGACTGGCTCCGCACAAGCGATGTATGTACATAGACTTCATGCCAGCAATGAACCGATGGCGTTCCGATACATTCCAACACGACCGGCGGTTCCGGAACGAAAACGCCAACTACACATCCCAGCTGGCTTGAGCGGCAACGCTGTGAACGGCGGAGGGCCGTACCTTGGGACTGTCGGCTGGGAACAGCGGAGGGCCGTACCTTGGGACTGTCGGCTGGGAACAGCGGAGGCGTACCTTGGACTGTCGGCTGTAAACAGCGGAGGGCCGTACCTGGGACTTTCGGCTGTGCACAGCGGAGGGTCGTACCGGGACTGTCGGCTGTGCACAGCGGAGGGTCGTACCGGGACTGTCGGCTGTGCAAGCGGAGGGCCGTACCTGGGACTGTCGGCTGGGAACAGCGGAGGGCCGTACCTTGGGACGACGGCTGTGCACAGCGGAGGGCCGTTCCGGGACTGTCGGCTGTGCACAGCGGAGGGCCGTACCTGGGACTGTCGGCTGGGAACAGCGGAGGGCCGTACCCTTGGACTGTCGGCTGGTAACAGCGGAGGGCCGTACCTGGGACTGTCGGCTGGGAACAGCGGAGGGCCGTACCTTGGACTGTCGGCTGGTAACAGCGGAGGGCCGTACCTTGGGACTGTCGGCTGTGAACAGCAGAGGACCGTACCTTGGGACTGACGGCTGTGCACAGCGGAGGGTCGTACCTTGGGACTGTCGGCAGGGTAGCCGGCGGGCAGCTGGAGAGCGACAGTCATGCGGACGTACTGTTCGTCCCTGTTGTCGGCGGTAGCCGGGTGCAGGGTGACCGACACCTCCTCCGGCCGCTCACTGTGGCAACGGCAGCCTCGCGTCACATCAGCGGCTGCGCAGCCGCACCACCCCTCCGCGTCGGAACGGAGGGGAGGAACAGGGTCCCACAAAATGACCCAATTTTCAGCCAAACTGGTAATTTATATGCAGACATTTGCTACCAGCCAGTGATACGCGCCCAAATCCAAGGAGTTTTTTGTTCTAGAGGGTTACGTTGCTTGTCAGCAGCGGGTTGGAGATTGACTGCCTCCCTCGCTTGCTTGGTGCTGGGGACGCTTGAGTCACCACCGCCACGTATCAGCGCAAACATCTCGACAGCGAAGATTTTATTGCTATTAGTTGACGTGGGCTACTCGTTGGCAAGTCAAACGACCACAGAAATGACAGTGGATGTCAGGCTGCACGCCTCATTTGTTTATTTCAGAAGGATATATTGCGGAAATACGGGACCGTCACTCAATGTAAGGGCCTCAACCAACCTTACAGTATGCAGCACCAAGCGAGAAAATTAGAGGCATCAATACTAACGCTCAAGTGAACACCCACAATTCCCTCCACCAGTGTTTCACTTTTTGTAAAATGAAGACCATTGGCGAGTATTCTTTTTCAACTTGAAGCCGTAAAAAGGCACCGACGCCGAGGTTGTATGACGTCACCGTGGGGGAGTGGGGAACGCGCTGAGCTTGAGCTATGGCAGGGTACAAATGTCTGTCTCTGGTTACGAATGTTCGAGAATCGACACACGCCAAGCATGCATCCGTCACCACACCGCAGAACGTGTATGAAAAACGAGTGAGCGTCACGACAAAAGTCGTGTTGAATGGCCCAGGCGACACAGATTAGTGATTCGGCTCTCACCCGTTGTAGGTTACGCTCAGATCGTCCATCAGCGTCGCTTCCAGCGCAGCTACTTCATCCAGCAGGCTGCAGCGGACAGGGCAGACCGTTCAGAACACAAACAAATCGACCCTGCCCTGCCACATTTCCAACACTGATAGCATGGTGTTCAACATCAATTTATGATTTAAAAACCTAGTCGATCCATAAGAGATATGGATATATGATGCCGATCAAGCATGAGTGTAAACTATTCAATGATACGAGACTTGAACTTTTGCCACAAAACAGTTATAACCACACCACGCTCCAGCCCACATATTGAAGCCACATATTGACATCACTTGAGTAGGACGCTCACACGAAAATTGTATCTTGAAGGAAAGAGTAGAGCCAAGAGATCCAGCAAACAAAAAGATCTCCATCACCATGGTGACCAAAATATCCTATTTCCACTCCTTCAAAAGCTAAGTTGGTTACACATGTCACACTGAGTTGTTTTCAAAACAATGCTTTCTTTTTAAAAAATGGACAATGATGAACAACAATGCACTGAAGGCACATACAACTACAGCACTCATGTTTGTTGTAGTTTATGGACACCAAAGCCATAACTAGGACATATGAATGCCATCATATTGTTACAGTAATGTTTACCCCCCGCACTACGTCAAATGGATTACTTACACTTGGTCGCTCTCCATAGTTACCTACAGATATTCACAACAACAGTGCAGCTGCACAAAATCTGAAACAGAGACGCATTATTCTAAAACCATAAAATAGTTAGTCCAAGACGAACACTTGGGAGTAGTAAAATAGTCTACTCTAAAACGCTCAACCTGACCTAAACAAAGATCTTGTCCAACAATCTGAAGCCATACGTGTTTATTTGACACTATCGCTGATGTTAAACATACACACAGTCAGTACACAGATGAGGTGAAAACGCACGCCATATGGCAAAGGACGTGCAGAATTCCCTCTTCAAGGACGACTTGGCGATATGGACCGCTAATCAGAAAATATCAGCAGTGGAGGCACGGGTGCGCGGGCGCTCCTCAGCCGTCTCCGAAAGAGGATGATGATGACTGGAGCTTTAGGGCACTTTCGCTGCTAGGGTAGTGTCCAGTCACCTGAAGTGGACCGAGGAGTGGAAGATAGGAGGTGGGTAGAGGCGCGGGGAGAGTGGACCCTGACTATCGGCACCTCCAGCACCAGGCCACCGCACATTCCTGAAGATCGCGTTCGACCGAACACTGAACTTACGCCGGCACACTGAGCACGGAAAGGCCAATATGAAGAGGAGGTCGGACGACCTGCGATCGCATCACGGCAAAACATGGGGAGCCGCAGTATGCGACCACCGTACCATCTACCTGACGTCTATCTGTTCCTGCGCTGACAACACATCTGTCAGCTAAATAGGGGGGCGCCAGCCTCCAGCAACTGAAGGTGGCACAGCGGCAAGTCTGCCGGAAAATCACAGGCCGCCTCAGGTCCGCTCCCACCGCGAAACTGGAAAGGGAGGGTCAGCTTGACGCCCTTCCACATCAGACCGAAGCTGCTCGCTGCCGTCGCGGAACACCAGGGGCCCGCCAGATCCGTTCCAGACTCGGACCTCAGAACGGCCAAAGCTGCCGCTCCACCAGGACCGCAGCCGGGCGGATACCTGGACGGCGGTGCCCGCGGAGGTCGGCCTGGAAAACCTCCAGCGGCGAGTCACCTGGAGCGGCTCCAGGTGACTCGCAGGCTGCGCCGAGGGGGCCACACCAGGACAGGCAATTCAGCCATGTCTGGAGTCTTTTGGACACCAGTGCTACTTGTTCTGTCAAACTTAAGAAAGCTAAATCAGGAACAATGGCTCAGCCATTCTTGGTAGCATTTCCTGTCATTCTTAAGCATTACCCGTGACTTGTATCTTGGCTAGTGGCGCTTTCCGAGCTCTCCACCTCTCAGCATTAAACGCATGGGGGATTCACATCACATGGCGGTGGGTGCCAGGCCACGACAACGAACTGGCAGACGAGGCAGCGTGCGTCGCCGCGGCACTAAACCAGACCGGGACGGCAACCGGCCTTTTTAAGCGATGCCTTCACCATACATAGTGGCGGATACCCGGCTTGTGGGTCTCAAGTCCTCATCGACCCCACATTATCACAGTGCCAGGAGTAAATGCATAGCCGGAGGCTGTTCCAAGGCAATGTCATGTCATGTCATGTAATAGCGAGGGAGGCTCCAGCCCCCTCCCGATACGAAGTCCTGGACCCGCAAATGCTCCGCCGCCATGCTCACCAAAAATGGACCGTCAAGATGCGTCGGCCAACTACGCCGAGGAGTGCACGACTCGCCAGACCAGCCTGGGCACCGCCTAGGCCGCGTTAACAGAAGAGCGTGGAGGCGGCGAGACTGAGGCCCGGCCACTTACTTGGCGTAGGTAGCAACCGAAAAAGGGCCGGTGTCGACATCGCAGCCACATACTAAAAGTGTGATGACAAGGAAGATGAAGCCTTCGGAGGAGAAGGTACCTATCGTGGACAAGCCGTAGGCACGCCTTCGAGTCTAGAACGCTTTTAACGTTAATGAGAACTGGGACACTTGCAGCACCTGGTGAGAGATAATCACTCAGCACTTTTCACAGTTAGGCTTTCAATCGTCTCAGTTCCCTTTGTTTCGAAATGTTCCCCAACATAACAATGCATCTACAGAAAATTTCACTGACCCCTTATTTGGAGATATTTTCGATATTTTTAATGAGACCAAATATACTGAAAACAAATCTGTTTTCCATGCCCAAAATGAAACATATTGGTGTCATTAAACTGGTACTCTTTTAGCTAAAAACGCTTCATTTGTATTCGTTTTTATTTTTATCGGAAAACAGGTTCAATCTGGCACAAAGTACTGCAAGCTCATAATCCGAGTTCACGCCACGCTAATTTGGATAGTTTTATTGCTAACACTGGAATACGAACCCTTAGGCCTATTAGCCATTTTTCGGACAAAATATGGCTAAATCTATTATTTTCAACATCGATTGCCTAAAAATCGCCCCAGTCTGGAATTGCACCAAGTTGCCATATTCTCTTTAAATAATTATGCAAAATTCCACCCTATGCGTCCTTAGTAGATACTGATAGTCTTATCACAGGCTTGGATTGATGCATTAACCTTGTACAGTACCCAGTGCAACGCTGTACTTTGCATTGGCTTACTGGGCGTGATTCAACCACTGAAGCCGGGAGCAAAATCCCATCTGAAACGACCCGAACGCTGAAGCGGTTTCGGCGGACGCTGAACACTACTGGGGGCTTCAAGAGCTTCCAGCAATGCCCGTGCGTGCGAGTGATGCGTGCTCGTGCGGAGAGCAGAGATGGGTCTTGCTTGATGTTACTTCTGAAGAGCTGAAAGACCTTATAAGCTCCTACCTTAAGAGCTTATAACATCTTATATCATATTTCATCTCCTGGAGCGATGGTACAGTGAGGGGATATATTGTGCCCTCAGCCTTTCGATATATCTAAGATGCCTGGGTAATTAAGCTAAATGTGTCATATTTACACTCCTTCCACAAGCTGTTCATCACGTCGATTAAATCGATCCCATGTGGCATTTCCATACTTGAGGGTTGGACAGACAAGAGACTTGTAGCGTAGTGGAAGTGAGCTAACATTGGTGGCACTGAATGATGCCTCAATTGACTGAATGATCATGACCAGGACCTGTGGTGCTTTTAAAACCACTGAGGCTGTATGTTGGTGTAATTCCGTTCGCTATCAGTAAACACCCCTAGATCACTCACTACTGCTGTCTTGCCCAGGGTAGATCCTGCTATGGTGTAGCGAATGTGTCATTTATGTGACTGTCAAGTAACACTGCACACTTGTCTGTGTTAAATGGAAGTCAGCCATTACAGAGACTAATGAAGGACTGATTAAATGTATTTCTGTAGTTTACATCTGAAGTCTAGGTTTGAAGTTGAACAGTACTATCTTGCGTCATCTACATATATCTTTATGGATAAGAGGACATGGCCAGGGAGATTTTTTTAAAGAATACTTAAAAGATTAAGGGGCCAAACATATGGAACTCCGTTATCCACAGACGTCCAAGTGAAGTAGAAGTACCCACTATGATACTGTTTCCTGCCAGAGAGAAACACAATGCTCCATGATAGAAGCTTCCCTTGCACTCCATAGCACCAGAGTTTGTGAATCAGATGTGCATGCAGGACAGAGCTTAACACTTTCTTAGTCTAAATACAATGCATGTATTGGACTCCTCACAAAGCATTAATCTCAAATTCTCTACAATTCCTCTCAGGACGAAATTAAAAGTGCCTCTCTGGGTCTGAATCCATGCCAATCCCTGCTGCTGTGCATGCACCTACATATCAATAAATAACTGAAAAATAATGTTACCAGCCTACTTAAATGAGAATGTATGGTCTCCTGGCGGCCCTACCCCGGGCCGCTGTGCATGGTCCTGGGGGCCGTGGCGCAAGCCTTGCTGACTCTGTGGCGCTCGACGCGCGTGTGACCCTCTGGTGGTGGCGCTGAGGTCGCCCCTATCGAGGGCGCCTCGGCTGCGGCTGCCATGGACGCCCTCTCACCTGCCGTGGCGTGAGCCCCGGTGTCTTGCGGGTCTTGACCCGCGACTCTGACAGTTTTGGTGGCCCCCGATGGGGGCTGCTCGCTCGCCTGTGGGGTCGACCCTCTAGCGGCGGGGGCTCCCTTGCCGTGGTGACGTACATGGGGTCTGGCTGACTCACAGTTCTGTGCTGGCGTACTGGTGTTGCCATCTCACCGGTCGCCCCCTCCGGATCGCGACCGACTGGTTGCATTGTTTTGTAATTCGGCTGCTTGGTATCACTGGAGGTTGGCGGAGGTCTGACGTGCGCTGCCTTCTGTTTTCATCACATGTTTCTTAACTATATTGTGCCTTGGCAGACTCCCTATTAATTTTAAGTTATTTAATTTTTGTGTATCCTCTCTGTCTTGATATGCTGCTGTGTCGCGGCTGTGAGACGCCCTTGCAGTCTGCTGCTTGCCACGCTCTTGCCTGCCACACCCCGGCACAGTATCCAACCCATTTTTGATCACAGATGTTTTATCTCACCTGCTCTCAACTTCTAGTCTATTCGTGTCTTTTCTCTTCTCTTGGGAATATATATATGATGGAAAACGTAGGGGGCCCTGCCCCGGGAGCACATACTTATGTTGCCACCGACCCACTTAGCATTGTAGGCCCTGCTATCAGTGTATGTGATATGTGTGCAATATGTATTATGCAAGTACATGCATGGGTGCAGTTGGAAATACTTCCAGTAAAAAAGTTACATAACTGCCTAAAATGTAAAGCCAACTGTGAAATTCATATTTTGGTCAAACTATGGTTCCATGGACAATGGAATCAGCCTCTGTGTGAAAATACAGGACATATTCTGATCAAAGGTGATTAGTACAAACCCCAGAAGCACAAAATTTACACCAGTTAACATTTACTCTCAGATTCATATACCACATGGTCTACTACATCAACTTAGTTTTCATGGTCAAATTATGATACAGATTGGAGCACTCATCAGGATACATAGTAGTTGTCAAGTTCATCAAATGCTAATTTACAAGCACTTTTGCATGTACCATGCTATAGCACCAGGGATATAAAACTCGGTTTTATCACACTTATATACTTCTATGCATTTACAGTTAGTTATTAAGACTTTTAACACGTTCATTCACCATTACCTTTTGGTTTAGTCCACTTCATCTGTAATTACCAGGTTGATAACACCCTGTTTCAAGGGCCTCACATCGCGAATGTTCCCGGCTCGGTGGAATCCATCAGCACAATTTTGTATGGACTGTGCTATAGCACTATGGAAATAACACTTAACACACTAAACACAATAACACACTGGAAAGACACAGGAGGGGCCCTTATAAAAAGTCCTCAACTAACTAACTAATAAGAGAGGTAGCATTGCATCGTGTGGGTGGAAATGGGTCCGTTTCTCTCCCTGGTATATGGTAGATTGGTGTGAATTTTCGGTGGCTGGCGGTGCGAGAAATTTAGATTGCTGGTGCGACTCGTCTGGCCTGCTGCCATACTTTGCAGACTGGTCTAGAGCTCAATTGTACATGACCTGAAAAGGGGGGACACCTCTGAGCCTGTGACAGAACTAGTTCTGGTTCCAGTGAATTGCTAGAACCAGAACTGGTGGCATTGACAGATGATAAAATGTGTGTGTGTGTGTTGGGGCTTTAGGGCGCTTCAGCTGTTAGGATCATATAGCGCGCCTAACTAGGAATACAGTTTAATCAATCGCAGATCCTAATTTTAAGTGAGACTATCTTACTTTACAAACGGTAAACATTTGATCAAATATCAGGTTAGCACAGAGAAGCATACTGAGATGAGATTTTAGACATATCAATAAATTCCTTGTTCAAATCCCGCTGTGACCCTCCGCATCCATAAAACAACTTTTAAAGATCTAATACAGCAAACTGCAACAACAAATTCCATACAACAGGACCAGCAGGCAAGCAGAAAAGAAGCAGTTTTCGTCTCCAAATAGTCGACAGATTTCGATGTTGCAGCGACGAATGAAGGCGCAGATATTTCTACCTTTTTATTTTCAGTTGAATAAATTAAAAGAGCTTTAAATAATTTTTGGAAGCTTTTTGCAAAAGAATACACAAACTTGAAAAGAAATGATTAACAATATTTCTTTCATTTGCTAAAATATTTATTTCTTCCCCTCCATCTATAGCGAAATTCCATTGACTTTGAAGTATCTCTGTACATCACGGATATGGTAACTCATATGACCGAGCACGCAACTTTTAGTTTCCGCCAGGAGTCGGCGGCATTTCGCGTCGAGACGTCGGGCGAGGGGGCGGTCGTCGTGCAGTCGTCCTGTGGGAGCTCGGACTTATTTCTACGCATAGCCTCTGAATGACTCATAAAATAGTATCGATTTTTTGTTCCGGGCTCCATATCAAATTACATTGGAAGTGAAGGTACTGTAGTGCTCATCTTGTGCTTTTCTAAGAGCTCGAGCCATGATGCTGGAAATGTACGACCCGGGGACAGTGATGTTCGCCGTCCTTTTAACCGCATTCTTCTGCAAGGTTGCCATTTTTATCTTCAGTTCTAAGAAGCTTATCGCTAGAAAGGAAACTCGGCGGATGAAAACAGGTAAGAACATCGGATGGTGATTGGATTTTATTGTGATTTGGTGGAGGAATTAGAACCTAGGTATTTACCTTGTTACCTGCCTTCCTACAAGCCAGGCTGCCATCCCGGGTCAAGTTTTGTCGTAACCTACTCGAGAGTATATTTTGAAGCTTAGTAATCTTTGTGGAAGGACAGGAAAAATATTTCTCCGTATTGACACTAAATACCAATAAAATATAATAATATAAAAATAATAATAAAATATTAACAATAATACAATAATATCATCATTATTATTGACTGATATTTCAATGTACAAGGTTTTCAAGCCCGGTCTCACCGCCACCGAATTTTCTGATTGCTGAATCTGGAATCGGGTGGTGGTATTGCGGCTAATGAACACCATAGGCGGGTCCAGGATTTCCAGTGGGTTGGGGCGGTTTGGCTAGAGGGGGCATCATTTGTCCAGAGGGGGCGCTATTTTGAGTTCGGGGCGAAACCATTTGGGCCTGGAGGGGTGATATTTGGAGTTGAGGTTGAGCCCTTTGGGACCGGAAGGGGCGCTAATTCTTGAGATGGCCTATAAAAGGGCGCCTCTTTGCATGGTGGGGAGTCAAATTGCAGTATGGGGCAGGGGGTGGGGATTGGCAAGCATCGTTTCAGGAGAGGGGTGGGGGCGCCTGGTGAGATGGTCTGGAGAGGCACTAACCCCTTTGCCCATTCCCGCATCCCTGGGTCCACCTTTGATGAACATCAAATATTTTGTGAATGGAATGGACCAGGCGAGGTCGTTCTAAAACTATCTGGGAACCGAATCTCCGTTTTATTGTGTGTCTCAGAAAATCGGATGACCCAATACGATAAACTTGATAGGTATATAATGTTCCGTTGGCTTCAGAGAAAACAAGCGTATTTGGGGGAATGAGGTCGTGGCCAAGGACGTGCTTTTCCGAAAATTATTGAGGGTGCCCAAATTTGAAACGATACCAATAGACCGTCTCGCAAGAACAGATGAGATTAAATTATCTTTGTTTTGGCCCTGACACAGGCCGACTGAAGCAAATAAAACCTGTTAAAAATCCTCAAAATGACAAAATCACTCTAAATGTCACCCCTGGTCGTGAATCAAGTATAAATATTCTAAACATTCCATCTCCACCTTGTATTTGGTGAGCATTCTCTTACTGAGGAGATTGGCCGCTGTCATGCCTCAGCAACTGTTTTTTAATGCTTATTCCACCAGCTTATGTTTTGAGTTGTGACATAGGTGCGTAAATAGGATAGGATTCAGAATCATACCAACGACCATCACGAAAGTGAATAATAATAAGGCTTGTTTCTCATGGTTTAATTGATTACTTGGGCTTACAGGCGTCTCAATTTTTGTGGTCATGGCGCCCTATATGAGGTGCGTAAGTTTTCCCGTCTGTGAGGTGTGTTACTCAAGTGCGGAAAGCAATGGTGTAAACTGTGGAGCGCAGTTGAGCCTGTGCTCTCCATGCCTGGAGCTTCATCTACGCGTAGTTAAATGGGGATCGGGGAGTAGCTGGAAGGTCAGGGCCCCTTCCCTCAAATTTATACACTCTCCGCAAGACGAGTCCATATCAGGGCTTTCAACATCTGCATAAGAAAAGCGCCCGTTCGGAAGCGGGTAACATGCGAATGTGTCAATGTTTGACAAATGACGATTTGTGTGATGCGGCATTACCGCTCCCGTGTAAATGTGTTTGACTCCTTCTGGATGTTCCCAGATCGGGGTCACGGGTGTGCTCCCGTTTGCCAGCTGTTTACTCCGTGGGCTGGATCTGGCGTTCTCTGGGCCGTAGCTGTGTCACGGCCAACATTTCACTTCCGCACGTGCCGCGGTCGTAATCCCTGCCGGAGACGGGCCCGCGCCCGGCTCGCCCGTTTTCCGTGTCCGTCGGTTTTTCATGCCTCGCTGTCATGGCCGTTTCGGGGAAAAGTGTGATATTTTCGAGCGAGCCTGGCCGGTTTAGCGTGTGGGCCGTCGCCGTCCGACCCGGGGATATTCCCGCGGCGGCGGCGGCGGCGGCGGCGCGTCACTTCCGCGTGATGGTGACGCCGACTGCCGCCGGCGCGGCCAGACTGACTCAGCCGCCAGCCGCCGCCGCTGCCGCTGTCAGGAAGCACGCCCCAGACCACACCGCCCTGCTCCGGCCGCCGAGGTCGGACCCCTCCCCTCTCTAGCCCTGTCCATCGGGGAGGGGTGGAGTCCGGGTGAAGTTCGGCCTTCTAGTTGTTTTACGCTGGCGCTTATGTAGATGATGCTGTTACGACTATCCTGATCACAGCCTTCGCTCTAACGAACATGTTTGAAAACCAAAACATGACACCGCTGGCCGGCGTGGGGATGTTGTGTATGCGTCCTGTTGATGCATATGTAATTTTTGTCTTTCTTATTAACTCGCCGCCATGGCCGGAATCGATCTCGCGACCGGTCTGAGGTTGGGTAAGTTGAGGTGATGGTCACGGCGTCCGAACAGGAAGCTGAAACAGACCAGGTGTTGACCACACCGGCGGGGGCAAAGTCCTAGACGGGCCTGTCATTAGTCGCCACGCCAAGGTCGTTTCCTCTCTC
The DNA here is from genome assembly GCA_034440635.1 of Lepas anatifera. Taxonomy (NCBI): domain Eukaryota; kingdom Metazoa; phylum Arthropoda; class Thecostraca; family Lepadidae; genus Lepas; species Lepas anatifera. The sequence continues at coordinate 579,388 of JAOTON010001975.1, read as the reverse complement.
GACGAGCGCGCCTTCAGTAGGCCCGCCCGCAGGGCCCAGCGGCTCCGTCCAAGGCCCGCCCGATCGGGCATGGCCAAGACGGCGTGGTTCGGCTGCTTCTGAAAACGTGGCCGCATTACTAGTCCTCTACACTGGGAGAGCGTGGGAAGTACGGCCGCCCGACAAGCGTCGGAGGTACGGCCTGTCAGGCTAGATCCAGGGCGAGGGAGGGGGGTTAAAAAGGCATTTTCTCCTCCAGGCTAAGAAGATATTCCCTCCGCCAGGCTAAAAACATTGAAAAACAGAAACACAGCGGTGGCTCCCGGCTAGCCTTCGATTTTCGCCGATTTTCTTAAAAACAACTAAACGTTTTTCTCGACGTTTGGGCCGCGGTGGCCCCCTGTGCCGAGGCCATCGGCATGGCCTGTGTGTGTGTGTGTGAGAGGGCGGCCGTGCTGGACGGAGGCGGCAGCCGGCTGCGCGGTGGTCCGACACACTGCGTCTGGAAGCACGCGACTCCGAGAGCCGTTATTGGGCGGTGTCTACGGTACCTCACAACCACCGTTACACTGACGGATCCGCCTGCGAGGGGTCATTCCCCAGGGCCAGGCGGTCTACACTTCACAATGCTTTTATAGGCAGTATTTCCACCTTTCCGTGAGTTAGTGGCTGGATTCGCCAACTAGCACCGACTCCCATGACGCCATGCAAGTTCCACACAAAGCTATTGGATTACTGCTTACCGAGGCGCCGATCTGGCATTTAAAGTGTTAGCCACGGAATTTTGAGTGAGGGAGCCGGGCCTATTGATTGGAAGCTTTATCTGTTTTCCCCGTGTTTTGCACGTCAGATTGGACACTGCGACACAATGTCTTATGAGACGACGCTTCTGCCTCATTGCAGGCAGCTAAAGGCGGTATTCTTTTGAAATTTGGTCCTGTACGCGAATTTTGTGCTGGAAACCCCTCTCGAGAAACCTATCTTCAGATAAAAGTAAAAATAAAATAAGAAATAAAAATAACATAAATAAAAGTAGAAGCCTTGAAGGCGGGCGCCCAGTTTTCCAGGGCGGGGTCCGACTACCCAGGACTCCCTGTGGCGACACCCCTGCCAGCGTCCACCAAGTGTGTGCATTAGCGTCGCTAATATAAAATAGTGTTAGATGGAGACGGGGAATTAATGCGAAAATCAACTGCACAGCCTCAAATCGATAAATCTAGGAAATTATTTTGGGGTCATTGAGCTGCATTTTTTACAGCAGTCCGGCTCATGTGCTTTTAGGACCAGTAATCAATGCTCCCAAAGTTACGGGAAAATGTTACCCCCAACCCTCCGCACAAATCATCAACAAATATTACACCCCAGGAGCGAGATGTCTGCAACAGCAGCCCAGTGTGATTGTTACTCGGTATCACTGGTTCCGTATACGTCTCCAGTTCCGTCAGGTTCCCAGGAGATTGTGAAATCATACAAGGCTCTCATTTGTGACGTCACTGTCCGCGTCGGAACCTCTCTGTGAAATCCGTGAGGGCTTTAACACCCCTTCCGCGAAGCTCGCAGCCAGATAAGGCGCAGCGCGGGGCAGCAAGCTGTGGGCGTAGACGTCTGAGGTCGTCTCGCCGGAACTGAGGCAACAGCTTCAGTGTAATTCAGATACGAGGCGGGATGGCAGGCGACGTGGGATTTTCAGCTGCGGGGTGTCCTCGGGCGCCGGAAACCCGCGCAATCTCAGCGCAGGCCCGGCCTGCCCGCCGAAGATGATTCGTGGTGTCGGAATGCTGTGACGCTGCTGAGGCAGCTCGGGTGAGTCACTCCCCCCGCCACCGCCGAATTACTCAGCGGTGGCTCGGGGGCGGCCGCCGTGGGATGACGCCGGCCGCGCCTCCGCCGCAGCAGCCGGCGCCGACCCACGTGTCCACGCGCTGTTTATTGACGTCAAAGCTGAGGCGCTGTCACCGGCAGCGGCTGTGAGGCTGGGCCTACCTGTACCGATGGCGAGATACCGGAACTGCCCTGCTACAGGTTAACGTAACTGGCTGCAAGCTCAGACCGTGTGTGACACGAAAAACTGGTTTCTTACACGTGCTCTGACGCAGTGCCCACTTCCGTCCTTGTCTGGTATCAGCAAGGGGCGGTTCTTAGACCGTTTGCATCATCTTGGGCGGAGGTACCGGTTTGGTGACGACTTATTTTTTCGGTTGCATCTTGAGTCAGCCAATAGCCAGGTCAAACACCCGACAAAGTGCGTGCTCGGGTGTGGCTACCGACCTCCGAGTCAACCTGTCAGTCACTGGTATGTGTGTACAGAAAGCGTTGTTGCGTATATGATGTGACGCAGTGGCTCTGGCCGACCGACCTTGACCCCCTGACCTGAAGGGCAGGCGGGCGTCGGTGCTGTACCCCCTCCCCGCTGTGTCTAGCTTGAGCAGACCTATCGTTTCAATACGTATCCGACGAGTAGACTTGTATTCATTGACTTCAGGCGACAGGCACTGCGATGTTTCGAACATGTCACGCTTGCGTGCTTGGCGGAAACGACAATGGGTATAAATCATGCTCTTAGACCTACCTGGCTATCAGAAAACATCGGCTTAAAACGGACAGAATGGAAGAAGGTACTAGTCAACGGTGAGGGATAGTTATGAGGAAAATTTGCATTTCCAGCTCTAGAGTCGAAAATTGGTGGAACTTAGCACTGAAGAAATTACGGAACATCGCAGTTGAGCTGTGGGCTGAATGATTGTTCAGTTTAAGCCATGGATCTATTTTCCAGTTTGCTATCGGCAGTCATAAGCTTGAGGAAATATTTAGTCTGTCAACTGCTCTTTTGCTATGATGTGCATCTATTTTGCTAGCAGACGGCAGAGTCGTTCCATGTGCGTGCAGATGGTAGCGTGGCGATTGGACAGGCCGTAACGGCCCGTCTCTGGTGCGTCCTTCAAACCGAGAGTGAGCGGCGAGACACGGCAGCGGTCGTTGTCTCATGCTAATGGACCCGGCTGTCGGCCGGGCTCTCATTGACCGCGATTGGTGCCCGGAGCGCTGTCTAATGGCGCGCTCCGGTCCGCTCCGCTCGCTGACGCCGCTCCGCCGCCGTAGTAATGGCTCGCCTGGCTTGCGTCGGCGCGCCGCGGCCACGTGGTCAGCCGCGTGTCGTTGACTCGCGCGCCACAGCTGCCGGTGGCGCCGCCGGCTGGCGCCTTTTCTCTCAACCAATCAGCTTCGCCGCTGCTCCGCGCGGTTGACCTCGGATAACAGCGCGGCGCTCCCTGACTGAAGTTATGATGGGAACGGGCCTGAATGCCCGGAGGGGCTGGCGGCGCCACGTTGCTGGACGGAATCTCCGCCGGAACACCGCCGGCCACGCTGCTGGCGCCCGCCATTAAGCCATGCATTATGGCGGGTTGGCTCTCATCCACTGTCAGCTGCTGCACGAGCTTCCCCTCGGCGATCGCGGCCTCTTTGTTGTTGGCGGCGGCTGGCAGTGGGGCCGGGGCGGCCCCCTCGGCCGCCACTGCCAGCCGACGATCGATTAAGACGACCTCAGGCGGCAGGGAGCAGGGGTGACGGCTCTGGTATTGATCTGGCTCGTTATACTCAGTGGCGATGTGCCGGGTCGGATTCTAGAGAGGGCGTCCCAAGGAGACGGTGGTTCTCTCAAGGCGAGAGAATTCTGCTCCGGAATGGTGTTTTTTTTTACATGGTCTGGCGGTACCTTGAATCGCGGACTGAGTCTGCTGTGAAAATGGTAGCTGATCGTCGGATGGTTTCGTAATGTTTTCTGGGCGTAGGTCAGCGCCGAAAGTCCTGCTGGTGAACTTGGTGCTCCCTTCGACCTCTCCTCGATCCCAGCGCGCTGACGCCGAAACGGGCACATCATCAGTGACGCAAGCATCAAAATGCGCCTGCTTTCGTTTACTTTGATATTCGTACAGCCATCCCCAATAATTCTAAGCGTATCGTGTTAAATATGTTTATTTATGTAAAAGATGGAATGCGAATTATGGGTAAAAATCGCTATTGAACCCGTTAAAGTTGCCTGAGAAATATAAAAATAATCAAAGAGTATAAAAAATAATAACAATATCCTTCCCTAAAAAACGTGAAAATGTACCTGGCAGCTGGCTGGAGGTACATTCTGAGAGAGAAGTCGCAGACGTGGTGCGGTTTTTGTTTGCGCTACGGTTAGGCTCGCGGCGGTGACGGGGAGTGTCTGGGGAAGAACCGGCGGGCCCGCCGGGGGTTTATTCCGCCGCAGACAACAGCCGTGTGGACCGCGGCGCAGTCGGAACGGATTCAGGCGCGTGACGAAATGCCAATACTCATCCTCCTGACATCGACGGCCGAGGTGTGGATTCATATATCCCGCATTGTCTTGTTTAAGGGGGTGTGGAAGGGCTGGAACAAGAATTGTATGACGCTTTCTCTCTTTATAAGGTGATTATTGGTGTTGTTTCGAATTCGGGCACCGGTGATAATTTCCAGAGTCCAGGCCCCTGTCGACGGTCTTAGGCGGTGAAGCGCTGCACACAATCGATAGGATTGGCGTACTCAGCTTCTGAAGTCGCTGTGCTGTTTCCTGGTTGAGGCAGGGGTTTGAGCTGGCGCTGGGGCCGGCCAACACGTGACTTGTCCACATGTATGTGTGTGCTGGGGGATACGTCTGAGCTGACAGCCTGTGCCGCTGCGGCTGCGGTGAGCCACAAAGACAATGACACCTGACAGCACAAACAGTGTCGTCGGCGGAGGGGTCAGGGACGCTCTGCAGCTATGCGCCGTCACCGCCTGCTGCAAGCCATTAGCCAACAACGCACCGTCCGCCCGTGTCCTTTGGAAGAACAGGACGTGCTCTGTACGCAACGTGCCCAAAAAATGTGGCCTCGCGCACGTGGTACGTGCCGCTGACCTTCAGATGTGTGCTGAAAAAATCAAACAAAAACAGACTGAGAAGCCGCCAGGCGACTGGCCGCGATGGTTAGGCCAACAGGGCGCGCGTGTGACCTTTGCGCAACAGTGGCCCACTGACGCGCGCGTTTGTGACGACGAGGGAGCGCCGTGGTGCGTCATCGCCGGCCACAGCCGAGGACCAGTTGGGCTGGTGCGCGTGGCCGCCGTCGCCACGTCCGGTCTCGATGGACCGCTGGGCCTCCACGTGGTCAGGTAGTGGAGCAGCCCCGCGTGGCACGGCCCGTACTGCACTCTTGCCGGCACTGCTGTTGTTTCCTGCACTTTTTATCTATGGTGGGTTGACATACGTTTCTGATGGCCAAATTTGCCCGGATGCTGATCATGTATTTTGTGTGAAACATGATATTTTCTATTATTTTCATTAATTACCTGATACCGACAGTAAAAACGTTGAAGCGTGAACAAAAAGTCGACCATTTAACTCATTGCTACTTTTTGGCCTTAGAATCAGCATCCCCCTTTCCCATGGTGAAAGGTAACAGGTTTGGTCAGTATAAGGTCCAGTGACAGGTGTGCTTGAAGTCTCAGTACATTGGCTCTCTCGCCGACAGCACGATGTTTGATCGGCGTTTGAACTGTGCACGGAAAAGCTGTGGTTACCACCAAACCATTCAGCAACCTAGCCATCATAACCACAAGCCAGCGTGATCTAACTTTGTCTGACACGCAGCACCGGAAATGTTTTTCTATCTGGGACAGCGCTGCGGTGGTGCCGGTCTTGGCCGATAAATGGCTGGCCAGGAATGTCAATGGCCTGCAGCGATTGAGGCGGGTCTGCGGTCTGGGAACCCGGCGGCGCTGCAGCCGCCGCAGCCTGTGCACGGCCGCCTCCAACCACCTCATGAGGCCGTACACCTTGTGTGCGGTCGGGCCTGACGTCCAACCATTCGTGGAAAGGCTTAAACGCTGAGACTGCTTCGCCACAGGCCGCCTCCGTAAATATGTGCTGAGAAAAGGCGGGTTTATCACTCCCTGTGACCTCGTGCCGGAGATTAATTCGTAATGATATTTTGCTACGGAGAATGAACTGGAGCCTGAAGCTCGGGGAAGTCTCGGAAGCACCAAACTCAAGGTCGTCAAAGAAATGCGATTAGCCTGGTGTCAATTAATTGTTGACTTGGTACCTTTGCTACGGGCGGGCACTCCGCCCTCTCAGCTAAACGTTTCGGGTTCAAATCAGCAGGTCCATCAAAATGTTTTTGTTCTAAGTATGTTCTTCATTTTGTTTTCAACACATGTGTTGGAACAGGGAGGTAGGGTGCTGCCCACTCCTATCTATAAAAATTCCCGCTTTCGGCCAAGCTATGAAGAAATAGCACAATGTTCTAACCAGCCAGTACAGAAAGCAACAATGAGCTCAAATCCTATGACTTTTGGGTTCTAGAGGGAAATTTGTTTCTTGTCGGCAGCAGGTTGAGGGATGACTGGCCTCCTCACGTTTTACTGATGGCGACGCTTATGCCTTTCAAAGGCGTGAAAGTAAGTCAAGCAGTTTGGTGGCATGGGAAATTCATCCATAGCTAAGTGTTCTCCACACTATGAAACAAAATGTAGTCCTACCGATGGTAATTTATGGAGGACTTTCATTATAATTTCCCCTGTGATGTGTCAATGTGTCGGGGCGGTCCTGAACACGTGGGTGTCTGCCACTGAGGTGGTCGGATGGCGCCATTTCTTATGCATCACTTGGCGCGCCACAGGTGACCTGTCGGTAAGCTAATATCCTCGCATCACACGTGGTTTTCGCTGCGGCGCCGCTCCGCGTGCGGTCTGTCCCCCCCCCACCCTCCTCCCTCCGGCGCGCGTGGTGGGGGAGCGGGTGGAAGCGCTGAAACCAGCTGCCGGCCTGGCCACGTGCCCAGCGCGTCCATCGGGGGCGCGCGGCAGATGGGTAGGTTCCAGGCGGCGGAGGCGGCGTGCACCGTCTGGACTGGGATGTCACGCCGCCAGCGAGGTTGACGCCCCCACCAACAGCGGCCAGTCACCGGGCCCGCTATTCCGCCGCCGTCTGATCGCTGAGCCCGCCACATGAGCGATGGTCACGGGGTCGTGCTCAGGCCGACGCTGCCCGCCAGATGGCAGTGAAGTCGCAGGTCCGGTCCGTTTACGTCAGCCGTGACCCGAGTTGCTGCGGCTGCGGGCTGGCGGCGTGACCCGGCGGTGCCGGTTTCTAAAGTAGCTGTCACTGCCGCTTCTGCCAAACAGGCTGCAGGCGCGACCGGACCAGACCACGTCATCAGGTACCCCCTTCTTCCCCGCTCCCTTTCTTGCTTTCCGATTGCCTGGTTTTAGCGTCAGTAATTTGAAACCGTACACGTTTATTATGCTCGTACACACCGGAAGGCAAAGAATCCAAACAACGTTTCCCCCACTACAAATCTTTAAATGCAAAGAACATGAGAAGAAACAGTGGGCCGCGCTCCGGCGAACCCACGGATTGCCCAGGGCAGCCCGCTAGCCGTCATCTCGGGAACTGATCACCATTTTCCAGGGGCTGTTAGAGCCAGAGAAACCTGGGCAGAGCTGCAAGGTGGCGACATTCCTAAGGGAGGACGATGTGGACAGGGGCACCAGAATCGAGACGGCGACGGGGCCAGGGGCGCGGCGGAGCGCGCCCAACCCATCGATGGAGGGAGCGCGACGCAGCTGCAAAGGGAGCGCGACGCAGCGGCAAAGGGAGCCCGATGCAGCAGCAGAGGGAGCGCGGCGCAGCGGCGGAGGGAGAGCGGCGCAGCGGCGGAGGGAACGCGGCGCAGCGGCGGAGGAAGCGCGACGCAGCGGCGGAGGGAACGCGGCGCAGCGGCGGAGGAAGCGCGACGCCGGGGGCGGATGGCACGTCATTTTGCTTTGTTCTATGGCGCACGAGTCCGGATAACGAGGGGGGCATTCTGGTGTTTGAGGGCTGGGTGGAGAGGACAATTTATTTAGGCACACAGCATCAGGGATGGCTCAATATCAATATGCAGATTATTTCAGTGCAGATTTCACATGAGTCGTTATAACAGTGGCTAGTTGCGGCTAACGGTGAGTCGAATTCGTGTTGTTTCAGGTTCTGCCTCCGGTGCCGTCACGTCTGGCTCGTCGGCAGTTCCGGCCATTGTTGAGACGCGCTCCCGCGCTGCCGAGAGATCGCAGCGCAAGCTGTCTGCCGCTAAAGCGGCGGCTCCGCAGCGGAAGCGGTCCGCTAAGCCGTCGCCGCTACAGGAGCTGAAGCGGAGCAGCGCCCCGGCCTCAGACGACGCACCCCGGCCGGCCAATAACACAGGTGAGCTGCCACAACACCACCAGTGTTCAGATGAATTTGGAAATGCCGCCTGGAGTTTGGAGCTCTGTTGGCTTAGTCTGTCGCTCACGTTTTGGTCGATGGTGAATTGATGGTTGCTTATCGCTGGACTGGCTTAGGAGTGGTTGGTGAGGCTCGGTTGGCTGTGCCGATTTTTGGCAGCTCTCCCGTGGGCTGTAGTTATGGTGGGAGCCCCCGACCGTGCTGTGGTTTGTAACCGGGATGCTCCGTGAATACCCACCCGAACCGATGCCTAGAGACGTCGATGCTTTTGCGGGCAGCGACCCGTCGTCGGCCGGAGAGCATCGAGAGCTCGGCAGCGGGTCGGGGTGAGAAGGCTGGGTGGAGCGCTGCCGCTGCCTCTGCAGCCGGCTCCGGTGGTGGACGGTACCGGCCGTGGCCGCACCCCTGGGTCGGCGCCGCGTACTTTCACGGGCCGGCCGCTCCCCGCGGCTGTGGCGACAGCCCAGTCGACCCTTTCGGCTGGCTGCGCGCTCCCTTCACTCAGCCGCGCCGCCCGGCCCCGTGCCCCCCTCCCCCCTCCCCCGCCGGTTCTTCACAGGCGGCCGCTGCGCGCTGCACTGTAGACTTTGTCGCCTGGAAAAAGGCCCCGTTCCGGCGTGATCAACACGCGGATACAGACATGATGTGAAGTATCTGCGTCTAAGATGTGGCTCATGCCACCTGTTTGTTGATGGTTATACACGTATCGGAATTGCAGGAAATAAACCTTGTTTAAGTTTCAACCCACAATGATGTCAAAAAGGGTTCAATAACGCCTCAAAAGAAGCTCTATTGGAATATCTAACATCTTGGATGCAAGAACGATGAAATTAGGGGGCAAAGGCTCTGTATTTCATTTTGAGTCATATGACGCTGATTTGTAAGAAGCGGCAGAAAATATCCCTTTGCCCCTCAATACGCTCAATGTCCCTATGCGGACTAAAAGTATGGTAGCTAATCTAGGCTGGTTCCAAAATATCGATTTCAACTCGCTTAAAACCTTATACTCTACTGCCGTCTGGGTTTGATGCATGCAATGCAGGGACTTCAAATTTTGTGTTATGGCCATTTTGGGTTCTGATATATTATGTAATGCTGTAACGAGGAAAATTGTGAATTTCCATTTTTGGTAATGCAATAAGGCCTTGTTGAAAACACTCGTTCACTGTTCAATATTTTAGACGGTCTCCTTTCGCAATTTTTATTTTATAACCGGCGCTTACACAAGTAAATGGTAGCGCTTTGGCTCAATGTAGCAGCAATAAAACCCAACAGCGATCCGTCATGGAGCGATGCAATGCGGCGCTTCGCGCCGCCGTTTTTTTCGTGCCGCCGAAAGAACCCGAGATCGATCCGGCATTGAGAGGTTAAGTCCTCAATATCGATCCGACGTTCAGCCTGGAGTGTTGTTGATTTCTTGCTGTGTGCTAATAATATTTTTGTATTCACAAGACGGGTTATGTACCAAATGCTAAACAGTAAAATAAGTATGTTTTTCTTCTTCACAAAGATAAGGTCATGTGACTGCTCAGGTGTTAAGATCAGCATCGCGGAGAGTTTCAGGTCCCAGAACATCTGGTACCCGGATCTAGGGTTTTTAAGTGGGATTCTGACACATATAGGGTATAGACTTCAGTTCCATGATTAACAATTCTCCACACCTGTCACGATTTCTTCCACTGCCGGGAAACCACGGCCGTCATAAACCCTTACCGTTTGTGGCCGAGATTGAGCCGTAGTGAGTTCTCGCAAGCATCTGTCACTGGAGTCATGACTGTGACGCAACGGTGTATTTACCGTTGGCGTGAGGTGGAGGGAGACGACAATGAGGTCGCCTCGGACGGCTGACGACTATACTACCGCCGGCACCGTACAGCTGTGCGCCCCCCCCCGTCTCACCTGGTGTCTGTGTGGGAATGGGGTGCCATAGAATCGATCCACCACCCGGCCCGGCGTGGTCGTAGCCACAAATGTGGCGGCCCGGCTCCCGGCCCTGCCAAATGGCGACTTTACAAAGGATGCCAGTGTCTGTGCCTCTGCTGCGTGTGGAGTTGCTGGCGTCTGTGCCGAGCGGGTGCGGCCAGCCGGTCCCCGTCGGCTATCGGGGCGTGCGCCGGCACGGCTGCCGTGGTGTTGGGGTCGGCCTTGCCGGGATGACCCTGGCGTGCTCGGCCCAGGCCTGGGCGCCGCCTCTGCCCACTGCGCCGCCGCCGGCCTCGTGCCAGAGCCGCCCGGCATGCGATAAATTCGTCAGTCATGAAAGCGCGTGCGGACCGGGCGCGGCCGGCCGGTCACGCCGCCGGACGGGGCGGCGGCATTTGTGACGCGGCGTGACTGCAGTACCGACGTCGCTGGCCGCGGTCCATCAGCAGTCAGCTGCGCCGCGGCCAACCGCGAAATACGCGCGTTTGAATGGCACGCACCACCACGCTGGCGTTTAGCCGCGCCGTTGGCTGTCAGTCGAGCACATTATTGGCTTCCATTTCGTAATGGAGATGGACCGCTGTGGAATCTCCCGCTGCGATTCTATAGCCATTGATCGGCTGACTTCTCGCTCTTGCAATAGCAAAGCTGAATACTGACACGCTGAGCCATTGAACCCAGTAGCACTTGCGTAATTGTATGCGACGAGGCCCAAATGTGTCCCTGCCTTGCGGCGCACCTCGTCGGCTGAGGGAGTGCGGGATTGCCAGGACACGGCTGGGCCGTGCGTGTGCGTGCGATGACCTTGCGCGCGGCGCTGGTGTCGACAGCCGAGGAGGCTGGCTGCCGTGCCGTCGCACCTCCCTCTCTCCCGTCCTTCGACGGCGCCGGCACGTGGCGAGTTGCCGTCCCCTGTGGGGGAGGGGCAGGGGGTGACCTACATGTGTGTGGCTGCGGTGACCGCATCGACGCGCGGACAGACACCTGAGCCGACGCCTGCCGCCACCGCAGACAGCTGACTAGTGCTGCGGCCGCCACCGCAGACAGCTGACTAGAGCTGCGGCCGCCACCGCAGACAGCTGGCTAGTGCTGCGGCCGCAACCGCAGACAGCTGACTAGTGCTGCGGCCGCCACCGCAGACAGCTGACTAGTGCTGCGGCCGCCACCGCAGACAGCTGACTAGTGCTGCGGCCGCCACCGCAGACAGCTGACTAGTGCTGCGGCCGCCACCGCAGACAGCTGGCTAGTGCTGCGGCCGCCACCGCAGACAGCTGAATAGTGCTGCGGCCGCCACCGCAGACAGCTGACTAGTGCTGCGGCCGCCGTGGCAGCCTGGCGGAGAGGCGAGGGACCTGGTGAGATGCTCGAGGAGTTGAACGTGCCGCTGTGGGTCCGGGTTCAGTTGCACAATTGCAAATGGATTTCACATTACTGGAAAGCAGCAGGGGAAACGGGGCATGATCTGGTCGGGAACGCATACCGGTGGCGATTAGGCAGACCCGGTCTGCGAGTTTGGACCCCGCTCACAAACTGGTCCAGCTCACTGAAATATGAAAATGGGCAAGTTTGTAGGTACGGCTACGCTGATAGCAAGCCAAAATATTTGCCCAAAAATGATCGGAGCGTGCTGCTTTTGCTTTTGTTGTGGAAGTGTACCTTCGGTGAAAAAGGATCGTTAGTGTTTTCTTTTGAGGAAGAGTGCTCAATTGCAGATGCAAATCCAAGGACCTTGGAAGCTTGGTGCATGTGCTAATCTGGCCCCAGGTGTAGAGTTCGTTATCAGCTGACCTTCATGCTGGCCAGCAGTGGCCGGCGGGCGATGCGCCGTTGCTGCGCGTGCTGTCTGTAACGATGCTATCACGCGGCGCCATCACCATCGGGTGGCCTTCGCTGCCGACCGGGCAGCCGAGCCCGCTGGGTCCGGGGTTGGCGTTGCTGCCGACTCTGCAGTGGCGGCAGTGTGTGCGCGGCATGGCAACGCTCGGCGTGGCCGTTCACGGCCGCCGGCCCCGGTGACTGGCAAGGTCAGCGTGGCGACGACGGCACTGCCAGCGGCCGGGCCGGCGCCGGCCACGCCTTCTGGGGCGGCCGCAGTCCCCTCTCGTCACCGCTGCCACTGGGTTACGCTACCTGAACTGGTGTCGGGCCGCCGGCAGCCCTATCGGCGTGTGACTGTCAGCTCCTGAACTGTGACACGTCATGTTTGTCTGTCAGACTGTCCGGTCTGATGTTGTCACTGCGGGCTAGACTGAGCACTATTACTATCACATGTGTGACTACAGACTGGCATAGTGCTGGGTACTATCTACGTCGGATTTGCGTCACTGACCAGTCGTGGTCGGGCTTACTAACCACGGCTACGATTGCTAAGAAGGCAAACTCATTGCCGGTTTTATCCGAATTTTGTCATGCAATGGTGCAGCTTTTATCCTTCTCATTTTTTACGTTCTCTGTGGAATCGGCGCTCACGCGAGCATGATTAAATCCATGACGTACGCCAGCCAGCGAGTGCAGCCTGTTTTTTTCTCCTGTGACGTGCAAGAAAGAGGCTTAGCGGATTGCGAAATGCCGGACCGCGGCCGCAGGCCAGTCTGAGCGCCGGCCGCGATCAGTGGACAATGGCGGGCCATCACGGAAAGGGGACGCAGCCGGGCCGCCGGTTACCTCACTCCCGCCCGATCTGGCAGCGTTTCCGACACCTCGCGGCCCGGCCCGCGCTGCTGTGACCTGCCCGGTAACAGCTGATTGTCGCTGGTGTGCCGAGAGTCGCCGTCGCCCGGCGACGCAGCGTCACGCGACGGTTGCGACACGGCGTCGGCGCTGATTGCGTCACTGCCACTCGGCTCGGACCGGGGCCGCCGCACGCCCCTCACCCCCCGTGTCGACGCTCCCACACCCCTCCCCTCCCCTCCCCTCCACCCGTGTCGCCGCCGCTGAATCTGTGAAAGTCGCTCTGGCTTAACGTAAATTTAATCATTTCTCTAAAATGACTGAACCCTTCGGTTTTTATTGGATGTATATATGTCAAAGCACGGACTCCCGTGCGACGACGAGTGCAGGGTTGCAGTAGTAGTTTCATTCACAGTACCGTGCCGGTCTGACTGCCTTTCTCTCGTCCGCAGATGGAGCCGCCCAGCCTGCCTGCGAGTCTGTAAAGCCTGACCAGCCGCCTTCTCCGGCCAAGCCCACCTTCGCCACCATCTTTGATGACGTGGCAGCACACGCGGAGGCACTGGCGGCTGCAGCGGCGGCGGCAGCGGCGGCGTCCGATGAGCCGACACCTGCCGCCACCCTCACCCCGGAGCTGACACCCTCGATGGCGCGTCGCCAGCGCCGGAAGCGGATGAAGCAGCGGGCGGCGGCGGCCGAGCAGCCCGCCGCCCCGCCGCAGCCAGTGCCGGCGTCGCTGCCGACGCTGCCGCCTGCCGAGCTGCGACTGAACCTGCCGGCCGAGACTCTCTACCACCTGGTGTGTCGGTACACGCTGCCGGCCGAGCAGCTGCACATGCTCGGCTTCCCGCACTCGAGCAGCTTCCACCGCGGCAAGGCCTACATCTACAAGGGCCTGGCCGGCTCGCCGCGGCCGGCGCGCAAGGTGAAGCTGGATGCGGCTGCGAAGGAGTTCGTGCCGCGCGCTCTGGCCTCGTCCGACTGCGACAGCGGCACGCACAGCTCCGAGGGCGGCGACGACTCGTCAGCCGCCTCGTCCGGCAGCGAGCCGGACGAGCAGCAGGTGCCTGACGACGTCAGCGAGCCTGACAGCGTGCACTCGTCGGGCAGCGAGAGCGAGAGGCCGCGGCCGGTGCTGCGGCCGCTCTGCGTCCGCTGCACCAGACCTTTCGCCGTCACCCCCGACGGCGTCTACACCGACAGCACCGAGCGCTGCGTGTTCCACTGGGGCAAGCTGAAGAGCCCGGCGCACGGCGCGGCCACCTTCGCCTGCTGTGGCGGCCGGCCGGGGACGCGCGGCTGCTCCTCGGCCGTCTGCCACGTGTGGAGCGGCCTCCTGCACGGCCTGAACGGGCCGCTCAAGGGCTACGTGCGCTCGCGCCGGCGCCGCGTGCCCCCGGCCGACGGCAACTACGGCGTGTACGCGCTGGACTGCGAAATGTGCTATACGGGCCAGGGCCTGGAGCTGGCGCGGGTCTCCGTGGTCGGTCTGAACGGCAAACGCGTGTACGACGCGCTGGTGCGCCCCGAGCGGCCCGTGGTCGACTACAACACGCGCTTCTCTGGCATCACGGCGCGCCAGCTTGACCGCGCCACCAAGACTCTGCGCGCCGTCCAGAGCGACCTAATGGGCTTCATTAGCGCGGACACAGTGCTGATTGGCCACGGCCTGGAGAACGACCTGCGCGCGCTGCGGCTGGTGCACGACACGGTGGTGGACACGTCGGTGTTGTTCCCGCATTACCTGGGCCTGCCCTACCGCCGCCGGCTGTCCCAGCTCACATCCAGCTGCCTCGGCTGGAGCATCCAGCAGGACGGCGCCAGCCGCGGCCACGACAGTCTCGAGGACGCGCGCGCCTGCATGCAGCTGCTGCTTTGGCGCACCCGGCACGACCTCATGCTGGACTGAGCTGGCGCCGTGAGCCAGCAGCAGTAGTCGCTCAGATCAGCCGTCCAGTTGCCATAGATCTCAGTGTACAAACGGCGGCGGCTGTGGCGGCCTGGCGCGCCTGTACAGGATCTGAGCAGCGTGCCGGCCAGCGTGTGGTGTGTGTGAAGCACTGTCGAGGTTTTTACTGTGTATATGTGTGTAGTGAGGAGCATCTCCATAAGGACGAGTGTATGTTGTATATACGTGAGCGCGTGTTTTTACCGTGTGTAGATGTGCGCGTGGACTAGTACGTTTTCATCATGTTTTGAGGTGGTCTCACACAGCGAGCGGATGCCGAAATGCGAGCGTGTGCCGCGGTGATTCGGCCGAGTTTTAGATTGCGATACGAGCTTTTGCTGTTGGTGCCGTCGGCGCACTGCTGACGTGGTTTTACACCGGTGTTGTCACTCACTGAGTGGGTTTTAGCGCGCGCGCTTGTGGCCGCGGCCAGGCCCTGCGGTGCGCCGGCGGCGCGAGCGTGGCCCAGCGCGTGTTGCGCTCTTTTGCGTCGGCGCGCCGCCGCAGCCGCGGCCGCTGGTGGCGGGTTTGCAGAGCGCGCGTCGGCGGGCGGCCTCGCGCCCGCAGCGTGCGCGCGTGCCGCCTGTGCCGAGCGCCTGGGGCGTCTCACGGTCATTGGTCATGGGGTTTGTATTGAGGTCGGCGCCGGGCAGCCTCAGTGGACCGGCCGCCACTTCACGAACAATACAGATTTGAATAGAAACCAGGAGTCTTGATTGGATGATTGTTGTGAGAAGGATACGAGCCTTCGGGAATTGGGTTAACTGACAGCCAGATGGTGCACTTACGATGCGAACAGACCACACCCAATTCACGGCAAAACTTGTCTGACTACTCGGCTTCAGCTTAACACGCGCATTACGGGTCTGAGCATCATTGACGGGGGCGGTACCCGCCCTCTAAGATCTGAGAACCACGGTAGGTAGCGAAACGGTAAACGGCGTTGGGCTGCATCACTTCTCATGAAACATTTGAACGTTTTTTCAGGTCACATTTAAGGTCGAGAGGTCAAAACATGCCCGTCATAGGGATAACATGTAAAATTCAGTTTTCGGGCATTACATCAACAAGTAAAATAGACAAAACGACTTAAACTATATGAATCCTCTCAAAAGCCGAATCGAATGATATATAATTTGACCTCTAGGTCAAATCAAAGATTTGACCTACCAGGTCAGGTCAGGGTCAAATTATATAAAATGCATATCATTAGAACCGCAAAGCCCAGGCGAGTCTAATGCAGCTAAAATAAATGCTCTATCGCCATCCGTTACGAGTTATTCCGTAAAACCATTTTTCCCATGTATTTCCAATGGAGAGGTCATCCTCATACCTGACCTTAGGTCATCATATCAAAAATACCGGAACATATGTTAGAAACGGTGGGCCATTTGGATATGAGTTTAATATAATTCCCTACATGCTATCTAAACTTTTTAGTGTCTAATATAACCTTAAATTTTAATTAAAAGATGAGGAAAGTATAAATACCACGTTTTAAGGTGTCTTTAAAGGCGAGCGAGACCAACAATCTCGCCTAACTTTAAACACTTTAAACACAGCTGTACCCGACAGTGCCGGGTCCAACTATTATCGGCGTTGTCGGTGACGCGACTAAACATACTTTTCGTCGTTCATCGTGATGCGTCACAATTGCACGAGAAGAGGAGCGGTGTGTCGCGTGCACCTGCACGGCATCAGTATTTGCGATGACGCAGCGCCGCTCCGCTGCCGTGCCCAGCTCCCAGCGCGGTATCCGCCGCAGCGGGCAGAAGGAGAGCTGCTGAGGCCGCCGGGTCCGGCCCGGGCGGGACCTACCCGCAGTGTGTACGTTGGCAGCGCTCCATTAACCTGCCGCGTACCGTCACGAGGGCACAGGTGCCCCCAGGTCGTGCAGAAGAGGGAGGTGCGGCCGGCCTTTTCATCCTGTTCCTTCTGGTTCTTCCAAACCACAGCGCATGCCGCAGACTGTCACAATCAAGTCCTGTGAAGACACCAGTGCCATAATAAGTCAACTTCGGGTTTTCAGAGAAGACTTGGCCATGTCCTTAAAACGCCTCTCTGGGTGTTTTGACAAATTGCAGTTACATTTAAGTCATACTAGCCCACACCAACCTTCGGAACCGTTCCACCCGGTTTTGGTGGATGTTTCAGTGTCGTAATGGCTTCCTTCAGCGCAACAAGCAGACATACATAGATTTTCCCAAGATTAAAAACCTGTCCACCCGGAAAAGTGTCAGCTTTAGAATCTGCCGAGCACTTTACCGCGGCAAACGCGCAAGCCGCTGAGCTGGTGAGCTAAGTGGCATGGTCCATGTTTGGCGCGTAAGATATAGGTTCGATAAACACGTGGCCTTTCACGGCATGTTTACGATTAGGTGTAGGATGAATACACCCACGTCACGATAGGGCCACGTTGCAGTTGGCGGATCTCAAATGGCCGCTCCATGTCGGGTTCCATGCTCATCTATGGTCTGCTAATGACGGCCGTGCATTCCGGCACACGCGCGGGCCGGCCTTGAGAAGCGGGCCTGGCGGTCGAGCTGGCGCCAGCCGCACCGCTGCTGTCAGCCGCTGCACGCACTGCGTTCATTGCAGCGACGACAGGCCAACTGCCGGACGACATCTCTCACTCACAAGCTGGGGGATGCGCTGCAGGCTTTACTTAAACTGGGGATCGAGCCTAGGAAGAAAGAATAGGCCAGCATCTTGTAACAGGCCGGCTACAGACCACGCCGAAACCCGAAAAACTGTCAAAAAAGTTTAAAGTAGAAGAATCAAAAGTTTACGAAGTATAATGACGGGCGAACGCAGGGCTCCAATCTAGCCAGGCTCCCCCAGCGACAGATTTGTGCCCGCTTATAGCCAACATTAGCCGATTTTCCTCTTCATACCTTGAGCATTTATTGAACATTTTTGATCCGAGAATCCGTATATACTTTATTTGTAGACTCCTAGCAGACCCACCTGTCTGCAGTGTGACCACACCTCGAGATCGTCGGTGTAGTCAGCCGACAGGAGCGGATCCAGGGGGAGGGCACTCCCCGAGAGTTCCCGATCCTCGCCCGTTTAAAAGACACTGTTTTTCACGATTTGGACCCTGTACCCCCTCCCCTCCCCCCGCCCTCTAACCACCTGCCTACATCCATTAAAGGTGGGCGGCACTGGCTTTGCCACAGTAAACGCTCGGGTCCATTTCTAGCTGATGGCTGCGATCACCCTGAAAAAAGCTGCTCACTCTCACAGAAAGTGTTCATACAAGGAGAGAACCAGTGGCGGTACCTAAAAAACATTCGGACGAGCTGTGGCCAGCGGGATACTTCTGGTAAGCAGTAAATTCTGTGGCGAACAAAGCTTTCTGCAGTCAGAAGTGCCCTCTTCGACCAAAAGGGCGACTCATGTTTTCTTGTCTGCAGGCTTGGGCAACTGAAGGGGGTATATACAGTTTTCCAGGGGCACCATACGCCTCCCACGGAGGGACGAGGAGCCACGATACCGACAGTGACGAATCTAAGACTTCTCTACAGGGATAGGGGGTGGACATCAATTTAGCACCTGGGTGAGCCATTCGGTCATTTTAAGAGGCGGCCTTCGAACGGAAATTTTAGGTTTTATGAGTGGGTAGGTGTCTCAAAAGTTGTTTCGGAAAGTATTGGATATAGTTTTACACCCAGGGGCGTCCATGTACTCAAACGTGAATGTGCAGCTGACCATGGCGGAGCAGTCCAACGAAGAGCACCGGGAAACCGGGAACTTCTCCCTGAACCCAGTAACGGCGGAACGTCCGAATTTAATGGGGGGCATCATGGACTTTTCAACCCATTTCTTTCCAGTCAACGTGATAGAGTTAGTGTTAAACTTTATGATTTAAGTATTAATGAGTTTGATTTACTTATTTATTGATTTGATTTAAAGATCGATGGTTCCTCCTCCCCTTAGATCTTCACCCTTCACCCCTAGTGCCTATGAGCCGCCACAACGGAGTCAGTGGCGGATCCAGAAATTCATTGGGGGAGGGGGCTAGGGGGCTCGAGCCTCATCCGCAAGTACCTTGGGCAGCCACTCGCCTTTGTATTACCTGTAGGGGCTCAGACATTTCGGGCGAGGGCTTGAGTCCCCTAGCCCCCTTGGATCCGCTACTGAACGGAGTCGCGTTCCGAATTTAGCATCGCCAAAGACATTCGAAGAATTGCAGCCCTCTTAAACCCGTCTCTTTTGGTTCTTACATCGATATAACGAATTTAAGATTTTTCCGTTGCTATAACCTCTGTGGTACCATGGTACCTATTAAAGTGCCTCAGTTCTATCAGTTCCCCGATAACGAGGCTTTAAACATGGATTGCGCGATACCAGTGCTCGCGACATCATCAAGTGCACCCAGCCCGCAGTCTGCGACAGTCGGCAGCCATGTTGTCTTATCGCGGTGATCCGTATTGAACGCGGAAGCTTTTCACCCAGTAGCGTGCGGCAGCGGTGACCCTGAATCACGGATCACGACGCTCCGCTGCCGCTATCCCAACCGCACACGGCCCATAGTAAGCGGTCGTGACGTCACCGGCCGACGTAAACATAGCTCTCTGCCGCTGTAAATGCCTGCTGAACTTTGCCCTGAGGCGAGACGCCCACCGAGGGGCGTAACTTCTCGTAACCGTGACATGGTCTAATGAGGAAGCGAACGAGATATATCCTACGGCGCCCTGTAACGCACAAAACTACGGGATCCGTTTCACCTAGTTTGGGAAATCTTTTTTTTCGCATGTAAATTTTGCCCAGTTTAACCCTAGCCCCGGTGGCGGGTACGAGCCACCTTCGCCCTGGTGGGGGGCTAAAAAAAGACCCCCACGATCTCAAAAACTAAGAAAGCTAGAAAAAAGCGCAAAACGGCAATCGAAAGCTCCTCAAAAAATGATGGTCGAAAATACTTCGGTCATTTTTCTTGTCAGGTCAATATCAAGGTCACCAGAGGTCAAAATAGGTCAAAATCGCTAATATGAGGTGTACTAAGAAAACCTCATATATCTCAGAAACTATGATAGCTAGAAACATTTTTCTAACACCATTCGAAAGCTCTTGAGATGCGCTTTTATTACAGTGGAATTCATTTTTGCGTCAGGTCAAAGCCTAGGAAGCTACAGGTCACTAAATATTGGGCATATTCTTGGGAATGTCCATAGCCACCCATGCATAAGGGCGTTTACTTTTTCGCTAATAGCTTCCAAAACAAACAAGATACAGCCATAGTTTATGCACCATTGCAATCCTCTCGTCAATACAAATCGAATGATATGTTATATTGCTATGCCAGGTCAAATTTAAGAATTTGACCTGATCCAGGTCAACGGTCTGACCCAACTTGACCTGGTATAGTCATGATGTATATCATTTGACTTTCAGTGACTATACAAACACTTTGGTGACAAAATAAAAGCTCTATCTTAGTTTATTCAAAATTTATAGAGAAAAAACACAAAAAAATGCTTATTTGACCTAAGGTGACCTTTTAAAGGTCACAAGTCAAAATTTTTGGCATCAGCTTCAGAAATGGGCTAAGAGCAAGTCGCAACCGATGTTTGAAGTTGATTCTATCCATACTTACTGAGAAAAGCTCATTTCGTGATTTTCCCCATGTATTGACAATGGGGAGGTCATGCTTTGCACATGACCTTAGGTCACCAATATAAAAATCCCGGAACAAATGTTGTAGCTCCTGGTGAGCCCAATATGTGGTAAGAGTTTCAACTTGCTCGATTAACTTTTCTTTTAGTTATGCGGTCCAAGTATTTTTTGAGGTGAGGTCACTTCACCTGGCCTGGTGACCTGAGCTGATATGACCTTGAGCCAAAATTTTCAGGGAAGATGTAAAAATGATGAGGGAACAGCTAGACCAAGTTTGGTGGCGTTGCGCGTTTTTTGGTCACTTCGGAAAAACCCGAGGGGGGTCTAAAAGACCCCTCACTCGGGCGAAGGTTAACTTTGCCCAGGTATGATAAGACAGCGTAGATATGACACTGTGGGAAATGTTTCTGAGACGGTAAAAAAACGACACCACATAAAGTTTCTTGAGAATTCGATTATATTTTCGAAACAAATCTTATCAGGAGTTTAGAAAATCTGGAATATTTACATGCTGGAAATTGGTAGCGCTTCCGGTGGACCCGAATGGGAGCATCCCTTGAAAAACCAGTCTATGAGATTGCTGTTGGAAAGTAAGTAAAACGTTGACATAAAGACTGATTGCCGGAATAGGGATGTGATATCGAAGAGGCAGTGTAGGTACTCCATATTTGCATAGGACAGCGGTGACGATTTCCTGAACATTTATTTCTAGGGATTTACCAGTCATTATCCTTAATTTACCCACATGAGATGATGTATGTACCTAAACAGAACAATGTAAAACTGATCATCTACATTAATTGGCATAAAACACTGACGACACCGCCTTATCAAACTTGTTGAGTCACGACTTTCAGAGTCGACTCTGAATCGACTCAATTTTTGCTTGAGTCAGAGGTGAGTAGACTGAATTCTGAACTTGGGTCGAGCCAGAGTAGAATCAATCTTTCGAGTTGGTGAGTTGAGTCAGAGTTAGGGCCAGTCTCAGAATCGTGAGGCCAATGGTGGATCCAGACCCTCATTTCGGTGGTGGGGGGGGGCAGGGGGGCTTAACCATAACCCACATTTACCCCGAAAGCCCACTGTTATGCAATTAATATGAACACTCAGAAATTCTGGGGAGGGGTTCTAACTCTACTAGGCCCCTTGTACCCGCCAGTGCGTGAGTTATTGAGGAAAAAGTTCTTTATCAACATCAGGTTGAAGATTGACCACCCCTCAATTTTTAGCCGATGGCGAGGCTTATGCCTTAATCAGTCAAACGCGAACCTTTCTTGCGGTACAGAAAAATACGGGAGTGCCTTACACTGAGTTTTGGTCTGTTGATTCAGGGTATGGAATCATTAGTCCATAATCTAATTATTATAATTGGTCCCTCTTCATCAGTATGGACACAGGACTCGTGAGTGGAATATCTTACGCGGAGTGGGAGGTGAGAATCCCGGAGACATGACACCGATACCTTCAGCAACATGTGGATGCGCTCCCCGAAGTCCCGTTGGTCAGTCGCGACAATCGCAGTTGCTGTAACGGTGCCTGTCCGTACCTCCGGCCACGCACTGCTGCAAGCCTGCACAGCCTCCGCCAGCGGGTATGCAAAGCACGGGCCTGCACGCCTACCTCCTCTCCATGAAGCTATCTTATACCGGGGCTCATCTCCAAAGAGGAAGGCGTTAAGTCGCGGGGCCCGGATATTTTCCCAGACTTTGCCCGGATGCTCCATGGCTTTAGTGGTTGTGCGGTGCATTTAGAAAACAGATTACGCATATTGAAGAAGTTTAGTGCATCCATAGTCACCCTGCATAAAGCTTTGGACCAAATCACACCGCGCAAAGGACCAGTTAGAAATTTTTAGAAGCCTGAATACGAAAAAGGAAGAACGTCGGCTGCCTATGAAACACTAACGGCGATGCAGGGACAAAATTACACAGGGATAAAAATATAAAAAAAAGCTGAGGTTTAAATTTCTTTTCGGGGGACGTCCTCCCCTGATTCGCCAGTAGGGAAGCGGATGCGTCCTTCCGCCTTCGACGCCCATGATGACGATGCACGGGCTACGGCAGACTGTAATCGCTACAGCAATGACGCTAAGGCGAGATGTGAAAATGAGGCCATGTCTTGATTCTGGTTATTACTTTCCCTTTTCCACCCCTGCTACTCATGCCTCTCGTTCTTGATTCGTTTTCCATCCAACAGCCGTGCTTATCAGTTCAGTGTATAATGACTGCTGAGATTGCTGAATGACGGTTACATGATTATATCAACAGCTGAAAGGTGTTTTGCCAGGCCTCAAATGTAAAGTAAATATACATTTACACGTGGTGACCAAAATATATGCTAAGACAGGTCCCGAAATGCCCAGGGATTATATAGAAGGAACGGGCTCGGCAAAAATACCCCTACTGCTTGTGAGGTTCTGAAACGATGCCATACGTGCTGGTGATTTAACTACACTACTGGGCAACTTCTATGTCACCAACATTTCGAAGCCGGAGAATGACATCACCGCTGCCTCGAGTTCGCCCTAAAAGTGCCGAATTTTTTTACCCAAACCACAATGCATAAGACACGTATTTGCTTTTGGCGTCGACTTGACTAGGCTTCAAAGATTTTGAACTGTGAGTCTATTCAGCTTTCTCAAATTGCATATGATGTATCTATTTAGAAGTGTGAGGGATATTTTTCATAACCTGAAAGGATCTCAACTTTACACTTTTCTTTGTCGCCAATATTTTGTCACCAATTTGCTGAGGCGGTTTCAGGATTTTCTATCGGATGGAGGGGCACATGGTCGAAAGGTGGCGCCATCCGGACCAGGAGGGACGTTAAAACCTATCAGGTGGGCGCCGAATCCTTTCGTGGGAGCACCGATCTAAAATATTTCATTAAATGGTAACGCCCAAGGTGGCAAGGTGAAAAATCACATTAACTATAAAGATCAAATCGAATTGGCTCATAATTGAACTCAATATTTTTCAACAACTAGGATGGTCCAGGGTATCCATTGATATCCTACTAATGGAAAACGTGCCACATTTGCAGCCGGCTGGTGACACATTTATGGTTTGACATTTCAATGGTGACAACAACACTTTTGTCATGCTCGCATCAGGGGGGTGAAAAGCGACATATCAAGGCACGCCATCGGCCCTCCAGGGGGCGTCGGAGGATCAATCAGGGGAGGGGACAAAGGCCCCTACTTGCCCCTGGACCCGTATACGCCAAGTTGGTATGTGGTGATAAGGTTAATTGACATAATCTTCCTTGGGGTCAGATATGACACTGATGTATTACCGAGGTCAAATTTAGCTTGCAAATATTATTCATCAAGAATTCAGCTACACATTTTCCTGTTTATGTCAATTGTGCCACCCAAACGGTTTTGTTTTTAAAATAAATTTTGTCCAAGTTGTTGCAATTCGGTTTTTGGAGTCGGCGTCTCACTAAAATTATCAATGGACTTGTGACGGAGACCCCGCCCCCACCATCCGAATGAGCAGCTCCCACGATGAAGGATTAATTTAGAAGCCAAATTTTAACGTCCCACAAAGCACAGTGACGGCTGCCCTGCTCAGGTCACCCTCTCACCAGTCAGTTGCCAGCTGACCTACGTCAGGTAAACATGAAACGCCAGAGCGTCTCAGGGGAAACTGATCCCAAGCCTTTACAATTTACATGCACTGCCACTGCATGTTCCTGAGCAGCGGGTCGGAGTCAAACGCCCGACTAACTGAGCCACCAGGGCGGACCAGACTTTGTTGATGAGGCCTGGTTGGAAACAGAAGACGCATAAATAACCCCTCTGCGGCGATTTTTTAAGTCACGTAAGAAAATACAGAACCTAAGTCTTTCCTGGGATGGCAGTATTTAGGGAAAGTTAACAAGGAATTTTGGAGGGGTGATTCTTGTTCGGCTGATTCTATAGCAGAAGGAGAAAGAGTCAGGGTGTGGATTGATATAAAGTTGGGGATGCCTGGGCACCCCCAACGGAACATCGATATAATGTTCGAATATGGGCTGCGGAGTTAACCGAAAACACCGAATCGACTCTGGACGAAAATATGCCGAAAATGGTATTTCAAAGCTGAGTTGGGCGCTGAAAAGAGCCAAACAACTTCGTAAAACTGGAAATTTAGGAATACTTTGAAGCTGGAGAGTTTTCTTGCAGAAATATTGCCCTGCGTTGATGACTTCTCCACCACTAGGACGCCTCCAACTCTGGGGTTAGCCTTGGCCACTTATCTCACAACAACAAAAATATTTGAGACCTTAATCTACGATTTTAAATATTCTTCAAGCAGACGCAGGCCAATTTAGCAGGCAGAAACACCGTGAGTGTCTAAGGCAGAGAAATCACCCGGAGTCGGCCCCGGAGCTGGTCCCGGATTTGGTGGTCATGTAACTATAAAACTATACTTGTACCTAGTATGATATCAATTTGAATGCTGCGGTTATTAGTTTAAATTTAGGAGCCCCCAACCATTTTTAAAAATCCACGTTCGTGGAAAATATTGTCTGCAATAAAAATGTTTACCTTTCTTGGGATAAAAAAACGAATAAATGACCGAGCATAACATGGTGGGTGATGCTTGGGGCATGATTGCAACTAGAAAATTGTCCCATTTCAGCTAAGAAAACAAACAAGAATTTCATTAAAAAAATCCTGATAAGCTCAGCATGAAGGTGTTGTAGTTATAAGCTTTTGCTCTATGCGGGGACCCAAAAACCTGCAAATATAAGAAAACACCCACGCCGCCCATGTCTGTCGCCTTTTCTTTCACTCTTTTTTAGAGAAAATGTGGCAACTCCATTCGGAAGGGTTGTAAAACTGAACGCCAAAGGTCTGAGCACATGGTGAATCTTCAGAAGCGAGCTGGGTGATGGTGATGCAGCATAACCTTAGCAAAACCTCGTAAAAGCTGCACCATCACCGTGAGCTGGCAATGTGGTAACTACGCTCTCTTTACCGATCATCTACTCTTTATTGAGAGAAGCTATAAAACCAGTCTCCTGGCATAGCCATGAAATCCAAGCCTCTGCCATTCTCGCAAACTTAAAATTTATCACATAATAACGCCACCAATGCATTATAAAGCTAGCTAAGCACCCGTCTGATATTCTGATCGTGCAGAGGCAACTGCTGGCATCGAACCTTAAGCAAGTTTCAAGAACTGGCCAGCAAACATACATCCTCCGGTGTTCTTTGCAGACTCCAGCCTCAGGGAAGACGCTCGGCGTGATCAGAATGTGAAGCTCGTGATCGCTTGACGGTTGTAAACCCAAGACAACTAGACGAGCTCCTGGACAACACGATCTTCTTATGCGTAAGAATACAAATGATAAACAAAGACTTTCATGATGTTTTGCATGACTATCATTTCGGTCGTTCGTGTATTTTGTCTAAGATCCACTGTGGGTGGTTTTTTCACTTGGCACGTCATTTTGCATAAAAGTAAACACTCGGGATATAGGCTAAATCTACACGAAATGGACTAGGATACGAAATCGAGACGCTAGAAGTGAAAAGACTAAACCGACTAAAACTAAAAGTTAAGAGCCACAAAATACCACGGTAAAGTTGAAACACAGTAGAAACTGACAATAAGCGGGCTCATTCGTGACGCGACTGAAGCACGTTTCTTAACCATGGTCGTAAAGGTACACTGTCGTCCACTGTGAGCTGGTTGTACATTTGTATGTACGTACGCCTCGGTAGATAGTCCGTCTCCTCCCTGCTTCTGAACGTATAGAGCGTATACGTGGCAGCGTAAGGTTTTGCGGTTGTCGTGTGAACTGATGATGTGTTACACTGGTAGCAACTCCTATTGCACTGGCCAAATACAGGGGAAGTACCATGTTCAGCTTACTCCAAATTTGCCTAAGCACCTAGACATGAGTGGTTTGGGAGTAAAATTATTGATGGCAACTTGGGATAAACATCTTGGGATGTATAAGCAAACAATCCAACAGATGATCGAGTGACAAGTCAACAGTCAGCCTATTCACACACCTAGGGCCTATTCACACTTGGCAGAATGTGCCCACAGAATGTGGAGACCGAAATTACAAAAGCACGGGAGGAGAATGACGAAACAAATACCGGCAGATTCCGCCCAAGTCTGAACAGGCCCTAAGGATGCCCAATTTTCCAACTAGTGACAGCTGCACAGGGTTTTTTCCTTCCTCGCATGACAAATAGAAGAGACCCTGCTAGATCCAGGGTACAAACTGCTGCCAGAAACAACTATGACTTTTTCTGCGTCTGAATATAAAGCAAAAGTCAGGAATGTAACGGGTCTATCAACCCAAGACTACTTGTGTTTAATTGCTGTATATAATAATTTTGGGATTTATTGACGCACCAACTGCCAGGGTCGTATGGCGTCGCCAACTTTTCCCTATTAGAAGGGTTTGTTGGGAGCCAGATTACTCCTTCTTCAGGGAATCCGCCAAGTCTTGAACTCGTGTCGGCTGCCTGAAAAGCGAGCGTGCCAACCACTTCACCACCGCCGGTCAAAACGACCATTTTGGCATTCTAAATGGTGACAGCCCAAGGTGGACAAGGTGACAAAAATTAGCGATATGTTTGCTCCAGACGAATAACGGAACAAATAGCCAAAATTTGCACATGCAATTAAACTCCAATGTTTTTCAACAACTAAGATGGTCCAGGAGTATCCCTTGGTGTCCTAAAACACAAAACCTGCCACATTTGCAGTCTGGGCTGGTGACACATTTATGGTTTGGCATTTTAATGGTGACAACCTGAACACTTTTGGCCCCGCAAACCGCGCCCTCAGTTAGCTGCATTAAATGCATATGAAGCAGCCTGTTAAATTCAACCGGATGTCTCAGTCGACAGACAATTTGAGCTAACCGAACTGTTCATTTAATTGACAAGTTGAGCTAACTCAGTTGTTGGTTAAACTGATAAGTTGAGCTAACTTAGCTGTTCATTTAACTGATAAGTTGAGCTTACTCTAATGTTCATTTAACTGACAAGCTGAGGGCTAACATAGCCGGGAAAATTGGGATGTCGTTCTCCACGTACAGCCCTAAAAAACGACCCATCGGAACCACATATCCCATACAATCTCAACAGAAGCCGGATACTTCCAGAAACGTGCTTACTCTTTAAAGACCTTTTGCCCTAGAAAATAAACGTCAAAGCTGTCAAAAGACAAAATAGATGGCTTTCTTATCTTTTGAAGCTTTGAAATCTACTTGCTCGGGCGAAAGGTCATACGATACGTTTTCATGTATTTTAGGTCGCCCTATCTCAGCAAACCCTCCTTGAACTTAAGATCTATAAAGAAGTTAAGCCTTATGTAATTCTGGACTCGGAAGCATTGAGCTTGTAATCATTCTGACACTGCAAGCAGCTGCTTCCACTAATTACCAATAAGCAGTAGCATATGCTTCTATAAATCCGAGAAATTTCTTATAACAAAGGTATTCAATGGATGCTGCAATTCAGGAGTGGATTTTTGCAAGAATCTATCGAGGTTGCATATTGCCACATGCTGATATATGTAAATATGGAATCGTCAATTTTCGACTTCAGATTTTTTTGGAGCCATCAAAAGTAAACTCGAAAAGTCGGCTTTACTTTCTCTTATCCTTCACTTGGCTGCAGAAACAGCGCAGAAAATAAAATTCAAACCAGGAAGAAGAGACATCTGCCAGCGAGAGGCCCATATTAAAACCAAAAACAAATACGTGTTTTTTACGGATGAGCATGGTGAGATTAAATGTTTAGATGATATGATAGTGCTTGATGACTCAAGGTTCCAGCCAAAAGCATTACGACGCATCCCGGTGAAGGTAACATGTCTGAGTAACCTTGCTTCAAATCTGTGGCGTGACTTTTCGTGAAGGAAACAAGGTTTCTGATGTTCTAATGCAGGAGTGAGCATCCCGAATGCCACTGAAAGAGCACTTAATCTTCGCCACAACGCGGGGCGGCATTTGTCGATGGCCTCCCTAAAAAAATTTAGATAGCAGTAAAACACCGAAGCAAAGCACTGCAGTTGAGAGATCTACCTTACTTCATCATTTTCCCATCACCCCTGAATTTTTTACCCCGGGCTGCACTAGTTCAGGTCACCAGGCGAGGTCAAACAAGGTCACCTCACTTTAACTTTTGAGTTCTACCATAGCTAAATTTCTAAGCTGATCGATTTCCAACTTTCCACACTTGATGACCCCTCCAGGGTCTAGACAATTTGCAGCCCGAATTTTTCGATTTGGTGACCTGAGGTCAGGTTACAAGGTGACCTCTCCCATAGAAAAGCATGGGGAAAGCTCTCTTATGATCTAAAAGTCACAAAAATGATCGAAAATATTCAAATTTCTGAGAAAAACTTTCTTGGCAACCATTTTTACAGATTCCACTGGTAATATTTTCCCTTTGACTTTTCTGAGGTTATCACAGATCTCCGGGTCAAAAACAATATTTTGACGATAACTTTTGACGTAATTAAGCTAAAGCGATGAATTAAACGTCATCGTTTATGTCTCGTAACTGGCTTTCATTTGATTTACGGCAAGGTCACTTTATGATCTTCCGTGACCTCGGGTCATGTTAGGTCAAGAGGTGCCCTCTGGAGGTCAGACTACAAGCGGGAGGTCATTATGTTCGACATGCGGAGAAAGCCCTGACAGCTTCCTATAATTTTTTTTGCCAGACCCCAATGGCTCTAGGGGTATGAGAGCTATGTCCAGGTTTCTTAAGCATTGCATATTTTAGCGGAAATAGTTCATCGCGACCCAATTTGACCTCTGGAGGTCAAACCATTGGCCTGAGCGTTATAACATGCCAGTAAAACCACACTGGATTCACGCGAAATTTTCAATGCACTTTGTAGATATGCACTAACCCTCATATTTTCGGAGTTAGAGAGGGGCCATCGATGGCCCCGGTGGGGCGAAAGTGGCTCCGGACCCCCGGTGGGATACAGGTTAAGTCTCTAGCTGTTTTAGCTCAGACTTAGGTTGGTACCTGGTGCTTTCTAGTTGTTACGCCCATTCTGTTTCTGCTTACAGTCCCTTGCGTAGCTATTTTACTGATATGTTTGCTGTAAAAGGTTCTTGTGTGATCTTCCTATTTACTGTAGTAAAAAATCAAATGCGGCTGAATATAGGGGCGTTCCAGCACAGATCGACCAGGCTCCTACATAACAAAGTCTCGGATTTCGTTCCAATTTCGTCCCTTGGGTTATCAGGAGCGTAGAATCCTGATCTGAGATTATTTCTTTCCTCAGACGTATGGTTTCGGAGTTATAGCTTGAAGAAAATCGTGAAAGTCGCCGATTTCGTCAAAACAAGGTGATATACAACAGTTATTTTCAGCCTTACCTCTCATTTCTTAGCTTCAAATGATACAGGATTAGATTGAGCATGTAATAACCAAAGTTAGAATGTCTCTATTTTTATTTGAAATTTTCAATCAGAAGAAGTTAAATATTTTTTTCTTTAAAGAAGTGGCCATTTTTCCAACGATTTTTTTGAAAGTGTGGCCAGTAATTCACGTTAAAGGTACCAATAGCAAAAGTGTGCTCCTATATCTACCCTGTTTAGCGAAGTCAATAATGTTTTGCGTTCTAGACTTTATCAGTGTGTAATTAGCCATAGAATGACGCCATGCGCGCAAAAATCGGCCGCCCGACGCGCCCGGCCGTCTTCGGCGCAGCTGCCGGTGCGTGGGCACGGGCAGTAGATTGACACGGGGGCATATGAACTCGTGCAATCGTGATTAAAGGTGCGAAATAAAACCAGAAAAACACGTTCAAAAAGGGTGAAATCAATGCCATTTTAATTCGGTTAAGGGTGTACGACTCGCCATATCATAACGTTGCCCATAAAACCGATTACGGATTTGAATCATACATTTGGATTATGAAAATAAAATGACTAATGCATTTGTGCAAGCTTGGTCTGTTTTGCGTGTTGAAATGACATCGTATCCTACACGGATGAACCTTGGCCGCAGCTGAATGGTCTCCACGTCGGTTTGTGCGTCAGAGTCTTTATGACACGCGCAAGGTGTCAGATGTCCAGTGCGCAGCTCATGAAGCTGGGAGCACATCCTCCACAGCTAGTATGACATTGTTACTGAGGCAGTTGGGTATCAAATGGAGACAAGGCATTGTTTCAAGGTAGCTACTTGGTTTCGGACGCCAGTTTTTTTGCTGTCGGTGTTGGTGTTCATCCTTTTGCGCGACATAGTGGTAGAATGTCACGGGATAAAATGCCACGGGACTTATGGTGCTGACTAGAGGATTTACTTTTTCTAGATTCTTGGTCCTGGCGGCGCCAGTCCCGGCGCCGGTAAGCCTCGACTGGTCCCAGAAAGACTCAACGTGGTCCTGGCATTGGTCCAGAAAAAGTCGAGTTAATAGGAAACAATTTGCAGCCTTGTCTTATACATTTCAACCAGTGACTTCGATTTTCTATGGCAGCCATGAATTATGTGTAATTGTGTTATTTCATTTCATTTTCGAATGGAGTTTATTCCAACTAAACTACGGCTTGTATTGCCGTGCCAGAATTAACCCACCCAAAACTCCCTGGATCGAGAAGAGATCTCCAGCCTTGGCCATGGTATGCTACTTTTCGGCCCGATACTCCCCTCCCGTGACGTCATTTATGCTCAGCCCGATATAGGTTTAAGTAAGACAATTTATGTGTGTGTAGTTAGTCAGATTAGGTAATTTATTCGTTAAATGCTAAGGGAAATTAACTTAATTGTTTAAAAATTATCTTATCTCAAGCTGATATGGGCCCCAAAAAACACAGGTCCTAGTTAAGATTATTACGTTTTCCAATCCTCAGAGGTCCTTGCACAATCCCGGTACAGATCCAATTGATCCCGGCAAAGTCCCAGCCGGGCCCAGCATCCGGTCCCGGTTCTGGGACGCCGGGACCAAAATTAGAACCTCTGGTGCTGACCCCGTCGAGTGTTGTCTGCAAAAGACGCCTACTTACAAGACAGAGTAAATTTAGATTCGGAAAACGTCGCAATTACTCAAGAAGAACCAGACAGCAGCCGGAGGCAGTTACTGAAGGGCTGCTCGCTGGTGAGACACAATCATCATCGACTGCCACACTGGGTGCTCCAACAGTTTCAGCCGAAGTCGATGCTTCCCATGTATTGCCGCTGCTGGACGGGACTACTGTCAGAACAGACAGACTTTTGGTTGAACTGATTCTTTGAATTTTGTCTATTCTTCGCTGTGTGCTTTCAATTTCTTATTAACGTTTTCGAAACATAATAGGATGTGCTTGAGGTTTGTCATTTTATTTCAGAACCGAAGTGGTAAACGTCAAGGGGAAACGTCCATCTAAACTGTGAACCAAAGTAGGTCACTTTTATGCCTCAATAGAAATTAAAACTATCTTTTGGTACATTGATTCAGCCTCATCTGCCTCCACTGCTGGTAAGCCGAACCAAATGCCACTAAATATAATACACTACTGTCATAACAAAGCCCTTTAGCTATGAATTCGCTTCAACCTAGGACCTGAATAACATTGATTCCACCTTGCCCAAAACACATAGTTTATAACGTATGTTGTTTACGTTCCTTACTCTTAATGAAACCTTACTGAAGCTGAAAACATAAGATGAAAAGAAAAAGGAAGACTAGAAAATATATATTTGTCAACGGCACACCCTACCCTATGAAAATTTCCACAATACCACGTGCTTATGTAGATGCATGTTTCCCTAGCAACAAACTTCTAACCCATAGTCTCGGCACCACACGCGTGCATGTCGTCGGTTGGTTGAAGTGTCCTTCGGCTATCGGTGAGGCTTGCCGGGCGGCCCATTTTTGCGCGCATGGCGTCACTCTTTGGCTGATTAGACATCGATAAATTCAAGAACGGAAAATTTAATTGATGTTATTAGAAAGCGCAGGCAGAGGGAAAGATTTTACTGTATATCATTTTATAGTGAATCACTAGCCACACTTAGAAAAAAATTGTTCAAAAAATTGAACACCAATTAAAAAAACACTGAATGTAATTATTTTTGAAAAAATTAATTCTCAAAGCTGGACAATATAATATTAAATACAATTACGGTTTAAATGAGCATACATAACGAAGGACTAGGACACAGAAAATCATGATTCCATGCCACCATGTTTTGCCAAAAGCACGGATTTTCACGATTTTCAGCAAGCTGTAACTCAAAAATCCGTATTTTGAGACAAAGAAATATTCTCAAATTTGAATTCTACGCCACGGATAACCCTGTGTACGAAGCTGGAACAAAATCTGAGACTATGCTATGCACAATCCAGGTGGTGCCTGGTCGATTTGTCCTGGAACGCCCCTATACGATCACCGGGTTTGGGAGGGCAAACCAAAGTCAAAACAAAAAAAAACGTCGCGCAGTGAACAATTCGTTACAATATGCCTTTCGGTAGGATTTGGGAACTGGAACGAAAACAAAAAAACACCACGGGTGTACAATATGGACTCAAGATACTTTTTCCCATCCAAGCCCCGATATTTACACTGAACTCACTAATTCTGTTTGAAGTTGAGAGTTGAAGCACCAAAATCTGCTTACAAGCTAAAAGGAGTCGGGAAAAGGGGTCGATCGCTTGGGGCAAAAACATAGTTTTGCCCCGAGTTTTCCGTTTGGGGGCAATTGCCTTTTGCCCCCCCTGGATCCGCCACTGCCCCTATAAGCTGAATACTTGTTTCAGTTTTCCTTGCATGTGCGATAACCTTTCCCAACGAGCAATTGTATGAGGGCAGGTTAGATTAAGATGGAATCTGGATAGAAAGGAGACAAACACATGGATGATGTGCCATAGGTTGTTGCTGAGCATGCCTTCTCTTAGAATGCGGAGTTGTTCCGGAGCTGCATCAATGCTTATGCAACGCTAAATACCGCTAATAGCTCTGTAAGTGGTATTAAATGACGACCAAATGCGAGAGAAACCACGGCCCATCCTGATTTACTCTTCACACCATGGTCACGGCTGGACAGCCAGGGGTTGGGAGCAAACCAAAGTCGAAACAAAAAAAAAAAAAACGTCGACAAAAATCACAATAGCCTTCCGGTGGGATTTGGGAACTAAGACAAAACAAAAAAAACACACGGGGTAAAAAGGACCAAGAACTTTTTCCTATCAAGCCCCAATATTTACACGAACTCACTAATTCTTAAGTAGAGTTGAAGCACCAAAATCCTACAAGCTAAAAGGTCGGGAAAAAGGAGGTCAATCCTTTTGAGGGGGCAAAAACATAGTTTTGCCCCGAGCTTTCCGTTGGAGAATGCCTTGCCCCCACCGCCACTGGTGCACGGTGCACTACGGTGCACCGTATCGTAGCCGGCTAGGCTCTGAACTCGGTTGAAGCTGATCTAGCTTTTTAGCGGCGATAACATTAAATCATGTGCATGCTAACTAGGTATATAAACTTGTTGCTGCCCATATTTCTCCTGAGCTCCATCTTAAGCCAGTATGTATGCATGGACACTGACGGGATACGACGGTCCGAATGATCCCCTTCAGCTCTACGCTCTGGTGCAACAGTAACTAAGGCAACAGCAGATCTGCAGCGGCTGATCCTGCTGTATCCTTACCCATGGCATCCGCTGCTTTTGACTCTGCTTACAACGGAGCTTTCCGTTGAGCCGAGACGTCCCGGCATGGGAATTTGATATTTATCTAATTAAATTCAATTTAAGTCTTATACAAAAGCCGCTTTTCGCTCGCCCTCTTCATGGGCGTTCCAGGAACTTGCGGCTGGAGCCAGCGGCATATCCAGGACAACATTTCGGTGGGGGTGGGGAGTCTAAGGGTCTCGAGTTTCCCCGTCATTGCCTCAGTACAGCCTCCAGCTATGCGTTAAAGGGAATGTGGCACCTTGGTCGAATCCTGGAATTTAGTGAAATTAGGCGTACTTTTAGCAAAAAACAATGAAACCACTCATGATTTCTCTGAAAAATGTACAATAAGCTCAATATTTTGTTTTTAAAAATGCTCCTCCAGAAAAAGAAATAAATATCAGCCTGTGGATGATGTCACGATCTGGCAACCACAACCATACTTGAAACGCTTCAAGGGCTTAGATTGGCTGATGCTCATCGTGACGTCAGCATATGTCGTCACACCAGCAGCTCACAACAATGGCCGCCCGGCGACGGGCTGATGGGGGGCTGGTGTCAGGTAGGGTTTTAGCTTTTTTCTACGGAAATATCGAGTTCCAAGACAAATGAAATATGGAGTACCGGGTTTTCCGACTTGCTTTACAACTTGGCTATCTCAGTTAAAATCACGTTGTGAAGGTGCCACATTCCCTATCTCTTAAAGGGAAGGTGCCACCTTCCGTGGCACCTTCATAACGTGATTTTAACTGAGATAGCAAAGTTTTAAAGCAAATCGGAAAACCCGGTACTCAATATATCATTTGTCTTGGAACTCGAGAGTTCCGTCGAAAAAAGCTAAAACCTGCCTGCAATGTACCCCTCATGTACCCCTAGCAGCAGGCCACAGTTGTCATGACTGTTGGTGTGACGACATATGCTGACGTCACGATGAGCATCAGCCAATCGAAGCCCTTGAAGTTTTTCGAGTACGGTAGTGGTTGCCAGATCTTGACATCATCCACAGGTCGATGTTTATTTCTTTTCCTAGAGGAGTATTTTAAAAATCAAAATATTGAGCTTATCGTAAATTTTTCAGAGATATCATGAGTGGTTTCATTATTTTCGGCTAAAAGCACGCCTAATTACACTAAGGTCATGAGCCCCCTTAGCCCCCTTGTATC
The DNA here is from genome assembly GCA_034440635.1 of Lepas anatifera. Classification (NCBI taxonomy): domain Eukaryota; kingdom Metazoa; phylum Arthropoda; class Thecostraca; family Lepadidae; genus Lepas; species Lepas anatifera. Next base: position 544,208 of record JAOTON010001975.1, on the reverse strand, counting down.
CGCCCCTGGTTAGAGCCCCTACACCCAAATAACCGATACTAAACCACATCTGTTTGAACTTTGTCAATATTGAATCATCCCCATTGACATTCTCGGCAGTGATTACTACGTACGTCTCCGACTGGCACGCGGCTACTGCAGCGATAGCTCACCACAACAGCTGCATCGGAATTGACACATTGCCCTTCACGTGACATTTACACATGGTCTACACTGTCCAGCTGCTAAAGGGCCTGAGGCACAAGCGCTGGCAGTCACCACGTGCCTTCTCAGGCTCCGCACGTGTACAGTAAACATTTGGTGCAGAATTCGACTACTTGGGTGACGCCAGTAGTGTACAAAGGAATGAGGACAGGCGGAACACTGTGACCCAAGTGCCAGGACGGCTGTGGAAAGGTTGGCCCCTGAGCCCCCGGGCCGACCGACAATGAATTGTTCCCAAACGGAAAGCTTCCTTGATAGATGGTCCCATGATTGGAAGCCCCGGTCGAATTCTGAAAGGTGCAACTCATTTATCATCATCTTGAGACAATAATTATTCAGAAAAGTGCATGTACATATTACCGTACTGTATTTGAAAAGGTATCCCAATACATGATACTGATGTATGGCTGGATGCAGGGTTGACTTCCAGCGAACACAGCAACACCATGACGAGTAAAGCGAACAGGCTAAGGGCGTGGCGGTCAGAGTTCTCCGGTCCGGCCATACCGTGGAAGGGACGAATGAGCTGAAGTTCTATTGTTGCAAATATTACATGCACTTAAAAAATACACACCAGGCATGTGTTAGCACATGAATGTATTGTAAATCTACACAAAAACACGCCCACCGATGGTTTTCGAAGCTTGCATTTATTCTGCACATTCTTTCAAACACATGCATTACGGGTAATATTCTTACACCAGCTGCATGTTTCGTTTAACCTCTCAGGCAGATGTATTTTCAGCTGTGACAGGTAAATTTGCTCATGCTCGTCGTGCTCATCTGCGCGTGCATCGCTGGCAGGCTGGTAAATTTACACCGCAAGTTGCGCTGGGCGGCGCGCGCACCGCCCGTGCCAGCTGAGCAAGAAATTAAAGGGAATGTGGCACCTTGGTCGAATCCTGGAATTTAGTGTAATTAGGCGTACTTTTAGTCAAAAATAATGAAACCACTCATGATTTCTCTGAAAATGTACAAAAAGCTCAATATTTGGTTTTTAAAAGTACTCCTCTAGAAAAAGAAATAAATATCAGACTGTGGATGATGTCACGATCTGGCAACCACTACCATACTTGAAACGGTTCAAGGGCTTCGATTGGCTGATGCTCATCGTGACGTCAGCATATGTCGTCACACCAGTAGCTCACAAGAATGGCCGCCGGCGACGGGGGCTGAGGGGGGCTGGTGTCAGGTAGGTTTTAGCTTTTTTTCTACGGAAATATCGAGTTCCGAGACAAATGAAATATGGAGTACCGGGTTTTCCGACCTGCTTTACAACTTGGCTATCTCAGTTAAAATCACGTTGTGAAGGTGCCACATTCCATTTGAGTGGCTCAGTTAGAACGGGAGTGCTGCGTGGTGAGTGCTGATCTCCATAGCTGTGTTTTAAAGTGAAAATTTTGTAGTTACAGGTTAACAACTTACCAGCTTAGACCGTCGATTCCCTAAGTATGGCATATGAGAGTGGATGTGCAAATACCACCCTTGCCTGTCTTGCACTGTGGCATCAACGTAGTGTTTCGCTGTTTTACTAGTTAAAGGAAGATACGCGAAAAAATTATTGGCTAGATCAAGGGTCAATAAAAGCTGTTTCAGATGTCCTATTCTCATTTTTTTGCGTATTCGGCCTCCAAATGACTTAAAATCGCTCTCAAAGTCAAGATTTATAGACGACTTATCGAGGATTCTCACTATCGATCAAATTAAGTAGCTTCGGCTATGACCATCAATTTCTCTAACAACTAGGTAATATATGTCCAATCAGTGGCGTAGCATCTCGAGCTATCACAGAAAAAAACACTTGAAAAAATGACTCTCCAAAACTCTTTTGAAACAGAAATATAGGACTTTAAAGAAATCACAATTGCCCAATCAGAAGCGCAGGAATTCTCATACCTGGGTCACGTGACCTATCTGACGCAAAAGTTTCGTCATCCTGGGAATTTTGTAGAGAACGACTGAAGACCCGAGGTAAACAATGATTGAAGACTTGAGCAATTATTTTATGCTCCACTTTTAGGGCAAACTTATTCATTTTGTAGCTTTTATAGGCTATACAAAATTAATTCAAATACAAATACAGGAGAAGAGATATTTAAAAAAAACTTTAAAAACTTAAATAAATTTTGCAAACATTGAGATGAAGAGCAGATTGCAGCCTTTTACCGGTACCATTAACATGTTTCAATAATAGTTTAGTGGCCTCCAAACATTTTGCCGAAGATACAAAAATAATTGACAGTTCAATTAAGATTTTTCAAACAGCAAGAAACCACAATACAACTTTCTCGCGTATCTCCCTTTAATTAACCGGTTTGAATTTACCAACTGTCATCACATAATTATGAAATTTGAGGGAAAGGGCACTAGCTGTGAGCTTGAAATTGTGTAGATAAAATATTTTGGACAGGCTAACGATCGTATTAACTTTTATTATTGAAGATCGGGTCACGGGTGTAAGCGTGACATGTGCTGATTTTCCACACACTTAACATGTAAAATGAGGATTATTGGCGCAAAAGTGGGGAAAATATACGTCCTATTCCAATAGGTTTGCGGTGCCGGGTGTATTTCACATAAAGGTTTCATCCTAACATTTTCTCTTCCAAGCTTTGTGCCTTTTGTTTTTTGTATAAACCAATGATTTGTCTCTCTCACCAAGACTTTCTTTCTCGGCAGATGCCGCACTGGACCATCTACTATTCACCCGTGAAGCACTGCGCCAAAAGTTACATCCGCAGCGGCAGCCCATGTGACGTCATTTCCGTGCAGAAACCCTAAAAACATCCAGACCTGGTCGTTCCAGAGAAACGTGATGAGAAGCTGCTGACTTGGGCGGCGTATGTCGCCGTTTTCGGGCAGTGGTATGCTGGTAAGCCACAACGGCTCCTCGCTCACGTGATGTGCGTGTATGTGGTAAAAACGGATGTTCTCGTACCGCTGCTGCCCAAAATATGAACTTGTTAGGCCTCTAACATGTACATCAGAGTCGCATGTTTCTTATAGTGCTTGGCGCTTGGAAGGTGACCCATGTTGTTTTGAGGAGCGTTACATGGAATTGTTTTTGGCAGAGCCTCGATTTTGGCCTTTGGATGATGAATAAAAACGGACAAGCTAAGTATTCTAATGACTTGTCGCATTTGGAAGGTTTTCAAGAACGGTGAGCCGCTTTCTCCCCACCCCCCACCCCGCTAGCGACGACCTAGGTGCGATTGAACCGGTCGCTGATTGGTAAATTAACACATGTACGCTTCGGAAAAAAACTGTTGCTTAACACTATCACCCTGTGTAAATTAACGCAATTGACACGCAAACAACCGGTGATTTTAAACGCTTCCAAACAATTTACAAGAAGGCCACCAATATTTTCCCATGTGTCAATTGGCTAACATTCTTGCCATGTGTAAGCTAACGGAAATCAAATGCAAGCCATCAGTAATTCTACACGCGTCCAAACAATTAACACACAAGTTAACAGTATTTCCCAAATCTTAGTTTTTCAATACGACTGCCATGTGTAAATTTACCAAATTTACACGCGAAATTTTATGCGTTCAATTGCCTCATAGGTGGGTGGTTGAATGAGTAATGCTGGCAATGTCGTTTTAAGTCGATTTGTGTAGACATTTTACACATTGTCTGGCGTGTAAACACATGTGCGGTGTGAATTTTTTTCAGTGTGGAGTTGATTTTCTAAAATAACAGTCTCATCTTTATGGTTTTGTCAAGAAACATAGCTTTACAAAAAGGACTTGTGATTTCTGCATTGACTAAAATAAACTGCTAGGCTTATATTTATTCTGGAATGAAGCGATAAAACAGTGTGGAACTGTACAAATAGTGACCAAAACATGGAACGGCAAAAGACGAAAAAAGGTCAATAGGCTTTAATTATAGACCGGATTTTTTCAGGTACTACTGTTGAATCATGTTGACTGTAGTGTGCTGCCAAGACGCACGAATCCACACACTCGGACGTGTACAAGCAGGGTGATAATATCATCACCAACACAGACTGTAAACAGGGTCAAGATCACCTCTCACGACGTTATAAGCAGGTGATAATATCATCAACAGACGTACAAGCAGGGATAATGTCACCACTACACAACGTGTAAAGCAGGGTGACAAGATCATACACAAACGTGTATGAGCAGGTGGACAATATCAACCCACAAGACGTGTACAAGCAGGGTGATAATGTCACCACCTACACATACGTGTACAAGCAGGGTGACAAGATCGTCACCCAGACAGACGTGTATAAGCAGGGTGATAATATCACCACCCATACAGACGTGTATAAGCAGGGTGTCAAGATCACCTCTCACAGACGTGTATAAGCAGGGTGATAATATCATCACCCACACAGACTTGTATAAGCAGGGTGTCAAGATCACCTCTCACAGACGTGTATAAGCAGGGTGATAATATCACCACCCACACAGACGTGTATAGGAAGGGTGACAAGATCACCACACACTCGGACATGTACAAACAGGGTGATAATATCATCACCCATACAGACGTGTATAAGAAGGGTGACAAGATCACCACTCACAGACGTGTACAAGCAGGGTGTTAAGATCATCACCCACACAGACGTGTATAAGCAGGTGGACAATATCATCACCCACACAGACGTGTACAAGCAGGGTGATAATATCACCACCCACACAGACGTGTATAAGCAGGGTGATAATATCATCACCCATACAGAGGTGTAAAGAAGGGTGACAAGATCACCACTCACAGACGTGTATAAGCAGGGTGTCAAGACCACCTCTCACAGACGTGTATAAGCAGGGTGATAATATCATCACCCACACAGACGTGTATAAGCAGGGTGATAATATCACCACCCACACATACGTGTACAAGCAGGGTGATAATATCACCACCCACACAGACGTGTACAAGCAGGGTGATAATATCACCACCCACACATACGTGTACAAGCAGGGTGTCAAGATCACCTCTCACAGACGTGTATAAGCAGGGTGATAATATCACCACCCACACAGATGTGTATAAGAAGGGTGACAAGATCACCACACACTCGGACATGTACAAGCAAGGTGATAATATCATCACCCACACAGACTTGTATAAGCAGGGTGTCAAGATCACCTCTCACAGACGTGTATAAGCAGGTGGATAATATCACCACCCACACAGACGTGTATAAGAACGGTGACAAGATCACCACCCACACAGACGTGTATAAGCAGGGTGATAATATCATCACCCACACAGACTTGTATAAGCAGGGTGTCAAGATCACCTCTTACAGACGTGTATAAGCAGGTGGATAATATCACCACCCTCACAGACGTGTATAAGAACGGTGACAAGATCACCACTCACAGACGTGTATAAGCAGGTGGTTGATATCATCACCCACACAGACGTGTATAAGCAGGGTGATAATATCACCACCCACACGGACGTAGTATATAAGCGGGGGATAATATCACCACCGCGTTGACTGCGCTCTGGAAGTAACCGACCTTTTGGCCCGGACTGCAGTACGCCCGACGTTTCGACGTGCCTGGCGCTTAGCACAGTGTCCTATTCTCTATCAAGTGCCTGCTCTGTTATCTATCAAACTGCCTCGGGCTCCACAGTAGTTACTTGCCGCAATGTGTTAATGGAAAGTGTTCATCATACTTGGAGGGAATTTTTACCAATGCAGACACAGTAATTGCTCGTACCAGTGTCTGATGCAGACACAGTCACTGTTTACACCACTGTCTGATGCAGACACAGTCAATGCTGCAGCCTCAGTCACTGCTCACGCCAGTGTCTGATAAAGACACAGTCACTGCTCACACCAGTGTCTGATGCAGACACGGTCACTGCTCACACCAGTGTCTGATGCAGACACAGTCACTGCTCACACCAGAGTTTGATGCAGACAAAGTCACTGCTCACGCCAGTGTTTGATGCAGACACAGTCACTGCTCACACCAGTGTCTGATGCAGACACAGTCACTGCTCACAACAGTGTCTGATGCAGACACAGTCACTGCTCACACCAGAGTTTGATGCAGACAAAGTCACTGCTCACACCAGTGTCTGATGCAGACACAGTCACTGTTCACACCAGAGTTTGATGCAGACAAAGTCACTGCTCACGCCAGTGTCTGATACAGACAAAGTCACTGCTCACACCAGTGTCTGATGCAGACACAGTCACTGCTCACACCAGTGTCTGATGCAGACACAGTCACTGCTCACACCAGTGTCTGATGCAGACACAGTCACTGCTCACAACAGTGTCTGATGCAGACACAGTCACTGCTCACACCAGAGTTTGATGCAGACACAGTCACTGCTCACACCAGAGTTTGATGCAGACACAGTCACTGCTCACAACAGTGTCTGATGCAGACACAGTCACTGCTCACACCAGAGTTTGATGCAGACACAGTTACTTCTCACACCAGTGTCTGATGCACGTTCAGTTGCTGTCTGATTTACGTATCATTCATCACGAACATTTGTTTGCAATAAGTGTAAATTAAGACATGTACATAACTCAGAGCGTCAGTGTCGAACAGTGACCGCACTCTTACTATTTTCATCACGGGAGCCATTTCAAGCAATCCATCGCCTTTAGCATGGCAGCTGTATAGAAGTGATCGGAGCGGACATTCATCGCTTCATACCACTGTTTTAGCCTAACTCTGGTAAATTCTAGGACAGGGGGTAAGGAACACGGATGGTCGAGATTAAAAACTGAAGTGGTCAGCTAGGGCGAAAGATTGTCGCGACAAGCACCAAACACAACATTGTCGTATTCGACAAACAGTTCTAATCGAACCTCTGCAGAACAGGCGAGGAAAGAAAAAGTAAGACGTCCAAAGCTGAGAACAAACCTTCATCAGCAAGATGACAACAGTTGCAGACGGGCCGCCCAAGGGCAGTTTTTGACCGCCTACCGTTCACGTTTCAGCGGGTGGTGCGTGGTGTAAGTTTTACAAGTGATAAACACCTAATACAGACCTAGGCATTATTTAGTGACCAAATAAAGTCACTGTAGCCTCGGGGAAAGGTCATCTGTGGTAACCGAGTAAGTTCACTGTAGCCTCGGGGGATAGGTCATCTGCGGCAACTGAATAAAATCAATGTAGCCTCGGGGGAATGGGATAGGTAATCTATGGCAACCGAATAAGGTCACTGTAGCCTCGGGGGAAAGGTCATCTGTGGCAACCGAGTAAATTCACTGTAGCCTCTGAGGACGGGTTCTCTGTGGCGGATATAGTTAGTGTGTGCGTCGTTGCAAGCGCACAACACGAGTAACACGGCAGAATTCAACACTTGTGAGTCGGCGCTGGGAGACGTCGCATGTGACCTCAATACCAGGCAAAATATTTGTCCAGCTCTATCAAATAATTGTCCACATATGTCTATCACTCTCGACAGATCCCCAGCGAAGTACCTATGCGTCGCGAGTGCACTCAGCGACAGAGAGAGCCGAACGATAGGCAAATTCCTCAACACTGTTGGGAGGCCCTTACAGAAGGAAGCCCGTCTCCCCAGTCACCACAGAAACGTCCATAAAGCACAGAATCCAGATGTGCGAAGAACTTTCTGTCTCCTTCGTACTTTTACCTTTGACCAATTGGTGTCCGAAACAGATGAGTGTCTCCAAAAGAGATGAGCTTGAGGAAGTTCCCGAAAGAAGGAATGACCAACAAACATGAGAAAATACACCAGATGGATGCAGGGCGCTGCATGTCCTCCAAAATCGCTGACTTTGGCCGGTTTTCTTTAAAAAACAATGTTTTTAATCCACACTGAAGGGCACCTAGATACACTGAACAGTATATTGTCGTCTTTCTTTGTGATTGGTTGCGCCCTGGTACATCAGAGCGGGTTAAACGGCGACGAGCCGTCGAGTGGGTAAGCACGGTGTTCCAATTGTAGCAGATTCTAATGAGCCGGGAAGCGGAGCGGCGATTGCTATTAGTGTGTGATCACGCCGTCCTTTTTTAGAGGCAATACACGTTTCTATTCGTGGTGATGGGGCTATGGACGAAGAAAGTGGGGATCGCTTCCGTGTCTGCCACCATCTGCCCCGCATATATACTGGAGAATGATATTGATGGCTCAGCTCTTAGCTCAGTCTCAGAGTGTCGAGGGGCTCGAAAAAGATGATGAAACAGAAGACAGTAAAAGCGCTAGAAGGCTTAAAACCCATCCAAGAAGCCCACCCGACGGCAAAAAAGCGAAAATCTAAGACGAAGACAGCCCAAAAAGCCAAGAGATGCCAAAGCCCAAAGACAAAAACGACTAAGCCCTAAAAACCAAAAGGTCCAAAAAGGCTAAGACACGGTAAGAGGTAAAAGGAAAAGAGCGTGGATTGAGACGAAAGCAACGTTTCGGTCCTTGACCGTCGTCTGGCGAGGAGTGTAAGATTGAGGTGGGCTAGAGGCCTGAGGTAAGCTTCACATACAAATATGATATTGCGATGACACCTACCCTCAGCAGGCTTTCCGATAGCTTATCATTAGCTTTGTCCCAGCCATCCTGGGAGCGTGGTGTTTTAACGTTTCAAGCTCAATTGAGGCGAAGCGCCGTCAACTCCAACGTGAGGTCACCCTTTGGTCAGCATTCCTGATGTATGCATGCATGTATGCATGTGTCCGGCAGCCGTGCGTGCACCTCCATCCGAAATTACATCATCTCAAATTTTAAAGACCACCGATGAGTCGTCGCCCATGGCATTTGGGCGGCGCGGCACATTCACCGCAGGATACGCGGAAAGTCGCCGGCTCACGTGGGTGACATCACAGTCTGCCCATTGTTAGTCAGGGCCGCCTAATCACGCGCGAGGCACCCAGCCTGACAAACCCGCCAGCGGCGCGCTAAACCCTTCTCTGAGCTCGGGTTGCCAATTAAAGATAGACCGGGCGATTAGATACGCTGAAAATAGAACTGAAAAAGGGCTGTTCTTCTTCGCACAATAGCTTCCTTTGAATGTCATCTCAAATGACGAGGTTCTAATGTCAGGGCCAGCGCGGCACTAATGCGACTCCGGTCCCGACATGCTGTGACTCGGCTCCTCCACCACATTCTCCCACTGTGCTGGACCGCGCTAAGCCTTTGGCTGATTAACTTCAGGCAGCAGCTGGCGGCGCAGACCCCCGGCGTGGTGGGGGGTGCGGGAGGGGGGGGGACCGGTCACATGCGGTCGCGCGGGGTGAAAGTGTTGATACCATCTCCCCCCGCCTGCCGGCGTCGGCTCCGTTTCTGGTCAATTGGTCACGGTGCTACAATCACGGTCGCTGCGCTGCTACCGTGTAACCATTTGTTGGAGCGGCCATCGCGCTGCGGCATCTTCTCTGATGGGTTTGGTGCACTCACTGCACAGGGGATGTGTGACTGTCTGGCCTCTTGGTCTTCATGGTCTCCGAGGCACGTTGGTTAGCACTGAGTGGGGTCCGGGTATCTCAGTGGATGGACTTCCAGGCATACATATGGCGCAGCCGCTCCGATCTCGAGCTGACCCGGAAACAGAGATTGGCGTACCACGTGGACTCAAACCTTAAACAAGGAGACGCTATACCAAGTGGGATGTGTCATTTGGAACACACTCTTTGATCTTCCAACACTCCGGGAATATCCATTTTAATGGGCGTGTCAAACTTGAAATTTTTCAACTCAATTAGTGACTAGAATCCTGGGGGGCCCGACCAGGATTTCCCAGAATCCACCCGCCAGATGCACCTAAGTCTTTATTGAGTGGGTATTCCAGGGTAAGATATAGTGGATAAACACAGCAGTTTCGGGATTAAAAAATACCTCTTTAAATTTGCAAGAAAAGGTCCATGATATGACGTACCAAGCCTGCGTTTTTTTGAAACGGCAGGTTGTAGCCCCTAATCTTTGTCTGGTCCGACAGCGTTATCAACAGGCGATCCGTACCTATGCCTAAACGGACCACGGACAATAGGGGTCATAACCAATTTATTGCCCTAGAGGCTTGTGGTGTAAGGGCAATATGTGCTATTCCTTACTCTTCCTTTCCCTTACATCCTTACATGACCGCTAAATATTTTTACTTATTTCAATCAACCTTATTTACCTCATATGAAATATCACATGCCAATATTTTTGAGAGGATGTATATAAAAACATGTTAAAACGTGTTTTGTTCATCAAAAATCACCAAGAATCAAAAACCCTTAGGTAAGACACAGAGAATGAATGTCAGTTTCAGTTTATTCAGTTTATTTTATTCATTGTATCACCAACGGACCAGAGGCCCACTTAAAGATGAAGTCATCGGATATAAAACAAAATACATACAGGTCCAATATACACACACATTCATACAATTCCCAAGATATGACTAGTAGATAACTTAATTCAAATACTAAGAGGCGAAAAGAGCCTAAAAACATTGTTACGATATAAAACCACATAAATAAAAACATCCAAAAATTTAAGACTACAGAACATAGCTAAAAACATAAAACTCCAAGAAACACCGCACTGAAACCATCAAATTATGTTCTTGGAGGCATAAGAAATCTTATCACTTTCTGTTTATACTGGCCAATGGAGGAGTTCCAAGTATCAGCTTCACGAAAATTATCTAAAAAAATTATTGCACAGTTTCAGAACTCCATGACAAAAAGACTTCTCATAAGGCAGACAAGTATACTGACAGAGCTGGTCACCTTAGGTTTGCTTTTAAGTCATTAGCTACCCCAGGTACTTAAACAGTTTTATTAGGCTCTATTTACGCGCCGATCTCGGCAATGGACTTATCGACTCGTGTTATTGAGAGTACCGAAGGCAGGCTCCCGGTTACAAGAGTCGACATGTCCCGCGGTCAGTACGTAAACAAAGCGTACGACTGAAACTGCATTCGGGACTCCCGGTTACAGGAGTCGGTAAGTGAGTTCGTAAGTCTGGTGCATAAATAAAGTGCACCGAAACCGCTTCCGTATCCGGGGTATTTGGTAGAGCGTTATCTGAGACCGCTGCACTCGTCCTCCAAGCTGATGTTTAACTGAGCCAGGAGTCTAAATTGGTATGTTTACTTTGCGCACGGACTGCCGAGCTCCCTGTGTTATGTCTCAGGCCCCCTGCAAATCAGCTTCCGTGGCAAAAACGACGAGCTTGTGCAGCTGCCAACTTTTTATTCTTTCACAGTCGCATCCCTTAGTCGATGGAAATAAACACAGGCATTACTGTGCAGTGCATTCAGGTGTATGTCCTCTAGCCTTGAATGTACAACAGCAGTCGCGCTCTTCAGTGGAGAGCGGCACACCGTCTCAAACGGCGGCAGGCTCAATGAAACCAACTGCGCAAACACTGGGGATACCAGGCTCTATTTTTTGGAATCCTTGCCCAATGCTCCGCCTGCTGTGAAAGCAAATATTTCCTTACGTAATTTTCTAACGGAAAACTCGTGTTTTTCATGAAGGGCGAAAGCCGCTCTCACGTGATGGTGAAGCGTTTCTGGGCAGTGGCCGACCTTCCCTTCCAAACACGTGTCCCAGCTTTGCGGCAGCTGCCTGCGCACATCCAAACACGTGTGCCAGCGGTACGGTAACTGTTTGGTGTTACCAGCGGTACGGTAGCTGCCTGTGCACATCCAAACATGTGTTTCAGCTTTTTATTTTTTTTTTTTTTTTAAATTTTTTTTTTTTAAAAAAAAAAAATTTTTTTTTTTTTATCTGTTTTTCTTTACAAAAATTTTTTTTTTGTTGGGGGGGCGCCCTTTGGACATCCAAATAGTGTTTAGCTATACGGCAGCTGCCTATGCACATTCAAACATGTGTTTCAGCTGTGAGGCAGCTGCCTGTGCACATCCAAACATGTGTTTCAGCTGTACGGTAGCTTTTTGTGCTCATCCAAACACGTGTTTCAGCTGTACTGTAGCTGACTGTGTGCACATCCAAACATGTGTACAACTCCTGCGGCATGCCACTTCAGCTTTCGGCTGGTGTAGAGCCAGTTGAGACCGGTTTGTGTACTTGAGTAAAAGAACCGGCATGAATGGGTACAGAAGGCCTTTCTCTAGCCACCTGGCAGGGCGTGGGCGGATTATGTACTTTTTCCGCCAGCATTCAGCCGCCTGCGATGACCGAGCGGGGCTCTACCTTTCCTGTAGTGTAATTGATCGATAGATTACCCAAGAATAGCTGTCTAGCTACCAACGTTGCTGCATGTGCAGCGCGTACTCTTGTATTTTCCGGGACAACGAGCAATGTAGTTCGCAACGCGCGGGGTTGAAAGGTCGGTGCTAGACTTGGGAGATATCAAACTGCTGATATGGTGAAAAGCATGTGCCAAAGGAAATTGAGGCCCACGGAGTAATTGCTACTCAAATTTTTCCTTCATCTGCAAAAGTAATTAGGTTAGTCATAGTACCACTCGGCTGCCAAGAGGACAAGAACAACACTGTCTGATTCTTTTAACTAAAAACAAGATGACAACTTATCCAATATGTCCGTCAGCTTGTTTCTTCATCAAAAGTAGGTAAGTATCGAAGATCATGACATCAACGGAGTCGACCTTATTTAAAGACAATGCTCCACCTTTGTAGCGGGTTTTGGACTGAGATGGCAGGTTGATAGAGAACGTCGAGAAACCACTACTGGCATACTTTGCTTCCCAAAAAAATCATCTATTTAAATGCGGCACAATCTATAGTTCAAAATAAAAGGCACTACGGTCCTAATCCGAACCTTTAAGCAATGCCTTTTTTCTGGTTGCAACAATTTGATTGGTCTTCTAAGCCGTTTTGTTTTACTTCCTACTTTTGGAAGCCTTGCCTAATGCTCCGCCTGTTGTGACGTCATTAACAAACGTCATTGAAAACGTTATTAACAAGTGAGCCATCCTTGCTTTTACCGTGCTACTTTTAAGTTTTAGAGCTTCACATATCGGTATCTCAAAAGATAAGGAAACACATTTTTTATTCAAAGAAATTAACCGAACCAATTCTCATTCCACTCTCACCGTTGTTTTTTACACTTTTAACTCCCGCATCTGAGATGGTTCTGACACTAACGCGCACTGGAGGGGGCTGATAGGCCTCCCTGAGATCTAAACAATCAAGAGACGTAAAAATACTCAGAGTTGTGCGACTCGCGAGTCAGAGTCAGAGTTTAACTCAAATTCCGACTCCTTCGACTCCGAGTTGAGTTGAGTCTCAAAAATTAGATAGATGAATTGAGTTGAGTTGAGTCGGTTCCCACCACGTCAATGAGTTGAGCTGTGAAGACAGCGAGTCAAAATGTTTGACGAAAAAAGTTGACTCAGTATGTTAATATGCTGAATAAGTTTGAATATTTCTGACTTTTGCAAGCCTCCTTTGAATACCTTTTCCTCCAGTGTTTCAATTGTTTCGGCTAAAGTTTTAATTTGTTTCAATATATAAAATTAATTATACGGTTCAATTGCTTATTTTAAAGGCCTATCCGGTCTGAAGAAATCCCTAGGCACAACACAAATAATACATATACTCAAAAATTAAACAGGCTCCTATCTCTGGCCTTGTCTTAGATATTTTAAGAGGTGGAACGGACTCCAAATGCATTTCAAATATCTCAAAAACTCCTCATCATCAATATCCAGTATTACTTCTTTTCAACCACCACTCACGTTTAGTAGACACACTCAAACGTTCCATCACCACTCCACAATAAAAGAATAAGCACTGGCGGCAAGATTGCATCGTCATTGCAGTCTTTAAAAAACAAATTTAGTCAAGGATAGGCTCAAGCTAAAGTAGGTTCAGAGCATTTTTTTTTATCCAAAAAAAAAAAAAACAAAAAAAAAATTTCAAAAATGTTGTTAAAAAGGTGAGCGACCAAAAAATTTGTAAAAAATTATTATGAAGGAATTTTGAAAAAAAGGGGGGTAAGAGGGAAGTTAGGTTTTATGGGGAATTTTTTTGTTTTTTTGGGGAGGTGGTGTTAAAATTTTTGTTTACCCCTCAGCAAAAGAATTTTAAAAAAAAAAAAAACACAACCAAGGGAGTTTTTTTTTTTATGAAGGGGGGGCCCTCGAAAAAAAAAAGAGCCAAAAAAAAAAAAGTAAAATTGTAAAAAAGAGGGGTTTTTTTTTTGGAGGGGGGGGTTCCCCCTTTAATTAAAAGTGAAACATTGTAGAAGTCACGTGATAATTCATAAAGTAGTGTGAACATTTTTAAGCTACATATGATATTGCCTCTTTTGTCTTAAATGCACCGTCCGCAGCTGCTGCTTTAATTTTGCAGTTTTTACTGTTAGCATAGAAAAGTTTAAACTCTGATTTGACAAAATATTGAAATACCATTGTTGCAAAAATCAGACGAATTATTTCATGCTACTGGTTTTGTGTAATCGTTGTCTTTATTTTATTTGGAAGGCCGTATACATTGGCAATTTTCTATCCGACTGCGATCCCATTACTATTTTGAAGTGTGATAGGCCTACGTGCTGTATTGGAGGTTTTCAAGCTGAAAATTGTATTGGGTTTAAAAATATGAACGTATTAAATGCAACACGATTATAAAATTTCCATTTATATTGTCCTACGTCATCTATTGATATGGAATACTATTTTCTAGGTTTTGCTGTAGGTCTTAGAATTTGCAATTGCAACTAGGTAGGTACTCTAGTAATTATAGCTTATATTTTGGTTCAGGTCATGGCATAGGAATATTTTATTTAGCCAAATCATCTAGCATCGTTCTTCAACAGAAACAAAAAGCAATACCCTAATCATTCCTGAAAATATAGTTTAGATCATGTTTTTTAGCTTGGACCTTTTCTGATAGTATGGAGATGCAATTATTTCCCTATGTTGTTGTAACCTTAACCCACTTAAGTTCTTTCCCATTCCATGTACCTGGTTAAACATGCAATGCTTCTTTTAGAAATCATTGCAACATGTTGTGGCAGCTTTATCTGGCAGTGACAGTCTGGAAGAATAAAAAAAATATCCATGGCTCCAGGCTATAATTAATTTTTAAATTTTCAATTAATTAGTCTTCCATCTATTAATCTTCAGTTTCCTGTATGAATTTCTGTACAGCTTGTCTTTTAGTAGTTTATTGGTTTATTCATTTGTAGTTATTATTTTTATATATTATTTAATTTGTTTATACATTTTGAAACCGAGTAGAAGTTTGAGTTGAGTTGAGTCGTGAGTTGAGTCGGAGTTGATTCTGGAGGATTTAACCTCGAATCGGAGTTGAGTCGGCTCACTGAACTCTTGACAATGAGTTGAGTCAGAGTTGAGTCGACCACTTTCAGCACATGAGTTGAGTTGAGTCGACTCAAGAAAATTCTGAAACGCACAACTCTGTTGGGGTGTGCGTGGGCTATGGAAAAATACTTCATAAATAACTTTCATTGACCTAGGCCAATATATTCAAGGTCAAACGAGGTCATAAAGTTCAAATTTTGATCGTGTTGGGGAACTATTGAGAATTGCCGTATGTATGCAAGAATAGTCAGGAATGTACTAAAAGAGGACCAAAGTAATAGGGGAAAGGCCCCACAGAATCTTTCCCCAAATTTTGAAGTCAAGTTCATGCAGGGTCATTGACCTATAAGGGCACGATATGGTATATTCCTATAATGTACAATACAAAAAGCATTATAGCACCTGCTGGGCGGAACATGAGGATTGACCTTCACTCAAGACCTTTGACCTTGAACTTTACACTGAGTTACCTTAACTTTGACGTCATAGCATTATATACGTCATACTGGGGCCGGGTGGTCTGGTGGCTTCATTTCCCGCTCTCGGATCGGACAGCATGGATTAACGTGGATGATTCAATTCCAACGGCGGGAAACCGCCTTCTGGGTCCCATCTGACCCAGTGGAGAGGTTCCTTAACACGCGCCCCGCTGGGGGAGGGAAATTCGCCCCCTCTTGGTACCTTAACTTGGTACAGTACCTTAATACGGATCAATTCTACGCATATGAACAATTTTTTAGGCCAGGTCATGTCAGGTCAAGGAGCTATTTAAGGTCAAGCGACCCGACCCCAAAACCCAAAATCAAGAGTTTGAAGCGGCGCCTAAGGAACATCTGCCAAATGATCAGTTTCAAACTTTCACGATATAATGAGGTTTTTTGGGTCTAAAAATATGCTTTTTCGGAATTGTGATATTGTTGACCTAAGGTGGGGTGATATTTTTTGGTCGCCCCTTTGTAAGTCCATGGTGAAAATAGAATAGGCTTGTTTTCAGTAAATACTGGATACGTGAACTTGAAAATCCACAAACTGTGTATTCTCACACCAGTATTGACCACTAAGTTGGGTTTCTGACCATTTGACCTCTCAAAGGTCATGCGAGGTCATAGGAGCCTACGGTGATTTTTTGCCAATCACTTCCTACTGAATTAACATAAAGCTTCCATTTTGCTTTATTGTGCTTATCTTATCACGGGGAGTCGATTGATATGCAATAAGACCATATTAGGCCACACTGTGACTCTGACCTAGCTCGATGTCAGGTCATTTTCAGCACTTGACCTAGCAAGATCATATCATATATCATTCGATCTGCCTCAATGATATGAATCCAATGATGCAAAAAGCTTTGCTCTAGCTCCACTGAGTAAAAAACTAGAAAGGGAAACGTACACTGTCCCGTTGTACGCCTATATAACCTTCCTTGACCTATGCTGAACTCAAGATTGGCCTCACATAGAAAATAGCTCGCATAATTTCTCTTCGTCTTGTCAAGAGCTTTTGAACACTGTCCGTAATTTTCCTTTAGCTATCATAGGAAATGAGCAACGGAGGGGGAATACGCCTACCCCCAGCGGGGCGCGCCATGCCAGGGACCCCAACGGGGCTCGTGTTAAACACCCACGCCAATACTTCCTGTAATTGGGCATGTGTGCCTGTTGAGAAAAACTAATTAAAAAACGCCATTTGACCGGAAGCACTGGGGACAATGAACTTAAAAATGCTGGCATGACCTAGACCTGTGACATTTGACCTTGACTTTTGTGGGAGGTTACCTTGACATATCACTTTTGTTTATATGACGTTAGGACACCGCCACCAGGTCTCCGATGCAGCCGACCTGGTGCGACCGCGCGATTGTGGCGATCTGAAAATGTAGGTCTTATTTTGGAAGCCTATAAGTAAAAAAATGATTCACCAATTTTCAGTCTACGCGTCACTGAACTTTCTCAAATATAGCTGAGAAGCGTTTTCTGGCTACGAGCGGGGCTCCGTGCACTTTCTAAAAATAGGTTGGGGGTACTTCCGAGCACCCCCTCCAGTGCACGTGTAAAAAACTAAGATTTAGCATATACATAGACACACACACACACACACAAATATATATATATATATATATATATATATATATATATATATATATATATATATATATATATATATATATATATATATGCCATTCAAGATGGACTCAAAATGTGGTTTCCAGATTTCCACCATTATTTTCTCCTTAAATAGTCCTTTTAAGAAGTTCGAAAAAGTGGAACATCGTCTTTAAGACGCCGCCCATTAAACTCAATAAATCGGCTGGGGCGCCGTTAAGCATAAACAACTACCTTACAAACGTGAAACATGTTTTGAACAATCAGGTTCGTGCACTATCAACAGGCTAGAGTATGAATTATTGATGTGTATTAATTGAAACAGGTAGCGACCCCACCAAATACGGCAAATGAGTTTACATAGTTGTTAATCAGTGAGCTCGTTAGAAGCTCAGCAGCGATGCCATGCTAGGTTTCCGGGTGGTGGATGTTGTTTGACCCACGGTGGAGTGGAGGGAGCGGGGGATACAGACTTCGTTAACTAGGCCACACCGGTCGCCGCGGTTTCCACGGGCGATTTATTTGAAAGAAATAGAGAAAACAGACCTTAAAACACACCCATCTAGCTATGCATAAGCTTCCTCTCATTCATGCATATACCATTACGCATGCTGCTGAAGGATGAAGCGCCAGTTGCATGCCCTTTTGCCCCTAATTGTTTCAACCATTAGCATTATAAATGTTGAAATGTAGCAGAAGGGAAGCGTCGCCCCTGATCAATTTGACACATAACAGACAGGATTAAAGTGACCCCACAAGGCTATCACTGCGAGCAAAAGGCAACTGCGCAGCGGCGTTTATGGGTACTAATTTGAGGGGGTCGACATTTGCATTGCAATTCCAGCTTCATTGTTATACTATCCAATTTGGTATCAGAGCCTTGTCTATGTGGTGCACGAAGCCTTGCCTGAACTCCTAAACTTTGACTCCCAGTTCTGATGGTAAGTTCATTGTTCACTGGAAATATTATGTCTGGCTTAGCATGGTAGGTATGCGGCTGGAGAAGGAATTCAATATAATTACTGCCTTCCAGCATGACAATAACGGTCTGGCAGGGCCCTCAGTATATGTATATACTCCAGGTGCACACAACACGAGAGTCCTCGGACTTGGAGCCTTCGGTCGCCATGCTTGGTCCTCCACTCTTTGGTGAGGTTCAGACTTAGTCTCCGAGATGAGAACAGTGTTGGCATGTCTCCAAATGATATTGTATCTCATTTTGCTATGTTATGGCGTAAAAATGACAAGAGTGAATATCGAGCCAACTGGCGTAGTTACATAGCTCTATGTAACTACGCCAGTTGGCTCTCTAGAGCATTTATAGAGGTCACTTGATCGGATCTCAGATATAACAAAGCCTAGATTTCCATCGGGCTGGGACGCCCCGTTTCTACCCGAATACGTTGATATCACGTGTCAAGACCACCGCCTCAAAAGCTGATGACCAGGTGTGCCACAAACAGGCGCCGATAACCCGGCGGCCACTGGGGCGGTAAAACAGCGGGCGCCGCGCCGCGTCGTCCGTATACATTCAGCACCGGTCATTCACACCACGCGCGGCCGACTTCACATTCAACGCGGAGGTCTCTGAAGACGTCATGTGTCACCCAGACGAGGTTAGGACGAGGCCAAGGATACTACCTGCCATTTGCCCCGTTCTCAGAGGCATGCACATCACTGGATGACGAGTAGGACAGCAGACACCAGAAGAGAGTAAGGCAAAGTGGGGCACTGAATCAGAGGCGTAGCCAAGGGGGAGGGGCAGCAGGGACAGCCGCCCCTCCCCTTAAGGCCCGAAGGCCCCCTGAGGACACGATTCTGTAACAAGCAGGGCCCTTTTTACCCATCAGGGCCCTTTTAGCGCTGTCGCAGGGGCCCTTTTCGGGGCGCCGCCCCCTGAGCGAAATCCTGGCTACGCCTCTGCACTGAATGAAACCTAGTACGTGACGTATCCATAACTTGATATATTGGTATGCTTGGAATATATCTTAAAAGCGTGAATACAAACGGGCGGGTACTGGCGTCAGAATCCAACGACGCAGGGCGGTAAGAACGCAGGAGCAATGCTGTATTTTCCATTGGCGGCAACTTCCGCTTCTTTAATCCGCGCTCTGAACCACCAGCGTCATACACATTCCTTATCAAATCACTATTACCTACGCTTCCAACGGAAAGCTTGATGATTTTTTTCTCTTCAAATTGATTGTGATGCCAAAAGCTAGATGGGAAGTAAGAAAGTGGGTCCTGTCTCACGTTTCACTGGTGTCGCTCCTGAAAAAGGAGGGAAGTAAGGTGGGCCCTGTGTCACATGTAGCTGGGTGTAGCTCGTGTAGCTCCTGCAATATGACGTCAAAAACTGAGAATGGGAATTCATTCCCTATTTTTCGCTAGGGAAGTTTTAGGGTTTTGTCAAGTTGGTATATAGCTAAGCTCAATGCCCTCCTGAGAGAATGAACACGGGGCCCAAATCCGAAGTTTTGTTATTATAAATAATACTTTTCTACTAGCGAGGACTTAAAGTTCTGCCGATCAAGTGGGTTCCTCCACGCATCAGCTGAGGAGGAGACCCCTACCCCTGCACCAGCGACGCTGAACCTCTTGACGGCCCTGAGATGCCACGCGACACAGCTCACAGGCGTGACGCTGCCAGAACCTTCTGCAGGACTTTTTACACATCAATTATCGCGATGAGGCTGCACTCGTCCATTTGAGAACAATATTTGAGATGAACTTTGCTGATGGCCCAGCTGCAGCACCAGCGTTGTCGACCTTGCAGGGTGATAGCGGGCTCAAAACACAGTTGGTCAGCAGAAGACTGCGGGCTGCGGTCAGGCTTGATCAGGTGACAGGTTTCGATATAGACGGGCAGTGACGTCAGCAGAGGGGGCGACGCTAGCACTAATGATCTGGCCGCACGGCCTGCCCAAGCAGCGCACTCGGCGCCAAGTCCCCGAAATAATCGACCTGTAGAACGGAGACGCCGGGCGGCGGTGGGCAGCTGTCCGGCAGCGGGCCCCCGGCCGGCCCAGACGGGCCCCGGTCACTGGGACACTGTCAACTCGTTTGTCATCGCCGGCAGCTCGGCTAAAACCGGCAGAACCGTGGCCCGCGTCTCTGGAGTGCAATAACTCCTCTTGGACTGAGTTCACCTAACGCTGAGCCGCACGGCTGGCGCGTGACGCGTCCTCAAGAGATCAGAGCTCTTCTTGGCGCGCCACATACCTGAAGAGCTTTCAGGCCATCACGCACAAATATGCAACTATATGTTTCAAATCGTATTTATAATGGTATACATGACTGAGCACTATAGGACGTTATGTCAAAAAGGCTGATGGTCATATAAATCGCAGACGCCATGACAGAGGATGAGCTGAACCCAGGCATATTTTAAAGGGCATTTGCCCCAGTCCCACGCTATGTCCCCAGTGAACGGCTACGGCACCCACCCAGTCATCTGATGCAGAGTGCCCTTTAGGGGAATTGTGCCCTTTAGCCGAATGCCACAGTCCATCCTAAAATACCCGCGAACCAGCGGCGGATCCAGGGCTTCACCTCGGGTGGGGTGGTGCTAGGGGCTCGAGCCTCCCCGCCATAGTCTGGGAACAGCCACCGCCCATGCATTTAGCATAGACACTCTGAAATTGGGAGGGGGGGCTTGAGCTCCCTAGCCCCCCTCTTGTATCCGCCACTGAGCCGCACCCGCTCCACATTCTGGGGCAAACGACGCGTAGCCCTGCACCCCAAATATCACCGCAAAATCATGGCGTAATTAACACTGAAGCATCATATGCAGCCAGGTAAGCTGGGCGATAACGATAAGCGCAGCAGTGCACCTATTTGTGGAGCTCAAAACCAGACCACTTAACGGGTACTCGAGCATGCGCTGAGTGACCGGAAGGGTCACTGATGCATGGAAAACAGGTTCTGTAGCCGTGTTTACATGTGGCCGGTATCGCCGGCCGGGTGCAGCTTCTGCCGGGGCGTTGAACTGTAAGTTGGCGGGTTCATGAACCAGAGGTTACGAACAAGGGCTAGGCATGGCGCAGCAGCTACTGCGCAGTCCAAACCAGTCGGAGAGCTTGGAGGCGCTGCTGGGAGGGTGACGCCCCCAGAGCTGGCACGCGGGGCTCTGCAGGAGACCGGCCGCCGCTCCGGTCACTTCTGACCGACGCCGAGGGTGTGGCGAAGACCGGGCGTCAGCTCTCGTCTGATCCTTCGGCAGAGTGGAGCTGCAGAACATGGCTGCCAATTACCATCATTAAAGGGGGAGGTCAGAACTGGGCCAGTACCTTCGCTGCTTAGGCGAGAGCTGGAGCTTTGACTGTAATATGCGCGGAAGAAGTGCTCCAATGTTTTGGTGTGAAATACACGGTATCCGGAAACGGACAGTAACATAACATTTTGAGGTCATGGTTAGGTTGTAACAATTCAAACGTAGAGTTTCGTGCTGCTACTTAACAGTCTCAGTGTAAAAGGAGATAATAATAGTAAAATTGGCGGAGATCTTGACAATCTTATTGAATTCCGTAGAAAATAGCTACAAATTCATAACATTACAAAGATAATGAAGTTAAGAGGCGAAGAAGACAAACATGTTTGCTATGAAACCAAAATATTTTTGGTTCCATTTTTGTAATAAAAATATTGGACAAACTGCCTTAAATATGTTTTACATAGGTTTTCAGTTGTCAAAACATTTATTTATTCCTTCTCGAGTGGGATGGTTTTTTAATCAATAATTCTAACAGATTTGACCCAGTTGTTTTACCAGCCGTCTGTAAAAGTACATAGGTACGTGGAGTTTTTGAATACTTCATCGCATGCATCAAACTGACTAAACAAAACAAGATTACAATTTCCGCTAGCATAGGAAACCTAGAAACCTGCAGCATACAACCATTCCTCCAAATGCAGCTGGTCCATTCATAAGTCTGGGTGGCCTCGCTCCTCTCGCCATTTGTCAGAGCTCTGCACGCGTGCCCCCGGCTCGTGGCTCAGTCGCTGCCCCCACTCACGGAGCCAAGCCGCTCCCTGCAGCCGACAATATCACCTGCTGGACGGACAGCGGAGGCGCACACGAACAAAGAGCACGCGAACATCCCATGCTCCCCAGATTCACCGAGAGCGACTGCTATGAAAAGTGTTACCCTTTTCCTAACATATCTAGTTAAGTTGTCCGGTAGCTCAGTAAGTAGCCCAGTAGTTTGAAAGCTCAGTTGATGGAGCGATGGGCTCCGGTCCGCTACTGAGAAGCATGGAGTGGAAGTGTGTGTGAAGGCTTGGGATCAATTCCCCTGAGACTCGGCAGTGCTCAATATTTACCTGACGTAGGTCACCTAGTGAGAGGAGAGGGTGACCTAAGCAGGCAGCCGTCCATGTGCTTTGTCAGACGTTAAACTTTGGCTTCTAAATTAACCCTGCATTGCAGGAGTTGCTCGTTCGGATTGTGGCGCTGCGGTCTCCGTAATAAGTCCAAAGATGACTTTAGTGCGGTTTCGAGTCCAAAAACCGAACTTGCAACAGCTTGGACACAATGGAAAGACACACACCTGAGCACTTGGAAATGCGCTAAACATTTAGTATATTCCCCTTCAAAGTTCCATAGAGAATCTGAGACCATTCAACTCTCATATGCTGAAAGAGTGTGCATGCAGGTGGAACACAATACAATGTAACATTTCCACATCATTTTTTAGCAAACACTAGAACGGTAAAGAAATACAATGGTGCCCAAAATCTAAGGCCATTTATATTGATTTTGCTTTTTTTGGTACCTTAGTGGACATTTGCGTGTTGTTTACAGTTTTGTAGATTCGATAAAAGGGATTCACTGCGATCCCTAAAACTCTTTTTGTAATGCAAGTACCGGACAGACTTGTTGAAGACTCAATTTGTTTAGTCGACTTAACTTTGACTGAAAGTTAGCTTGGCGGCTGACTCTGATTCTAGCTAAATCCATCCTGTTGAACTGATGGATCGACTCTGATTCTGCCCAAATCCAGAAGTGAGTCGACTCAACTCCGACTCAATAAAAACTGAGTCAGAGTTGACTCCGACTCAGAATGACGGTAAAAGATACACTTACCGACTGCATATTTCCTTCAATACTATGCAAATTATAACGCAAGGTTTTTTATTATGACACAAGGTTTTTGCTTCTTAGGAATCAAGAAAAAGAATGATTTGTAAAAGGTGATGCCTAGTTTCTGAGGGCTTTTGATTTTGGATGCATGTCCTTCACGAACAAAATCCTGATGGAATCAATAAGTGTACTTAAAATGCAAAGAACAGGAACCAGTATTTTAGACTCCCGTCAAAGCGCCTGACAATCTTAGAGTCGGTGGTGCCTGGCAATCGGTAGTAATCGGTTATGGGGAATCTTAGACATACAACATTTTGAGTGACAATTCCTATTCCAGTATACTCTGAACAATCCTGTGACGGTTTTAGCTTAGGAGCATACTACACACGTCCTTCCGAAAAAGCTCCAGGAAATCGTTTTTCGAAAGAAGTACAACTCCACCACGGCCACGCTCAGGCCTGATTATGCAAACCCAGCAGCTGCATATTTTGCTTTTGATTAGTTTGATTTCGGCAAATTTTTACTTTTGACGCATAATCGATAGACCCGCAACCTGACATTGTTTCAAATTCCCCGAGCACGAGTCAGCGCTTTACAATGTGACAAGTTTTGTCGCCTCCCTAGGCTTTCAAGCATGTTTTTATTCAGCCGTGATGTTGAAGCGGACATTTTTGCAAATGATTTCGCTTTGGATGAACTTAAATATGCCAATAGTGGTTTCCCAACACGCTCTAAAAACTGCTATCTCAGTTCCAAACCCATTATAAAAGTGGGACATCCCTTTAGTAGCTTTTAGGCGGCTGAGAGGCCATCTCCCAACCCCTTCCAAGAGCCAGAAATCCTCGGCTGAGAACAGAAGCTTATGATAACTTTTTTGGGGGCTTACCGACGGACCATCTGATGAGGCCATATAGTGTCGGAGGGGAAAGGGAAATGAGCTAGGCTTGAGCTAGGACAGGGCACCAAGTCCTGCCTCTGGGTGGGCTCGTGCCCATGACACCCTGCACATACAGAATATCATAGGCCGAGCCGAGTGTGCGCGCTAACCGACTGAGCCACCCAGACCCAGAGAGCAGAAGCTTACGGATCTCGGCTGTGATTTACCAGATTTTCTTTATGTTCTCATATCTATTTCCCTCGGAGGGCTTAGCTGAGGCTTACGTAAGAATGAAAGAGGATCGCATTACTCTTAACCGAGAACCAAAAGCTGTTCTCAGTATAAAATGTGTAACTCTCAGACAAGAATACAAGATTGTCTTCCAGCCAGCTCAAGGTTTTTAAATAATAATCCGTGTACAGGTGAACCCTTATAATCTTCAGGGCGCAAATAAAGAAATATATGTGCATTTCACAGATAGTGGAGACAAGCCGGCAACACGAAGGCAAGACCAGCTAAACACGCAGTTTGTTTCGCTTCAGTGATAATTTAAAGATAAGTAAGTCAAGAGGGTTGAAATCTGGTTTCCACTAAGAACCTTGTGAGAGATCTTGCCCATAAGCGTCGCCACCGACAGAAACGTGAGGAGGCCAGACAATCTTTGACCTGCTGCTGATAAGAAACTTTCCCATTTAGAACCAAACAACTCATCGGATTTTGGCTCATTGCTGGCTTCGGCGCTGGCTACTTATACATGTTCGCGTTTCAATCCCAATTGGGCAGAAATTTGGAATCCTTGGGGTGAAAAGTTGAAGGGCCAGGCCCCTCTAGCCCTTAGCCCCCTTTGGCGACGCATGTTGCCCTGCCCTTCGCTAAGAATCGGAGAATAGGTATTATCACCAGGTGCTGAATATGTTCAAATTCCTATCGCCGTCAAGGGAGCTGAGTTTCGAAAGTCACGTTCTTTGTGTGAACTTTGTCACGAAACGACCCACCAGAACTTCTCATTGTGGCGTAATGGATCCCATTGAGGATGCAAACCCTGAGATTGAAATGTTCCACCGCCTATGAGTATCAACACAAGTTTTGCCGGACAAGGCGTTATCGCTCTTGCTGCCTTGAATCCGGACTCAGTACTGGTTAAACATTTCTCAAAACCGGCATTGCCCGGCCACCATATTGACTGGAAAAATAATTCAGGCATAACAATCTTTTAATCATAACTGATGTGGTAGCGAAAAATACAGGGGCTATCATAAATGCGGTTTTGTTTTTCCTCATGTAACCCACGATGGCGCTTCTTTTCCTGCCTGATCTGTGAACGCAGAGAGGGCAGCAACGACCATTTAGGTGCCTGCTGGAACGAAACAGCGAGTCAAGAACTAATGCGGTTGGTCGGAGCCTAAACAAGAAGATCGAAAATCCCAAACCACTAGTTTCCTGGCATAGTCAGGCACATATAATTTCCTACGATGAATCATCCTCATTCTTGGCATTTCCCAGTATGCGAGGATAGTACTTAAAACCAAGTAGCCAAATATTCTGTCTGTTTTCTTGCTGCTGCTAACCAGTGGCAGATCCAGGGGGAAGGCATTTCAACCCAAACGGAAAATCTCGGGGCAAAACTATGTTTCCCCCCTCCCTCAAAGTAGTCGACCTCCTTTTTGCCCCGCCTGCTTTTTAGTTTATAAGCAAGATTTTGGTACTTCAACTCTCAATTTCAAACATAGCCATGGTCAACTGCAGTGTAAGCGTTAGGCCTTGGCTAGCAAAAACAAGGATTTTGTGCCCATATCTTTCACCCCGTAACGTTGTTTCCTTTATACTTGGGTACCCCAAATCCTACTAACAAGTTATATTGTAGCAAAATCTTCCAACGCGTGACGTTTTTTCTTTTTCTGCTTTTCGCCTGGCTTGCCCCCCCATCGACTGGCTAGATCCGCCAGTGCTGTTCACAATCATCAACAATTGGCCTTGGCACATGTAGAAAATTTATGGAACTTAAGAAAGTTTCACCATTCAACACTTTTATTTGATGAGGATTTTAGGTATTTGGCTGGATATTAACAAGGAAAATCAGATGCTATCAGCAGAAACATAATAAAATTCGTCAGAGTAATATTACTCTCCTACTATGTATGCCATCAAAATCAACAGCAAGTGAAGACAGCACTGGGCTCTCTCATTCCTGACCTTGGGAAGGAGAAACCTGCATTTGCCTAAATAGGTGCCAGCTTGTCTTCCGTGACCTCGCAGTGCCGCATCAGGAAAAGGCTGTGCAGGAGCCCAGAGAATGTCCACAGTGTTAAACGGTGAACTGTACTCAGATCCAGGATTTCCGATTAGAGGGGCACTTCTATGAGGGCGCGCAATTTGCGCCCGGAGGGGGCATCATTCGGGTTTGGATGTGGCACCATTTGGGACAGGGCACCAATTCTTGAGGTCTGACATACCAGCAGAAGTGCGCTAACTTATATCGTGGAGGCGCCAGTACTTGCATCCTGGGGGATGTCCGGTGGGGTGGGAAGCGGCGTTCCAGGGGGTGCCGGAGCACGACGTATTAGCGCCGGCTGAGTCGACCAGGGGAGGAAGGGAGGGCACATGTTCTCTGCTCCCCGGGTCCATCTATTCAGTGAGCAGCAGGCCAAGGGAGGGCTGACGTGTGGTTGGCAACAGTACGGTGGTGAAGGACGGACGAATGCTGTGTGGCAACACGCTGTACTGCGATCTGCAGGCTGAATCTTTGGTGATGGGTGGCCGGGGGGGGAGGAGGGGCGTTTGCGTCCGAAAGAGACGTGAAAGTGAGCTGGGTCCGGCGTCTTTCTGGTGGAGCTGCGCAGCCGACACAATCCGACTCTGGAGAGAAAACAAAATATTTGTCACTCTGCAGATAAATTTTGTGCTGAAAACAGCCATCTGAGAAGGACAAAGCGGAATTCAGGAAGATTTATAGCTCTGCTAACTTTCTAGGGGAATTATTTCTCGTAGTACATGTTGACATCAACACTAAAGCGAGTTCGACTTCGGGCCTTGTTTTAGTCCCTTATCAAATCACAGAATATATATAAGCCTTTGATGATGAAGCCCTCAATTGATGAAACCCGGGAGCATGGGCACAGAAAGCGGAGGCCCCCCCTCAATTTTGCCAGTCATGGGGTATGTCCCGCAAAATTTTGGAACTTGACATTAGTTTTTGACACTCTCTCTTACATGTTTGGACAGTCAATATAATGGAAAAATTTCCTACAAGCTCCCCCCCCACTCCCTGTTGTCCTTGCCCCCGGTAATCGCTAGTCTGGAGTTCGTCCCCGCAGCTAAGATACCGCGGTGACGCCCCTGGCCGGGAGTATCTTTTGGAAAAAATATGCCCCCGGAGCCGGCACCGGGCTCCAGAGGCCTGTCTGCTTCCTATGGTCCCCCGACAGTCGGCGTGGTCCCGGGAAATCGAGACCATCGCTCTTGTTCTGCCCTGTCTCTCAGTCTGTCAGACAGAAAGGGACGCCATTCACATTTTAACCAGTTCCAATGTGCTCCCTTCCACACAGAAGTAATGGTGTCACGGCCGAGGGCAGAATATCAATGTTGTAATTGCGTGAAGCCTACGTAATACGGCTATCACGCTAGCATATTGGTAATTTTAGAATAGTCTGGTCTTGGTTCTGTAATTGCAAGTGTTTTTGTTTGTGAATCCCTGGAGGAGACAACGCTCAAACGCCCGGTCCACATCACGTGCACGGAAGTGAGTGTCTGCTGCCCCAGTTGAGTTGCCCTGCCCGCGTGTTCTCGGTTCTTGCTGCAGGCATGGCTGTGCAAAGTGCATGCTAGGAAATATAATGTGGCGCCAGCAGTATAGATGGAAAGCAGACAGGCTTTGCAAACAACCGGTATCTAAACATCAAAGCACTGCACACTGGGCACTTTCACATGGACAACAGTCCAAAGTTCAAGTCTCGTTGATAAACCTAGTCTAGGGAAAACATATGTCCAATCTGCGGTTGATATTGGGACATAAATTTCGGCACAGATAACATCAGAATGGCTTCTGACACAAATAGTGGGGATATTATCTTAGCTCCCGTTTAAAGCCGAGCGAGGACACTGGAAGTGATTGCCCATGCTGCGTTGATTTTATTTCTTCAACCCTATAATTAGTCATGACTGGAAATTTCCAGTTGTGCCAGCTCCAGAAAAAGATATCCGAGCGAAAAAATTGATAGCAAGGAAGAGTGGTAGCTACCTACAGAAGTAAAGACACGCTCGCGCTTCAACTAAGAAATGTCTGATAAATTGGAGTTCATAAGTGTTGCAAGTTTTATCGTCATGGAGCCCTAGGAAAGATATGGGTTAAAGAAAAGATGAAGGCAGGAGGCAACTGTTAACTCCCTCTGCAGCAAGGTTTCCTAGCGCCAACATACTAATATACATGAAGTTAGAGCAGCATTGATGCACGTTATAGAGCTGAATAGCTCTATTCAAGGGAAGACAATAAGAGCTAAAACTTGGGAGGTTAAACACACCTGCTTAAGTCTCTTACACGGCTTCAGTAATCTGAATAACACTGACGTTTGCCCGGTGACCCTAGGCCAAAAATACAACAGCCCGATAGCGATTAGAACCGTTACAACCTACAGCAATGCGGCACCAGGTCCCGGCCCGTGAAATGTACCGCATTACAATACAATTGGGAGAGTGGGGCACCATGGACACTGGGGGAAAGGACAACCCCTCTACCTGATAAACTGGCAGTTAAATGAGCAGGAAAAGGGTGCTCTATGCTTGCACTCAACGCGCTTAGCCCCTGGTAGTGAATTGGTGCTAAGAAGGTCTTTAGTTTCTGCACAGTAAAAAAAAAAAAACAGAACCTGTAGTTCATTTGTATTTCTTCGGATTAACTTTGTAAGCCTTTTACCGAAATGATTTTAGACATTTCATATTGATATTGTGACCCTATGCTCTTTATTCCCTTGCATCGTTTTCACTGTTGCTGCTGTGCTTGGAATTAAAGTTGCGCTTACGTCATGAGCGAGCTTGTAGGAGAGCAGCTGGGTGGGTCAAGACGGTCACCCTGACCACGAGTTGCACAGCTCGTGAATTTATATGTTATCTAATGTAACCGTTCAAAATCGTATTAAATTGCTTTTATCATGTTCCTGCTATTGATTTGGGAAGTCTTTGTGTCTTCGTTGCTTGAAAGAAAAAAATCCTGGAAATATAGTACAAACATGATCGCAATATCTTGAGCAAGTGAATTTCTATAATACTCCAAATAAAAAGGATATAACAAGTTGAGAACGACGTCGAATGACCTGATATAAGGGTACGAAGGCGATATACACATACGAATATGAATTAGCCGCCGTATACGTGCTGAAATGGCTATGACATGTTCATTGAATGACATGTTCATTTGTACATCTTGCCCGATGGGATTACCATGTTTCCCCAGTGGTGGGGCAAAAATGGAATTTTTTATACTTTTTGCGAAATTTTCCATAAAATCAAAGACGATAAATACGTACATCTGCTTGCTTGCGTAGATCTACATAGATGTTTGAAACATTTCCATGAATACAATCAGGGTTTATTGATTTCAAGAAGTCATTAAAGATGTCAGCCGGCGTTAGGGTGTCAATGTTGCCCCATCCCCCTATCATTGAATATTTTAATTGAATATTTTGAATTTGAATTGAATTACCATTTATCGAATATTTCAATGGGCCTTTCAGCAAACATATCTAACAGTTGTAAAAAAGAGAAGAAATTATCCCAGGGGAGTTTATTTTTTAAATATTATTTGGGTTTCAAGATTAGAAATAATGTCAGTAAACAGCATATTAATAGGTATGGTACAGTGGCAGATTCAGAACTTCATTTCGGGGGAGGGGCTAGGGGTTTCAGCCTCCCCCACCATCGCCTCGGATCAGCCTCCGCCTATATATTAAATATAGGCACTCAGACATTTCGGGGGGGGGTTTGAGCCCCCTAGCCTCCTTGTGTCCATCACTGGTATGGTTCCATATAAACTGGGCCCTTCCTTAAAGGGAATGTGGCACCTTGGTCGAATCCTGAATTTAGTGAAATTAGGTGTACTTTTAGCCAAAATAATGAAACCACTGATTTCTCAGAAAAGTACAATAAGCTCAATACTTTGTTTTTAAAAATACTCCTCTAGAAAAGAAATAAATATCAGCCTATGGATGATGTCACGATCTGGCAGTCACTACCATACTTGAAAAGCTTCAAGGGCTTCGATTGGCTGATGCTCATCTGGACGTCAGCATATGTCGTCACACCAGTAGCTCACAACAATACGCCGGCGACGGGGGCTGATGGGGCTGGTGTCAGGTAGGTTTTAGCTTTTTCTATGGAAATATCGAGTTCCAAGACAAATGAAATATGGAGTACCGGGTTTTCCGACTTGCTTTACAACTTGGCTATCTCAGTTAAAATCACGTTGTGAAGGTGCCACATTCCCTTTAAGGCCCACTGCACGGAGTATCACCAATGTAAAATATGCACGTAAAATGAAAGCAAAACAATTGAATTGTGTTTTCACACTCTTTTGACGTGTCATTGGCGACACCCGGGCACCAGTAACTATACATAAATCCATATCCCTGTATAATGGGTTACAATCATGTCGGAAACGATGAATGGCCGTTCAGTACGCAATCATTCAAACTCACTATTCAGCAGCCGCCGAGGGCAGCGGCCATATTTGGCCCTGACGTGACTGGCCCACGCCCATCTCCCGCTCCTACCGAACTGACTGGGATCAACCGACAGGCTCACGGCTTCCTGGTAGCGATCGGCACCCGGCTCACCTTCGGCCCCTCCTCATTGTTTGAATACGGTCACCTTGCCTCCGACCACCGACAATGAGATGCCAAAGAGGGCAGGCATTGCAACCGGTCTTCATGACGCGAAACCACGTGCTTCAGGGGCGACCTCAGGCAGGCCTAACTGGAGTGGCAAGATTGAGAAAACGCTGTTTGGAAGGAGACGCTTCCTTGTTCTAGTTAGACTATGGTACATAACAATACCGCCTTTGACTCGATTCTATTTGGCTTATTTGCTCAACCAGGTCCAGGATAATGACCCGGAAAATCTCTTCTTCAGTATCTTGTCTATAAACTTGGTTGCAAAACTTGTCGGAGGTCCGATAGCGTGGCAGCCGATCTCGATTTCATTTATGCGAATTGCATGCATCTTTTGTCTTTTTCTGTGCATATGTTTGAATAGATTCTTAAAACAGTGTGCTTTCGGGTTTCGAAAGTATCACATGCATACTTTGCCAAATCATTGCGTGAATTTAGCTTGAAAATTACCGTAGGCTCACAACAATTACCGTCGGTTCACAACTAGATGAGTTGAGCCTTCATGTAGTTTTGTTCACGATAACTAACCCTCGCTGCACCGGGTGCATCACTGGTCCCTTTCAGGTTTTTAAGAATATGCCCATGCATAACTGGGAGAACATGGAGCAAGTGTTTCAAACAAGAGTAGTGCTTCAGGAAGAGAAGGAACAGAAGATCCTCTGCCTTTATCCGCTCACCCACAACACAGAGAAGCAAAACGAGTATTCCCTCATAGACT
Source organism: Lepas anatifera (assembly GCA_034440635.1). Classification (NCBI taxonomy): domain Eukaryota; kingdom Metazoa; phylum Arthropoda; class Thecostraca; family Lepadidae; genus Lepas; species Lepas anatifera. The sequence goes on along the minus strand of JAOTON010001975.1, from coordinate 512,128 downwards.
TTCTCCCATCACTGGGCGCAGGTCTCGAAACCTCGACATGTTGTCCGATCCAGCATCAAAGGCAGGCTCTCCAGCCCAGACTTCTGTCCTCTTGAGCTCAGCTACCAGATGCTACAGGTTTACAGCTGGTTATACCAGTGGTGGAAGCACTGAGGCAGTGGATGCACAAACTGGCTCTTTTTATAATTGCATCGTCAAAAAGTGTTTGTATGGATACAATATAGGTCATGGTTACTATACTAAGGCAAACATCTCCGGCTAAAATCATGGAGAACTATCTTATTATTTTCTTGTCTTGCCTTGTCGCGAGCTCCGTCCTCAAATGTTTGCAAGCTCTTTTAACGGAACTGTGTATGTGTATGTGTGTGTGTGTCTGTGTAATAATAAACGTGATGGCTTCAATAGCAGAAAAGCCAAGGCGCAATACTCAGGTTGATAGGTCTTCCTCTTACCCCATAATTTTCCTCACTACCCCTGAACATTTTTTACCCCGGGCCACACTAGGTCAGGTCACCAGGAGAGTTCAAACAAGGTCACCTCACTTCAACTTTTGAGCTCTACCATAGATGCATTTCTTGACCGATCGATTTGAAATTTTCCACAATTGATGACTCCTCCAGGGGCTACAAAAATGTATATCTGGGATTTTTCGATTTGGTGAATTGAGCTCAGGTGATGAGGCGACCTCTCCCATAGACAATAGGGAAATGCTCTCTTAGGATCTCAAAGTCGCAAAAAGTGATTGAAAATGCTCAGATTTCTCAGAAAGCACTCTTGGCCACTCTTTTACGGTTTCTTAATTCAGCACTATAGCTTAACTAGGCCAAAGGCTATCGTGAAAATACTGTTTTTGACCCGTGGTGACCTGTGATGACCCCATATAAGTAAATGGGAAAATATCCCTCACTGGAAACCGTGAAAATGGCCACTCTTTCACGGTTCCAGTGGGGATATATTCCCTTTTACTTATTTGAGGTCATCACAGGTCATCACGGGTCAAAACAGTATTTTCACGATAGCCTTTGGCCTAGTTAAGCTATAGTGCTGAATTAAACTTCATCGTGTATGTTTCGTTACTGACATTCCTCTTGTATACGGGAAGATCACTCTATGACCTTCTGTGACCTCAGGTCATGTAGGTCAAGAGGTGCCCTCTGGAGGTGAAAACACTTGCGGGAGGTAGGCCCTGACATTTTCCTATCAAATATACTTTATGAGAGCTCAATAGCTCTAATGGCTCTATAGCTCAATAGATCTGATACCTCCAGGTTTAGATTTAAAATGCCACTATGCCCAGGTTTCTTAGGTACTGCATATTTCAGTAGCGATAGCCTATCGTGACCCAAAGTGACCTCTACAGGTCAAACCATTGATCTGAGCCTTAAAACATGTAACTATACCTACCCATACTGAATTCAGACGAGCTTTCCAACGCACTTTTAAGATTTACGCTAACCCCCATATTTTCGGGAATTAAAGGCGGCACCGATGGCCCCGGTGGGGCGAAGGTGGCGCCGGACCCCGGTGGGGCGCGGGTTAATAAAATGATATTGAAAATCGTAGAGAGCTAGTTCAATGAAGATAGGATGCCATCTGGAGCACTTAAGCATATATTTTATATAAAATTAAGGACTACTACCATTTGTTTTAATATCGTAAGTGTAACGACTGGGACCAGCATAAGAGACTGAAGAGAGAAAACTCATCCATAGGCGGATCAAGGTAAGAAGATCGTTCAGAACCCACGGGCTTGGCATGGGTGGATAAATGATGGATAATATGATAATTATCGATAGCCGAGGTAAATATGTAGGTACATGCTTTTATCCATGGGCAATATGTATCTTGCCCCACTATTCATTTTTCCTGGATCCGCCACTGAATTTTGAATTTTCACATAACTGAAATATATGACAATCATGCATCAATGCTCTGTTAAGGCATCAATTCTATTATTTTGTGAAAATCAAACAGCAGCCAAGAGTTATGAAGAATATTAACGGTTAAAATATGCATATTTTGCACGTAGGTACGTGGCCATAATTTTCAAATGCATATTCTTTTATTTTTTATTTTAATACCTAAGGATGAGACAAATCTACCTAATTTTGAATTTTTGTAATCGGACGTGCATATTTTTGTATCTTAGGGGGGGCGATTCTGCCTCCCCCGCACTGACAGGGAGTTGCTGAGTTGCTTTTGAGCTGCTGGAACCGCTTCCGCAAATACAATTATACAAGCTTTTCAATGCACTCTCACCTGGCAACTTATCTATAAATTGAAACTTTCTAACTGCTCTCAATATTGTTACGGACGGCTTTGTTGTACAAAAAAAAAACGCACGGTGTACGATGATATTCCATTTGCGAATAGATCCTCCCTAAGCACCAAGCCAAAGCTCGGGCCCTGGAAGATATATTGTCTTAAAAGTTTTAGGAGTCTGTTCAATTTAATTTCAGGGAACTTCAGAAGGATTTAAAAGCCTGTCACGAACTTTTTGGAGATGTCTTGAAAAAAAAACATGAAGGGTGGGCAGAATCCACCACCGCCTGACAGGAAGAGGGTTAAGTCCTTAGGGTGCGCCTCCACATCGCGAGCCTAAACAGGATACTGCAGGCGCGCTAAATGGACAACTATATCAATATTATGTGCCAGACGCGCTAAAAGGTGACATTAGAAAGTGGCCTAGGCACTTTAGAGGGCGCCCTGTTCTCGTAGTGTTTCTATTGCCCAACGCTAACTTCTGTTGGACGATTTTGCAGCCTCTCTGGCAAAAGGCACGCCTAGAGATGCCCAGGTGGCTTGCCTGTCAGGAAAAAAAAGAGCAATGAAATCCAACCAAAATGCCGCAAAGCTGCAGCGCTCACTCATGCAGCTGCCAGCAGGACCCCGAAACATGCAGATAATGCATCCGCGCAATTCCCAAGATATCATCAGCACGCCAAGGTACCCCGACTACTGAGCAGTTGCGGTGTGGAGCACCTTCACGTGTGAGAAATGTAGGTTATCTAGGTCCTGATCACTGCAGCGAATTAATGTTGTCCCTTCAAGCGAATGTAGCACCTTTATGACGGGATTTTAACTGAGATAGTCAAGTTGTAAAGCATGCCGGAAAACCCAGCACTCCATATATCATTTGTCTCGGAACTCAAAAGCTTTCCGTGGAGGAAAGCTAAAAACCTACCTGAAATGTACCCCTAGTCTACCCCAGCCAGATGGCCACAGTTGCCAGCTGTTGGTGTGACGACAGCACTGACGTCACGGTGAGTAATCAGCCAATTGAAGCCCCTGAAGCCTATTGAATATTATAGTAGTTGGCAGATCATGACGTCATCCACAGGCAGAGGGTTATTTTTCAACCTAGAGGAGCATTTAAAAAAATCAAAATATTGTGCGCATTCTACATACATTTTTCAGGAAAATAATGGACGTTTTCATGAGTTTCGGATAAACCTAATTACACTAAATTCCTGGAGTCGACTAAGGTGCCACATTCCCTTTAACCCTCGCCCCACGGGGGGCATCGATGGCCCCCTAAGTTTTTTCGGGATAGCAGAAAAACGACAAGACGTAGCACCACGGTTGAGGGCTCTATCTCTCACCCCTTAATTTTCCCATCATCCCGGAAATTTGTTACCCCGGGTCACCCAAGGTAAGGTCACCAGGCGAGGTCAACCAAGGTCACCTCACTTCAAATTTTTAGCTCTATAAGAGCTACATTTCTTAATCGATCAATTTGAGACTCCCTACACTTCATAGCCTCTTTAGGGTCTACAAGTTGTGTATCCGGGATTTTTCGATTTCGTGACCCAAGGTCAGGTCACGAGGAGACCTCTCCCATTGAAAAAGTCTGGGAAAAAAACTGTCTTATGATCTAAAAGTCACAAAAACGATTGCAAATGCTCTGCTTGCTCAGATAATCGTTCTTTGACAACCTTTCATGGATTCCAGGGGCCGTAATTTCCCTTTGACCTCTCCGAGGTCATCCAAGGTCACCAGGGGTCAAAAGCAGTATTTGCCAATAACGTTTGACCTAATTAAGCTAGAGCGCTGAATCAAACATCATCGTGTATGTCCTGTCACTGGCTTTTATTTGATATACGGTAAGGTCACTTTCTGACCTTTCGTGACCTCAGGTCATATTTGGTCACGAGGTGACCTCTGGAGGTCAAACCACGGGCGGGAGGTCATTACGTTCCAATAGCGGAAAAAGGTCGGGCATTTTCCTATCAAATGTACTTTACCAGATCTTAATAGCTCTAATGGTATAAGATTTTGTCCCAGTTTGCTTGAGCATTGCATATTTGAGTGAAAATAGCCTATCTTGACCTACCTTGACCTCTGGAGGTCAAACCATTGGCCTGAGCGCTTAAACAAGTGAAGTAATTTCTTACTAAATTGACGCGAGCTTTCTAATGCACTTCGCAGATTTGCGCTAAACCCCATATTTTTGGAGTTAGAAGGAGGCCATCGATGGCCCCCGGTGGGGCGAAGGTGGCGCCGGATCCCCGGTGGGGCGCTGGTTAAGCTGAGTGGTGTTTGCTCAGTTTCGGGGGTGCGGCGTCACGCCAGCCGCCCGATTTGACACCAGCCTCAGGCGTACGCAGTTGGCGGACCGCTAGGATGCAGGCCAGCCTTTTATTTGGCATGGTTATTTTTCAGGTCCGGTGTTTTTAATCCAGCAACAGGAACCAGCCACGTCATGACGTTGCCGGCCCGGGCCTGGCAAATAAATTACCGGGCCGGCAGAGACGACGAGAACAAGTGAGAGGCAGGTAGTTTAATTCCAGGAAATAAGATACCGGTGATATGCAACGGTGCACTAAATAAACTAGCTCATGATATTTGAATTTTTCTTAATTTTCTCCAACGTTTACAAGTTCGGCTTTTCGGGTCCAAGTCTTACTAAACCCATCAAGGGACTTGTCTTAGGGACCCCAAACCCTCATACAAACGGTCAATTCCTGCAATGATGGGTTAATTTGAAAGCCAATATTTAAAATCCACATAAAACAGAGACGGCCGCCCCAGCCCGGTCACCCTCTCAGCAGTCAGCTGCCAGCCGACATACGTCAGGTAAATACTAACACGCGCATTGACGAGGCGGGTACCCGCCCCATTTGGGTTTTCGGAGATAACATAAGATCGGCGGTGCGTAGCGCCGCTGTACTGTGTGTATATTTTTCCTTATCATTTTTGCAACTTCTGTCAATTTTTTTGATCCAGACCACTTCAGGCCAGGTCACCATTGCAGGTCAAGTGACTTGTCCCCTAAAAAAACTTAATATAGTATAAGTAAGAAGAGGGATAATCTTTGAATCAGAAATTCATATCACATGATGGGTCTTCTGGGTACCACAAAACATTTTTCGGGATTTATTACATTGATGACCTAAAGTCAGGTAACTTCTCTATTGGAAATACATGGAACGATTGGCTTAAACTGAATAAGTTAGCAATTGATGGCGGTAGAGCACTAATTCTAACAGCAATGAGGTTCTAATCTGGGGTTGATCTTTGTGGTTCTAAAGATATGCATTGGAACCTAATTTGACCCTGATCTGACCCCATGTCAGGCTAAATCCTAGATTTGACCCAGCAAGTTCATATCAAATGCCATACAATTCGGCTTGCTGGGAGGATTCCAACTGTCTTGATTGTTTGTTCTATCTCTACTAGTTCACTGCAGGGGCGGATGCAGACCCAAGTTTTGGGGGCCAAACCCATGTCTGCCCCTCCTCCTGGGAGGGGGAGGTGGGTGGGAGTGAAGTATTTTTGTGCTCTACAGACCTAGTGTAAACACATTTTTTCAAAAATTTCTCAGGCGTTGGGGGGCCAAAAGATAGTTTGGCTCCCTCCAGCGCTTTGGGGGGGGGGAGCATGGCCGGAATGGCCCCCTTGCGTCCGCCAATGCAGCTCAGATTTATTGACTGAAAAACCTTTATCTCCATCATGCCTTCACCCCTTGTGACCCAGAATTTGACCCTGAAAAAAAAATTATGAAAAAAATCGATAGAGATTTGGATGGGCTTTCTAACGTCATTTACTGTTTTTTTGCTATCTAGCATGGTTCTTGAGATCTTAGGCGGGGGGCGGGGGCGGGCGTGTGGGTACCCGCCCTCTCCCCGTCAAAGCAAAGGTGGCTCAGACCCCCGTCAATGCACGTGTTAAGCGCCGGACCTCACATGAAATAGAGCTGTTCCAAGGGCAAAACTACGGTGGCTAGACATATGGTCTACTGCGCGGGCACACCCCTCTGTGGCACCTCAGAAACTTCTGTCTCGATTGTGCCGAAATTTGGTGTGTTCACTTAGTATGACACAGTAAAGACAACGTAAATGCCAGCTCTCATATCATACCTCATGTGCGCGCGTGCAGCTCCCTCGGATGTCGGATGCCGTGACATCCATTGGTGACACTCCGGGCTCATAATTTGATATGAAAATGGAAATAAAATACGTACATGAGTTCTGAATATTTAGCGGATGTCGCATCTAGTGGACCAAATATGGATCCACGACGAGCGAAGGGGGCGGTCACCAATAAACATAAGGGGGTGGTGCATTGTTCGAGTTTGGCTCTGAGGGCGCTGATGCTTTCCTGGGAAAGAAAAATTGCCAGGAAAAAAACATTTCGCACTGAAGAGCAGCTTTCGTTGCAGTGATGCCCCAAAGGCATCGCATTCTCGTTTAAGCCTCAGACCCGACCAGACGTCTGCTGCGGCTGGTGGTGTTACTTCCATTCTGCTCCTTTCGAGAGTTGTGCGACTCGCGAGTCGGAGTCGGAGTTTAACTAAAATTCCGACTCGTTCGACCCTGAGTTGAGTTGAGTTGAGTCGAAAAAAATTAGATAGGTGAGTTGAGTTGAGTTGAGTCGGTTCACACCACGTCAATGAGTTGAGTTGAGTTGAGTTGTGAAGACAGCAAGTCAAAATGAGTTGACGAAAAAAGTTGACTCAGTATGTAGATATGTTGAATAAGTTTGAATTTGCCTGCCTTTTGCAAGCCTCCTTTGAATACCTTTCCTCCAGTGTTCCAATTATTTCAAACAAAGTCTTAATTTGTTTCAATATATCAAATTAATTAAACGTTGATAAGTTCTGAAGTGCACGTGAGTAGTTCATCGGGCACGTGATCATCCAGATAGAAAGATAGCCGAATCCATAATCATTCAGGATCGTCATCCCAGCCTTAACGTACAAGGTACGTCCTGGCCTATTATGCGGGTCTAGGATAGATTAAGGTACTTCAGCGAATTTTTCACTGTTAATCAAAAGCTAGTGTTTGGCTGAAATAATAGAAAAGACTGTCACAAATACTGCTCTAGGTTTGTCGTATTGTCGGCATTACTTTTAGGTTAGAGGTACCAATATGGTTGTTGTCACGACATCCAATCTTATTTTTAACGATTCATTCTAAAAGGCATTTTTGTGTGAAGCTCAATTCGAGGTCTGGCTATACTAGGACTGAGAATTATTGATATTTACTCCACGATTCTGATGAAGGGCTGTGCCCGAATATATAATCTTCAGTGTTTTTACATTTCCGGATTCGAGGGGAAGGCCAGGGAACATCTTAACAACTCAAATTAATTAAACGGTTTAATTGCTTATTTTAAAGGTCCATCCGGTCTGAGGAAATCCCTAGGCACAGCACAAATAATACATATATTCGAAAAATTAAACAGGCTCCTATCTCTGGCCTTGTCGTAAATGTTTTAAGAGGTGGAATGGACTGTAAGGTGCAATTCAAATATCTAAAAACTCCTCATCATCAATATCCAGTATTACTTCTTTTCAACCACCTATCACGTTTAGTAGAGACACTCAACCGTTCCACCACCACTCCAAAATAAAAGAATAAGCACAGGCAAGAGTGCTCGCCATTGCTGTCTTCGAAGAACAAATTTAGTCAAGGATGGGCTCAAGCTAAAGTAGCTTCAGGGCAAAACATTGTAGAAGTCACGGGATAATTCATAAAGTGGTGGGAATATTCATCAGCTACATATGATATTGTTTATTTTGTCTTAAATGCGCCGTCTGCAGCTGCTGCTTTAATTTTGCCTTTTAAAAGCAGTTCTTACTGTTAGCATAGAAAAGTTTGAACTCTGATTTGACAAAATATTGAAATACCATTGTTGCGCGAATCAGACAAATTATTTCTTCCTACTGGTTTTGTCTGATCGTCACCTGTATTTTATTTGGAAGGCCGTATACATTATTTTATTACAGGACGTCGTTGCTCCTTATCAAGCGTTGGTCGTTCGGGGTTGCCTTAACTGCATTTTCAATTCTGATAAAACTGAACACCAAACAAAGCTATATACACACAGCGATACATTGACAGGTGCAAGACCTAGAAGATATCTGTCGTGATGTTCTCTGAAATGTTTGAGAATCCTTTTAAAGATATAGTACTTGAAGATACTTCTGATTTAAACCAGCAATTTATTGAAATAACAAATAAATGTGAATACTATGTACCTCCCATTAAAATGAATATATCAAATAGTTTTCAAATTATCCATATAAATGCGCGATCAATCAAAAACAAGACTGATGAAATCAAAACCTTTCTATCACAATCTGGCATAACTTGGTCTATTATTTGCATCGCGGAGACATGGCTGAAAAAAGAAATCGAAAAATATTTTGATATAGATGAATATGAACTATATTCATCGAGTCGGGAAAAATAATCAGGGGGAGGAACAGCAATATATGTGAACAAAAAATATACCTCTAGAAGAAGGGCAGATCTAGAGTTTGAACAAATAGAATCCACTTTTGTAGAAGTAGAGAACGCAGGAGATAAACATGGGAAACATTTCGTGGTTGGTGAGGTTTATAAACCTCCAAACCAGGAAAAAGAAGGTTTTGGACTCAATAAATCCGTGTAAAAATGACTATGTATTGGCAGGGGACTTCAACTATGATTTATTAAAGACTAAAGATGACAAAAACGCACATAAGTTTCTAACCCTGATGTTATCATACAACCTTTTGCCTCTGGTCTCAAGGGCAACTAGGTTTGCATCAAATTCTCATACCTTATTGGATAACTTTTTTGTCAGTAATACAGATCAAGTTGCACATTCAGGTATAATTGTAACTGATATATCTGATCATTTACCTATATATATAACTTTAAAAAAGATTAGTTAATACAAAAACGGCAATTATGATAAAGACTTTAGACTGGTCCAAAGAAAAAGAACTCAATGATTATATTGTTTCGGAATTAGCCAATTTTCAAAACATCAATGATCCTGATGAGGCTTGTGAAGTTCTTATAAATACTTATAAAACTGGAATTGATAAATTTTCGAAATCATTTAAACCATGTAGAAGGAAAACTCCAATTAAACCGTGGATTTCTCCAGGGATACTAGCGTCTATAAATTATAAGAACAAACTGTATCATAGGTATATTTCACACAAAAATAGGAAAAAAACAAATAGTGAAAATGATCCTGTGCTGAGACAACATGAAAATAAATATAAACTTTATAGAAACTACCTGACTAAAATTATTAGGAAAGTAAGAGGAAATACTATATGTCTGAGTTTGAAGCTCATAAGGGGATGGAAAACAAACGTGGAAACTTTTGGATGAAATTATGAATCGAAACACTGTGAAAAGTACATCATATCCCTCTGTGTTTTTTGATAATAGTTCCGGGGAGCACAAAGATGGTGACATAGCGAATGGATTTAACGATTTTTTGCTACAATTGGATCAACACTTGAAAAAGACAGTCCTGTTTCGAACATAAATCCTATAGAATATCTCGAAGATTACTCACACCCACCATTTACGGCTGAACTTTCAACAAACCAACAACAGATAGAAAATATCATCAAATCACTAAAACAAGTGGGTGGTGGCATTGATGGAATTAGCACAAAGATTCTGCATCGTACATATAAAAGTTGTCTTTGTAATTTGACATATTTTTCAACCTATGTCTCAAGAAAGGTATATTCCCAAAGATGTTAAAAGAAGCAGTAGTGGTCCCTATATTTAAATCAGGTGAAAAAGATAGATTTACGAACTATAGACCCATTTCATTGTTACCCATCTTCTCCAAAATTTTGGAACGGGTACTATACCAATATATATCTGATTATTTGATCGAAAATAACATCTTATATTCATTTCAGTTCGGCTTTAGAAAAAAGCATAGTACGTACATGCCTCTGGTACATCTTTACGAGAGCGTAACAAAATCTTTAGAAAAGGGTAACACATCATGTGGAATTTATTTAGACTTGAAAAAAGCATTCGATACGGTTAGTCTAGGCATACTATTGCAAAAATTAAATCACATTGGTATTAAGGGTAAATTGTATAATATTATTTCTTCATATCTAACTAACAGATTTCAGAGGTCTAAAATTAAGGGGGTCATCTCTCATGCAAAACAATTAAGGACGGGAGTACCACAGGGATCAATACTAGGACCACTATTATTTATTATATACATTAATGATCTGTATCAGTGTCCATTGAAACTAGATTTTACTTATTTGCAGATGATACTGCTATTATAATCTCGGGGATGATGTGAGAAGTGTACAGTCAAAAATCCATAAAGTTCTTCCAGAAGTGTCAAAATGGTTTCAGTCCAATCGTTTGTCTCTAAATGCTTCAAAATCTCATTATCAGCTTTATTCTAGCGCTAACATTAGAAATTTTGATGTAAGACTAAATGGAATGCAGCTTAAACGTGAAGAAACTGTAAAGTATCTTGGCGTTTATATTGACGAAAAGCTTAAGTGGAATTCGCACATCCTTCATGTGTCTTCGATTATAAGTAGAAATTTAGGAATCATGAGCAGAGCCAAGTATTTCCTATCATCGCACGAACTCACTCATTTGTATAACGCCTTTATATTGCCCCATCTAAATTATTGTGCAATGGTTTGGGGTAGTAATTACGAATCCACTCTCGATAAGATCATCAAATTACAGAAACGTGCTATTCGAATCATCGACAAAAAACCCTATTATTACCACACAAATGAATTGTTTCTAAAATTAAAAATACTTAAATTCCCTGAACTAGTCTCAGAACAAAAAGTTATTATATTGTCGAAAGTATTGGATGGTACAATGCCAGATGTGATATCGTCTCTTTTTCAGAAATACAGAACAACTAATACGAGATTGATTAGACACTTTGAAATACCTCAGGCTACAACAAATTATAGGAAATTTGCTCTGGCATGCTCTGCACCTGAAATTTGGAACAAAACTTTATGTCCAACCTTTAAATGTATAACGGAAGTTCCTCTAAACAAACATGTGCTTAAAAATATATCAGAGAAGTATTCTTTTGCAATTATAGAATTCTTAATAATGAGCCTCGATGACCGGCGCTGATGGTGGTGATGATGCACCGGAGCACAATGTGTGTGGGTGTGGGCGTGCGTGTATGTGAGTGGGATAGTGTGCTTGTAGGTGGGCGAGAGGGAGTACTTGTGGGTGGGAAGGTGGATGTCTGCCGTGCGTGGGTGGGTGACTGCGGTACTCGGTGTGTGTGGGTGTGTACGTGCGCGTGTGTGTGGATGTTTAGGCAGGCGTGCGTGCGTGGATTCGGATGTGTGTGTGTGTGTGTGTGTGTGTGTGTGTGTGTGTGTGTGTGTGTGTGTGTGTGTGTGTGTGTGTGTGTGTGTGTGTGTGTGCGTGCGTGCGTGCGTGCGTGCGTGCGTGCGTGCGTGCGTGCGTGCGTGTCTGACTCCCTGCTGTGCTTGCTTGCTAATTTGCCTGCTTGCTTGCTTGCTTGCCTATGCCTGCATGTCTGCCCTAATTTGCTTTCTGTCTTCCGAGTTCTCTGGCGAATGTTACTAGGCCTCTATCTTTTCGCCAGAATCTCGGAGGGGCTAACACGAATCTCCAGTTTTGGGTAGTCCTGTTTGGAAAAAGACTAACAATCTAACCGGTAATGAGCTAAATTATTGTGCATTTAACCTAAATAGACCTGTATTCCTGCTCCTGTATATTTACAGGGAGCTACTACTGGCAGTTTTTACTAATAGTATGATATTTATTATGCTTTCTTTAAGTTACTTTCTTTTTCCTAGCAGGGCGTGCCGCGACTTGTAATATTTTATGTTCTGGTGGTGTTAACGTAAGGGTACTGTTGTCGTTGGGATCGCGGAGGGGGCACGCCTGGCTACCCGTTTAAATGGATGGCGGACCTTTTCTAGCAATAGAATTGCATGAAAAAAATTAGCAATTTTCTATCAAACTGTGATCCCATTTTGAAGTGTGATAGGTACGTGCTGTATTGGAGGTTTTCAAGCTGAAAATTGTATTGGATTTAGATATATGAATGTATTAAATGCAACACGATGGTAAAATTTCCATTTCTATTGTCCTATGTCATATATTGATATGGTTTACTATTTCCTAGGTTTTGCTGTAGGTCTTAGAATTTGCAATTGCAACTAGGTACTCTAGTATTTATAGCTTAGATTTTGGTTCAGCTCATGAAAAAGGAATGTTTCATTTAACAAAATTATCTAACATCGTTCATTAACAGAAACAAAAAGCAGTATCCGTATCATTCCTGAAAATATAGTTTAGATCATGTTTTCTTTAGCTTGGACCTTTTCTGATAGTATGGAGGTGCAATTATTTCCCTATGTTGTTGTAACCTTAACCCGTTTAAGTTCCTTTCCATTTCATGTACCTGGTTAAATATGCATTGCTTCTTTTAAAAATCATTGCAACATGCTGTGGCAGCTTTGTCTGGCAGTGACAGTCTGGAAGAATTATTACTACTTTCACTACATCATCTCGCATCATCTCGCTGCTTCGATGTTATCGACCACGAAATTCTTCTTAAAAAACTGGAACTATTGCAAATTTTAGCTGGTTGGTTCAAAAGCTATCTACAAAACCATATTCAAAGAGTCAAAATTGGGGAAAGCTTATCGGAACCGGCAAGAACTTCCATCGGCACATTTCAAGGTACTTGCTTAGGACCTTTGCTTAACAAAATTGCAACCAATGATCTTGCTTGTCATATTCCCAGCAAAATCAACGGCTTCAAAGTCACACTAGTGCGCTATGCTGACGATTGTCAGTCAGCGATCACTGGACTACGGAATCGTTTGGGTGAGATGAGGACTAGCCTTGAATCAGTTTTAGAAGTTATGAGTCAATGGTTTCAACAGCATGGTATGTTAGTGAATGCTGGAACAACTGAGCTTATTGTATGCGGCGATCGACGTCAACTAGCCCGCATTGAGCAAACACCCTCAATCATGTTCATGGGACAACAATTAGAATGCAAATCTGCCGTCAAAAATTTAGGGGTGATGATGGACAGCCAACTTGGATGGGAGAACCACGTGAAGCTCATATGCGACCGATGTTTTGGTATATTGATAGGACTTGCCCATGCAAAACTGCTGTCTCGAGACGTATTGCCACGGTTAATTGATTCTCTGGTATTCTCTCAACTTAGGTACTATATTCAGGTTTTTGGAAGTGCAAATAGTACCTGTTTTGGAAGAATTCAAAGTTTTTTTCAATTTTGCTGCTAGGGTTCTATCTGGGCGTCGAAAATATGATCATATTTCGGATGTGATGGGACAGCTTGGCTGGTTTAATTCTAGTCAGTTCTTGGTTTACAGTGACCTTTGCTTGCTATACAAGGTGCTTACATCAGGCAGACCTCGTGCACTACATGCAATGTTCCGTTTCAATCATGAAGTGAACCAACGTGAGACTCGACAGTCAAACCATCTTGCTGTGACTAGGCCTAGAACAAACCATGGAAAAAGTACGTTTTGTTATCGAGCGTCTCAATTATATAATCATCACACAGGTCGTTTTAATGACCTGCAAGACATTCCATGGAATATGTTTAAAACAATGGCCAGGGATATAGCTAAGAACACTTGATAACCAGCCAGGATAGTATTTTTAATGTATTTTATCCATTGTCTTTTTTATAATATTGTATATATTAGTGTGTCGACGGATAGTGAGTTGCTTACGTTTCGTTGACATATTGTACAGGAAAATGACGATCTCGGTAGAGTGAAAGAGCGATGAATGTGCATACCTGTATGACAACAACCATAGAATAGCCCAATCTGTGTGGAATGGGTGGATGGTGTCACAATATACAAGGCAGAAATAATGTGAGTGTCGAGAGATGTCCTAAGCTTTCCTGTGAAATCAAAAACAAATTGCTTGTGCTAAGGTCTAAAGAACAAACGTTCTGTACATTGGCTCTGACGCTCCTCTTCTGTGGTCTAGTAGCAGTCCCCGAGTACCCCTACATGTGTGAACTACCCGGACGGGTACAGGTCCGGCCAGTGCCCGCAGTTAGGTCGGGGAGGCCGTGCCGGCTCAGGCGGTACCATTGGCTCCAATCGAGCTAATAGCTAGCAAAGTTATGGTCAGCTACTGTCTCCAATATTTTTTCTGGTGCTCTTCTTGAAAATGGGGAGCTTAAGTCAGGTAGGTATTGTTTCTGAACCGCGCTCAACACATATTTCGCAATCCTCAGTGTTGGAAAGGCCTAGTGGGTGCCAAGGACGTCAGACTGAATAAAGTAGCACAGCTTAAGATTAAGATTATATCCATGACACAGTGATTTGTTAGACTCAACTGTGCACTCGGTTAATTAATCCTTTCTCATCGATAAAAGCCGTGTTTTAGTACCAAAAACAATGACGCAATGACAGGACAAGGGCCATGAATGCTGAGGTGCGTTCTAGAAAGTGATGAACAAGAATGAGCAGTGTCCTTTGCCTGCTCTGTGTTTTTACACGACCCTTTCTTGCTCTGGCGAGACCGACGCGTTTCGTGAGATACCAGTTTTTACACGCTAACGTTTGGTACTGATGATGACACGTTAACACGCGCATTGACGGGGGTCGGGGCCACCTTGGCTTTGACTGGGGTAAGATCTCAACAAAACAGCGTTAGCACATTAAAAAAAACAGCCCATCCAAATCACTATAGACAAAATTTGAACAATTTTTGTCAGGCCACATTTAAGGTCACTAAAGGTCAAGGCGTGTCACCATAGGGATAACAAAGAAATGTTATCAGTCAGTTAGTCAGTTTTCAGTCATTACATAGTGGTCCGGGATTCAAGTCCCGACAGAGCCTCTGAATAAGTCGAGATCTGATCCCCAAAACCCCTTCCAACAGGGTGAGAGTTAGGGACGCCGTATGGCCCTGGCAGTTGGTGCGTCGTCAGACCCCAACAATTATTATTATAAGTCATTACATAGGAACTAGTAGCGATAGAGCAAACAAAATCTAGACAGATGGAATCCTCGCACCAAGCCAAATCGAAGGATATATAATATGACATTGCTAGTTCGAATCTAGGATCTGACTTGGCCTGGGGTCAGTTCAAGGTCAAATTAGGTCACAATGCATATCATTAGAACTGCAAAGTCAAGAGAAGCTCAATGGAGCTAAAACAAACGCTGTACCATTATCCATTGCCGAGTTATTCTGTTTAAGCCATTTGTCTCATGTATTTCCAATGGAGAGGTCATAGCTCCCGTACCTGATCTTACTTTGGTCATCGATATCGAAAATCCCAGAATATTTTTTGTGGTACCCAGTAGGCCCATTATGGGATATGAGTTTATGATCGAAGGGCAAACTCCGTTTTTACTTATACTATCTTAAACACTTTTGGAGGTGAGTTCACTTAACAGGCAATGGTGACCTAACCTGAAATGACCTGGACCCAAAATGTTGACAGAAGCTGAAAAATGATCAGAGAAATAATCGAACATAACGGGGCTACCGCCACCATTTTTATTATATTTCCGAAAAACCCGAGGTCGGACGGGTACCCGCCATCCCGTCAATGTGCGTGTTAACAGTTGTTGAAGGTGACGACACGCTAGCAGGCGATGCAGGTGGTAACACACTAACAGTTGTGCCGGTGATGACACGCTAACCGAGAGGGTGATGAAACGTTGGTGCAGATATAACAAATCCTTATACTCGCTAACAGTTGGTGCAGATGATAACTCGCTAACAGTTGGCGCAGATGATGACACGCTAACAGTTGGTGCAGATGACGACACGCTAACAGTTGGTGCCGATGATAACTCGCAACAGTTGGTGCAGATGATAACTCGCTAACAGTTGGCGCAGATGATGACACACTAACAGTTGGTGCAGATGACGACACGCTAACAGTTGGTGCCGATGATAACTCGCAACAGTTGGTGCAGATGATAACTCGCTAACAGTTGGCGCACATGATGACACGCTAACAGTTGGTGCAGATGACGACACGCTAACAGTTGGTGCCGATGATAACTCGCAACGTTGGTGCAGATGATAACTCGCAACAGTTGGTGCAGATGATAACTTGCAACAGTTGGCGCAGATGATGACACGCTAACAGTTGGTGCAGATGACGACACGCTAACAGTTGGTGCCGATGATAACTCGCAACAGTTGGTGCAGATGATAACTCGCAACAGTTGGTGCAGATGATAACTCGCTAACAGTTGGCGCAGATGACGACACGCTAACAGTGCAGGTGATGACAAGCTAACAGTCGGTGCTAGTGATGAGACGATAAAAGTAGCTCAGGTGATGACACGCTAACAGTTCGTACAGGTGATGAAACGCTAACGGTTGGTGCAGGTGATGTAGTGTGGCACGGCGAATTCATTGGGCATTTTTCAAATATTTTACCGGGCACTAAAGAGGCAAAGGCTACTCTTACGGCCCCAAGAAGTACATCTGGACGGTCGAAATAGTATGCCTGTGCTCTTTAGAAGACATATTTTTCCTACTCTATCGAATAAACTCGCTCAGAAGTTCATCGCGGTCTTCAGTAAAGAGTTCAGAGCCGTCTCGAACACGAACAGTAAAGGAACAGATTGTTTGGTAGTAAAAGGGCATAAGTCCGAGTGAAGAAAATTCGGTACCCTGTCCTTACGTCTACTATGGTAAACATTTTTGGAATTGGGGTGACTTGACCTGTCATGGTGGCCTGACCTAAGATGGCCCAAGCTTAACATGTTCCTAAAAGCTGCGGGTTGGCCACGAATAAGGTGTGCCAAGTACAGTTGCCATCTGAGTCGTCGTTTTCTGGCTCGGTCGGAAAACTTAAGAGGGTGATCAAACGCCTCCCACCCGGGCGAGGGTTTAGTATACACAGAAGGAGATGCACGTAGAAAGGCTTTATGAGTTTTGGTTTTAAAAAGTCTTATTGTGAATTATTTTAAGCGATCAATACGGCTCAAGACATTGGCGGATGCAGGGGGGGGGCATTCCGGCCATGCCCCCAAAGTGCTGGAAAGGGGCCAAACTATCTTTTGGTCCCCAAGGCCGATCAATTTTTGAAAAAAGGGTTAACATAAGGTCTGTCGAGAGATTAAATATTCGCTTCCACCCCCATCCCCGCAGGAGAGCGATCATGTACTTGGAGATGTAACTTATACTAGGTCTGTGGAGCACCCAATTCGCACATCCTCCCTGGAGGAAAAGCACACATGGACTTGGCCCCCAAAACTCGGGTCTGCGTCCGCCCCTGGCTCAAGGAGACAAGTAATCTTCAAAAGCCAATCATAATTGATGGAAATGTAAAAAACATCTAGGGAGTATTAAAACGATAGATCAACACTGTGATAGCTCAGACAAGAGCTACCAGTTAGACGAGGGTGAACGTACCCGGGTCTGAGGACTGTGTCTGTAAAACACGCTCCAAGGCAGCGTTTGAACATGATAGACACATTTCTGGAATTTTCATGGTGAAATACATTATACGGTGTCGCAGACTTTTTCACTCACTTTGATTGAACTGGAAGCCGTTCGATATTTTTCCAAGCTTGCCTTTTTCGCACCTGCTCCAGTCTGCACACTTGAAAGGCTGCACCGGACAATCGAGAGACTATTAAAACAATGCAAATAAAACGACAATATCTCTCAGTCCAGATACTTCCAGACCTGGGTAACCCGGTGGGGAAGAGTTTTGGGTAAGTTTGTTATGGGTAAGTCTGCGCGCAAAAGCACAGGTAAGGGTACCTGGGACTTTCATGAGCTGCAGATGAAGAGCACTTCAGAAACTTGCTAAGCGGCTCACCTGTATTTACCCTAAGTGCTAAGTTGTAGACAAGTGAAACAAGATGTCAACTTATGTATTACAAAACTTACTAGCGTCAGGAATCTTGACTGCCTCCTCCTATCCCTATCTCCCTCCCTCTCGCCACCTAACTCTCTCGCTCTCTGTCAAGTTTAAATTCTATCATGTATTATGGAAATTGCTTGCAGAACTGTTTGCATTCTGGCACTCAGGTTCTAATATCCAGAGTTTCACAGGTGAACACCTCATCAACTGCCGTACAGGACCCCATTGTGCATGCCAGCTATGCCACCGAGAACAGGTCCGGGGGATTATGGGTCACCGAGACTGTAGGACAACTGGTCCTGGGTGGCCGCCGGTTGCACAATGTCACCCCGCCACTGACGTCACCCGCTGCAGCCGCCGGCCGCAGTGGTGACGTCACCGGTCCTGCGCAGGACTTTACCCGGGGCTCAGGCGGGAAGGTGAGGCGGAAAACAGCTAAGATAAGCCCCAGGCTTATACAGTGGCGGATCCAGGAGGTGGGGCTCAAAGGCATTTCCCCCTCCCTAAAACGGAAAAGCTCGGGGCAAAACTATGTTTTTGTACCCCAAAGTTGTCGATCTCTTTTTTGCCCTGCTCATTTTTTAGTTCATAAGTAAGGTTTTGCTGTAGTCACATCTTTCACCCCGTGACATTTTTTTACGCTACGACTCCGGCTTAATTCATTTCATTTCATATCATTTATTCAGGTTTATCAGCAACAGGTATGTATGAACCAAATTACAGCTGAAGCAGAGTTGTACGACTCACGAGTCGGAGTCAGAGTTTAACTCAAATTCCGACTCATTCGACTCTGAGTTGAGTTGAGTTAAGTCGAAAAATGACAAGTGAGTTGAGTTGAGTTGAGTCGGTTCACACCACGTCAATGAGTTGAGTTGAGTCAAGGGCGTAGCCAGGATTTCGCTCAAAGGGGGAGGGGGGCGGCGCAAAAGGGCCTGCGACAGCGCCAAAGGGCCCTGGTGGGTAAAAGTGCCCTGCTTGTTACAGAATCGTGTCCTCAGGAGGGCACTTCGGGCCCTCAGGGGGCGGCTGCCCCTGCCGCCTCCCCTTGGCTACGCCCTGAGTTGAGTCGAGTTGTGAAGACAGTGAGTCAAATGAGTTTAACAAAAGTTTGCTGAATAGGTAAACGATATATTAAGTAAGAGTATTTGAATTTAGCTACCTTTGTAAACCTCATTTAACCTCCTTTAAATACATTTCCCCTCCAGCGTTTCAATTGTTTAAATCAAAGTTTCAATCTGTTTTAATATACAAATGCAATTCTACGGTTCAATTGCTTATTTTAAAGGACCATCTGGTCTGAAGAACTCCCTAGGCACAAATAATACGTGTACTCGAAAAATTACATAGGCCCCAACCACTGGCGTTGTCTTAAACATTTGAAGTGGTGGAACACGCTACAAAATACATTTCAAATCTCTCAAAAACTTTTCATCTTCAATATTTAACACGCGCATTGACGGGGGTCTGAGCTACCTTCGCTTTGACGGGGTGGCGGGTACGCCCCTAAGATCTCAAGAACCACGCTAGGTAGCGAAAAACGGTAAACGGTGTTAGGTAGCCCATCCACTTCTCCATCGAAAATATTTGAACCATTTTTTGTCAGGTCTCATTTAAGGTCACTAGAGTTCAAACATGACGTCATGGGGATAACATGTAAATTAATGTTTTCTGTCATTGCATCTGAACAAGTAAAAATAGAGCAAAACAATTGGAACTATATGAATCCTCGTAGCACGCCGAATCGAAAGATATATAATGAGACCTTGCTAGGTCAAACCAAGGATTTGACCTGACCTGAGGTCAGGTCAAGGTCAAATCAGATAAAATGCACATCGTTAGAACCACAAAGACAAGACAAACCTAAAGCAGTTAAAATAAACGCTCCTATCACCATCCGTTACCAAGTTATTCAGTTAAAACCATGTTTCCTATGTATTTCCAAAGAAGAGTTCATGATTCGTACCTGACCTTAGATCATCGATATCAAAAAATACTGGAACATATTTTAGAGACCTCGATGGGCCCATTATGTGCTATGAGTTTCAATCTGATAACTTCACCCTGTTCCGACTTATGATATATTAAACTTTTTTTAGGTCAGGTCACTTAACCTGTACTGGTGACCTGACCTGAGATGAGATAACCTTAAAATGTTGACAAAAGTTGTAAAAATAATGAGAAAAAGGTATGCCAAGTACGGCGACGCTACGCGCCGCCGTTTTTAAGCTATCTCCGAAAAAACCCGAGGGGGGCGGGTGCCCGCCCTCCCCCAAAGTGCCTGTTAGCATTACTTATTTGCTTCAACCACTGTAACAACACCCGCCGTCGCTGGTTGTCAGTTGTTGTCGTTTGAGAATAGTGTGCGCCATTGCTGTCTTTGAAAAACAAATTTCACAAAGTATGGGCTCAAGCTTAGGTAGCTCCAGGGCAAACAGTGTAAATATCACGTGATAATTCATAAAGTGACGCAAGTATTTGTATAACTCCATATGACATTGTTTCTTATGTCTTAAATGCGCCGTCCGCATCTGTTTTTTTATTTTTTCCTATTCAAAGCAGATACTACTATTGGCAAAGAAAAGTTGGACCTCCGATTTGACACAAATGTTGAGACGCCTTTATTGCGAGAATGAGAGGAATTATTTCATGTCTTTTGTACTGGTTTTGTCTGATCAGAGACCCTTGCTTGGCGTTCATATTTTATTTGGAAAGCTATACATTAGTAATTTTCTATGAAACCGTGCTCCCATTTTGAAGAACGAGAAGTATGTACTGTGTTGGAGGTTCTCAAGCTGAAAATTGGATTGGGTTTAAAATTTGATTATATCAAAATCCAACACGTTGATAAAATTTACATTTCTATTTTCCTTTTCATATATGGTACACTATTTCCTAGGGTTTGCTGTTGTTCTTAGAATTTGCAATTGCAACTAGGTACTCTAATAACTTTGCTTAAATTTTGATTAAGCTCATGGCATAGGAATGTTTCATTTAGAAAATTACCTAGCATCGTTCTTTAACAAATAAAAGCAATACCTATACCATCCCTGCAAATACAGTTTAGATCATGTTTTTTTAGCTTGAACCTTTTGTGACAGCATGGAGGTTCAATTATTTGCCTATGTTGGTGTAACTTTAGCCATTTTAGGTTCCTTTGGATTTCATGTAGGTACCTAGTTCAACATGCAATGCTCCTTTTAGAAGTCATTGCAACATGTTTTGGTAGCTTTTTTGGGCAGTGACAATCTGGAAGAATTAAAAATAGTTATCCATGGCTGCTGGCTAATTGTTATCCAATGTTTGAATGTCAATTAATTAATTCTGCTTCTATCAATCATCAGTTTCTTGTAGGACTTTCTGAATAGCTTGTGTTTTGCTAGTTTATTGATTTATTTCTTTTTATCATTATCTATGTATTTGTCATGTATTTATTTTATTTTGGAAGCGAGTCGTATTTTGAGTTGAGTTGAGTCGTGAGCTGAGTCAGAGTTGTGTCGGATGAATTTAGCCTTGAGTCGGAGTTGAGTCAACTGCTCTCAGCACTTGAGTTGAGTTGAGTCGACTCAAGGAAATTCTGAAACGCACAACTCTGAGCTGAAGTCAATCAATACACCAAAATTGACTTGGGTTATCCCCATAAAATCCACTGTCTAGTTCAACTGTGACCAAGTCTTTCACCTCGTGACGTTTGTTTTCCTTTTGTTTTTCTACTTCGGTTGCCCTCCCTCCCAACCTACCGGCTAGATCCGCCACTGGGGTTATATACGGCTGAGAATATTTGCAGAATCGGTGCCACGGGAGGGGATTAACAGGTGATATGTGTACATTGCAAGCAGGTAGAGAGCAAGATGCAAAAACAGAGAATGATGAAAATAGCAGAAATAACAATCACTGGTGTTCAGCCAGTGCATTGGAAAGAGGTCTGGTATCAGCGCGCAGTTAAGAGGGTCCTAATATCTCCCCACCTTGATATCTCAGTAGCAAAGAGGGAAGGAAAGACCCGCCTGGGAGTTTGGCGGGGCCTATGATGATCTACATCATAACCAACTTTTATCGAACTGGATCAATATGTTCTAGGCCAAACAAAGTCGTAAAGGTTAAGTGTTTGGAACCCATTGGAAAATACCCTGATTATGAGGAAACAAACAGGAATACACTAAAAGCGGACAAAGATCATAGTAGAAAGGTCCCAAAAATGTACTCTGAAATTTTGGGGTCAAGGTCATTCAAGGTCATTAACGCATGACGCCACAAAATTGCACTATCCCAAAAACCTGCAACATACCCTTTAGAAGCTGCGGGGCGGGAAAGAGAAATTTGCCTTGGTAAATGGCTCTTGACCTAGATCTGTGACCTTGACTTTAACATTGAGTACCCTGAACTATGACATCACAGCTCAACGTTATTCATACTTAGTAACGCAATCTAACTGAAAGCACTGGGGTCAATGGCCTTGTAATACTAGAATGCTATTATGAACTTGAACTGTGACCCTTAAACCTGACCTTGAACTTTATGTGAGGTTACCTTGACAATCATCCCGATTATATGACGTTATTGCGTCATCGCTCGGTCTTCAGTGCAGGCAAACTGGTGCGACCGCGCGATTGTAGCGATCTCAAAATATAGGCCTGACTTTGGAGTCTGTAAGTTAAATATTATCAACAAATTTTCAAAGTGATTTCACCAATCCACGCGCCGATTAATTCTCTCAAAAGCGGCCAAATGAGGTTTTCCGGATGCGAATGGCTCATCGGCCATTTTGAAAAACATAGGTGGAGGGGACACTTTTCGATCCACCTCTACTGCGCATGTTAATCAGGCTCTAATTTTGGAGATTATGCGGCGTCATCCTTTAATTGTTCGATTTTAATCCCGTGAACTATCTGCCACCGTAATGACCCTGTTGGGACTTGGGATATATGTATTTTACGGACAATATTACACCATACACTGAGCTATGGTTCCCTCGTGGCTTCACCTGTCCAAACCCGGTTTACAGAGGGAAAACAAGCTCACTATTCTACAAAAATCCCAAATTTAGTCAGAATTGCTTGACTGGCTTAGATAGAAAATTATTGAAATACATATTCACTATGGTAAAATCTTGGAATTGTATGCTGTTATACTCCGCCACAGAATACCACCAGAGAGAGAGACGGGGTATATGCTGCATCGCAGACTCCTCCTTTCCCTATTTTTATACTGTGCCGCTGCGCACCACCTGCGAGCAGCTTGATGTATTGACCTGCTACTGGTGGATCTAGGGGGCCGAAGAGGTCACGACTGCCGAAAGGCTGAAAAGGGTTCGTTCTGTTCCTCATTGGGAACAAATGGTTCGTACATGAATCAGGTATAAGCAAAAACTAAAAATCACCTACAAAAGTGGAAACAAATCTTTCTGAAGGTCCAGCGAAAGAAAAACTACGCAGATTGAGGATAAAAGGCACTGTTGGGCTACAGGTTTGAATTGACCGGAGCGGACGAACACTGAAAAACAAAGTCACGGCTGGCACTTTCGAAAACGTCGGCGCGGCTAGCGTGGTGCCTGCTCAAGCGCTCTAGTTGCCTTGTTCACCGGACTGAACCCCGTTGGGACCGCCGCCCTTCGGTTTTGACGCTCCAGTCACTTCGCCTTCCGGTTGGCGGTACCCCTTCCGGGATTGGGAGAGGGCCGGCTGGACGTGGAACGGACCCACCCCTGGTCCGGTACCTGCGCCGGACAAGGCCTGCCCGTCACTGCCACTCCACGGTCAGTGAACTTCCTCTGTACTGTGACGGCCGTCCACACACCCGGGCTCCCCTGTTCTCTGTTTCACAGGTTTCTGCGCATCTGATGCGGACGAGGTCCCGATGAACGTAGTTCTATTCATCAGTCTCGGTCTTCCAATGCCCCGCTCCCTGTTGATGCTCTTCAGTGTATCCAATATTCAAATGAGGAAAGCCTCGCTAGACCGAACCACGATGCAGTCACTACGCCCGCTAGTTGCAGCAATGAGAGGATTTAAAGGGAATGTGGCACCTTCATAATATGATTTTAACTGAGATAGCCAAGTTGTAAAGCAAGTCGGAAAACCAGGTACTCAATATACCATTTGTTTTGGAACTCGAGATTTCCGTAGAAAAAACTAAAACCTACCTGCAATGTACCCCTATGTACCCCTAGAAGCAGGCCACATTTGCCATGGCTGTTGGTGTGACGACAAATGCTGACGTCACGATGAGCATCAGCCAATCGAAGCCCTTGAAACGTTTCAAGTATGGTAGTGGTTGCCAGATCATGATATCATCCACGGGCAGATATTTATTTCTTTTCCTAGAGGAGCATTTTAAAAATAAAAATATTGAGCCTATTGTACATTTCTCAAAGAAATCAAGAGTGGTTCATTATTTTCGGCTAAAAGTACGCCTAATTACACTAAATTCCAGGATTTGACCAAGGTGCCACATTCCCTTTAACAGAAACTTAACAGAGGATTTTACGGAAGCCTCGTTCCTGCATATGCTGGTTACACTCACGGAGGTTATACGCATGGAGATGCGGGCGAGATAAGCGGTTTATGTTGGGCATCAGCTGCTGTGTGTCCATATTTAGCACCTTGGTGTGCTCAGGGTCATCTCTAGGCGGGTAAACAGAAGTCCGCGCGCCCAGGGGAAGGTTGGGTTAGCACTGCGTCGTCTTACCGAACATGTAAGTGCTCTTCCAGGAGAACGATCACCGAAGAAGCTTCCACCAAGGACGCCCATGTGAGTAGGCGAGAGCCGGCTAATTAGATTTCCGCAGGGAGTACCATAAGTGTATCTCATAGCTGCACTGGCGTTTGAGGATGCAGCACTCAAGCAATCTAGTGCGCCATGATTGCCTCGCTCTCCAGTGCCGGTGCGGTCAGGCAATATACCAAAGGGCTTACTGCCCCGCTGTGCGGTGCTTAGACGACAGCTTATTTCGTCACAATGATAAAACACCTTGTTATTCAGACAGAAAAATTAGTCTCACCAGCAAGGTGAATCATTTATTTCTGCGTCTACAGAACCAATGGGCATTTGTTTTCTAAGAGAGATGCTGCATATGAAAAATCGTGACCACTTGAAAAGTACTGCCAGGTCCGTTCCAAAGGAGCAGTATGCGCCATTGTGTAGCCCGGGCGGGACCGGAGCCTGTTTGGGAGGCAGCATGTATAACTTTGGATTTTTTGATAATATTTATTCATAAAAAATACCATTTTTTCTTCACAGCTTTCCGAATTTTGTTGGTTGAAGGTTTTGGATTTTTTGCACAATGGCACAGCCGCTCCCTGCGATCAATTTAATTTGGACCTACTTGGCTCGGCAGTTTTGGCCTGTTGAAAGTGTGTCATTGCTCATACGGACACACATACACACACACACACACACACACACACACACACACACACACACACACACACACACAAAAAAAAACAATGTAATAAATATATATATATATATATAACATATAAATATATATATATATATATATATATTCCACCTGTAGCTTCTAACAGTACACTGAAAGGCACTTCTCAGTCTAGTATTTTAAAAAGGATTTGTAAAAATGGTATTGTGATGTAAGAACTGCAGAAAAATTCTCTGCAAAGCAATTTTGGAAGTTTCAAAAGTTGATAGATTTCGCAAGGTGCTGAGCCGATGAGAATACTTATAAGTTGATAAGACGTCTAATTGTCCGCCTCCTCGAATCCAAGATAAAAATGGAACAAATACACTATGACAATACATTCGGGCACAGCCCCCTGCAAATCCTCAGGAGGCAACAGCTGAAAACATAAATGCGCGGTCATAGTGTAGGAAATGGACTGACCTCCAATCAGCGCTAGAAATGAGGCCGATTTGAGGTCTTGGCTCATATTATGACCACACCTTTATGGTTTTAGCTATTGTATTATGAGGATTCTGACAAAAGGCTCTCCTCGAATATACAATCAGAGTGTATCTGCTCCATTTTACATACAGGACTCGAGGAGACAGGTCCTAAGACATCTTATCAGCTCTATCAACTATGGAAGTCTTATTCATTTTATTAGTGCTAATCCCAAAAGGCACATTGGCCCGATTCCAGAGACAACTGCACAGCAGAAGCATTTCCACTTCTAACCTGAATTTGGTCGAACGTTGAAAATTGGATTTGAGTATAAAATATACCCTATATTGGTTTAAAATTGTCGGAATGTTACTATGGTGACAATTATTTTTGTCTCCTTTTCCTAAAAATGGATGAAAAGTGTAACTAAAGTCGGAGAAAGTTGTACATCCAGTATTACCTGCTTCAATGCCAGAACATGGTGGCAAAATATGAACTCAAGTGGGACGTCCGGTATGCATACCAAAAGTTGAATTTCTGGAAATCGTAACTCTTTCTTTGCCCAAGCTAACCTTCAGGTTAGTAAAAAAACGTCATGGGAATGAAATTATATAAGATTGAACTTGGCCTTATTTTAACCACTTTCAATTTTGGATCTCCAAGAAATGTGCAAGGCTTTAACTATTAGTGACGCTGATTGGGGTACGGAAATGTACAAATTAAGACACTGTAGGCAATTCTAGGTAGGAAAAAACATTTCTTGCGGTTTTTTTCGCGATTCTTAGCGAAAGGTATGTGTAACCTCACCCTGGAAGTATCAGTCGAGAGAGCGACGAACGGGATTAACGGCACGTCGGTTGTACCCGCCGCAGACGGGGCGGCCCGTGGTCAACGTCAGGCCACACGTCACGACGGAGCCAGCGAGGTTTAATAATGCTTAGCATTTGGAATAGGCGTGATTGCCTGTTTCGAGAATATCTAGATAGGCGGTTCGAGTGGAAGGTCGAGGCTTCAGTAGGAGGGCGATGATTTCGAAGTGCGTATGGAGGGACTTGACGACGTCAGCGAACTGCGGGCGCTATGTGGCGACCTGGGTCGGCTGTCGAGGGCGTTGGTCTTTCGCGACGGACGCTGTGGTACAAGATGTGCGTAGAGCCGGCTGGCCTCCGTAAGTAGTTTATGGCACGCTTATCAATGTGATTTGCTATGCGTGATATGCTTGGTATTGAGTTAAATTAGAAATTTTCCATACGACATTTTCTGGGTTTCGAGTTATCTTTATATATTGTAACGACACGTTTAACTCGTAGGTCTCTGGCGGCCATGTGACTATTTGGAGCCGTGATCCCGAGCCGGTGGGGTCCCGTGATGGAGCCAGATGTCTGTGTACGGCGAGATGTAGAAGCTGCGCGTTGCTGTCATCTATGGAAGCGCAACGAGTCGGTACGTTTAGATTGCAAAAGTGTTGTGTTTCGGATTAGCGCCTAGTAGGTAACGTCGCTCAATAATTGTGAAGTTATGCTTCAAGGTATTAGTATGATGGATATTTAGAGTTGGTCGTGGAACGGATTAATCGATAATTACGTTATATTTGGCTCGAAGTGGCGTCCCTGTGAGCATGGGGTTTTCCGAATTGTGATGCCGTTTCGTCCGCAGAAATGGAATAAAACCGTCTCGTAAGAAATGGTTTTCCAGTCTTCGAGCTGCCCTTCGAGATCGGCGCGCGGCACTTTACAGTATGTATTTTTCGGCAATGCGCCCGGTCGGTGCGATGCCCGTGCAGCTGCAATGACACAAAGGCCAATGAAGTCGTGGAGTTATGGACTTTTTAACAATAATGACAGCCGTAGGTAGGTGGTGGTAGCCAGAAGCAGCTCTTGGAGGGGGCCCGCCCAACGTTTTTTTTTTGGGGGTAGGCCCTAAATTAAGAAACAATTGTAAAAGTACAGCATTTTTAAGAGAAAAAACGTCCACAATTTGGTCCCTTTGGGAGGCCAATAGATACTAGTTTAGCTTTTCGTGGGGGCAATGGCCCTTTTAGGCTCCCTTGGATCCGCCAGTGGTGGCACCACAGGCGGATTCGGGGAGGGGGAGGGGCAAGTGGGGGCGCTCCCCTTCGATGGGCCTTCGTCGTCCCCTCTAGTTGCCCCCTCCCCTAGTGTTAGTGTGCTAGCGAACAAGTACCTCTCAAATACCCTTCAGCCAGTGATCAAATCTGCCTATCAATCGAATAACCGAAGAATTAGATGAAAAATTCAACGTGTGCGGTAGTAATTTTCTAAATGCATTCGACAATGAACAGAGCCTTTGGGCCCCGTGTATCCGGAAACTCTGGCTGTTGCCTGCCGAAAGTCATCACTGGCCGTTGAAAAGCAGCAAAGAGACGTGGCTACTATTTGTACAAGTGTGAGTCACTTACTTTATTTTCCACAAAGTCTTGTCTTTTGCATCGTCTCTCGCGACATAGATCCAGGATTTCCGATTGCGTGGGAAGGAGGAAGGGACTTAAGCTGGGGTGCCACCTGGACCATGGGGATGTTTTTTGGCGGGAAATTTTATTGTGGGGGCGCCGGTACTTGCATCCCGAAGAGGGCGGGGGTAAAAGGCATCATTTCAGGCATATCAGAAACATCAGCTTTCGACATTACAGGTGACACCATCGAACTTTCAGGGGGACCATGACCATTTTAGGGGAGAGGCGAGGGTTAATGGGGTGGGGTTCAAGTGCCCCATTGCCTCCTGGATCCACCTATGCACGAGGCTTTTAGCTGAGTAAAGGCCCGGCTCCCTGGGAGCTTGTTCGTTTCTCCGGAGCTGCCGGAGTTCCGATTTCGTAGACGTTTTCTGTTGCACTGAATATTTTCAGCAGCCAAGGTATGTCGCAATCCCTGATTGACGAGTTAGCGTTTTTTAACCCCTGCAGCGAGGGGGGTGGGGGAAAACATAGTTTTGCCTCAAGTTTTTTTGCCTCCCTCCCCATCTGCCACTGATAGAGGTAAGCACCACTATCGATTCTAACCAACACGTTACCTTGCGAACGAGCTTGTACCGTCATCTCACTTCTTCTGTGGCTCCGGTCTGTAGGATAGGCCCACATGCTATGGCACGTCGCGCAAACCCAGAGATGAAAATCTATGTATGTCTCATTTTTCCTATTATGTTCCACTGTCCAAATAGAATAGTGCAGAACCTGTTTTGGGATAACCTTTATCGGGATAGAGAGTTCATGGTTCGTACTTAACAATAGGTCATCGATATAAAACATACCGGAATATGTTTTGTAGAACTCGGTGGGCCCATTATGTGTATGAGTTTTAATCGGATAGGTTCACCCTGTTCTGAATTATGATATCTTAAAACTATTTTTGAGGTGAGGTCACTCGATCTGCACTGGAGACCTAACCTGAAATGACCCAACCTTAACATTTTGTCTGAAGCCGTAAAAATGATCAGAGAAAAGGTATACTAAATACGGCGGCACTATACGCCGCTGTTTTTATTCTGTCTTAAAAATTTTGAGGGGGCGGGTACCCACCCTGCGTCAATATGGGTGTTAAATTTGGAGCAGTGAGACTTTCAGCATCTGTAAAAAATAAAGGATAAAGATGGAGCGAGGATGTTTTATTTACATACCAAAATTGATGATGGCACAATGACGTCCTAAACATAAAATTAGGAAATGATATCTGTATTGTCATACTTCGGTCTGCTATTTCACAAGGTAAAAACGTTTCTGTTTGATAATCCAGGCATATTTATTTTCCTTAGAAAATTTCCTTCGCCTTGGATACGATATTGTGCAGTTTCCCTTGCTACCAAGCGGACGCGCATCGCCTGCCAGTTTTCTCCCTACTCATGTATCAAGTTTCACA
Organism: Lepas anatifera; assembly: GCA_034440635.1. Classification (NCBI taxonomy): domain Eukaryota; kingdom Metazoa; phylum Arthropoda; class Thecostraca; family Lepadidae; genus Lepas; species Lepas anatifera. Next base: position 482,281 of record JAOTON010001975.1, on the reverse strand, counting down.
TATGAACGCTTGAAAATTTTAAAACAACTAATTATTGAGATTTATCGTTCGCGACTACATAGAGAAGAACAGCTGTTCAGAAATCTAGGGTTCTTTATCTAAGCTCACGCGCAAACCGCATTTTTCAAGCATTGAAGCTTTCGAAAATCACTGTTCAGTGGGTGTTGAAGGGTCTCGCGGAAACGTTCACCCCTGGTGTGCACTGCAACGGTCCAGTTTGTAATTCTAACGTATTGAATTGAATTAATGTAGCTACCTGATGGTGTCACGTTGATTACTCGCAGAGAAATAAGCTCGCTAAAAGCGTTGGGACGGCCAAGCCGGGCCGGGCTGGGTCATACCTATGTAAATTTATTTACCTCTGATGCAGGAGGAAATAATGGATCTACCTTTACCTCGGTAATAATACAGGAGGTGAACACAATTTTTGGGAGATTATTAACATCTAAGAAAAACCGCTTTATTTCCTGATTTGTCTTGGCAGGTCAGAAAATCGACATTGTTTAACCTACCTTTTACCAGGTAAATATTGATTTATGTTTTTTCAGTTCTCTTTGATGTTTTCAATAGAGTATTAAAGAGAAGAACAAACATAGAATAATATTTTCCCGTCAGAAATGTTTTCGTGAAGTTCTAACCACCCATACATGTTTTGGGTGTTTACATCGGGTTAAATACCATTCCACTATGACGTCCGAGGCTTCTGCGCTTTAAACCGATTATCAAGCGGGTACATACAGTAAACTGTTTACAACTTATCATCCATATTAACGTCGTAGGAGGCCGGCTGACGTAAGCAGATCATGCTTGGCACTCCATCACCACTTGCTATCTGATGGACTGATCACGTGGCATGACTTACTGACACACGTTATGACATTGATATGAAGGTACTAATGTCACATTATGACATTGGTATTTAAAGTACCCTGATATGAAGCTTCATTGTTTTGCCACCATACTTATTTCACGCCCTTAACTTTAAATTTTAGAGATCGATTCAACCGCTCACTATAGGAGGAAGACTTTTGTATTTTTTCAACTCAAAATGAATTTACAGCCGGCGGAAGAAGCGGGAGGAAATAATGATTTTTCTCTTTAGGAATCCAAATTTATGATTTTTGCTTCATTTAAAGATCGTTAAAAACTCAGGTTTGGCCTCCATTGATGGATGGGTATTAAAAAACGTTACAAATACGTGACGAAATCGTTTTTATTTCGACCGGGGTCACGAATTGATACATCACGGGATCATGGCAGGCCATGGCCTCGACCTACCCACGGGATCAATTGTTTAAAGTGAAGAATATACAATTAGAATGCCAAAAGCAACACCTTGTTTAAAAGTCATCGATTATGGGTCATGTTATTAATATGGCGTACGATCGTATGCAAATAAACGTTGTGCGACATCCTCAATATGACCACCGCGGCTTCGGTCAGATATTTGGGCTTTACGGCGTAGCTGGCGTCAGTTTATATTGTGCCCTCACTGCTGGTTGGTGCTAGACATCCAATGCCAGAAGGCCTCGCTCCATTTTATCGATGTTGAACCGGACCCTCGCATTAGATTGTGGTTCACGAGGTCTTCTTCATGTTATGACAGTATAGCCTAGAGAAAAGGACTAGACCAAAGTGTATGAGTCTTTGCATTATTCAAACAGGTTTGGTCAGGGCCAGAGGAGACACCGTCACGTTATGTCGTTATCAAGGTGTTTCGAGCTATATTGTAGAAATATATCGCTAAATTATCACACTGATTGCTAGGAATGCATGAGGCAGCCTCCACAGCCCTGCAGTTGACCTTTTTATCGCGGTCGACGCAAGATATGCTCAACTAGAGCCACATTATTTTGTCTAATAGACGCTCCAAGAATTTGTCAATCATTGAAGTACAGGGACAAACATTTTAGAAAATTGAGCTGGCCCGAATACCAGCCTCTACTCTCTTCTGAGGGCCACACATTCTTGAGCGAGGACAAAAGCCTACGGCTTTCGGTCGATAATCCCGAGATCCTCTTTCATTTTCACCTAATGCTCATTTAAGTTCTCCGAAGGAAACGAGATGATGATTAAATATTATCTCGGCAATCACAAACGAGAACCGTAAGGCTTTGTTCCCAGCGGACAATGTGGGGTTCTCGGTCGGGAAATGGAAGATGGTCCCCGAGCCAGCTAAAAGTTCCTGAATGTTTGTCCGCGCACCTCCAGTCAAAATACGGGGAGGGTGGGGGAGCCAAGGGGAGTCTGGACGTCGCTCTTCGCTAACATTTTTATTTTAGCTCAATGGGTAGAATATTGAAGAATTTTGGGTTGCAACCAACATGCGCAAAAGGTAAACGGGAGCCAATTTCCCAAGCTTCCCGAGGAAAAAACTTGTGTCGACAGAACCGTTGTAAGTTGGCTGCTCTCCTCCCCGTGCACAGTCGGCAAATTGTGGCATGCAGCCCAACGAGGTAATTGGAGAAGTTCAAATCCTGCTCCAATGGACGCAGCTTATCTGTTGCTTGGGAAAATGTTTATTCTTACTGGATAATTTGGTATTTTCTTATTCTCATTTTGTTGCTTATTCTTAAAAAGAGCCCAATAGGGACGGACAGTATAAAGCTGAACGTACCAGTGTATTCCTTCCTGTCCGAAGATGGACAAAAGCTGCACCAAACCAGAAAGTCTTCTAGAACGGTGCCCAATTAAGATATTTCCAAAGCTTCATGCATTTTACAGACTGGTGGCTCTTACCTTTAATTTTCATGGAAGTACTGGGTGGTGGCCTTGTTGATGCACCTACATTGGAACGCTGTCTAAGCTATTACGTCAACATTTCACACCCATCTATTTTTCCTGATTGTGATTTAAATGCAAACAATCATGCATTAGACAAACACGTAAATGTGGCAAAATGCCAACACAAGGGGGACCACAAAAAGGGGGTGACCACAACACAGGACCACACACAAGAGGTGGTGGTCACAACACAGGTGGTGACACAACAAAGGGCGGTGACAACACAAGGGGGACCAAACACAAGAGGGAAAAAGAGGGCGGTGGCCAGCGATGTGTAGAACACTCTTCAAAAGGCCTTAAGTTATGAAAGTGGCATCGTCAGTCTACCCAAAAATGTCACATTATGGTAATTTCCTCCTGTTAGGCATCTTATGCATTTTCTTGATGATTCTGATACTGTCATACGAAAACTTCCAGGCCATCTCAGCCTAGAATGAATATTGAGGAGTTTGTGGTAAACAGTGCACTATTGCGACAGGGTGAACAATAAATAGGGCGCGGAGACATTGTGCATTGGTCTCCAACACTAATCACAAGTTCTGGTCGAGACCTTTCACGGCGGTGTTCTCTTCGCGCTGTCTGTGTGCCGTTTGTCTGGTCTGTTCATTTTATAAGTTGTATTGGGATGTTTGTACAATTAATGACTAGCGCTGGAGGGACACACGCCCAGTCTGTGCCAATAGTCCCGCTCACGCACTGCGAGTGTTTCCGTCGGACTGAACCCCTACAGTGGCGGCAACTTCAAATCATGAGGTTGGATACATAACACGGCCGCTCCTGGTGCAATAGCTACTTTGTAGGTTGCGCACTTGATATGTGTACTCACTATTATCGTTAGTGCTTCAATTCCCAGTTCGCAAACGAAGCGTGGGCGTTAGTTCGAGGCATTGTGCACCTCATTGCGTTTTAGTTATTTTCAGCCAGTGCTTTCAATCACGACGTCTGCAGACAAATAATTATTTTTACAATGTTTATTGACATGGACAAAGATCAAGCGCTCTCTTGACAGCTTTGGTACAAATTTCGGCTGCATTTCTTTCAGAACCCCTCTCCCCCAATTCGGGCCAAGCAAACAGTAAAAATGAAATAACAACACCAGTACAGCTACCTGAGGCAGTGACAGACTGCAGCCGAGAAAGGCAATAACACAATGGCGGCGCTTCCAGCCCGTAAGGGCCTCGGTGACGACATGTTACCAGGGTACCGCTCGACCTCATGCATAACACAAGTGCCAGGGTGCGACTGTGCAGGGCAGCAGGGCTGCTCCGCCGTGTAAACGCTACCGGGTCCTCCGGCTGCATGAATTAGAAATGCACGGAATGAGGTCCCCCCTGTACGCGTTACCTCGGCCAAAGGAAATGCAATACAGAGAGAAGAACAAAAATAATAAATGTATGCCTAGTACATGTTGATATATTTACATACATATATTTGATTCTCAGTGTGTGAGTGCAGAGCATATTGCGCATGCGTGCATGTATGTACAGTTTCAGTGTAATGCCGGGGCTGCGCATCCGGCAAGTTATGCTATGTCGGTCGACTACTACTGCCGTCAGCAGACGACTCGCCACGCAACTGCGGCAATGGCCACCCAAACGACACATGCACGGTTACCGCAGTGCAGACATATCACCAGATATGCTGACACAGAACACCACAATACAAGCACATCCGCCGCCCGAGACACGTCACCCTTCAACATTCACATCAAACAACTCGCACAGCTTCCCCTGTAACGACGGGAGTCTTATGGGGTAACCATCCTATAAGTAGGTAGGTATGTACTTCATTAAACTTACTGTTTTAACTGCTTTCACGATAGGTATTTGAGACTTTGGAAATTGTTGTAAATGATGATGAAATAGATAGTAAACGGAATATTTAGCCCCAGAACCATTTCTAGAATCTAATACATATAATGCCAAAAACCGGGTGCCATCATGATTCTGTAGCAACATATGAGTTTTAGACTGAGCAAAAAGTTTTAATAGGACATATTTTTTAAATTCCAGATTCCGTTAATCAAAACCTCGGCAAAATATCAAAACGACTGCACACAGAACGTCTACACATTGATTCATTTACAGGACATAAATTGTACTATAAAAACGACTATACCAAAATAGTGTACAACTCGAAGTATCCACAAATTATTGTGTCTACAGATCAAAAAGTCGACAAATGTCCTTAAAGGGTAAAGTCAATGCGTCTATAAACAAAATTAGATTTTATTAGAACGTCTTCACCCGGGGTATCAAAACAATCACGGGTCAAAACGTCATGTGCAACGCTTTTATATGCCACTGAAACTGGTAAACAAACAGGGTAGTGAGGGAGAGGGGCGTGCTGCCCACCCGTTTGTTGCTATTTAGCCGTGATGCGATCTATACGGGCCGCGGACTGTGGCTGGTGTGGCGGGACGGAACTGTCGCACGTTCAACGGCCACCTGGGCAGTATAGAAGCGCAGGTGAAAAAAGGTCATGCAAGTCGTAAAAGTTTGGTTACCCTGTTGTGAAGAGCCAGAGCCGCCCCTACACATCTGCGCGGCAGCTGGCGATAGCTGAGTCTCAGTGGGCACTTACGTTGAGGCAAGATGTCCATTATCTATCTCATACAAAAATAGCTTTGCCAAACAGTAAAGGAGCTTTGAAAAACACTTCCACACTTCTATCACGATTCAGGTATCTACCCCTATCATTGTGTATTTTTACTTGGATTATGTTCCATCTTATTTCTTTTTCTTCTCCTAGTTGGAAGCGACGTTACGCTCACACATTTTTAGACACGCGAAGATACACGAAGCTGTCCATTTACGGCTCAAAGCAGCGTCATGGTCGCCCTGGGCCGTCACTGGTGGAGGCATTGCTGAACGGAGGGACCGCTGGTCAGCACAGGCCCCTACAGGGCAATCCTCTGCTCCCACCACTTGTTGGGACGCAAATGTGGCTCTGCCGGTGCCCATTTCCGGGATCCTCGTCCCATCACTCCGCTCCTGACATCGTTTTATCTGACCTGCTTTTTTCCTGGTTCTTTGTCTTTTGTCAATACATGCATTCGGCCCCGATTTAGTTGTATCCTTGTCCTTCAAGCCCAAGAACCAAAAATTGCGTGGCTTTCGTTTGACTTTGAATATGACTTTATAAGCCTTTTGATGACTTGTGAAGACTAATTTGGTTTGGATGACTTGTTAAATTTGCATAACAATTTAGAATAAGAGAAGATAATAAAAATATGCCCTTACTTAGGCATTCCATGGATAATATCGACCAATATTTACCTCTTTATGGGTTTTACCGCTTTTGCCACCGGGTCTTTGCCCGCCAGCTTAAACTGGTAAAAAACTATAGTCCAAGCCGATTTCAGTCGGCTGCTGCCAACCCTGATTGTAATCAGGAACCACGCATCTGCAACATGGCAAGATATAGTTGCAAAGCGGCTAGCCCTAAAGGCGTGCCCTGAGACTCGGCTAAGTAAAAACTATGCATTTCACAGAGAAAGCTCATGGTAAGTAGATTGGCATACATGGAAGAGTTAGGGCTTATTTTGATTTGAGCAAAGTCTATCGATGGAGACCTCAGAGCAAGATAAATATGTGCACAAGTCCAATCGTAACATTACCTCACTGTCGTACTCGCAAAATCCCTTTAACAATGCCGGTATAAAACAACGTGATTGGTTCGAGGCATCTTATGTTTCTAATAAGCTTTTCTAATACCGCTGTGCCAAATTAGACTTCCATTGAAGGGTGGCTGTGTTCGGGTGCCACTGCCACCAGGAACCGCTCCCACCAGCGAGAGCGTGCCCGTTGGCGGTCAGTGACTGCCCCACGCCCGCCCGCTTTCTGGTGCAGGCGGCCTGCACTGCGGCCCGACGGCTGACCTGCTGACACAGCACCGTCACATCCGTGACCGCCTCCGTGAGACTGGTCCGTGGCCACGGCGTGACTGCTGCCGGCCGGCGGACGTCCTGAGTCGGCTGACGTCACGACACCGAGCAGTTAACGCCGACGTCGCCGGCGGTACTGAGCCCGAGTTCTCTACTGAATGTCGTAGGACTGATGCATGCGTGGCGGAGCGCTTACCCGTCACAAGTCGTGAGCGGCGTGAGAACATTAAGTGTCACGTGGAAACACCCATAATGTGAGTACAACTCTGGATTACACAGAGCCGAGGCGAGGCTACAAACTCGGCGGTGGGACACAGACCGGAGCAAACTCGCCATTGCATGAATGAAAGCGAGGAAACGGATGTCCATCGATGTTCCCAATCTTTGGCAATAAGCAGGGCACCACTCATTTTCGGAAAGACGAGGAGCTACATTTACTTCATTTCAGGTTTTGCTGGTAAATGCCCTAGTGTGTGGTTGCGGTTCATCTCGGTTTATCTCATCACTCACTGCAGACTGGGCTGGTGTTGAGCAGCCCCGTTGCACACTATCACTTTGGGTTACCACTGCAGGAGCGGTGACCCACGCCGCTGTCCACTGCCGTCCCACCTCGCGACCACGCCACTGCAGGAGCGGTGACCCACGCCGCTGTCTACGGCCGTCCCACCTCGCGACCACGCCACTGCAGGAGCGGTGACCCACGCCGCTGTCGACTGCCGTCCCACCTCGCGACCACGCCACTGCAGGAGCGGTGACCCACGCCACTGTCCACTGCCGTCCCACCTCGCGACCGCGCCACTGCAGGAGCGGTGACCCACGCCGCTGTCTACTGCCGTCCCCCTCGCGACCACGCCACTGCAGGAGCGGTGACCCACGCCGCTGTCCACTGCCGTCCCACCTCGCGACCGCGCCACTGCAGGAGCGGTGACCCACGCCGGTGTCTACTGCCGTCCCACCTCGCGACCACGCCACTGCAGGAGCGGTGACCCACGCCGCTGTCTACCCCGTCCCCCTCGCGACCGCCACTGCAGGGCGGTGACCCACACCACTGTCCACTGCCGTCCCACCTCGCGACCGCGCCACCGCAGGAGCGGTGACCCACGCCGCTGTCTACCGCCGTCCCACCTCGCCACCACGCCACTGCAGGAGCGGTGACCCACGCCGCTGTCTACTGCCGTCCCACAGAGCGACGCTCCGCAGAGAATTTCAACATTTAATTGGACGCTGATCCACAAATCGAACGTATTTGAAACACCACGGCACTTCTTTTCAAAAATAAGCTTTGGTGTACTTCATCACGACCAGTTCTCCCGTTCCATTGCGATGAAGGGGAAGATATCTGGTCACTATGTGGGTTAATCTTATACACATATTTCTAGAGGCTTATGCACTTGTTTCACTTGCTTGGTTTTTGTTGTTTTTCTGCAAGATCTCAACCATCATTTTCTACGTCTCATGGCCTTTACACATGTTTTACAACGGTGTGTTCAAGGCATATTCAAGCTCAGAGTTCTTAACCGACTCTTTATGTAAGCTCCCTAACTTGCAGTAGTGGAAAACAATCACACAAAGCTGCAGAGGCTTTGTGAGTGGAGCCGTTTTAACCGTTGCATGGCTGTCAATCGTCTTTGCCAGTAATCGTTACGCGAGAGGCCGCCCTCCGCCACGTGGACGAGCGTGGATAATCTGACTGAGACGACATGAAAAGCTTCTAATTTCCGTGGTGCAAGAAACATAGGCGGATCCAGGGTCACTAATCGGGGGTACCTTGTGCGGGCAGGGGGCGCCACTTTTGACCGGAAAAACCAATCAGGTGGACGCCAAATCGTATCGCCGACCGCCGATTTTCGTATCCTGGGAGAGGGGGAGGGTGGAAAGTTACATTTCAGGGGGCCGCCATTGACCCTTCAGAGGAGCACCGAGACCATTTTCGGGGGCGCCGAGGGTCGATCGGGAAGGGGGAACCTGCACCCCTTCCCCCGGATCCACCTATGACGAGAAAAGCTCAGTTAGCTAATGCTGGGAGGCTAATGAGTTTTAAGCCTCCTGCTAGAAAGAAAGCCTATTCTCCCTCTAAAACCACAGAACATCATCGGATTTCGATTCGTTATTACCCTTGTGTGGCAAAACCCTTGTAACTTGCCCTCTGTTTTTTTCTAATCCGGTTAGATAACTTTTTGCAAGAAAAGTGGAAGGTCATGGAAGGTCCCACTCCTCCAATATTTCAATACCAATGTAATGAGTCCGATGCTGTTACAACGTCATAAAACTCGCAATATATATATATATATATATATATATAATATATATAAAAATATATATATATATATATATAATATATATATTTTTTTCTTTTTCTGGTGAACTTACACGGAGACACATCTCTCCACTTGAGAATGACACAAATGTATTAAAAGTTCTCCGAGAGCTTGTTGAAGATAGGGCAACATAAAATCTATAAAAGGGTATGACCTTTCGCCCTAGAAGCTAAATATGAAAGCTGTCAAAAGAAACGAGAGACAGAATGACGTAAAAAGTTAAATAATTTAACCTGATGATGGCTCGCAACCGAAATGTTGTGTTTGTCCACCACATGTTCTTGTCTCTTTTGACTCCTGTTTTGTCTTACCCTTTTGGTCTTTTTGAGCGTCTTAGTCCTTTTACGCCTTATTTTTCCGCCTTTTACGTGTTTTGGGACAAAATTATATGTACACTGCTGCCACAGGATGCAGCAGTGTGTGTCATCTTATTTCTTTGAACTCTTTTGTACAACTCACCGTCTGTCTTATCTTTTGACAGCTTTTACATTTACTTTCTAGGGCGAAAGGCCATTCCCATTTGTATAAACTTGCCTTACACTAGAAGAACAATGCAGACGTGAAAAACATATTCCTGAAAAACCAGAAACTTTGACACGCGCCCAGGTGGTGCAGAATGACTCAGCGCTTCAGCGGCGTGCTGGGGTGGTGTGGCGCTCGGCTGCGGCGCAGTATACACGCGTGGAGCCGCCACCACCGCAGCGCACAGCTGGGGTGACTGGGGACCGGGCTTGTAGCCGCCCAACACATGTGAGTGATTTTCGGTCGCCTTGTTAGGGGCTTTGGCATCATAAAAAGCACGTGGTTCTACTCGATACGTTCACCTGTGGCAGTTGTATAAATCAAACGTTTGACGAGCTAGATCTCCCACTAGTGTAAGTATTTGCGGTTTTTATCACAAGTTTAGATACCTATTTTTAAAGAGACCAGAGACGCAGTCAAACAGCACAGGGAGGGAGCTAAGGGAAGCTATTAAGTTATCATATACTGTACCTAAACGCACGTATTTATAGATTTCGCAGTGCTGAGGCTAGGAACATGATTATAAGTTACAAAATGTTTAATGGCCTGCCTCCTCAGAAACTGCATGCGAAATGGATCTAATACACAGGGATTATATATTCGGGCAAAACACTTCATCAGAATTAGCGTAATACGATAGATAAAATAAAAATTCCCGGTTATAGTGTAGCAAGACTTAAAATCATAATTCTCAAAAGCCTATCAAATTCCCACAGGTGCTGCTTCCCAAAATTAGAGCGCAATAGTTCAAATAGGTATGAGTGAGGCTATTATATAGGCATAATAATAATGATTGTTGGGGTTTAACGACGCAACAGCTGCCAGGGTTATACGGCCTCGCCAACTCCTACCCTGCTGGGAGGAATTTGGGGGATCAGATCGGCTCAGTCAGAGGCTCCGCCGGGATTTGAACTCGGGACGGCTTAGTAGACATACGCGCTAGCAACCAAGTCACCCATCCCCTATTATATAGACATACGTGACACACGTGAACTAAAATATGTTTACTTTCATGAAACCTAAGCTTCTACCGATTAATTCCTCTGCCATATGCCTTCCTCATTTTAAATTTTCATGCCGCCGCTTTAAGTCTCGGGCTTCAAGTCCGAAAGTCGGTGCGGGTCATTCACATATATCATGAAGAGAAAGTGGGGCCGAGTATCAGTCCCTGTGGAACGCCCATTCCTATTTACTTGATGTCCAAGATTTTGTCATAGATTTGTTACTTGATGCCAATTTGGCAAATATGAACAAACAATTTCAACAAGTTTTCCCCTTTAAAGCCAAAGAACCCCAGCATGGGAGTAAGGTCTCAACTCAATCACTTTTAAATTCTACTGATATGGCGACACAAATTTGGGGTGAAATGGCTCCACTTTGGCGCGTGCCGAAACATAAATCGATACCATCCCAGCAACCTCATATCTTAATACGAGGATCGCAAAATTGTATACTACATTTAGGTATGTACACCTAATTGAAGACCAATGGCGCCCGTTTTAACACCCTCTGAGCCACCTTCGCACTGGTGGGGGAGGGGAGGGGGCGTTCAAACACCCCCTCGATCTTGGTTCCTATGCAGGATTTATAAAAAAACACGAACACTCGTTGATAGCGCATAAGAACAAATGAAGCTACTACATCAGTCACTTTTTGGCGCAGTTGAATTTTGAGGTCATGGCAGGTTAAAGACGCTGACAGGTAAGAGAATAGTTTCTGGGCTCTAGCGTTTGACAGAGTTGAGCTAGAATCAAGTCAGGGTCAAGTATAATCTGGAAAAGTATTCTAAGCTGCATATACAGAAATAGAGCCTCTTTTAGGCCAATCTCCGTTTTCCCCATGCATTTCCAAAGGAGAGGTCATGATTGGTGCCTGACCATAGGTAATCGATATGAAAAAATCCCAGAATATATTTTGTAGTACGCGGTGGGCCCATTATTTCATAGGGGCTTCAATTTGATAGATTCAATCTGTTCTTACTTATGCCATCTTAAACCTTTTTGAAGGTGAGGTCACTTGACCTGCACTGGTGACCTGACCTGAGATGAGCCAATTTACACATTTTAGGACAAGTTGTAGGATTAATCAGGATAAGGTGTACCAGGTACGGCCTTGCTTCGAGCCATATTTTTTTGTGCCGCCGGAGAAAAACCCGGATGGAACGTTCAAACGCCCCGAATGGGTCGTGGGTAAGGCTCCCACTAAACTGTATGGGAGCCCCAAATAAAGAGTGAATCGAAAATACTTTCCCTTTGCCTTGAAACGCTGCATTCTATAGAAACCGATGAGTGCCCCTGAGGAAATTTGCAGGTTGTTCCGTCGAGACATTATTATAATTAAAATACAAATTTACTAAATAAGGGAGTCTTTGAACGACTGTATGTTAGGGAAACGCCGCGCGCAAAATAACTGTGATCTTTCAAACGCTTCCAGTGTGTCTGCATGACCTATTTCACCGCTGTTCCTATATCGGCGCTTGAGGCACCAAGGGAGTGTGACTCCATGCCCCCTTTAAACAGTCACTGCCAGTATCATTCGAAATACATGTATTTATCACACCTAAAAAAAAACATAACACTACCAAAAGTGGGTTACCCGTTTTCGAGATGAGTGTCCGTATTCCACGTTGGCAGCCACGAACGTTTGCTCGGATAATTTCACCCCGGATACATGAACAGCTTCAGCGCATGCTTTTTGCTTACCAGTAACGCGGAAGGATTAATCTTCTTATGTATCCAGGCACCTGGTACGTCTTTGCCACTCAGTCTCATCCTTTTCTGGAAGGAAGACTTTCGGGTTAGTCGGTATGCGTAGTAAGCAAATAATTTGTATGGGATGAATATATTATGTTGAATTATGCTGAATAAATGGTCTAAAGTTCACGGAGGGCTTGTTGTGGATAGGGGGCCATAAGATATATAAAAAGAGGAATGGCCTTACGACATACTGTCCCTCTTATCTTTTGGCAGCTTTGACATTTACTTTCTAGGTTAAAATGTTATTCCCCTTATTATATGAATGAATTTTGTCAATACATGCATACGTTTCCAATAATGGCCAAGTATTGATTTGCTCTTTACAAGCCGGTCCGTTCTGTGTGGCCATATTTTGTCTGGGTCACGCCAGATTTTGTCTGGGTCACGCCATATTTTGTCTGGGCCACGCCATATTTCGTCTTGCTCGTGTACGACGTTGGTGGGTAGTGTATGCTGATGAAGCTTGTTCCCTGAACGGACTACTCATGTATCCGGGGTATTCGATGCAATCAATAATAATTATTCCGAATAATTCCAACGATAGATACATTTGTGGCGGCACTCAGTGGTGGATACAGGAGGCGGGAGGGGAGGGGGGCAGGGCTATGGGGCTCCTGTCCCGCCAAATGTCTGAGTGCCTATAGTTAATAAATGAGAGGAGGCTGATCCGAGGCAATAGCGTGAGAGGCTCGAGTACCCTAGCCACCGCCCCCGAAATGAAGTCCTGGATCTGCTACTGACCCCATCGATTGTCATTAGCTGCCTACACTCTCAATAGAGCCATGGTGTACTAACCAATTAACATCAAGGAATGCAAGATCAATTATTACACCACTAGCCAGGGGTGTCACGGCCGAATAGTATTAATTGATATGTCACTTGGGCTAAATATGTACGTCAGTTGGACATACATATTTATGGCATGTCAGGTGGACTAAATATATGTTTGTTGGTATGTCACTTGGACTAGATATTTGTGGGCGCGTGGGTATGGGAGGACATTCCTGCCCACTTTATTACATGAGTAGTGGGTTGGAAACAGGGGCACAGCCAGGGGGGGGGCACAGGGGCACGTGCCCCCCATCGGTGCCCGAGTGCCCTTTGATCGCTAGGCGTTTTACCCCGTTTAAGCTGTGCCGCCCGAAATTTTGTGCCCTACGTCGTTGAACCTAGATGCAACGCATTTGGCGATTTAAACTATTATTTGACAATTTAGTACCTTTTTGGTCAGCTGGGGTATTTTGTCGCCTTTCCAAGCATACAGGAAGAGTATGGGCACGTCATCCGTGTCCAGCTAATGCCTCATCGTCGCCAATAATCGTACGGGCGGAGCTAATCTGGTGCCCCTTGAGCTCATCTGATGCCCACTGAGCTGGTCTTGGCCCTTGAGCTATTCACGTGCCGTCTAAGCTGACTTGGTGCCCCCTGAGTCAATCTGCTGCCCCCTGAACAAATCATTGTGCCTCTTGAACCTATCTGATGCTCTCTGAGTTAGTCTGATGCCTCCGAGCTTTCCTGGTGCCCTAATAAGTGTTTTAGTGCCCATTTAGCTGATCTGGCCCCCTATCTCATGCCCCCCGGAGTTTATATACTGTCTCCTGAGCCAATATGGTGCCTCTTGAGCTTATCAGGTATCCCCTGAGCTGGTTATTGATGTCTCATTAGATGATCTGGTGCCCCCAGAGCTGGTCTGGTGCACTGTTAGCCGATGTTGTGTTTCCTGAGCAGATATGTTGCTCCCTGGGCTGATCTAGGTCCCTGCTCTGGTGCCTACCTGAGCCCCCGGGCTGATCGATATGGTGCCCCCTGAGCTGAACTAATACCCCTCAGTCGATCTGGTGCCTCCTGAGTCGGATGCCCTCTGAGCTAGTCTGGTGCCCCCTGAGCTAGTTTGGTGCCCCCTGAGCCAATCTGGAGCCCTTTAAACTGATCTGGGCCCCATAAGTTGATTACATAATTTCCTTAGCAGCTCTGGGGACCTGAGCTGAGCTGGGCCCACTGAGGCTGATGAGGGCTCCTGAGCTGGTATGGGGCTCCTGGGCTGATTAAGTTCGTCCTGACTTGATCTGGCACCCCCGAGTTGATCTGAGCCCCGAGCTGGTCGTGGACCCCTGAGCTGATACCTTGTCCTCTGAGCAGATATGGTGCTCTCTAGGCTGGTCTAGACCTCTGCTCTGGTCCGGGAGTTATGAGCTTATCTGGCCCCCGAGCCGATCGATCTGGTGCTCCCTGAGCAGATAGATTGCCCGCTGAGCTGAAATAATGCCCCCTAAGTCGATATGGTGCCTCCTGAGCCCATCAGATGCTTGCTGAGCCCATCTGATGCTCTCTGAGCTAGTCTAGTGCCTACTGAGCTAATATGGTGTCCTTTAAGCTGACCTGGGCCTCCTGAGTTGATTACGTGATTTCCTGAGTAGTTCTAATGCCCTGAGCTGAGCTGGGCCCTCAGAGGCTGATGAGGGCCCCTAAGCTGGTATGGGGCTCCTGAGCTGATTAAGTGCCTTCCTGACTTGATCTGGTACCCCCAGAGCTGATCTGAGCCCCGAGCTGGTCGGGGAACACGGATCCCTTGTCCCCGAAACTGATCTGGTGCCCTGTGGGCCGTCCTGGTGTCCCTGAGCAGCTATGGGGCTCCTGAACTGATTGGACCCCGAGGTGGTGGGGATCCCTGAGCTGATAAAGGGCTCCTGAGCTGATTTAGTGCCTTTGACTTGATCTGGTCCCCTGACCTGACGCCCCTGAACTGATCTGGTGCCGGCAGAGCTGATCTGGGGTCTAAGAGTGGATCTGGTTCCTGGGGGTGCCCTGAGCTGGTATGGGCCCAGCTGGTCTGAGCGCTGAGCTTGTGAGAGCTCGTTAGGTTGGTCTGAGGCCCCTAAGGTGATCTGGCGCCTAAAATTGTTCTGGGGCCCCTTGAGCTGGTTCAAGGCCCTATGAGCCTATCTGGGCCCATTGAGCTACTCTGATGACGCCCATCTATGGGCCACTGAGCTGGTCTATTCCCTGGGCGAAACATGAGCTTCTCTGGGGGGGGGGCACTGATCCACATCAGGGGTCCCCTGAGCTGGTCTTGAATAGACAGAGAATAAGAACACAAGGCCAACTCCCATCACCTCGGGGATCGCTGTGTTAGTCCCTGGGGCACAACTGGGGGATGGGGGGGCAGCCGTTATGGAAGGCTCTGATCCACACCAGGGGGGACTCTGAGGTGGTCTTGAATAGATGGGGAATAAGAACACAATGACAACCCCCCTTGTAAAATGGAGCTAACGAGGAATGAGCCATTGCTAAAACGGCTTGTGATGCCTAGGCACACCTGATTATATAAATTGCTTATTTTACTGGTGGATTCTGGGGAGGGGTGATAAAAATGCATGTGCCCCTGATGTCAGAGCACAGTCCCCTAAACCAGGATTTATACTAAATCATTAAAATGCAAAACTAGTTTTTCACAATTTTCAGCCCCGTCACACCATCCCCATCCAAACCACCTTTTCTATACTCCAACTGGGGACGATCCTTGAAAATACGGAATTTTATATACGCTTTCTAACTTAGAACTTCTAAAGGTATCTCCCAAATCATTCCGGCAGCAAATATTTTATTCTTCCAATGTCGCTATGCCACTCCTCCTCTCATGGGCCCTGTGGGAGCCGCAGAACTTATGCGCATTCAACCAGGGCTCACTCGTCTCGACAAAACCAGTGGGCATAACAAATGAATTTTCGACTCCAATATGTCTTAGCTTGTTCATAGTGACAGATATCACAGGCTCCGCTGATTTCTCTAATGTAAAGTACTTCTATGAGTTGGCTGACTTGTTCTTAAATATATCCAAAACAGTCGCGTTTTGGTTACTTTCATGAAATTTTGGAGATATTTGTTTATATCTCTGGTTTTAGCCAAGTTTTCCTTCTCTGTCAAAGCTTGATTTGCATTTTTCTTGGACAAAAGGTACCAAAAAGTTGAGATAAAGTAAGATATATACGTTTTTTAAGTTACGTTGAAAAGTGCCCTTTTTCTTCCGGGGTGTCCCTCAAAGGTGGTGTGTCCCCATACCAAAGCTCTAGCTGCGCCCCTGGTTGGAAACAAGCATTGAGTAGAGACCCGGTAATACTACTGTTTTCAGGTCAGTGGTTACCGCGCTGTTTTCCTTACTTTAGCAGATGTATTCGGAACTTCGCGTGAACGACTTCATCTAGAAGCTGGTGCTTATCTGTTTATGATTAGTACGTTATAAGCAGAACAATAAATGAACAACCTTCTTCCTTGAATAGGCGATGACTATTTAAACTGATACATCCTGACCAACGCTGTTAAGCCAGCGGCTTCCAGGTAGGGTTCGGATAGAGGCTGCAGTTTCTCGGCAATACTCTGAACCCACCGGTCAACTGCCCTCGCAGTGAAAGGTACGATACTCCAGCTGGCCACTTTCCCCTTGCCCCGGCGATGTCGATCTATTCAATACCCCGATATGAAAGATAACCTTGCGCTGGAGCTGTAGGCAAAGGGCCGACTGGAGCGGCTGGCGAGCAACACCTTTCACTTTCCTGCTGGTGACTAAGTGTCTGCTGGTAAAGACCACAGCCCCTGTAGCCGTGCACCTGCTTTTACTCGTACGCTTGGAGACGCTGCATCGTGGGAAACGCATTGTCTTTTGTTCGAGAAATCTGGCGTTAAGATAGCTCACTAAAAAGGACAGTGAGGCAGAATGCAGCTGCCGGCATATACGACACGTTGGGCTCGAGGTGGAAGGCAAAATGGCAGACAAATTTTAAGCAAGCACTTGTATTTAATAGGTGAGTTATTGTTTTTTTCTGCTGCCGAAGCCTTAGCGTACACGGTGGGACAACCCGGGTAATTTTTACAGCGGCCGGAGTCAAATCTACTCCACCGCACACTGGAGCATCTGTAGTTCAGAATGCACCAAAATACATGGCTCAGCGCTTTTTTATGTCCCATGCTGACATGCATCTACTCCCTCCAAAACCAACCGCCTGGATCCACCTCTGAAGACACACATGAGCTCCTCGAGTTTGGCACCAATGTACTCGTTGGCTAGTTCCCCAATACAGTAAATCAAAAATATATTCAAACATGCCCATTTATAACGAATAAAACAACTTTGAAAACAGCAAATGTTAAACAAATATTGATACCTGTTACATTGCATTAAATAACATTACAAATACGTTTGCACCTAAGTGAAACCCCCTTAATTGCAACGTCTAAGTACGCCTTTTGCATCTTATTATCATACGATATAGGGTTGGGAGCAGTGGCGAATACATGGGTAGGAGGCACAAGCCCCTCCCCCGAAATGTACGAGTGCCTAAAGTGGTATCATAAGTAGAGGCTAATCCGAGGCAATGGTGGGGGAGGCTTGAGTCCCTAGCACCCACCCCCTGAAATGCAGTCCTGGATCCACCACTGGTTGGGAGATGGCTACTTTTGTTCCTCCTGACTGCCCTGTAGGCAGTCTTTTCTCTCTGGAAGAGTACAACCCAATTAAACTTTGAAGCCGTCCATTTTGAGCTCCAGGAACCGCCACTTAAAAAAGGAAAAAAAGTAAATGAACTCTGCCTTGATATCTTAACTATTCATAACATTCAAAAATTCTAAACGCTTTCAGTACTGTTACAGACGGCTTTGTTGTACGAAAAACGCATCGTCCACGATAATGCTCGGTTTGCGAATGGATCCTCCCTGAGTACAGAGCCTTAGTTTTCCCATGGTAAATCTATTATCTTAAACCTTTCAGGGACTCTACCCAACATAGTTTCAGGAAAAGTAAGAAATTTTCAAAACTCTAACGAGAACCGTTTCGGAAATATCCCTGAGAAGCATAAGGGGTAAGCATAATCCGCCATCCCCCCTGGCAAGAATGGGGTCGATGGTTTTGTCTAAATGTATGACAGATATTCTAATGTAAAGGGCAGATAAGAATATACAAACATATTAATGTCTGATTTGTTAGTATGATGTGGAGAACAATTGTGAATTAAAGTAAGACAACGAAACTCGTTTTTTTGCACTAGCATGAGCTGTAACAAGCTAGAAAAGTGAGGTCTATGACCAAAATATTTTAACACGAAATAACCACGGATAATAATTTCAGTTTTCCTGAGGTCAATATCACACACATTTACAGATCTTGTAAATTTGTGACAACATTAGGCTACAATATACTGACAGTTAGTCTGGTAAAATCCTCGGGGCTATAAGGCGGATCCAGGATTTCGATCGAGGGGGCCGGGGGAGGGCATCCAGACCAGGGGGCACCACTTTTGACCAGCAAAACCTATCAGGTGGGCGCAAAATCCTATCAATTGGCGCCGGTTTTCGCATCCTGGGGAGGGATCGGAAGCGACATTTCAGGGGGCGCCATCGAGCTTTCAGGAGGGCGCCGTGACTATTTCAGGGGGCGCCGAGGGTCGATCGGGGAGGAAGGGGGCACGTGCCCTCTTTTGTCCCCCCTGGATCCGCCTATGGGGGCTATAACTCAGTAACGTGTTCGCTGTGGCTTCACGGGGTTTTGTTTGACAGAGAAAAGTAGTTGATACGATAAATGATTGATGAGATAAATACGAATGATCAGGCTGAGCCGGAAACTTGACGGCTGGTGTTACTGTCCCAGATAACCCCAGAAGTAAATTTACATACACATCGGTGGCATGGGGAGTAGCGCAGAATCCGATCTCTCGTGCGTGGCCCCGCCGTTGTTACAGAACTTTCACATCAATCATCTTTCACACATCATCCACAACTTTCAGACATCCTACTGATACTGTGATCAGACACTACTGATGTCAGCGTTGGGGAGGGGGGGCGTCAGAATTTGAGGGGGTGGAATAGAATTGTTAACCCAGTTATTTTCGGTCAACGCTTTTGGGTTGGTGTTCCGATTTCACATTCCATGGACGGGGGCGGGGGCTTTTCGTCCGCTTTGTCCCCCTCTTCCCCGGGGCGCCGCCCATGACTGGTGCATCTATGTTGTGGTTTTCTCGCTGCGGTTATTGTTTAGTAGGCGGCATCCCCGTACACGCGCGTCGTATCAGGCCGAGCCTAATCGTGCGAGCCGTTTCTCCATGCACCCTATTGTGAAGCCGTGGGGACAGCTGACACTCGCAGGCGGATTTTATAGTCGATAGATTCAGTTTTGGGCATTGCGTTAAGACGGTATCGTTAAGAAAGATGATATTGGAACCAGTAAAAGTCTTATGTTTGAACCTTTTTTGCCGAATCTCCCGACTGCGCACTCCTGAACTGTTTAACTCATCACGGATAGTCCCGGAGTAGACTGCGCCGCACGACTCCCGCGCACTGCGGAGCTAAAAGCTTACGGCTGCGCCTCGCCCTGCGTGTACGCACGCAGTGTGACGTCAGACGGCGAAGTGAGAGACCCCTGTGCAGCTGCAGACTACGCGCAGTCTTAGCTTTCGCCGGTTAACACAATGGCACGCTGACCATGCGGGAAAGGTTCCCCAAACAAATAATATGCTTTATTTCCATGTTGATGCGACTCCTAGGGTAAAAACTATTATTTTTAATGACATTATTCTGCTTCAAAAGTTGGACATACTCAAACATAGTTTTGCAGGTGATTTTCGCCGGCGTTAAATTTTGTCAAAGGTATGACGAACAATTTTGTATTTGTAGTGGGAAGAAATCCTTGCGTCAGTGGCACAACAGACTAATCATGCACTATAGAGCACTGAAAGAAAAAATGACACCCAGCCCTAACATGACCCTAAACTAAAGCGAATGAGACACCTTTTTTTGGTGGACTGATGGCTGTTTTTGGGGATTAGATCCCGTCATTTGACGTCAATAACCTTTAACCGGTGTCATTTCCGAAAGTAACGCGACACCTCATTTTGAACACCATTTCTGACACCACTTTCTGGCGTCAAAACAATACGCACATGGGGAGTTATTACAACATTAAGGGTGTCAGACTTTTTAATGGAGGTATCCCGACCACCAAATGGGGAATTTTACTCTTCTCGTGAGGTGTCGGTAGGGTGTCTGACTCTTTCAAGAAAGGTGTCCGACGCCTTTCGTAGGACGAATGAAGGGTGTCAAACTCTTCCAAGAAGGCGTCTGACCCTCTGCACTTAGCTTGCGAGTGGTCACGACATTTTTGTAGAGAATTTTGCCCCTCACTGGAGAGTCTGACTCTTCTTTGACGTCACAGCACGTGCTATTTCCATTTTTGTTGCTGCAAAATGCCGTAAAACCGCCTCATTCTGTGTGCAGAAGCAATGGGATCAGGGTAAGATAAGTGAAGTTATATTTGCATGCAATGCATTGAAGGATTGATAGACTGATGCATTAGAGGATTAGCATTGTACACTATGTGCCTTCAATTTAAGAAATATAATCGAGCATATCTTACAGGTCTGCTGATTTGGTTGATACAGTTTTAACGCATGCTGCATGCAGCGCGTTGCCATGGATTTCTTTCCATGGGGCTTGGATTGATGGGGGCCTCCTATCCTTGTTCTTTAACCCAGGGGACTACCGGGGGCCATGATGGCCCCTCTAACTCCGAAAATATGGGCGTAGGCAAATCGCAAAGTGAATAGAAAGCTGCGTGAATTCAGTAAGAAATTATTCGCATGTTTTAGTGCTCAGGCAATGGTTTGACCTCAGAGGTCAAATAGGTCAAGATCGGCTATTTTCACTCTAATATGCAATGATTAAGCAAATGGGCATCACTCTCATGTAATTAGAGCTATGAGGCCGGTAAAACATTTGATAGCAAATTGCCAGTACTTTTCCGCTATGTGGAACGTAAAGACCCCCGCCAGTGGTTTGACCTCCAGAGGTCACCTCGGACCTAATATGACCTGAGGTCACGAAAGGTCAAAAAGTGACCGCCGTATATCAAATGAAAGCCAGTGACAAGACAAACACGATGGTGTTTGTTTCACCGCTCTAGCTCAATTAGGTCAAAAGTTATTGTCAAAATACTGTTTTGACCTCGGACATGACCTTGGAAAAGTCAAAGGCAAATAGACCCCTGGGATCGTGAAAGGGTGTCAAAAACGTTGTTCGAGCAGTCTGAGTATTGCAATCATTTTGTGGCTTTATATCATGAAATAGCTTTCCCCATGCTTTCAATGGGAGAGGTCGCGTGACCTGACCTCAGGGCACGAAATCGAAAAATCCCGGATATACACCTTGTAGACCCTGGAGAGGTCATGAAGTGTAGGAAGTTTTAAATCGATCGACTTTGAAATGTAGCTCTTACAGAGCTCTAAAGGTGAAGTGAGGTGACCTTGGTTGACCTCGTCTGGTGACCTGACCTTGGGTGACCCGGGGTAAAAATTTCAGGGATGATGGGAAAATGATGCAGTGAGAGGTAGAGCCCTCAACCGCGGTGCTGCGCCTCGTCGTTTTCTGCTATCCCGGAAAAACCTTAGGGGCCATCGATGGCCCCCGGTGGGCGAGGGTTAAAGAGGCTCCTAGGTTTTGGGGGCCTCCATTTTTCTCTTCATTTAGGCGCTTTCTTTATAAGAAAGGGACCTCTTACGTTCAGCGTTAATGGGCATCCTTTATAAGTAAATGCACCTCCACGTAGGTCATTCATTGGGCGTCTTTTATAAGTAAGGGGGCCTCCTGGATAGGCTGTCTTATGCCTTGCTTTATAAGTAAAGGGGCCGCCTATGTGGGCTGCTGAGTAGATCTCTTTGTTAAGGAGGTCTCCTAAGTAGATCGTTTTGGGGCTTCCTTTATAGCTAGTGGGGCCTCCTGCATAGACCAATTAGACGTCCTTTATAAGCAGCACTGAGAGAAATTTCCTGACACCCAATGTCGCTGTGACTCTCTGCTGCGGAGTCTGCGGCTCCAGTTTTGGTGGTCGACCCCAGCCTAGAGCGTCGCTGATCTTAAAGAAAATGGTCAGTCCTCAAGAAATGGTGTCACTTCCAAGGTGTCCGATACAACAAATCCATTAATGATTATTTTGGGGTGTCAGACACCTGTTTTGAGCGTGCTCAGAGACCCTCAGAAGCACTGTCTGATTCTAGAAATGAGTCATCTCCACCCTTATGGGAGTCATTTGGAGCGATTGACACTCTTAAAAACAACGGCTTGTTGTTCTAAGAGTCCACTGACCCCTTTCGGTGATCTTGACTCCCTAATGCATGTCGTCCGACGCCTAAAAAGGTGTCAAATATCTCCAAATGCGGAATTGGACTCCTTTGCGTGCACGTGCGTTGTTTTTTTTTACTGACAGGTAAACCACGCCGCCGTTGAGGTAGCCATATTGAATTGATCGGCCACACGGTTCGGTGGTCTTTCCGTTGTGATCTCCGTGAATAATCGGCAGCATGATTATTATCTGAGAGAAAATGCAAAACTGCACGAGGGTGTCAAAGGAGCTACTGATCAAGGAGCTGCAAGTCACCAATACACGAGGCCATCAGTTCAAGGTCGCCCATCCTCGCGCAAATACCAGTGCTCGGCGGAACCACCTGGGTTACAGGCCTGCAAAAACGAATTTACGAACACAAATTAGACCTGAGAAATCATAAAACTACGAATTCATTTTTAATACACTCCGAACAATTTGAACACTTACCGAACTGGAAAAAATGCAGAAATTCTCCAAGGAGGTCTACCAAAAAATAGAAGAAAGTTTTTGGAGCCGGCCCTATTTGAATAAAATGAAAATCTAAATTACAAAAGATGGGACTTTGCAATATAAAAAATATTAGCAAATATTATTCACGTTTGGTCTCAGGTGAGGTCCCAGAAACCTGCATTCGTCGACAGACATTTCTACTCTTCAAACATACGCTGAAGAAGTATCAAAACGCGTCCATGTGTTTGATTTTTAATATATTTAATATCAAATTAGCCAGTGTGTACCTTTACCTTTATTTATACTGCGCTTCAAATACATCTGACAAGTAAATGCCCGTATGTTTAAGCCCATCTACCGTTCTTATACGCACGCACATGCCACGCTGTCTTTACTGGTAGGTTATGCACCCCTTACATCCCAATGTAACAACAGGAGACTGCAACGCCGGGCGGCCACACTGGCGCCTGAAATATGAATCTTTGACCGTTTTGAGGCGATCTTTCCCGTTGTCGTAGACACTTGGAATGTAGCTCACCGAAATCAGACATATGAGGAAAAAGTGGTTCCCTGTCTGAAAAGTAAAAAAAATTGAATGACCCTAATATTGCATATTGTCATATAGTACGCATATTGCCACTATAGTCATATTGAAGATGAAGTTTGGAGATTTGATGCGTGAGACTGCCTCCAACATGCCATTACACACACGTAACATTTTTGGCAGCGGAGCTTTGGATTTCGTATTTGTGTGTGTAGGCATATGCAACGCTTAAACCATCACCGCCTGAGGGTCGGATTAGACACCTTCGGTTTTTCGCGAATGGTTCGGAGTCGATACAGATGAGACGCGTGCCGCTTTGCAGGCCTCTAGGGTGATTGATTTGAGAGCCTATGACACAAAATGACATCAGGTCAGGTCAGGTCAATGAGTTATGACGTCATCCCTCAAGCCATGTAAGGCGATTATGTTCGTCTAAATAAGGCTGACAAAACCAGTGTTTAACCTGGCTTCTAGAAAGTTCTTGAAATGACGAGCCTGAATACTGTCATCCATTTCTTCTTGGCATTTACCGACACACCAACTACGAGGTTACACAGCGTCGAGGGGGGGCGAACTACCTGGGCTGGGGCTAGGGCAGGGCGCCTAAACCTGCCTCTGGGCGGGCTCGATCCTGTGATCCTTGTCTCAGTGCAAAGGCCACGTGATCGAGCCGGACACGCCCGCTAGCCAATTTCGCCACCCAGGCCCCCTCCCCATTTTGAGGTCAGGTCGTTTGAATCCTTGGGTCAAGTTGAACATATTGATGTCCTTTGTTGTGTTCTAGGTCTCATGGTTCCCGTGTTACAAGGGATTTTCTAAATGGGTCTAAATTTGACCAATTTTGGCTCACTGTGACGTCAAGGATGAACGAATATGGTTCAAGCTCAGCTCCGGAGTAGAAACCACTAAGACGCTCCCAGCTCCGTTTAGTTTTATTCCATAACACTTCCGGTTCCCGAGTTCGTAGGGGCCCGATCGGACCCCCTCCCCCAGGCAGTGGTGTGTACGAGAAGAGCCCAGGTGGTGCCGGATTAAAGGAACAGTTATAGCTGAGGCTTCTCAGATAGCATGAGATGTGACCTCAAAGCCTTTATTCTCACGGTCATTGTGATCGATAAAAAATTGTTTTTAGATATTGGTGAATATTTTTGTTTTCTAATATGCTTCAAAATATGTTACATATCCGACCAGGCAACCATACTCAAAAGCTCTAATTTTAAGCTCAATGTTCGATACAACTTCTGGCACCATATTGTGCACGTTTTATTTGTGACACCGTCAAGAGATAAGAACTTCGGGTGAAAATGAAAACCCAGGAAATCCGGCCGAATTTCAGCAATATTCCAGTAAAATGATTAATTCAGCCGGAACTGAAATCTA